>CM032898.1:8024628-8677128 GCA_019176425.1 Megalops atlanticus
CCTTTGCACAGTGAATTTCAGCTTCTTCCTTTTGGACAAAGGTTTATAGTCCCACAGTGCAGAACAAAGCGGTATAAAAATAGCTTTGTTCCAGCAGCCATCACTCAGATGAACAAGCTGTAGCAACATTGCACAGATGATATAGAAGCAACTTTTATTCATTTATTTATTTTTATATTTAGTTTAAGTGGTTTAGTGATGATTGGAAGCTTGAGTACTTTTATTATGCTGTCTACTGTCTGTGTTGTTTGCAGGGGTGCCACTAGAAATTTTGGGCCGTATGAAAGAATATAATATTCGGCCCCCCAAACCTATAATAATAATAATAATAATAATAGTGTTCTATGAGGGCCCCCTGTCAGTGCCTTGGAATCGTCAAACCCCCTTTACAGCGCCCCTGGTTGTTTGTAAAAAGTGTGTCAAGATGGAGGGCTCCTCTACTGCAAACCAAATCTACCTATGGGTACAAATAAAGTAACCTGAACCTGAACCTGTATTGAAACAATAAAAATGTAAAAACTGGCATTATGTCAGGGCTTCAAGCTCATTAGAGTTGAATCAGCCTAATTTGATCCAAATTAATTCACACACAAAATTTGAATGAATTTGCTCCTGAGTGGCTTAGCCAGTTAAGGTGCTTGTTCCGAGTGCAGGCTGAGCCCTATGGCCCAGGTTGTGTCATCCCATATGTGCCATGATTCCGCATTTCAGTTTGCAAATATCGGCACAATTCACTACAGTGTTATGAGGAAATCATGAGCAATGTAAACAACAATTAAATTTAGGATCATTTTTAAGTCAAGAAACCACACAATTTGGTAATATCTATAAAGGGAGGAGCTGCTTAAAAAAATCTTCCACATAATAGAAATTTTTCATCATAGCTTTCATCCCTTTAACGGACGCTCCTGACCATTCATTCTCCTCTCATTTCTCAGACTGAATGATTTTGACAACAAGTTCTTTGGAATCAGTGATGAAGAGGCAGCTGAGATGGACCCCCAGCAAAAGCTCCTGTTGGAGTGTACCTACAGAGCACTGGAGAATGCTGGGATACCTTTTGAGAAGGCCAGTGGAACCAAAACAGGGGTATTCCTGGGTAATCATTCACAATCTTACAAGATCTAATCGCAACATAGTGTTTAACCACACCAAGTCAATAATTTATTTAAATCTAAATAAATGAGCAACTCATGTGATGACTTACTCTTCACACCTTCTGTTGCAGGTATGATGAACAGAGATTATGAACTTATACGCGTCCGGTACAACCCCAGCGCAATAAGCCACTCTACTGGAACTGGGGTAGCCATGAGTATAGCAGCTAACAGGATCTCCTACACTTTCAACTTCTCTGGGCCGTCACTAGTGCTTGACTGTGCTTGCTCGTCTTCACTAGTGGCCCTGCATCTCGCCTGTCAGGCAATAAGACAAGGTATTCAGCAGATCAGAATATTAACATATATAACATATTATGTAATATTCTCTTCTATTTCCACATGGATGTTGTTGTTAGTTGGGGGGGGGTCCTTAAATACTGAACACAAATACAGCTAAATGCTGAGACTTATTATTAAATAGCGGTTCAAATTACATTTTATTTCTTTTATTTTCACTGGGTTTGAAACAAAACAGTCAAAGATAACAAAAGTACCTGGTATAATCAACGTATCAAACAAGTAAATTGTGGAAAAAAACTAAAAATTTCTACATATTCTTTCATTTGTGGGTGTTTTATTACGTCTGCATATATTTATCCTGCCATTCATCATATTTAGAATTTTGTTCGTCAATACTGTATCCAAAACTGAACATCATGAATACAACAGTGATATTCTATCCCGTTTTGATTGTTTGCATTTCCAGGAGACTGTGAGATGGCAGTGTGTGGAGGTGTGAGTTGCATCCTGGAACCACGGTTGTTTGTTGCTCTCAGCAAAGCAAAAATGCTCTCACCTGAAGGCACCAGCAAACCTTTTTCCAGTAGAGCCAATGGCTACGGGAGAGGGGAAGGATGTGGGATCATCCTGGTTAAGCCTCTGAAAAAAGTAAGACGGCACTCCACACAAGAATCTTCTTCCTTGGACGGTATCGGGTCCTACCACCTCCACGGGATATGACGTGGTGACATCACACTAATACACGTCACCTATTGCTTCTCTTAATAGGCTCTGCAGGACGCTGACCACGTGTGGGGCATCATACGAAGTACTGCAGTCAATCAAGATGGCCGCTCCGTCACTCCTATCACCAGGCCATCCATGGCCCAGCAGGAGGAGCTGCTTCGCAGCATTTATTCTGCGCAAGTCGATCCATCGCATGTTCAGTATGTGGAGGCTCATGGGACTGGAACTCCAGCAGGGGATCCCACAGAAGCACGCAGCATATCCAAAGTCATCGCCAAGGCGAGAACCCTGGGATCCAAAACGCTGCGCATGGGCTCTGTGAAGGGTAACATTGGACACACAGAGTCAGCTGCCGGGGTGGCGGGACTCATAAAGGTACTTCTGATGATGCACCACGAAACTATTGTCCCATCGCTTTTCTATTCTGAAGACAGTGCAAGCATTGATGCCAAAGACCTCTGTGTAAAGGTTCCCACCACTGTAGAGAAGTGGGAAAAAAGTGGTCCATTTGGAAGGGCTGCAGGCATCAATAACTTTGGCTTTGGGGGTACCAATTCACATGCTGTTGTCAGTCAGTACATGCAGACAGATGTTTCTAAATCAAATACTGGGAAATCACAGGCAATGTTTGTACTCTCTGCAATGTCAGAGAAATCACTGACAATGATGATTGAGGACACAGCTAAAATCATTAGAATGGGTACTTCAGTGGGCCTGCAAAATCTGGTGTACACATCTGCATGTAAGAGAAGCCACTTAAAGCACAGATACAGAAAAGCTTTCCATGTGTCCTCTTTGAACAAGTTAGAGGCTCAGCTTACATCTGCACTGACAAAAAAGATTATGCCATCAAGGTTAGACCCCAGGCTAATTTTTGTGTTTTGTGGAAATGGACTTACCTACAAAGGCATGTGTAAGCAGCTGTTGAGGGAGGAACTTGTTTTCAGAGAAAAGGTGAAAGAGATTGATGGCCTCTTCCAAAAGTACAGTGGAAAAAGTATCTTGCAGAAGTTAGAAGACAAGAATGACAATGACAGCCTCTCTAAACCAGAAGTTGCCCAACCAATACTCTTCGCTATTCAGGTATCCATTGATAGCCTTCTGAAGCACTGGGGTATCAAACCAGATGCCATAGTTGGACATTCTGTGGGTGAGGTGGCTGCTGCCCATTGCTCTGGTCTGTTGTCCCTTGAGGATGCTGTGAAGGTGATCTACTTCCGCAGTATTTTGCAAAGCAAGGCCACTGGTGGGAAAATGCTTGTTGTCAGCAACATGGAGGTGTCTGAAGTTGTACAGCTCCTACCTACGTATTCAGGAAAGCTTTGCCTAGCTGCCACAAACAGCCCCCAGTCCTGCACCATATCTGGTGATGCAGATGCTGTAGATAGACTCCATCAACATCTGAAAACTTCCCACAACAGCAACAATCTGTTCATCCACGTTTTGGATGTTCCTGCTGCTTACCACAGCCACTTAATGGATCCCATTCTGGGTCAAATACAGTACAGAATAGGTATCTTGAAAGAGCATGAAATGCAGGCAGAGCTGTTCTCAACGGTGACAGGAAAGATGTTGTCTAAAGGGGACTTCAGCACAGGCAAATACTGGGCAAGGAATGTTCGAGAGCCAGTAGCATTTGAACAAGCTGTGAGGTCATCAGTGAAAGAGAAGAAAAATGTGGTCTTTGTAGAGATAGGTCCGAGGAGGGCCCTGCAGAGGTACATCATGGAGACACTAGGAGATGACACCCCAGTGCTGCCCTCTGTACAGCCAGACAGAGACCATGAGACAATGTTGACAGTTGTGTCCAGACTCTTTGAGCTGGGGGCTCAAGTAAACTGGGAACAGTTTTACATGGGGTGTGAAGCACCTCCAGCACCTTTTCCAAGGTATCAGTTTGACAAAATAAGGAAGGATGCCTTCCATGTGGAAACACAGATGACCTTTGAAAACAGCCATCCTGTGCTCTCCCAGATGGGTCAAAAGGACAAGGAATTCATTTGCAAACTTTCCTCTGATTCACCATCATATTTGCATGAGCACAAAAACAATGGTGTTGCGTTAATCCCTGGAGCATTCTATGTTGAATTAGGCTTTGCGTCCTTCCTTGCACAGGCAAAACCAAAAGTTTCACTCAGCTCAGTACAGCTGAGCATCAGTTTCCAAAGCCCGCATGTTCTGAACCAGAATTCACCAAAAATGAAAGTACAGCTGGTTCCAGAAAACACTGAGACAAAGTTTAAAATATATTCACACTCAGCAATCTATGCATCAGGAAAGGTCGAATGCAAGCCAGGAACATCAGCTGAGGAGCAAACCATCTCACTTACTGACATTTACAAAAGATGCACTGCTGTTTTGAAAGGTGAAACACTGTACAAAAATCTCAGCGCAGGAGGGTTTCAGTATGGTTCAGTCTTCAAAAATGTCAAAGTTGTGTACTGTGGAGAAGAGTGCAATGAAGCTGTCTCCCAAGTGAAGGTTCCATGGGAAGTACTGAATCAGTTACGTGACTACTGCATTCACCCTGTTGTTTTAGATTATTTCATGCAGATTATATCTGTCATTGGTGCACACAAATATTTGTCGCGACCTGGGTACCCGTCATCCATAGGCAAAATGACAATCTCAAAGCCTCTGCAGGAAGAAATGGTCATTTATGTACGGGCAACAGACATGGGGCCTGACCACGTTGAGGTGTGTGGCTGTTTCACAGACAAAACGGGCAATGTTTTAGTTGAGATTAGACACGTGAGAACTTCCTACTTAAAAAGAGCATCTGTCACTGATGATTTCTTCTTTCACAACGAAGTGAGTGTCGCTTCTGAGGAGATCAATGACCGGAAAAAACCCAAGGCTTTAGTCTTTGCAGACCAGCAGGGAGTATGGAAAGCCTTGCAGCAGCACTTGCACCCAGAGTCTATTTACATTCCCCACAGAGATGTGAGAGAATTGTCAGGAAAAGGCACCTCCAATTTCCTCTCAAACTTGAACATGCCAGGTGACACGAAATACGAGGAGGTTTTGTTCATGTGGGGGATTCAGGACCTTCATACAGAGAAAAGCAATGAGGTCTTGGACTACATGGTTAGCTTTTGTGAGCTTTTCCGTCAAATTGTTCTCAAGCTGAGGGAGGACAGGTTTCCATATCTCATCAGAACCATAACTTACGGGTCAACAGAGAAGATAGTGGATCAAATCAGGCCAGGTTTTGTACTTTCTGGCATGGCAAGAGCTTGTGCAGCAGAGGCTGAAGGTCTTTTGTTTCAGTTGATTGATGTTGCCTCTTTTTCACCTAATGACCTCAGAGCACTGGGGGACGTTATTCACTCCTACCCTTGCGAGAAATATCCAGAAGTCATGATAAGCAATGGACAGATTTACAAGGCCACCCTTGCTAAAACCACCCTAAAAAGCTTCGATAGCCCTGAGAAAAAAGATCTCTCTACAGCATCGGACTGTTTCAAGCTACAGACTGCAAACCCTTACAGAATGACAAGCTTGTCTGCTATTTCTTCCTGTGATACCAAGACTCAACTTGAGACACAAGCAGTCGAGGTGCAGGTGAACAAGATTTGTGTTCATTCCTCAGATTATTTTCCCGTCAGTGTCTCAGATCTCAACCTTGGACCAACAATGTACTGGAGCAAACATGCATCTCAGAACCATACACTTTTATCTCTTGATTTCTGTGGCACTGTCACAGCTGTGGGAAGGGATGTGGAGAGGTTGAAAGTAGGGGATCAGATTGTGTCATGCTATCCAATGCCTGCATCCTCCAAGGTCATGGTTCCTGAAGCTGCATGCTATGAAGGAAAGAGCTTTCCATTTCTTACAGAAGTGCCATGTATGTCCTTCTTTGTGCTGGCATGGGAACTTTTCCACCATACCTTACCCAAAGGAACTCAAAAAGGAAAGTTGGCCTTCATTACCTCTGCAGCCGATTCATGTTTGCTGCAAGTCTTGCTGTTAGTGGCAAAGAAATTGGGTTGGATACCTACAGTCGAAACACAGTGTGCTAGATTACTAGAAAACTCAAATAACTGTGATGCGTTTGTCCTTTTGCCTCCTTTTGATGAATTTTCTATCACTGCAGCAGCGAGTGTTTCTTCTGCAAAACACATTGTGGTCATCTGTGACAACCAAGCACCAGCTTCTCTCTCACAAAATATTCTGAGAAATGCAAATGAAAATGCTTCCATTCACATTGTTCAAATGAGTACTGTTTTCCAAAAAGCATACCTCAAAAATCAGAGAACAATGATAGATCGCTGGCTGACGTCAATGCATTTGGAAAAGTCATCCTTAGCTCAAGAAAGCACAACCTTTCAAAGAATGACAACCAGAGACACTGAGACCAAGCCATCTGAAGAGTCTGAATCGTACTTCAGATCAAAGACCACATCTTTAATTCTGCTGGATGGTGCTGAAAAGAACAAGATGTCTGACATCCCAGTCCTTGAGAATCAGACACAGATGTTCCAGAAAGATGCCGTTTACATAGTTACAGGGGGTCTTTCTGGCCTGGGGTTTGAAACAGTGAAGTTCATTGCTCGACGAGGTGGAGGACACATTGTCATTTTTTCAAGAAGGCCACCTACAGCTGATATGCAAATAGAGATGGATAACCAAAACATTTTACATGGAGCGTTAGTCATCAGCTTGCAATGTGACATTTCAAAAATTGATCAGGTTTTGGAGGCCTTTTCTGTCATTGGACAGAGATTTCCCTCCTGTGCAGTAAAAGGGGTGTTCCACAGTGCAGTCGTCCTGCACGACGGATTACTCGAAACTCTTGACATGTCACTCTTTGAAAAGGTGATGAAGCCAAAAATTCAGGGGGCTTTGAATCTGCATCACGCAACAAAAGAATACAAGTTAGACTACTTTGTTTGCTACTCTTCCATTGCTTCATGCACCGGCAATGCCTCTCAAACAAACTACGGTTCAGCAAATTCATTTCTGGACATGTTTTGCCACTACCGGCGAAATCGTGGACTTCCTGGGCAGTCCATCAATTGGGGGCCTCTGAATGTGGGTCTTCTCCTGGACAAGGCTGCATTCCATACCTTTTTGGCATCAAAGGGGCTGATGACAATGGAGCTATCAGACATCCATGAATCTCTTGAAAAGTGCCTGAGGCAAAACAATCCCCAGCAAATTGTGTGCAAGTTTAACTACAGAACCATGCGCACCAACGTCCTCTCTCAGAACCCCGCCCTAGCTGCACGGTTACATGAAGTGGTGAAAAAAGGAATCATGAGTACAAATGAAACAGACCCCCTCAGCCAGCCCCAGATGCAATCTCTTGACAATTCTGTCTCCTCACTACAAGAGTATGTCACTTCTGTGCTCTGTAAACTTAGCAGCGTAGTAACAGAAAATGATGAGCTAACTCTTGACACTGCCCTCACTGCATTTGGCATCGACTCAATGTTAGCTATGACCCTTCAGAACCGAATCTTCCAAGAGAGGGGCGTGAAAGTTCCTCTTGTGAGAATACTTGACCCAAACAGCACACTCTCCACCTTAGTGTCAATTCTGAAGGAGGGCGGGGTGGCAGGTGTTCCAACTGAGGATCTAAGCACCTGAGAATGGGTACATGCGGAGTCATTGTTTTTTGTGTATGGCTTGACTTTTTGCTGCTGTTTAAGCAATCATTACCTTTGGACCAATTGTAAGATCAATAATGGTTCTCTGTTTGCAATTTAAAGTTTTTCCTAAAAAAGGACAAGATGCTGATTTGTTCATTTCTGTTTTGTGAAAGCTTATTTAGTAGTAGGAGTAAATCCAAAGTAATTAGTTCTTGAAATGAGTGTCCACAAAAAAGAGATCATAGTAGTGATGAAAGATTGTTATTCCTTGTTTGTATTTTATTTGATTGTAATGCTTTTGGTTTTTTTGAATAAAGGCAATATATAAAGGTAAGAAGAAAGCATTTTATTATATGTAGGTTTAGTCAGTCTCCAGTGTAAACCTTTCAAAGCATATATTTATAACTTTCTCTGTTTTTTTTTACCATTTTTGATGTCTCTTCAATGATCAATTAATGTAATTAATTGTAATGAAACTGCATGACATCTTTCTGTTTATATTAATTCAGTCTGTAAAAGAAATTGCATGTATCAGCTTGTATTGGTATTTGGGTATTTTGATTTCTACTGTGCTGAATTTGATTTTACTAATAATAAAAATTGTGATTAAAAATATTGATTGTGTACAATTTCTTCTTCTTCTTATGATAATAATAATAATAATGCAATACCTTTCATATATGGCTGTAACACAGCATACTTTTTTGAATTAGCAGTATAAAAATTGTTGACAGGAAAGGACAAGGAGATACAATACACTAATGCTGATTTTTAGCAGCCGATGTCCTCTCATTGTGATTTCACACCTGCAGGAACTGTGCGTCACTGTATTTTACGAAAGTATCATTAAGTATTATAGAAGTAACATTAAATAAGCACAAAGCAACAAGCTCCAGATGTAGCACAGCAGCAGCTGAAAAGCACTGGCAACAGAAATTTGTGGTTAAGGCCTACACATTTCCACAGGATGCTGTGGGAAGTGACTAGGTCAAGGCATTTCCCCGCTGCTAAGAATACCTGTGACATCAAGAGAGGCCCAGCCTCAGCACCTGGTCCTCTGGTGAGCCTCATCCCTCTGCTATCCATTTTTTACTGGGACAGCTAACGAGATATTATTTGGAACGTGTGATTTACAAGCAAATATGGCCAAGATTTAAAAAAAAAAAAACGCGCGCGCACACATACACACACGTACATTCAAAGGTGTTGCTCATTGAATTAGTTCAATGGAAAGCAAGAGAGGTTAATTTGAGCTATTCTTTTTATCGAAAAAGCTTGTTTTACAAATAATACCATTCGAGGTAGTTTGTAAAGATAATCATGCTCGTGCTAGCTGGCTAACCAAGCATAATGTTCACTATGTCCCGTATGTGTGATAACATTTAATGTTAGAGAGAAATTCTAGGCATTCGAAAGTCTAATAGGCAAATTCGTCTTGATGAACAGTCTCAAAGAATATGCTTCAGAATTTGGGACGATGAAGGTTAGGATGACGACCTAAAATATTCGGGCTGGAGGGCGTCATATAACACACATAACTTTGTTTCCTTAGCCCAAACTACCAGTAGTTGTCACTCACCCTAGGTAAATCGGATGTATATTCGCATTCACTTCTCCAAACCTAAGTTACTTTTTCACTTCAGGTGACCATCCGGCGACAAAAACACCATGAAAAGGGAGAGTATTTCGGAGTTTATGGTCATGGCTCTGATTGGATCTTACCATCATGGTCGTCTTGACCGCCTGTTTTACGTTCATGACGCTTTAACATTAACTAGGCCGTTAGGGGGACGTCCACCCTTTCCCGTCGCAAACAAGTTCAGCTAGCTAACTTTAGCTAGCATCGGAAAAACCAAAGGAACATGGACGACGAAGTGCTGACAACTCTTAAGATATTGATAATCGGAGAAAGTGGTGTCGGAAAGTCCAGGTGGGATGTTTTGGTATTGCTAAAAAGATGTTTTTCCTCGTCTAATCTGGATAGCTTCCAAGCTAATGGAGCTTAACTGAAACTAAATCTGTTGCTAGCATGGTGGTTCTCTTCATCTTACTTTGTTAGGCAACCTGGCTTCGTCAATTAGAAAACTAGTTATCTCAGATGAATTCAAATACCGGGACAACTGGACAGCAACCAAGATAGCTAGTAATCTGAGAGCGGCCTCTTAGCCAGCTAACGCGTTCAATGTAATGTGCAGCTTCTCGGCTAGCTCGCTAGCAAAGCTACGCTAATTGCATTGCTGTTGGCATACCTGTCAGCCAGTTAACTACGTGGCTAGCTAGTCAGTCAACAGGTTAGTTTGACTAGGTGCTAAAATGGCAGAACCTAGGGTGACGTTTAACTAACGGGTTAGTTTGCTGGGTTAGTCACCTCGTAACACCTGATATGTTTTTCTTCAATTGGTTAGTCTAGACAGCAACGTTAGCTTCGCTCTTCTCAAAGATTTCTTCGCCTTTTGGCTTCGCTAGCTGGCTACTCGCTGCATTGTTTGTAGACTGATCGCTATCAAGTTGGCTTGCTAAGCAGCTGGCAACATAGAAAGTGTTCCAAAAATTCTTTAAATTCAGGATCAGTAAAAGTAATCAATAATTTAATACCACAGTTTCTAGTTTACTGGCTGATATGTCATTAAGCTATTCAGTTAGGAGGAGTAATGAACCAACTAACGCTAGCTGTTTATTTTACATGTAGCTAATTAATTGGCTCGCCAGTTAACTGTTTCAAGTACGTTTGCGCGAACGTCAGCGAGTCAGTGTGTATTTAGGGACATCGTCGAGATAGCCTGTTAGCTAGTCGTGTCAGACAACAGTGTTGCAACAGTGCCTATTTCAACGTCAGTCACATTAGCTAACCAGCTTCTTATAAATGACTGTGCACTGGGAAGAATGGGTTAGGCTGTTATACAAAACCTTGGCCTTATTGCTTCCAGGCAAACATTGAGTGGGAGTATGCAAATTAGACCGACATGGAGGTATTTCCCTTTCATAGCTTGTTAGTTCCCTAGCGACTCAGTTTGGCTAATTTGAGTATCAGGTCAAGGCCACTGGGCCACAGAAATGTAAAAATAATTTATTTATACAAACTGCTCACAGGAAAGGAGACAGGGAACTTACGCCATCATCAAGCCAAAAAATAACTACTGGTACGGGAATTGGGTGAATAATTGGCTGAATTCCACTTGCCTGTATTACATTGGGGTTGTAACTCATATTTACATGGTTCTGTGCTGTAGTTTAGCACCAGCATGTATTCTAGTCTGCTCCACTTGCCAGCAGTGGCAGTAGCAAGATGCATGTTTTTACCTGGTGGTGTAGCCGCACACATTGTCTCCTGTATTGTCACTGTATGTGGATGAACGTGGGCACCACTCACATGCCCTGCTGTTACTGAACGGAAATGGAGCACCCTGCGTTGTTTGAATCGGAGTGTAGTTGTGGTAGGTCAGGGACCCTACAGCTGCAGATGGGCCGCACCTCCCTGTGTCCAAACTCACCAGGGAGGATTTCCTGGGAATGTGGGCGGGAGAAATTAATCGACCCATCGATGCGCCAGATTGGATAAATTCCACATAAATATGCACAGCCCTAACTTAAAACATCCACTTGCATAAGTGGCACCCTAAGTGATGAAATGAGTGTACAATGCAGACGTCTGTGAGCAGTGATCCCATGACTTCATTTCTTAGGTTAATCCCAAATTCTGAGCAGGTTTATGATGTAATGCTCTTTGCAAGAGAATCATGTGAGATCATTAGACTTGCAGTTAAATAACTGAAAAAAATATTTTAAAATGTATATATATTGAAAATGATTCTTTCTTTAAAAATGTTGAACAGACCTCAACTGGTGGGCCTTGCAGCTGTTTAGATATGTGTTCTCCTCATTGAGCAGATTGGCTGGCTGTCTTGTGAGCAAATTAACCAGAAGGAACATGGACCACAGGGACTTGGGGGAGGAGTACATAGCACTGAAAGCTCAGTGACATGGTCAGGGTGGGGGCCCTTTAACAAGATACGGTAAACTGACACTGCCGTGCCATGTGCCTGATAACACTGTAGCACCAGTAAACAAGGGCTGTCTCTGTAACCACCCTTTGGGGTTTTACATGGAAATTTTCCACACAGTCATGTTACATTGACATTGGCCTGAGTTGACGTTTTGGGTGTCAGTGGAGGAATCACCTTGAAATTGTTGTCTCTCTCACTTGACTGAGTTTTCTGAATGCATGAGATAGGGAACTGAGCAGTGAGTCTGAGATTCTGGTGATTTTCGCAGGCTGTTGTGAGTCTGGAGTAGTGAAGATCTCCTCTCCTGACTTTTCTGAGCTGATGAGGTACATCTGGGATGGCTGGATTGGTTTTACATGTACACAGTGATGCTTTGAGGGTTGATCTTTTCCCCCTGTTCTCTTTTTTTACAGTCTTTTATTGAGGTTCACAGATGATACATTTGATCCAGAACTTGCAGCAACAATTGGTAAGTTTCAAACCAATGTAAAATAGGTGTTACACAACAACATTCCACCCTGTCCAGTCCCCAGATAAAAGCTTGTCCATACACACAAGCAATGGCAATGAGTAAATTCACATCCTTTCATACCATTCCTTACATGCCTTGTGCTTATAAATTATGAACCAATATTTTTAGCTTCAGTAGGGAGGATCTCGAGGAGTGGTGCTGCTAATAGTTAATGCTGATGTTTGCCCATAACTGTGACAGTTATGCAGTTTGTTCACATTGTATGTATTGGCAGTCTGGTTATAAAACTCAACTTTCAAAGTAACAAGCTGTGCTCTTTTTCTTGCAGGTGTTGACTTTAAAGTAAAAACTATTGCAGTGGATGGAAACAGAGCAAAGCTTGCAATATGGGTAAGAGCTGCTCCTTTTTAAGTGCAGGTTGAAGTCGATACAGAGCATATGTGAAGTATGTTAAGGGCATCTTCTCACAGCATGAAAAATGGTAATGTTATTGTTCATTGCCTAAAAGGGTATGAGGAATAAATTTTAAAATTTTATGAGGAATGCGCGGTGTTGTGGTCATGCAGAAGGAGCCCAGGCTGTGACTTTGCTTTGTATCTGATGCATCAAAACACTTTCCTTGAGAAGAAGCTCATTTATCCATCCACTAGATGGCACTAACACAGAGACATGCACACAGCCTGCAAGCAGTGTGGAATTTGGAAGCTGATTTTCTTCTCTGTGAGCTGATTGGTTTATTGTTCTTTTACAGGACACTGCAGGCCAAGAGCGGTTCCGAACTCTGACTCCCAGCTACTACCGTGGTGCTCAGGGAGTGATCCTGGGTGGGTAAACAGCTTTATTAGTCAGAGGTGCCTTTAAAATATACAGGAGCTGCCCTACAGTAAGCATTTCAGGTATTGAAGTATTCTATAGATGTAGATTCATTGTCATGAATTATGAAATTCTTTTCCTGCTCATGTGAAAAACAAGATGCAAAATAAGCAAAAGAAGGAGAGGAAGAAAATAAACAGTGTGTTGGTGCTTGTATGACTGTGAGAGGCATATGTTCAGACAGCATTGCATGCCTTGTCCTAAGCCCTATGGGTTGATTATTTATTCAGTAGGTAGATATGAAAGTTTTACTCTAATGGGCCTGTTTACACTGCAGCAACAATAACCATGTCCCAAAGCACGCTTTCTCAAAATCATGATGTGGGGTTTTGTGACTCAAGAGATCACTGAAGTTGTCAACGGCTTCATTTTTTTTGCTCAGTGTTCTCTGATTTAAAGATCTCCTGACTTGTTTTCTTATTTTCTACATTTTAGAGTAGGCGTCACAATTTTTCACTTATCAAGTTTATTTGACAGGGACAGTGTTCACTAATAAACATTTGTGTGGATGCATCTATGTAAGAGTGCCATATTTAGTATCTGCAGTCCATGGGCAGGTACAAAATGGATAACAGCAGCTCACAACAGCGAAATGTATTGCAGGTAAAAATACCAAGATAAGATTAAATTGCATATAACAGCAGCTGATGGGTGTTTGTCTCACTGTATTGTGTTAGTAATTGATGTAGCAGTCATTGAGCCACTGGTGTGGTGATAGCAGGATGCTTTCAGAAGATTATTATTTTAGTATTTGGGCAGAGGGGCACATTATTCTTTTGGATAGTGAATAGTTTTTTCTTATGTCTCTCATCTCTTTTAGTGTATGATGTTACAAAACGTGACTCCTTCACCAAGCTCGGTAATTGGCTAAATGAGCTGGAGACATACTGTACAAGGAATGACCTTGTGAAAATGTTGGTTGGCAACAAAATTGATAAGGTGAGCGTGTGTCTACATTTCATGTATGTTCTGTAGATATTCTTTATATTTCTATGAGAATATAAAGAAATATTACCATGTATCATGTTTAGTGCCCCTCAATGACAAACCAGTTTACCTGTCCAGATAAGCATATGTTTGATTAATTCTTCCCTAATGCCACAGTCAAGCGTAATGAAATACGCTTATCAAATTCAGATTTTAAAACGAAGTTTAATCGAGTTTAAATCTACATATTTCCATTGGATATTGAAATACAGAATGGCAGTTGTGATTTGCTCCCGCATTTGTGTTACAAATTATGGGAAAATAAAAGTATTTCAAGAGCCTGTTCCCTTTTGCCTTCTCTCATCACAGCAAATAACTGACAGATATGGATGAAGTGCCATTAATGGATGTTAACCCTTTGTTTTAGGACAATCGAGAAGTAGACAGAAGCGAAGGTCTGAAGTTTGCAAGGAAACATTCCATGCTTTTTATAGGTAAGAGGAGGAAATTCCTCTTTAGACAAGTGGTTGCCTATTAATTATGTCTGGAAGTGATGTGGCAGAACTGCTTCTGGGATTGCTGTCATATTTCCAGTGTGATGCATGTGTTGGTGCACTGCCATCATTCCATTGATTGCATGCTCTAATCTCCCACTTGTAAGACTCAGACTCTCAGCTGTGTTGAAAACCTTGCCTACGCGGAACAGAAGGCGGCAGTGTAGCATAGTATTAAAGCGCCGGACTCGTCACCGAAAGGTTGCCGGTTCAATTCCCCGCTTCAGTACTTCTGTTGTACCCTTGGGCAAGGTACTTAACTCAGAATTGCCTCAGCAAATATCCATCTGTATAAATGGGAAACGTTAAGTATAATCTATGTAAGTCACTCTGGATAAGAGCATCTGCTAAATGCCAATAATGAAATATTTCTATAAATTTTCACCCTTTTTATGGATGTCTGAGTTCTGTGGACATAAGTCCTTGATTTCTGCTGTTTTCCTCTAACTGCGTCTGATATGTATTGCATTTCCACCTCCCTCCACCAGAGGCCAGTGCGAAAACCCGGGACGGAGTGCAGTGTGCCTTCGAGGAGCTGGTGGAGAAGATCATCCAGACCCCGGGGCTGTGGGAGAGCGAGACACAGAGCCAGGGGGTGCGGCTGTCCAACCAGGATCAGCGGGCAGGGGGCGCCTGTGGGGGATACTGCTCCTTAATTTAACACTACAAAAAACAAAAATCCGAAACGCGTCAAACGACAGGTTAAAAAACAAACTCTATGAGCAGCCTCTGAAGTGTGCGTTCTGTACGGTCAGTAGCTGCTGTCAAAGGGACATTGCTGTTTGCACACTGCCTACAACAAGGCAGCAGTCTTAGAATGTTGAATTCATCCATCCCATCCCCCCCTCCTTGTGAATGGACTTTGGTTCAGCCCACTGGCCCCGCCCTTCGGGCACCACTGCCCTCGCCATGGCAACCTCTGGCCAGCTGATGCTGACGAAGGGTTCTAATGTCATTTAAGTGCATGGCAGAGACAAACATTCGTCCCTGCTGGCTTTTTACAATAATGTATTTTTATCTTGTGTGCTTGTTCTCAGTGACATGTTTCTGTCAGTAAGTACACAGGCTTGATTTGATTGTGCAGACTTGCAGTGTATCACATTATGTTATTGTACAGTAAAGCATGAATTTATTCAGAAAAATCTTTTTTTTTCCTCTCTAAAATGTTCCTGTTTCTGCTTGGTATAGTCTTGCCTTTGTTTTCAGATTTGCATTAGGAAGCTATAATTTAACCATTTTATATACAGACCGAAGCTGTGCTGTGGTATATCTATATAAAACATGTTAGTACTGTTTAGTACCACTGGTAGCTGCCCATTGCTTGGAATTATGGTTATAAACATTCTGAAGTATGGTTCAGCCACTTTTCAGTGTTCAGATCTTTCAGCGGGTTCATCAATTAAACCAATTTGCACAGGCTTTCTTTGGTGTTCTACAAAAACAAATTAATGCATGTTTTGGTATTTAGTTCCTGTGTTCAGCTGCCCATTACTTCTATGTTCACAGTCTGCCTCAGAGGAGGATGTTGGCCGTCAGAGATTCACCTTACTCAACCATATTCAGCATTTAAATCTACTGTGCGGTTTCACAGGAAATGGCTGCAGTTGATTTGTCACTTCCTTCCTGTCGTATCCTTGTTTGTGCCATCCCACGGCGGCTTTGACTGTGAACCTTCCCCCTGCCTGCAGCCGAATTCCAGTACAGGCTGGTAGCACGCCCGGCATCACACCTGGCTGTCTAGTGACAGGAGAGTGAGGCGTCAGGAAGCCCATAGTGGGGCGAGGCTGCCACGTGCTGTGAGTGATGTCCTGATTTAAACCAATCCCATGTCGTCTTGGTTTGTTCAGTGTCAGTGATTTGCAGCACGCGGTGACGCCAGCCATTACGGGGGGGGGTCACAATGCCTCAGTCTCCACTCTCTGCTCTCTCACTTCTCAAAGTTAAGGACAGAATGTTCTGTGTTAGGGTGGATTTGGGCCCTTTATCGCCTAAAGAGGTGATTATGTCGAAGCATAGTGTGGTTTGGCTGAAGCTTTAAAAGCAAATTTAAAGCATTGCTATTTTTGATTGTAACTTGACTGCTTTATTGTCTTCCATATCCACTATCAGGAGTGGCTGGTTACACAGTGGGCCCTGTTTTTCTGTCTGTCTGTCTGTTTGAATAGGATAACTGAAAAAGGAGTTGACTAGCTGTGGAATAAGGAGAAAATGTATTACGTTTTAGTGCTGCTATGACAACTGTTGATTTTGGTGGAGGTAGACATTCTCATTCTGCCCAGGGCCACTCTAGCGTCAGACAGAAATAATAGTGATTAATTAAAAAAAAAAAAAAAGTAACAATGCTTTTATTTGTTGTTGAAAGTCTCTTCAAACCACTGTCATTAGATTGCCTTCTTTGAGTAGAAAACAGAAGGGGGTGAAATGTATGCCTTTGTGTCTTTGTTGAAACCGCATTGTCTTTTCAGCTGCATAGAAGCACCCTTTATTTCAGCTCAAATGTACATCATATTCAAATTTCTGTTCACTAACAGGAGGTGTGTACACACTATGGCTGTATTTTTCTGCCAGCATGTGACTCACTCCCTCATTGTAAAGGTTATGATCATTACTGAGGTGATTATTACAGTGATTTTCAGGACAGCGTTTGGGGGAATAAGTGCATTCGTCTTTTGCGGCAAATTACTTTTTAGTTTGCTTTTATATGATCATCACTGGAAATGATTTTTTTCTTTTAGAATTTTTTTTTGTTGTGTATGCATATGTATGTAATGAATATTAACATATACTGTATACATTTATGGCAATGTATGCATGTATATCATTCATATGTACATAGAAGTGCACAATCAATAAAACTGAATTTACTCAATGGGTTGTAAATGCTAATGCTGAATACAAGTGCATTATTCCAAATACACCTGAGATCTTATTGCCCATATTTACTTATTCCATTAATAGGATTACATCTGTAAATGTGTATGTATTTGTATTTTGTAAAACTAGACTTTTTCTGTTTATATGTTATTTTGTTTGTTAGAGACCACACACACATTTCTGGCAACCAGTAAGATATTTTTTGCCAAATATTCTCACACTTACAAGAAGATTGCACTTACACTACATCTTGTGTGTTTGGCAACTTGTGAGTAATAATGTTCTGCATGATTATAATGTATCTGAATTCAAATGGCTCTGATAACTGTCTTTATTAAAAAATAATAATACAAGACACTCAACAGGTCAGACAGTTGAAAAAAATATTCAATGAGCACAAGATATTGAACCCTCAGATGTGTCCCGATGCCTCTAGTTCTTTCCTTCTTTTTCTTCGTCTTCCAGGTGAATCACACGGCTTTCCTCTTTCAGCAGTTTCACGCCTGATGAAGTCAAACACAGTATTAATAATTCAGCTTCACTCCTTATGAAATCAATCACAGTCAGACCCCAGTTACACTGACATCGTATTCATTTTTTATTCCTAACAAGTAAAAGAATACAGGACACTAAACAAAGACTTGAGAGGCCAACTTTTTATAAACTGAGGGAATTAAAATTTGGATGAATCAGGATTAACAGAAAAGAGCAGAGCGGGTCACCGGGAATGACAGGGGGAGAGTTGAGCACGGGCGTGTCTTTCCTCCTGGGTTTTTTCTGGTCGTGCTCCTCCTGCTCGTCCCTCTCCGTGAGCTTCATGCCTGCGGCCTCTTCGTCCTCCATCCCCAAGTCCACTTTCAGTTTGTCAGCGATATCTGAGACCTGATCTGCATCACAAAGGAGCAGGGAAATTTATGTGGATCCATTTGCACCAGCGTTCAACAATTATTTTTCTCCCTGATACCCTCCTCAGTCTGGGCCTTGTGTCTGTCAGACAGGTCTCTTTCATTGACACTCATGTTTCTCTTCACACCACACTAGGAGAACTAGGTATTTCACTGAGGGGCCAGTTTTCAGACATCATTCAATTTCATTTGTGAATGACAGATATTGCATTTAAGTCTCTCTCTCTCTCCTGATACAGAAAATTCTGTTTCTCTGTCTGTTCTCTCTCTCTCTCTCTCTCTCTCTCTAGTTGTCTCTCAGATACTCACAGTGGTGGTCCTGTTGTCCATTCAGCCCGGGTTTCCTGGTCTCTGCGGGTGACCTCACATAGTCAGTGTACATCTTTGTATGGAAATCTGTTCCTACATAAACCATGGCATCATATCTCACTCTCAGCATCACATTCATCTTCCACTCACACATCACATTCTACACGCAATCCATGGAATCACATCCCAAACACAAACCATTCCATTACATCCCACACAGAAACCGTGACATTCATCTCACACTCAAACCATTATGTCACATCTCATCTTGTCGGCCTTCTATGATGATGGTATAAAAGGAAATTTCACATATCCTCATACATAGACCTTATAGTGCCATACTACATGTACAGGTACGCATGAAAAAGCAAGACTGGCTTCCCTCACAATTTACCTTGACTACGTCAGGGTTGATGGTGACATTTATAGGGTGCTTTAGTGTTAGCTTTAGAGTGTAGCACCTCACTCTTCTGATACAGAAAACTCAAGATCATCTGAATTACTGTCTAGTCCCTTTCTGGTATGGAAGCTCACGATAAAAGACTGTTCATCTATTCTGCACTTCAGTCAGCTAAATGGAAGCCAAACTGACACCGTTGCACACATGCACACATGCTGTTTCTCTGAAAAAGTAGTAGTCTGCAGTATACTGCCATAGAAATACATTTAACTTTCCATGTATAGTATGAATCATATTACTTTTTAAACAGCATGTGGTCTCATCTAGTCTAGATTTGAAAGTGATCCAATGGCTGGATGGATTGAACAGCCCAACAGATGAAGAGCAACAGAACCGATAGGTGCATTTCTCTGTCACTCAGTGCAGTTTTGCATGCAGTTGAATATCTTTGAAATTAGATGCACTTTCCATACAGCAATCAGGAATAGTCTTTTAGTTTTACAAATTAAATCAAGATAAAAAAATGTTTTGAACATTTAAGGGACTGTGTGGATGATTATTTTTATATATGTGCTGTGAAGATGTAAAAATACTATTCCTACATTGAATTTTGAGAGTGGGAGTCAAGTAGAGATGTCCTTGTAAGATGTAAATTGTGTTTGTAAATATGACTCTCACAATCCATATTATAGACCAGCCCTTGAGAAAATACTTTTCAGTAATGCATTCATCATTTTCAGTAATGCCAGAGCACAATACAATAATAGTGAACTTAATAGTGAAAAATACTTTGTCGTTAATGAACTAAGTTAAATAGAACAATTTTGCACCTATGTATTTTACAAACATAATAGACAAACGTAAGGAATTTAAGTGCTTTTGATAAGGTTGAGGGAAAGCGAGAGCTTACCTTTAGTAGAGATGCAGAGAGGTAGACAGAGAGGGTTTCAGATCAAAGTGTGGCTTTTGTACCCTGAATAAGGAGGCTGGCGATTGGATTGGATTACTTAAAGTTCCTGTTGTCACGACAACTAATCCTGTGGCTGACGGAGCACAAATGCATTTTAATAAAGTGATAAGTGCTGCGCCAGGCATGGAGAGGCAGGCGTCTTTTGTCCGGTGAACGAGAGCGTGCATGCGTGTATTCCCTGAAGTGATTCGGGTTAAGTACCATGCTCTAGGGTGAAACGGACAATGTCAGTGCTCCACCTGTGAATTGAAGCTGCAACTTTTGAGCTACAAGCCTTGCTCCTTATCACCACACCATGCCCAGATTTGACTGGTACTCTCTCCTTTCAGTCACTTCAATGATAAAAACAAGCATTTTGTATTGTATATGGGTACAACCTTTTTGACTGTGGAGGGGTCTGTCTCAATGGCCTTGTACCTTAGTGTGGGAAAACCCTGAGCCTCAACATATACAGTAAATACCAGCTAGCATCTACAATGGTACAATGCACAATTTATACCATATTCAGGAATGCACCCATTGCATACAAACAAACAGGAGGCTATTTTTATGAACATTTTTATTGGTGTTAAGATTTAAAAACATATTCACAAAAAATAACATGGCACAGAATGTTTAAAAATAAAGAATAATAAAAAGGTGGGTATACGTTAGTATATATACTTGTTTTTACAATCCAATAAGAACTGGCTGTAATATCTAATTTTGTCAACAGTGTAGACCAAAAGGAAACTGTCTGCGATGTAGCTTCGTGCATTTCCATAATCAATCTTTCCAATATAATTATGAAATGCCGATGATGTGATCCAGTACAGATGAAAGGAAGTCTTGGATAAAAAGGGGATTCATTTTCAGATCCTCTCATTACAATTTGACATATTATATATGTATATATAATGTATACTATATATTCTTTATATGATGGATTTCAGGATCAATGCAACATATTTCAGTTGCACATCGTGTCAGCTGTATTCATCCTATTTTTGTCTGAAACCATTTGCTTTTTTCATAGGGAATTAACAAACAGCCTTGTTAAGAGCATGCTCTTCCGATGCTTGAAAACCACAATCAGGTTAGGCTGCTGAGCAAAGTGATTGTCCAGTAACAAAAACACACACTCCATAAAGGCTCAGAGCCCTTTGATGTGCGCTGGGCCATTGTGCTCTGGGCCGTATGTGGCCTACAGTGGCGAGAGCGCGTGGCTTTGTAACGCCTCTGCTTCCACGAGCGGCGGCCAGAAAAGACGGTTCATTTTTAACGCACCGAAGAGGAGACTGCGTGGGAGTTTATTCGTACGCAGGATAAATAAACTCCCACTCCTTCTCGCTCCATTTCCTGTGATAAGTGTTGGTGTAAGTTGTGTCGCCAGGGCTAAGAGCTGGTGTGAGATGTGTTTCCGGGACTTTTTTTTTTTTTTGCATGTCAGTACTAGAAAAACCTTGCACTCTGCACGTACACTACCTTAATCCTGCTTAAGCTTCATGTTTAAAGGAACTATCTTAACAGCTAATATGAAAAACAGGCTTTGATTATTTGCCAAGAGGAACAATATGCCCATGTGCCACCACATGCAGCATTGGCCCTAAAGATTCTGCCAAAGGGGATTCAGCTTTTAACATCACATTACATTGCATGAATTTAGCAGATGCTCTTGTCCAGGGTGATTTCCAGCACAATAGAACATAAGTTATCCATTCAAGTTGAATGAGCAACAGAGTCAGACCAGGCCAACAACACTCCCAGACTCGTGTGAGGTCACTCAACAACTTATTCCCTTCAGAGGTTTGACCTCTACCCAGAGCTTTAACAAACTGGACCTGAATCCTTTCTTTCTGAAAGCTGCTTCTGTCATCTCCCTTGACAGCAGTGACACATCATACATCCAGGAATACACCGAATACTGACACTCCTTTGTAGGCTCCAGTGTCTTTGTAGGCTCCATGTTTGCACCATGGGTCTGTTTCAGGAAAATGATACGCTCATAATTTTGAATCCTTATGTTTTCTATGAGTTAAAATTTAAATGGTTGCGGGAAACATTTCTTTCCCATTTCGGCTAAAGTGTTTTTTTTTTTTTACTTTAGATTGAAAAATCTGAGGCCTTCTGTGAAGCACTCTGATAATTTGATTGTATGTAGTCCTATACCAAAGAAGAATTTGAATTTTGATTGATTTCATCCTGAAGGACCTCTTCATCCCCTTCGTCGATCACTGTGCTCCGGCACCCTGGCAACCGTATCGGAAGGAGGTCCTTAAATATGTCTCATGAAACAGTGAATGTGTGGCACCCATTAATGTACAAAAGGACATTTAATCTGTGCATAGCTCTCTCTCATTCATATGCAGAATCTCTCAATACAGCATCTTTCCTATAGAGCCTCTTAAATGTATTTTAATGATGCACACTCATCCATGTGTTGATGATGAAAGCAAGCCTTTGCCAATTAGAAGTATATAATGTGTAATAAGCTTTTTTTCAAAGAAATAATAAATTACAGCTACAGTTGCTTTTTCCCTGCCAGTTTCCAGGAAAGCCCCTGACTGGATCTGCAGAGCTCAGGGACAAATCTGCAAATTAGCAAGACCCATTCTCACATATGATTAAATCTGAGGGGGTAAGTATGAATGACAGCAGTAACAGAAACAGCGGCAGAGGTAAGAAGTAAAATCATTTATTGGCCCTGACAAGCACCCCCCTATATGTTTACCATACTAAACGCCCTCCTGAAATGTATGTTCATAATTAATGACTGTGAGAACTGCATGAATAAAATGTATTTAAAAAATTTACATAAACTGTGAATTTTATGTAAATTCTGAATTTATTCAGATAAAATAAATTATAAATTTAAATAAAAAATAAATTCAGATAAATAATTCTGAATTTTGTGTAAATCTTAACACCAGCATTGAAGGAACATGGAAACATCTTGTTGTCTCTTCTTGTCTACGTTGGACAAGTGAATGAAGTTGCAGAACAATGCTGATACTCCTATATCAGTGACTGATAAGTGTGTGACCTTCACCTAAGACATATACAACATGCATATTATCAATGTGTCTCATATAATTCTATTTAAAATGTGCTTGGGGTAAATTTGAACATGAATAGATCAGTAGGAGTCTGAAACATATTTCCTAACTCTTTGTAATTTTCTAGTAGTTTACCAGTATCTGATACAAGAGGATAACATCCAGGGAGAGTGATTCATTTAATGTTCCAGGTGCACAATCTGAAGATGGCCTTAAAAGATTAATAAATTATTTGTGCTGGACATGTAACCAAATACCTACGATTATTTTCCCAAAAGAACCTCCCGTACCTTCAACACCAAGGCTGCATTTTTTGTTTTGTTTAATGTGACATGAATTTGCTAATGCTAAATTTTACATGCTTTTTTTAGATTATTGTCCACTCTAACCTCCTTCAGTCACTTACTCACGTTTAAGCCAAACATCGCTGACGTCAGATTGTCATGTTTTTTCACTGGGTCCTTTTGAGCTTGTAACCATCTCCTTCTGGGCATCCTGGGTGTGCCTGTCTCTGGTGAAACATGCTGGAATGCGGACAGCAGGGCGCAGCAGAGAGCACTGTGTGGATACACTCCTGTTGATTGGCGAGGGTAGGGTCACGCATTTTCTTTTCACCGAGAAGGCTCTGATTTGCGAGCGGAGACGACACTGCTCGTCCAGGAGACGGTGAATTTTCTAGAGCGCAACAGAAAACAAATGAAAATGGAAAGAGCAACAGACTCAGGCACACAAAGCAGAGGAGGCAGTTTTCCAGCAGTAATGCATATTGCTGTGGCTCCCTTTTTACTACATTCGATATACTGAAGTTGTATGTTATTGTACATAGCATCCTTTGTAACGAAGATGTGTGGTGTAGTGGTAAAGAGCATGGCTTGTAACCCAAAGGTGGCTAGCTCAATTTGCAGGCATGTATGGTGCTGCTGTTATACCTTTTTGGCAGGGTATGTAACCACAGTTGCCTCCACCTGTATCAATGGATGAAATTTGAATAAGCTGTTTTAGATAAACGTATACGCTAAGCTACTACAATGAGATAAGTGTTAACTTCATATATATCAACTAGTTATAATTTAACTGTTCACATGAAACTGCAAAGGTTAAACCACTTTAGCTGTTGATGGGTGATCTGTATTGAAATCTGCACACTTGTTAATTATGAAAAACAGTCAAAAACAGGTTTGGGACTCAGCAGTTAAAGATTTGTTTTCAGCATCCTGTTTCAGGCCTCAGCTGACAAAGATGCTCCGTTTCTCTTCAGCAGTTATACAAGTGCTCATTTCTTTGCATACCGTATCACTCTTTGGAAAGCTGTCAGAAACTAAACACACCGGTATTAAGAGACAGGATTTTTCTTTCATGTTTTTCAAACATGAACAGGTGGGCCTTATTCTCCAGTTTGAGTGTGTAATGTTTTAAAGAAAGGCATGAGTACCGCTTTTAAGCCTTGGTCATGCTGGTGGACCAGATCAGCCAGCTGCAGCTCCAGCTCATCGGCTTCCTGTTTTACTGCTGCCCTCAAGCTCCGGAGATTTTGTACCTCTTCCCTGTCATTGCACATTAATGAGATGACTTTCACACATGGAATAAATGCATGGCATATTCATATATGAAGTGAATGGCTGCCATATTGACAGGTTCAGCAAATGGAAAGCATGTCTGACTGGCAGCTGCCTTTAGAGATGAGCTCATGCACACTTGGTGTGTGTGTGTGTGTGTGTGTGCGCGTGTGTGTGTTTGAGCGTGTGTCTGTCATTGTGTGTGTGTGTGTGTGTGTGTGTGTGTGTGTGTGTGTATACAACAGCATTTGTGTATGATTGAGTGAGTGTGTATGTGTGTTTGTGTGTGTGTGTATTTGTGTGAAAACGATCAGATGTGTATTAATATGTGTGCGTGCGTTTTTTGAGCTTGTGTGTGTGGGTGTGCTGGGGCAGTATCCTTGCCTTTCCGTATCCGAGAGGACCTTCAGCACAGAGTCCTGGTCTTGCGTCAGCTGCTCCTCAATCTCCTCCAGGACTGAGCGGAACTTCCGCACAGACAGCATCATCCCCTCCAACTCTCCCACCGAATACTGCGGGAAAAAATGCCCCTCAGCCCTCAAATAAACCCATCTCCTCTAAATTACACAACATAAAAGCAGACTTTAGAAACATAATTTATGTTTCACAATATGAAGGAACTGAATTCCTGTATTTGATGCGCTTATATGCCATGTGTTAAACTATTGGTCTGAACGTCACTCAAGTTTGTAAATAAATGTCTGTCCCACTACAGTATGTTAAAGCCACTGCAGGGAGACAGAATGAGAGAGGGGGAGAGAAATTTAGGAAGATAGGGGGAGAGTTGGTGGAGACAGATGGAGGATGAGAGAGCTGTGACTATGGAGGGAGGGAGAGAGGGGAAAAGGTGGAGAAAACAGAGGCCGACACCGAGGGAGAGAAAGAGAGAGGAGAGTCTTTTCAGTCTGCTTGTCTCATCCGTGTCAGAGATGCAAATTAAGTATTCAAATGCTAATGTGCTTTTAAAAAGGAGTGGACCTCCAGCATCATTCACTAATGCTAAATCATAATTAGGAGGCAGAGAAGGCAAAAACATATTAATATATGGAGACCAGAGGACGAGGGAGGAACTACTGCTGAACATTTGTATACTTTCTATAATGGCATAATCAAATTTTCTAACACCTCATTTGAAAAGCCCACTAAAACATTATGTTTATGATCTCATTTTACTCAAAGCTGTTATCACGCAGTGTCTGAATTGCTGTCCTTTCCCCTTATCAGTCCATTGTATGTTGGATGGTAGAAGTGCTATTCTCCTTTGTATAACCTCCTGTCGTCCTCTATGCTCTGTAGCCTGTGTGTTCTCACTCATGTGAAAGCAGACACAAGGCTTCAGCTTTGGACAGTGGACTAGGAGGGAGAGTTCATTTTGCCACGGAGGGCTCCGTTATGGATGGGTGAGACCCACAGCTGATGGGATGCCCTGTGCGGCCTACCCTCTCTAAAAGCCTGGTTAAAGCAGTCACCTCCCCTCTGGAGGAGTAGGGCCAAATCCTGTCCTCAGTGGAAGTTCTATCCCTTCATCATGTTCTGTACATGTACAGTACACATGTACTTCTACTTGTTGCACAAACTACACAAATCATAGAATCACAGAAAACTATAAACATTTTGTTAAATGAGTTTATGTACACATGTATTTTAATCCACCATGCCAGAATATGAAATAGAAACTAAAATGCATGTATTTTGGCATGCCCCACATGAAAAATATGCCTTGTCAGCAGTGTTATACATGCAGTTTTTGCATTTATTCTAGAATTCACCATCATTAAAGTTATAAATACTAAAGGATCAGTAGTGCATATGTTTATAATATCTGAGCAATGCGTGGGGCTCTGTGTTACAAAATGCTCTCTATTTCTCACATGTAATAATATGATAGATGTTAATATAAACAGACTTACAGGTAGAGATGGAGAGTTTCTGGCGTGTAGGAACTTAGGGGCGGAGTTATGGCCATGTGGTCTCCCTGCCCTCCCACAGCAATGGTTGCTATGGCAGCAGCACCCGACGCTATCCCATTGAAAGTCATCATCCAGCCATCCATTGCCATGTTCGGTGTCCTGGGAGGAGGAGCTCACCTGGAGGCCCCGCCCTCCGTCACTCCCCTGAGGGAGGAGGCTGTTTGGAGACGGGACGGCCTGACCTGAGTTCTTGTTCTTGCATGGTAAAAGGGGACTGGATAGATCGAACTGAGCTTCCCTGCTTGGGGAGGTTCTCCTGGACGTTGGGGACACCTGCAGGTTAGGTTCCGGGGATCCAGTGTCCAGGAGGTGCGCCCGGTTGACCGCCCGGGGCACAGATGTAAGATTCGAGGGCATCTGCACTGACACGGATCGAGCACGCCTCATGGCGGATTTAGCCCACCCCCGCACTGAGGGTCCCCCTGCAGTAATGCTGGCTGTCCCTTCCCTTTCTGTCTGGCATGTATGCGAGAGACTTTCATCATCTGGCCCCTGCTGCTGGTCTGACTCTGTCTGGGACTCACCAGCAGAGGGCAGTGTTGGACCTTCAGCCTCAGTGATGAGAGGATCTGGCTCAGTCTGATCTGGGACCTGCGTTCTGTGTGATGGAACATTTTCATTAATATTGTCACGGCTCTCGACGTCAACTTCCTCTCTGGTGTCGGGCCTGCTCACACCACTTTCCTCTCTCATAATATTTATGTCGGGACTTGCTGTTAAAAGGGTCCCCGCCTGTCTCTCCAGAGAACAGTCGTCTGAGCTGGAATCTGGGGCTTGTAATAAGTGGCTGCAAATGGGTTCATCCTCGCTAACGGACCCCCCCTCGCTGACCTCCAGCCCCGCCCCCTCCTCTGTTTCTGTGACACCAATCTGTGACACGCCCCTTGGGACTGACATTTCTGCATCCTCGGCTGTTGGTGTTTTGGACATTTCTTCTCCTCTGACCCCCCTCTCGCCCTCTTCAGGACAGTCTGTCCCAGGGCAGGGCTCCCGGAAGTCTTGTTGGCCTCCTGGGTCTTGCAGCTCACCTGTCTGCTCACCCAGGGTCAGCTGTGTGGACGGTGGGGGGTCTGTGTCCTGGGTCATGGAGGAAGGTGGGGGACAACACATGATTCAGACACAGATGAACTTAATGGCACAGAACTGCACACCATGAAGAACAGAAATGATATGCAGTGTATAATACACAGAGTATTGCGTGCACAATGAGACGTTAACTTCATAAACCCAGAAAAATTCAGTTACAACGAATAGCAATTGTCTTTTGAGTTACTGTGCAATGCACAGATAAGAGTCTTTACTTTCGTGAGCTCATGTGCTATGTACAAAAGAGGTCTATCTTTGTGAGGTCATGTGCAATGTACAGGAGTCTTTACCTTTGTGAGGTCGTGTGCAATGTGCAAGAGTCTTTAGTTTTGTGAGATCATGTGTGACGTACAGAAGTCTTTACCTTTGTGAGGTCATGTGTGATGTACAGAAGAGTTCTTTACCTTTGTGAGGTCATGGGAAGTGACCCGGTGTTGTGAGACTGCAGGGACAAACGGTTCCTCCAGAAAGCCGCTGCTGTCGGACTGGCAGCTGTTGGCCCTCTCCACACTCACTCCTAGATGACAGGAACACTTTTGGTGTGTTATTCCCATACCACCTGCTCTTTATGGCCATCAGTATCAACTAGCGTTATGACACCTTCATGACATGATTTGCATTTACAAGGTCTCCCTCGTACATTTTTTATCAGCCGGTTTTATCATTTTTTCAGTTAGGCCTCGCTGTCAGTCTGCAGTGTGTCTCTGTGCTGGTGCTTCAGAAGTAGCAAGAAGGAGACACATCACATAAAAGGCTACTGTCATATTTCTCCAGTATGACTTGAATTTTAGCAGATCTTAACGAAAGCAGGAGCTGGGGTGCCAAATAAATAACAATAAAAATGCTATTTTATCTTTTTCACTTTTTCTGTCATTATTATTGCTGATAGTTTCACAGAATCACATACACTGTACCATCATATCATTATAACACTGCATTCCCTGAGCAGATGCTCTTGTCCAGAGCAACTTTCATAGTTTACACTTTATGTAGCTGGACAGTTACTGAGGGAATGCGGACTGAGTACTTTTCCCAAGGGTACAACAGCAGTGCCCTGCCTCGGAGTCAAATCAGCAACCTGCGGGTTACAAACCCACCTTATGTCTACACCACACAGCTGTCCTAACATATCTGGTATGTAAGCTACTGATAATAAGAGATGGCCGTGACTTGAGCTTGAACAATCCAATTTTCTATTCCTGTCCTGTAAAGCTGGAGTAATGACATGTGGAATTCGACTAGGACACCTGATCTCACCCCTTCCCCACACACTCTTTAAAGGATGTGGGGAGGCCCATGCAAATCTTCAGTCAACAACAGCAGAGTGTCTGTATGATTTATGTAAATGCACAAAACAGTGTTTGTGGGACAGGGAAATGGTGACAGAGCCAGTTCAGCGTCACCGCACTGTTGACTCTGGCTCTGATGGGTGCCTGACCTTCTCAGATGTGCCGGTAAGTGAGAAATATCGGTAAGTGTAGCATTGTAACTGAAGGTTGTTGGTTCGATTCCCTGCTATGGATGGCACTGTTGCTGTACCCTTAGGTAAGGTACTTAATCCACAATTGCCTCAGTAAATTAAAAATGTACGTGACATAAAATTGTAACCCATGTAAGTCACTCTGGATAAGAGTGTCTGTTAAATGACAATAATGTAATATAATATCAAAATGCTTCCTTCCAACTGTGATCTAGTAATAACAAAAAGCATTTTTGACCATTTAATAACAGAGCAGACAGAGTCAAATACTGCGCTGTACTGTGGAGCTATTACGTTAATACACAATGGCACAGAGCAAATAGAGAAAAGATGCTAACAGAATGAAAGAATTACATAACAGCAGAAAATAAGCCATTAAAAAAAGGTTAGGAAAGCAAAGGCAATGTGAACAGGAAGCCAGCTACAGCTGCTGCCAGCAGCATCCTACTTCTGCTTCCCCATGATCCTGTAATGCTTTCATCAAAGCTGCATATCTGAAAAATACATGCAAAGATAAATATGAAAATTATGAATATTGTAATGATGAAGATGGTAATGTTAAAGACAGTACCTATGAATACAGTAATTTTATACATATTTAATAGGATTTAATGGGACTCTGGAACAATTTTGCTTGAATTAACTAAACCTATCAGGTAAAAAGGTAATACACATAATGAGGTATATGTAATACAAATACAATGTAATAGAGTTAAAACATAAATTATAACTGATTTTAATATGAATAACATATATGGCATTAACTTCAAATATATAAACAACCATTTGATGTACATTATACAGTATGTATGCACCAAAATCCACACATAAAGTTGACAATGCATGATGTAGTTCCCAAAGAATACAGTATATTGTGGACATTGAATTCCAACATATATCTCTTTTGCAAAAGGACAATTACAGTAGTAACATTTTGACTATTTGTGTAGGGCTCTTGAAATAAAGAAACAGGAACGAAGCAGGAACAAAATTGGTAAAAGCCAGGTTTTGATTTGTTGGCCCTCCCTCCCCATGCGACACTGACAACCCTCCGTCACTGACCTCCTCCATCTCAAAGGATGGGGGGGCCTCCTGATCCCCCAGACTCCTGTCTCTGTGTGGGACGATGGGGAACAGGCTCTGGGTTAAGCCCGGGGTCCTTCTGGGGGATCGCAGGAGGAGTCTGCTCAGCCACGTCCGCTTCCCCACGGCGTCCCACCCCGGCCCCGTCTGCTGGTCAACGCAGTCCGACCCCCCAGAGGGGCTGCCCAGCGGGGGGGCAGAGATCACCTGCTGAAGGACATCAAAGTGCCGGAAACGGTCTGAGCGCAAAGTGAGAGACAAAGCGAGGGGGGGAAAGGGAGTGAGAGAGAGAGAGGGAGAGGGAGCGAGACAGAGAGAATAGAGAGACAGGGAATGAGTACAAGAGAGGGGGAGAAAATACACACAAAGCCTCACCATTATCTCTGTCTTTACATTCATAAAACAGTGAACTATAAACAGATTGTTGGGTCCTGTGGCTTATATGTTAGATGACCAACCAATGCTTTTCCCTCAATGTAACCAAATTTATAGCATAATAGTGGCAGTTATATAGAAAAGTAACTAGATTTCATACTACTTCTTAACCATGTAATGAAAATAAGATGAATTTCACCTAGCCAACATCTAGCCCTGTTGTTAGCAATATCTTTCCATAGAAGGCGACTTTTGGGGGACCATTACATTACAGTATATTACATGGATTTAGCAGACACTCTTATAAAAAGCAGCTTCCAGCACAATAAACCATAAGTGTATCCATTCAAGTTGAATGAGCCACAGTGTCAGACCAGGCTAGCATCTCTCCCAGACCAGTGAGTGTGAGCATAACACCATTCAAGCCCTACCACAAGTTAACGTGTGCAATCTGACAATTAAGCAAGTATTTACTCTAAGGATACAATACTCTTTTACGCTTGTTCTGTCAGGATGAACTCACTGGAAGATTAAATTATTAATGCTAAAACAAGACGATGAAATAGAAATTCAATGTATTGCATATGCAAGCAAAGTAAAGAAAATAGATTTGGTAGGTTTTCCACATCTTAAAATAAGAACAGATCTGCATGAACTGAAGACAGGCTTGTCAAGTCAATAATGTGTGAGAAAAAAACATCACAAGATTAATGACAGCACAATGTCAATAGTCTCTTTAAATGACTCATCAGAGTTATACAACTCCTAGAACTGTTTAACTTTCCAAACATCTCTCAGCAAAAAAAAAAAAAAAAAAAATACCAGCATGAATGGGGAAAATACACCCAGACCACAACACAAGGAAACTCACGTCACTGCTGTCTTATCTGGAAACCATAAACCATTAAACTTTATTACTTGTTTTCAGATGGAACTCACTGGTTATATCCTGGTTCTCCATGTCCGACCGCATCCTCTGGGCCTCCAGCAGAACCTGCAGACTGATGCCGCGGGTCTGGGGCTGCTGGTCGAAGAAGCGGGTCGGGATTCTGGCCGCCATGTCCGGCTCGTCCTTTCCGAAGCCCAGGTCTTGCAGGAGCTGCTCGGGGTCATCGCTCCACAGGTTCAACACATCCATTGCTGCATGGTAACATGCGATATGTTACACACCACTCCGTTACGTGCCATTACATTACGCTGCATTAGGCTACATTATTTCACACGGCATTGCACAGCACTGTATAATGCATTACACCTCAGGTTCAACATTTCTCTTGCGTTATGACATATTACAATACTCTATAGATTATACCATATTACATTAAATTGCCTGACACTTGCTAAAATTAAATACGTAATACATATGCACATACATCTGCAGCATACAGACTTGTGTTTATTATTTAGGGGCTGACAATATCAGCATAAACCTGAGAAGCTAGGCGGAAGCTGGACAACTGTACTCGTTTGAACTTGATTATGGAAAATCAGAGGAGAAATTAGAGCTGCCTCTATCCCTTCTCTAGTCTTCAGTGAAGTATTTTTCTCATTCCTTCCTTTTTTCAGTATTTATTCTGCATATATCCCTACAGTAGGCCCCCCACGGCTAAACAGATTGAAGTCTGTTGAAGAGGTCGGCGCTCAAGGATCTCCTGTGTGACCTGCAGGCCAAGTGACCTTACACTCACCCCTCCTGTCCCCCCTGGGCACACACACACACTTTCTGGCTTTTCCCCCTCTGTCCCTCAGTTGCTCTGGCTTCCTCTACGCTCTTTTAATTTGTCTCTCTGTCACAAATTCTCTGAATCCCTCTGTCTCTCTCTCTGTCTCTCTCTCTGTCCCTCTCTCTCTCATCTCATAAAATCAGATTTCATTAAAAAGGGGTGGAGAGCATACATCTCTTTTCACAGCATGTGCAAGTCCACATCCCTGCTGAGCAAAAGCAGGTTGGGTTTAGCGTGGCAGAGAGTTTGATTTACATTTGCAAGACAAATACCGGTGTGACTCACGGGTCAGCACGCTGGCATGTGACTAGTCTTGGCGGATTGTTTACTCAAGAGCCTGGACTGATTTCAGTACCCGTCATGCAAGAGAGCACTTCGGCAAACACGTCCCGTCACAGCTGACACTAACAGCAAAGAGCCACTTGCTCCTCACCAAACACTGCTGTTTTTATGGATGTGCTTTTTTACGGAGTGTGTCTCTGTAATGTGCTCTGTGACACCTTTCTTTGGCTGGGACACAGGAATCAATCAACTTTCATTTCTCGACAAGTGCTTGTGCCTTTTCACAGATTAGGATTATACAGCAATCCAAACACTAGTGACACAAACCCACAGGGAAGTATCCCACAGGCAAAAATGAACATTAAGTAACAACAGATTCTACAGAGAAGTAGTTTTATCCAAATTATTGATTGGTTTTAAAAATTGTTTTTTTTTTTTTTTTTCAGGAAATGGCCATTAATTTTAAAATAATGGGATTACAAGCATCTAGGGTCTTTTTTTTTTTTAAACTTTTTTAAAGAACAGAAATTGCACTCTGCTCACAATGCACTTCAAGTTACTGAAGTATGTTTTCAGTCCACAGACACTTCATAATTTATAAACTGTTATAAATATGATTGTGGACCATACTACAATAAAGGAGTTTACTTTTGTGGTCCGAAACATCTGAGCTTAGCAAAAAAGAAACAACCTCTTACCAGAGACACCCCTGTGCAGACTCAAGATATGTTTTGTTTGCTTGCTTTGCCAGATGCAGATGCTGAGATGAGAAAAAAGAGCCACACGGATCTTGAAGAGATTTTGAATTCAAAATGGATTCAAAGTGATGCGTCCGTTTGGCTCTCGACAGTTGATGTGGAGAAGCACCGACACGCCCACTCTGTGCCCCAGCAGCTGTGAAGCCCAGCTCCTCTTCTTCTGAGAGCCATGCTTTGCATCCTTGTTGTGGTGATAGGAACTATTTGGCAGATGCTCTGTTAAACACTCCCCACTCCTGAGATGCAGTCTTGTACCTCTGGTGTTCTTCTGGCCCCGCCCCCAGCCACTCCCACTTCCCTCTCTTGCAAACTCTTGGGGGATTTCTTTTTACTTCTTCCTCAAATTTTCCCAGGTTAATGGTTGATGGTTGAATGCTGCCCACAATGAATGCACACAATTTATGGGTGCCTCAGTTTTTGGGGAAAAAACATGGACAATGGATTATGAACAGGAAAATATGCAACCAATGGTTGAATTGGCTATGAGATTAAACATGCGGCCAGTACCCAACCTGTCCCAGGCTGACATTTGACCCAGTTCAGAGTGGTTAGCTCACAGCTGTGGGGAATATGTATTTAATCAAATTTAGGAGGGACACTTGTGGGTCCACACTCATCCCATGTTGGTAGGAACGCACACAGTTCTCGGTCATCAGGTCAGTTGGAACCCCTGGGTCTCTGGGCCCTGTGCACATGCGTCATGTTACTGAGGTTCTGGAATGTTCTGACAAAGACAAACTTTTTACCAGTGGTTCATATCCTTCCTCCTTCTTTATAAGGATAACACTTGAACAAGGAAAAAGCTTAGCAGAGCACTTCTGTCCGCAGATCCTCCCAGAGCAGGTTAATCTAGTGACAGTCAGAACTGGAGTGTGTATATAACACCCTGCAGTGTTTGTATAAGTATAAACCCGGCAAGTTTTCTTCTTCTGTTCACCGTGAGGGCTTTGTCCTTATCTACATGTTTTCATGTCTATTCCAGCTTTCTCCTTTCCTGTGAGGAGTATGTATGTGTGTGTGTGTGTGTGTGTGTGTGTGTGTGTGTGTGTGTGTGTGTAAAAGAGGTGACTGCTGAAATGTCTATGTACATATATGTACTGGTTCAGTGTTTCCACACTCTTCTGTATAAATAAGTGCCCGATGTGTACACACTGAGGTCCCCATTCCAGACTTGGCACCCAGAGAAAACATAGAGGGGTGCACTTGCAATCCATGGGGGACTGGGGTGCACTAAGGTCCGTCGGGGGTTGCAATGCACCCCTAAGCACACCCATAATGCCAGCCCTGCCCCAACCCCCACCCCTGGTCCCATCTTCACTGAGAGGACATAGACAGCCTTTACTCTTTTCCTGTTGCAGTGCCATGGGCTGGACATTCCCACCTTTATCATCTCCCTCTTGCTCCTCTGTCATTCCAGCGTTTGCATGCCATTGTGACGGGCATGTGTCCATTCAGACAAATAAATGAATGCATGGGTCAGAGATGAAATACCCAATAAATATGCATTCATCAGTAATTAATGAGAATGATTAATTGTTGAACATTCCTTTGGCCAACATGAGATTTCATACAACATCCTATGTCTTTGTGAAGTTAGGATTTGTCCACCAACCTTTATATTCCTGGAAGTGGTCTTAAACACAACATGGGATGGACACTGTCCCTAATTAAAGTTTAAATAAAATCAATACTCATTTAGTTAAGATTAAAATTGGTGTTATGTTTTCAGCGTCGAAGCTCTTTTTGTTGAGTGGCATTATTTTAATACACACATAAAACATCCATACTATTATTTATTTAGAAATAATTATGCTTATGAGCATAATTTGATTTTCATTCGGTAAAATATTTACTTTGGATTCATAATCCGTTTCAGCGAAATCTGCCCGTATTTCGTCGTCAACGAAAAAGGTGTGCAATACCAGTGTCTCTGCGCCACTAGATGTCACTCCAATATAAGACACATAAACTAAAAACGAATGCACTGGTCGATACGTTAAAACTGATAGAAAACGACGTTTACTCATTTATACTTCATTGAAAATAACAGCTCCTCCTACGAATACAGTATCTTTTGTTCCATGACGAGACCAAACAAATATGTTTACTCTCACAGCGAAAAAAAAAAGCGAAGCATCTACAGATCAGGTACATTATTTGATATGCTTGGCGATTCACAAGCAGCATGCATTTTACCCTTGAGTGTGCATTTAATTTAACAAACCAAATCACAACTTGCTGGAACCGACGAGGCACGTTGAGAAGGCACACATAGTAAGCAGAGTAAATCGCAGCCCATATTTTTTCAAAGAAGCACATCGCGTAGGCCCATTTATCTGGATTTGATGGAATTCGTTAATGATGGCATACCTTCTGAACGCGGCATGAATTTGAAAGCAGCCACCAACCGCTAATTTAATTACGCAACAGCTGTTACACTCGGCCCACAACGTGTTTACTTTTTTTCTTCCCTGGAATCTTGTATAATGTTAGTCATCAAAAACCTGCTTTAGAAAGGTGGGCTCTGTACACACTGCAAAGAAATATAGGGAAAGTGGGCTGGGAATGAGGAGGGAGTCAGGCAGAGGGAAGTACGGCCTATCACCCGAGTGTGCCTTAAGTACGAGTAACAGCCATACATCAGTAGCAAGGACCTCATGCCGTTCATGTCAGTCCTGTATTGTACCTGCTGACTGTGGGAGAGAAACAGACAATTCAGTACTTGCTGCGAGTTGTAGGCTAACGTTGTGGTTTTGTCAGAGTAGACAAACGCGTTTCTGTACTACGTGCATCACATTTTAAACGTCAAATCAGGGAAGTGTTTTTATTTGATCAGGTGAAAAATCAAAGGCGATATCGTCACATATCGAGAGCAGGAGAACACAAGCACTTTCAGAAATATTAAAACAATCTAGCCACTTAATCAGGGATAATCAACACCTGCGTTCTCTCTGCGGTTCTCCCCGATTCCCCGTTCCCGGTATTTCATAACACTTCAATGCCGACAGTCATTTCTTAAATTTGCTTTTCTTTTGAAATTTATAGCCATTTTTAAATTCATTTGAGGAGATGCCAACACATGTAGATGAGCCATGGGGATGGTTCGTTCTTCTTTCAAAGCAAGATGCTGAACAGCGATGGTTTAAGTGAGCCGGCAGGATGGACCCAAAATATTTCCAAAAGAAGCATCAGCGCCCCTACTCGTTTCATTAAAACTTCTTTTTTAACTTCATTAATCATTAGTGCTGGGCCATTCTGTTTGAAAACAGAACAAAAATATCCATATCATTCTGGCTTTTCTTGAAATTAAGTTCATAGAAAGGGTTTTTGACATATATTTGACCGTCATATGTAAATGTTGAGGTTTTGGCTGTACCCAGGGTCACTAAAAGACTGTCAATTTTGATCTGTACATGCCATAAAACACAATCTTTACGTCATTTTAGACCTCACAGGTGAATAGGAATATATCGGCACCAGTTGTATGTTGGTAGCGGAAATGAGATGAGAAAGCCAATAGGAATGGTAACATGAACAGAAATGGCCATTTTCATCTACAATGTCATGCTTAAACATTGACATGTTATGCCTTTGCATAGGTCTGTTTCCGTCACATAGCTGTCAGGAAGTAATCTGACAGCGGCCGCCGTGTTGAGCCTCCGTTCGTGATGCTAATTGGGAACCGCGGGTGCGTTGTTGAGCCGGGGATTATGGAATGATTGCCTTTGCCGAGCTGGCGGGGCTCGCGGATGTTCTGAATTGTCATTATTGTCAATATCGAGTTGCAGGTATAAAAAGGTGGCAATTTAGGCAGTCAGGAGTCGGACGGCTCAGGAGAGGGAACAGTCTGAGAGAGAGAGAGAGAGAGAGAGAGAGAGAGAGAGAGAGAGAGAGAGAGAGAGAGAGAGAGAGAGAGAGAGAGAGAGAGAGAGAGAGAGAGAGAGAGAGAGAGAGAGAGAGAGAGAGAGAGAGAGAGAGAGAGAGAGAGAGAGAGAGAGAGAGAGAGAGAGAGAGAGAGAGAGAGAGAGAGAGAGATTCCCCCCCTTTCCGTTCTTTATTGATTGTTTTGTTGGATGTTTTTTTTTTATTTTATTTTGGGGGTGCAAGCGAGGCCCGGCACAGAGGCATGGGCCAAGTTGCATCCCACCTTTTTTTTTTTTGTGTGAGTGTGCGTGGGTGGACCTCCCCTCCTGGAGTGTCCCCCCCGGGCGGCTGAGAGGGGTCTGGCCTCTGTCGTGGGGGTCAGCGCCGGAGACGAGTCGGAGTGATCACTGTGTGGTGTGTGTGTGCATGCGTGCGTGCACGGGGGATCTTGACCTGCGGTGTGCTCAGGCTTGTGGTGCTGTGTGGGGGGTAGTCTCGCTCCTGGTGCTGGGCCCGCATGGGAGAGGCCAGGAAGAGGGAAGAGCTGCCGTAGGGAAGGGGGGAGGTTTAGAGGGGAGGTCTGCAGGGTGTGAGCCGTCCCACTTATGAACTGTTTTTATTAGAAATTGAGGGGGGTTTTTTTTTTTTTTTTTGTACCTGCACCTCCGGTGTCCAGGTTGTCTGTGGTGGGTGGATCCCTTAGGGGGAATCTGTGCAGGGGTAGCAGGGGCCCGCGTTGGCGACTCCTGACATAGCCACATAAAAGAAAGATGTGAATCAGAGTGGGCATTGTTGTATTTCTTGCAGGGGTTACCAAAGCAGTAAAGTCCACAGTTTTGTTTAAAAAATGTGGACCAACAAGGAAACCGGAATACTCACTTAGTGTTCGCCAAGGTTACTGAATTTGGGTTTCACCCTCTTTGGCCCTTAGATTGCTGCGATGAATGCTGATGGATTCAGAAAATGGTAAACGGATTGCCAGTGCTATGCTGTATAACTTAGTTTTGTTAGAATGCAGCATGTCAGGGTTTAGTCCACTCAGGAGATTAACGGTTAGTTTTTTTTTTTTTTTCCCCCTTTCATTGTTGAAGCAGAATTGGCCTGTGCCTTTTTTCATATTCAATGCTGAAGCAGTTCAGTTTCTGTCTGTTGTAATGTGTACATGTACAAATAAGGGACTGGAAGCAAACTGACTTTCCCCATGTAATAAAGTTCAGTTAGCAGAGATGACAGTGCAGTTCCTTGATGCAAGCTAGTCACAAGAGCAGAGGCTGGAGTGTTGAATACAACTTACTTCTAAGTATGGGTCATTTCCCAGGAAAAACGTGCATTTCCTTTTGCGTGGGACCACATCATCAAACTGCACATTAAAGGGTTACTTCAATAATGTATGGCTTAAGAAATTTAAATGTAATGCTTATTGACCATTGTAGGAAATGAAGGACCGCTATCAACAGGGGAGGAAGAGAGTGCCTGCTAAATGAATGAAATGTAATGTGTATGGAGGTACTGTGATGCCACAACATTAGAAAAAAAAAACTTTGTAAAATAACCAATCAGTATCTGGTGAGTGATCCTTACTTGGATTGGAAGGCTTGTTTATCATAAACAAAAACAAATCTAGGACAAATATCAGTACAAAGGTATGTTCTCAGTTCCCCGGTGACTTGCTCGAGCCTTGCCACTACAGTAGCTCCACATCACACATCACACTGTGGCAGTGGGAGGAACAGAACCCAGTCAGAGACGTGACTAACGCGAGCCAGATGGATGCATCAGATTGGTCATGGTTGGAAAGGACGAGGTCTTCGGCTCAGAGATCGTGATGTGATCGGTTCACAAGAGGACACGTTGATGCCAAGTTGTGGCAACAAAACTGGATTAAGTTGTGAATGAGTTTCAGACACTTTTGGTGTGAGGGAAGTCAACATCAGGCTATGTGTATATGAGATGTTGGTGGCTACATGTGTCGATCCATACATTTATCTATCTATCCTAGTTCATTATGATGAAAGACAGGCCTCTACATTTGAAGATAGACAGTACCTTAAGTGCTCTATGACACATGCAGACCTCACCTCTCTCTCAAGTTATCATAAATGCCTCTCACTTCACCCCCTGCTGTACACGTATACACAAGTAGGGAGATACTGTAGCATACCTTTCATCTTCCTTATCTACAGAAAAGTGATCCCTCACTTGATGCTACAAGGTGATGCAGCGCGATCGTACCAGCCTAATTGCAGTCAGGTGGATGCTGATGAAGTGAGTGAACGAGGCTGTGTGAATCTATCAAAGCCGCTGCTAGCTCAGAGACGCCATTCCCTCTCTTTCTTCGTACCTGCCGGAGGGAGACCATGAAAGCAATTTGGCGTCCCCAATCTGGGCAGCACTCCAGCACTCACACACAGGAGCACACGCGTGAAGCGAACACTCGCTTGACCCTTTATTAAAGCTCCCAAAACCCATTTTACATGTAATTAGCTTTAGAGGCCACCAGTGCGTATCTGTTGTTGTGGTGTTTCTGTTCCTGATTATTTTCATTCCTGTCTGACTGTCTGAACTTCGCCCCCGTGATTTGGTGTGAAGCGAGCTCTCTCATGCCAGTCTCTCACTCTCTCTTTCTGTGTGTGTCTCCCTCTGTTCCTCTTTTTGTCTTCCTTTCTTTTTCCTCTCTGTCTTTCCTACTCATGAATAGTCAAAGCCCCTTTTGCCTCCATTCCAGTGTTGGAGCTTTTTTCTGCTGGAGGCTATTCCACCTACACACACACACACACACACACACACACACACACACACACACACACACACACACACACACACACACACACAAACAACCCATGGTCAGGACAGAGCCAGCACTATTTGGGAGGGGGCCCACCTACTAATGGGGAGGATTTCCTAATCTCTACTGGGCGAAGGCCTGAAAGAGGGTGTCTTTTTGGCAGAGTTGTTTGTTTCCCAAGGGATAGGGGTGGGTGGGTATGGGACAGTGTGCCTGACTATCCGTCCACAGAAATTGAGAGAGACAAGACATCAGCATCAGGCAACGGCAAAGTGCCCTTTTGCTATGACCTCTAAGCAGTGACTGCACGATCCTCATTGGTGTCTCCACGATCCTCATCGTTGACTCCACGGTCCTCATCGGTGACTCCACAGTCCTCACTGGTTAGCCCCTGGCATGATCAGATGAGCAGGCTTCTCCTCTGGAAGTCTGCCAGTCCACACTCTCGTCCCTGGCAGTGCTGCAAAAACCGCGGCAGGAGGTGTAACTGGTAGGGTGTCAACAGCCTCCACTTCCCCTTACAAGCGTTTATATTGCACTTCGGATAAGGAAGGAGGCTAGGTTTCCTAATGCACAGAACAAGAGGTCAGCACACAGTGACACAGTGACTCCTACTGGTCAGGAAGCTGGCTGGGGTTCTGAGTTTTGAGACATTTCTCTCCCAGAACCAGGCTGGTAAGGCATACGTGTCCAGTTTTCAATTGGAGATGGTGGCGGTGGAGCCAGTTGTTCCAGTTCTTTGGTCATAATTCTGACTTTGAATCCAAACTTTGGTCATACAATAAAAATTTGATTGTATTACAAAATCCCTACTCTGTTGTACTTCCCTAATATAAGTATACACATATGTGTGCTTTTTTAGACTCGCTGAACAAAAGAAAAGAGAAGCATTGTGACCATTCTTACTACCTTGTGCTGGATTTTATTTTGTTATAATGTCTAACTGGTACATGACTATGAAAATGAGTTACCAGTAATCTGTGTTTTTGTTTATGATATCAGATAGCAATAAATATGCATTTTGTAACATCTTTACAAAACCTCTCCCAGGATCTCCCCAAAACAAAACTGCTCATTGCCACATATTGTTTTCCTCCAGTTAAATCACCAACAAACTTACATTTTTAAAAAGACAAATATTTCATGACACCATATTTTGATACTGTTGTCCTGACTGTCTTTCCACGTGAGTACCTATTATATATGCATACATATATCATTTAAATATTTCAGACAATTACCAAATTACCAGAGGAAGCATAACCCATACCCTGTTACCCCGACTCTTTTATGCCTGTATCTCACTCAGTTAATGTTGGAGTTATCCATACAAACATACAAACCGCTTGTTGTTTCACCTCTCTGTTTCGGCACTGTACCATTCAGTTCTTCAGAAAGCCCATTATTCACTCTCAGTATTCCATTTCCTCAGATGTCTTCAGAAAACCTTCCCTTCCCTGGCACTCCAATGATGGACACCTTTCTTTGGTAACCTTTCCAGTGTAGCCTCCAGTGCTAATTATTTTGCTTTTTATTAACTGTTTTGTATTGTTCTTTAACCTATTTGTAGAAGACGGATTTTATGTATGTGGTTTACCTTGGTCGCAGGTGCACCAACAGCACCCGGTCTAGGATTCCAACTCACAGCACACAGGTTCAGAGCCCAGGGTTCGAACACTGCATCGTGTTCAGCCCCTGACCATCACGAAAACTGATATAAACTGGGCATGAGTGCTCCATTGTACCATCTGTATAAAAAACAAACACATGCAAAGCCAGGAGGCTGTCTGACTTATAATTTGTTTGAGTTTTTGTTTCCAGCTGCAGGGAATTTGTGACAACCGAATGGCATTTTCTTTCCCACCTGCTAGCTCAGGTGGAATAATGTTGTCAAAACTGATAAGCTCTATTTTCTGACAGGCAATCAGAAAGAAGAAGACAAGTTGGTCCCTAACAAGAAACTGTATTTCTATATTTAACCTAAATTAATGCTCACTTAAAAATCCAACAACAAACTAAACTTAAGTGAAACAAAGATGCTGATATGCTAAAGAGGAAGGGGGCAAAATTGTCATCATTTGTGACTGTTCACTCTTACGGGCAGCTAATCATATGTAGCCGTTCCTCAGTTTACAACGTCTGTTTACATTGCATGCTTTTAGCTAAGGCAAACGCTGTGTCATCTATTAAACCCTGTTCATCTGCATATTTGAGCTGGTCCTTTCTCTCAAAGATGCCAGTTGCTTCTGTCCTGGATCCAGAAATGAAATATCTCATTGAATGTCCATTAGCCCTGACAGATCCTAGAGTGGTAGATTTGGCATTCTTTGGGTGGGGGAGGGGACCTGTGGGAGGGAAGGGGGTTAAACTCGGGGGGCCGCCTGTGTGTTCAAGTGTTCTAATGCCATCCAGATTGTAGCAGTTGGGGGTCATGGTGGGGGGGCGGAGACCAGTGGTGTGCTAACCTGTCTGACCCCCGTGAGGGAGAGAGGGAGATTTGGCGGGGCGCAGTTCCATTATCCCCTTTTCTCTTTGGGAAAATCATCATCACGCAATCTAGCAGACCCACACAGAATTATAAATTATTGATTTTTTAAAAAATTATTCCAGATAAAGACTTCACGCAGGCAGGTCAGTCAACAGCGTGTTTGGTTCACATGTCTGCAAAAATGTGAGTCCTGTCAGACCAGCTGCGCAGACAGTCTGCACAGAGGGACACGGCGACTTGCAGCAAGAAACGGGAAGGGGGGAGGAGGGCGAGAGGAGGCCGTTTGAAGATTCCCTCACACTCCAGAAGAGAGTGCATATGGGCACTTTAATTGGGTAGAACAGCACAGCTGCAGGACGCTGCCCTCAGCCTGGCGTTGGTCTAATCACTCGCACAAACAACAGGCGCTGTCTGCCACATGGAACCCCACTCTGTTCAGGAGCTTCGGTGGAACCGGAGGTCTCTGCCGCACGGAGCAAGAGGGAGTACTGGTGGAGTGACTGAGGCAGGGTGTCCAACGGTCCAAAAACCAGAGAGCGCTGCTTGTGCGGTCCTAGAGCAAGGCCCCATAGCCGAAAAGCGAGTTGTGTAACCTGTTACGTTGAGGTTTCTCTGGTACATTTCACGACGCTGTAGCTGCAATCCGAAATGCTACGTCTTACGCTGTACAATTTTTCTGAAGGTAACAACCACAGTTATTTATGTCCTTCGTCTACCACAAGTAACTGCAAACAACATTCGATGTGGTTGTATGGCAAACTCCAGTCCTGTTTATCATTACTTCAAAATATTTTGGAAAATGGGAAACCATAAAATTAACATTTTAGCTAAATCCAATGGAGAAATACCCAGACAAAATTACAGTAGCTACTTTGCTCACTAAAGCTGGCAATTTCTCATTAGCCAGCTAAAGCAATTGATGAGAATTTCTTTTTAGAATGGTTCATTTCAGAGAATATACAGAAATCGAAGGAGAAGGCGAATTGCATTTTCAGTGTTTCTCATTGACCATTTCTGTTCTTAGGCCCTTTACACAGTAGATATTTGCTACCATTTGGCTTGGAGAAGTGGTATCTTTTTCTGCACTCACTAAATGCATGACACAAATCATTAGGAATAGAGGTCTCTGCTATGGAAATCGCTTCCTTTGAGCTAAACACAGTTTCTCTGTTGGGGGCACAAACACAATGCCTGCCTTTAACATGAACAAAGTATATTTTTCCCATTAATCAGAGTAAAGGAGTCACAAGGTAAACTCTGACAACAGCACAACAGTGTTTTCCTTCAATGGAGATTACAACAGCATTAAGGATGACACTTGCAGTCCTTGAAGGTTGTGGCATTTGCTGCTCTGTGTTCCAAGACAGCAGTAAAGAAAGTTACTCCACTCACCAGTAGTAGGGTGTATACTGCATTATAGTATTTGTGGGTATTTCTTGAACATATCCTCAGTAAATGGTGAGATTCTCCTGTACTTGTGATAGAATGTACCTAGAGAGATGGACGTAAATCAACGTTCCTAAATCCAGAGCACACTGAGAACAACGACAATTTTAACAAAACAGTGTAAATCACTCAGGTTCCAGTGAATGGAGTTGATCACCTCAACGACCCCCATAAAACTGGCCTAGCACAACAGCAATCGCTCATTAGTGCTATCTTACAAAGTGATGCAGAGGTTATGGCAGAAATAATGGACTTAGAAGGCAGTGACTGACAGGTGCATTTGAAGGAACAGGCCCTCTACGGCCCTGACTGCGAAAGAACGAGCGAACGAAAGGAACGCTTTGTTACCGTGGCGGTTTCCAGCTGAAGTCGTCGTTCTCAGCGCAGCCCGGGCCTTCGCCGCTCATTAACTCCGTGTCGCCCTCGCCCGCAGTGGGAAAAATTCCCGCTGAAAGGCACCTCTTTTTCGAACAACTGGAGATATCAATGAGCACATTTTCGGCTTCATGTGTGAGCGCCGACACCTCCCGCTTACAGCTCCCCGCCACCCGCTTTCTTTAAGAGTTGATAATGCGATAATTAAAGTCGCTGGTGGATGAGTTTGGCGGTGCCATTTGTGGTGGATATGAAACAACCTCCCCCCATTTCGGTTAAAATTTTTTTTTTTCTCCATTGCTGTTCCTTCCTGTTGGGGGGTGGTGGTGTGTGTGTGTGTGGGGGGGTCGACGGTGGGTGCGTGCGTGCGATTCGGAATCAGCTGGAAGTTATTTCCGAGCGTGCGCATTAAAATTTTATGCAGAGAGAAATGGGACGGGCCCCTCTCTCTCGCTCTCTCTCTCTCTCTCTCCTCTTTCTCCCCGCACAATGATTTATTACCCGAAAAGACCAGAGAACTAATTAGCGGAGTAATTAATTAATATAAATTTGCATATTTGCATTTGCAATTAGTGCAGTCAACTGATTAGTCTGAAATGGGAAGTTTGACTCATCAGATGTTGGTGTGTGTGCTGGACCGGAAAGCACACCATTGCAGGACTATCGCCAGCTGAGCCGCGCAGGGCAGTGCGTGTGTGTGTGTGTGTGTGTGTGTGTGTGTGTGTGCGCGCACGCGTGTGCGTGCATGCGTGTGAGTGTGTCATACGTCTCTTTGTCTGACAACCTGCATCGCCTTCCATCCATTACAAACAAACCCGTCCTTTATTGTAATATATGTCTGTGGCAATGCATATGTTCACGCTGGTAGAACACACACTCCTGTGAGTTTAGTACGTGTCAATGTGCAATCAGGAATATGCACAGTCCATAGGCTTCTCCTCATTGGCTGCACGTATGATAATCTTTCCATGCTTTAATGTTGGCCTAATGTTATTTAACATTATTCAAAAGCTGCACATACATGCATGATGTCTGTGTAGCATCAGTAGAATCTGTGAGATGTATTTTTTTCAGCTCTGCAAGTTAATTTAGGCCTCTGCTGTCATATACTATATAACAATGTGTCGGTAAACAATGTGAGTAACAGACAGGACATACTACAATAAAATTTAGCAACTGAAGCCTCATTAAACTATACAAAGGAATGTGTACTTGGTGAACAGTGTAGGATCATAGAAATAGAATTACTAGACTGCTTCCATTGATGTAAAGCAATTGCTAAATGTACAGCATACAAGGCCTGCACTGTATTAAAATGAGATTTTACATAAATCATAAAGCAGAGCTCTCAGCCCAGTAATGCCACATATGTCTATGACATAAATTCTCTTTGTGTTCATCTTGGTTTGCTGACTGACCAGAGTCAATCACATACTGGTTTGGTGCTGATTGGTAATAAACTCCGAGAGTGACCCCAGTGTACGTGATATACCAATGTAATTGCATGATAATTACATATAGGTATAAATAATGGCTTAAGTGGTATATTAGCACCAATTATTACATTTACAACATATGCTGCATTTATTAGAAAATATAAAATACTTATATTGACCCGTAAGTTATTTTCATGCATATATTGTTTGGTATAGTGTAAAATTACTTATTTTACGACAGTTCCAAAAATATATTCATACAACTGAATAGCAGAAAGTGTGAACAGCAAATATATTTTAATATATACTGTACATTTTGACACAAATCCACATATGTAGCTTGGCAGAAATATTTCAACATGCACAATTTTTTTTCATAAGGGAATTTACAGTCTGGTGCAGCAGCACTTCATCTGTTGTCAGCTGAGCGCCCAGTCTCGGTTTGGCCAGGTACCAGTGTGGTCTGGATTTACTCACATTGAAGTGCAGAGCTACACCCTTTGCAGTGGTCCGTGTGTCAGAGTCCGGGTGTCTCATGGAGGTCGGGAGTAATCTGGGTATCCACTAAGCGGGTCCACTTAATGGGCTAGATGGGCAGTGTTTTTAACAGCTGAGCAATCTTTCCAGTGACCTCAGCAAGCTGCTCCTCGTTCGCAATGACAATCAAACCCAACGGCCCTTGGTGGCTTGGCACGGAACGCAAGGACGGATGGAACAAACGCACGTCGCTGTCGTGATTTGCTGCAAAATCAATCGCTCCAAAAAAAAAGCTGCAAAAAACTATTACTGAAGGAAGAGACTAGGAAAGACAGCTCACAGGTCAGAGTGCCTGCAGCAGTGATGTCATTTTCTGTCCTATGAAAAAATAAGATGTGAAAAATCCAGCCCATGAGCTCTTGACCAAAAAGATGCAAAAGCTATATAGGCTAAAGAATATAGTCAAAATATTCATAAATCATTGCAATATTCATAAATTTCAACATTTTGCTATTTAAAAATAAGCAATTAAAAGAGGGCAATAACATTGAGATAGTAAAATAGAAAAACAAAGAAGAAATTTTAAGGGAATACTCTTTCCTTTCTTCCAAACCGACTGACGGACTCATTTACTCACTAATTCACTCACTCACTCACTAACTCCGTGTTCACTTCTCAGCTCCTGGCCCTACAGACCTGCCTTTAAACTCGCTAATTATCAACCTTTCATTACAACAGTTTGGGATCATGTACACGTCAATCAGAATGCAGTCTCTGTCACGCACCGAACACAGTCAACAGTTAGAATCTGTAACTGAAACAGTAAGCTGTTGACAGGACAATTTTAATAACCGGGACATGGATCCATCATTCCATCATCAATGGAATTTAATCTGTCCATTACATAATACATTTAACTCTATCAGTGAGGACCATGCTTTCATGCAACCATGCACTGTTAATCAGCACACTACAATTTACTTATCAGTCACTCCTCAGTTCAGTTTTACAACACAGGAAATAGATGATGTGTTGTGACAAACAGGTGATTTTACAAACAAGTAAATTAGCTCTGAAATTATTCTGAATAGGAGCTTTCAAAGTTTTTCTTTCCCCTGCAAACTTGCATGTGTTTGTTGGTAAGAAAAGTAATTAGTTCACAATATTAGCTTTGTAAATGTTGTTGCATTTAGGTTTACTCATTTGGCAGGCACTTTTATCCAAAGCGACTTACAAGTGAGGCAGAATACAATACAAGCAAAAGCTGTTGTTAATGCTCCATGATAGCTATCTACATAGAGAGACAGCTAAACTGTACCAAGAGACCCTTTTTAATATATGTAGTGACCTCTACTGCTAGCAAGCTACAGTCTTCCATCACCAAGTGAGGGGCTAGCTTTCCTTTAGGAATGTTTCCAGAATTCACCCTTGGAAATGACAATAATCCTAAATACCTTCACTGTGCAAATCAGCAATAAAGAAAAACACATTCTACTTTACAGTAAGTTTATTTGCATATTACTTTAGTACACATATTACATGTGTGAATTATTGTAATATAACAATTGTTTATTTGATCACAATTGTACAGCTATCTGAGAGGGAGTAGCTTCTATGTGTTCTCTACATACAGGGGAAATAACAAGATGCAAAGAATGCCAGTCTCTTCACAGACTGTAAAACTGTCTGGAGTTTCTTAGGAGATTAATAATCAAAATTAATTGGTTGAATTGCTGTTCAGAATATACAATAGCAATGAGTTCATTCCTACTGTATTTTAAATCTATTTTTTAATTTTTATTAAGCCATTCAAAAAAACTCTAGGAAGAAAAGGACAAGGTGAATGTAAACTGACAACATGATGCAGTACATTATTGACACAGAATTGTCTCCCCATATTTAAAAGCATGTATGCATACAGCAAGAAAAAAAAAGTTTGAGTAAGAGCACAGCATAAAGTTAGCACATGCACTGCACAGTGTCAGTCATACATCTGCTATAATTGTCATGCAAACAGCATGTGCTATTTATATTCCTTGTTTGAACTGGGAATAGAGATATAGCGTCTCAACACACACTAACATCAAAACTGCAAATTGAATGATTGCTAACCTGTAGGGTGTAGTATCAAACCAACCAGTCAGGTACTGTATTTCTCTACGTAAATATCTAATCACATTCACAGCTTTCCTGCTGAGGCTCTGCCTGTAATTTCTGCTATTTTACAAGCAGGCTAGGTCTGCAAGTGGCACAGCTTTAAGAAAATAGATACATTTGCCATGCTTGTTTTGTTTACACAACATGTCCCCAGCCTGCATAAATCATTTCCTACTCTGGTCATGTGACAGCAAACAACAGCAAAGGTGTGTAGTGGTGAGGTCCATGAGTCTGACTCAGAGGTCAGATAGAGGTCAATGGTCAGATAGAATTCTGTACTAACACTGATCCTTATGACATCTAGCTGGGTTAGTAACCACAGCTGACTGGCTTAGCAACTCCACACATGCAAAGGTCAGTAGATCTGCACTAAATTGACTCAAAATAAAGATTTTTCTTCTTCAAACCTTCCAGAAAACTGCACTGAAGAAATCGCAGTTAAAGACCTTTTTGTATCATTGATGATGTACTGCAAGTGTATGCATTAAAAAGTTTCAAGCCAAAAAACCTACAGTTGTTGTTATTTTACTGTTTCTGTTTTATTTTTTATTTTCTGAATAGAAACTGCAGCTGCATGCCTATCAGTAGCATTATAAGTTGACCACTGTTATGTTCCATAATGAAAAGAAAAGATCATGTCCCCATAAGAATCAAACGTATTACCATGCTAAATTTCCTAACAAAAAACTGAAAAGGTAAGCTCATATTGGAGAAGGACTCACCCCTTTGGCCCAAGACCTGAAATGAGAAATATCTGAAATTAGACCTGCGTTAAGAAAAAAATGTTTTAAGCACACACATCTTATCGCTGTGGCCTTTGTGGTCACTTAGTCAGATACAGGCCCTAAAATATTATGAAACTTACACGATTTCCCGCCTTGAATCCCGCACCGTGCTTCGTGATAGCGCTTTTCGTAGAATGGTATGGTGATGTTAGAATTCATCCTTCTTTGGTCTGATTTTTTTGACGATAAATTAAAGCTGCTCGGTGCCCAGTTACAGGCAATGCCAGATGATCAGTGTAGAATGGATGTCCCTCGAGACCAAACCACGTGACAATCGCTGCCACACGACGTCAGCGGCAGATGGCATGGATACCAGCTCTCGCAGTTGGCATCAGTGTCATTTCTCAAAAGAGGGAAAGAAGAGAGGGAGAGAAAGAGAGAACGGGACGAAGAAAGAGAGACGATCGGAGAACCCAAACGAAATTTCCATTGTGAGGAAAAAAGGTTCTGGCGCTGTAACTGTTTTTGAACATGAAAACTGCATGTTGACGGAAAACCCAGGTACGCAAATCAAATCAATAACAGAATAACAACAGCAAACCATGTGCACGGATTCATCTGTTAGTCTAGATTTAAATTCACGGTTGTTTTCTTCGCGGTCCTATAGCATGAAGGTGTCAACTGTTTGAAAATCATGTTATAATGACTTCTGTATCTTGTATTGCTAGATATAGCCATTTTAACGAAAAACGACTTCAGAATACCATTGATATTGCTTCACTGTGTATATACCCGCCTTTCTTAAATTTGAATGCCTGCATGCTTATTTACTTTCTCGGGTGTGTCATTGTAGGTTTCATTATGAGTTCGACACACTGTAAATAATATTTGAATAATGATAACTGGAAAACGTGAAACAGGTAGCCTTAATCACAGAGCAGATTGGCCGGTGTTAATCTGATCCTGACTCTGATACAGTCCGAATGAACTTCCCTAAATTAATATGAACTCGGACAGGATTGAATTAACAAAGGTCATATTGCAGAAGCAGAGGGATAAACACGATACAGGAGTTGCATTGACTTTGCTTTGTTGCTTTCTCCAGGAGAATGCTGACCTTACCCTTCGAAGAACCTGCTACGATGGCCGAGCCCCAGTTTGCTGCTAACTTCCCCCGAGAATGTGTCGCTGAAAACAAAGTCAGAAAACAAGAACGCATCCGCCAAAATGTCGATCTAGGCTCCAACTCGGAGGGCAAAGAGACGCCAGAAGACAACTCTGAGAAGGAGGAAGACGAAAGGGACGACGACCAGGATGAGAACGGCCAGCCTAAACGGAAAGGAGCCCGGAAAAAGAAGATGACCACAGGACGGTATGACAGGGTGAAACTGAGGCGACAGGAAGCCAACGCGCGGGAGCGCAGCCGCATGCACGGTCTTAACAACGCACTGGAGAGTCTTCGTAAAGTGGTGCCCTGTTATTCCAAAACGCAGAAACTGTCCAAAATCGAGACGCTGCGGCTGGCGAAGAACTACATCTGGGCGCTGTCAGAAACTCTCAGCGCCGGCAAGAGGCCCGATCTGCTAGCGTTCGTACAGACCTTATGCAAAGGACTGTCACAGCCGACCACCAATTTAGTGGCGGGGTGCTTGCAGCTCAATGCCAGAAATTTCCTCACAGATCACAACGGGGAGGCCTCGTTCTCTGGCAGGCCTCCGTATGACGCCGTATACCATCCTTATCCCGGCTCCGACACGGGCACGCCCACCGGGCACGGCGGTAGCACCGTGGACAGCGCCAAGCCCTTCAGACCGTACAACTACTGTGGCTCTTACGAGTCCTTTTACGAGAACCATTCCCCCGAGTGCGCGAGCCCCCCGTTCGAAGGTCCTCTCAGTCCTCCCATTAATTTTAATGGGATATTCTCTCTTAAGCACGAGGACCCCGCTGAGTATGGTAAGAGCTGCCACTACGGCATGCGTTACTGCGCGGTGCCAGGCAGGGGCTCGCTCGGCCAGAACTCCATGTTTAGCGTATCCTCTGACAGCCATTTCCCATATGACTTACATGTGCGCAGCCAGTCCTACGCGATGCAGGACGAATTAAACGCGGCTTTTCATAATTAATGAGAGAAAGTGAAAAGGTTGTCTCCCCTTCTGCCGGCTAATTACCGAAAACAGATTTCTCCGCTTGACACGGACATGCATTATTTAGAATGTGTATCATATTTTTATGTAGGAGTTTGGTTGCACTTGAAATGGCAATCGATTTTATTGCTTTGTTGTATTTGAAATGGGACATTGCTCTCACCACTATTACTCAATTAGTCCTTAAAAAGGGAATACACAATGCAGGGCCTTTATTGTTTGGCAATCAATTAATACACTTCAGTTTGTAAAAATACGAATATTGCTTGTATTTGTGAAATTAATAGAGATATGGACGTGTAAACACAATCTGTTTAATCCCTGTGTTCTATTAAAGTTCTAGGTAGAAAAAAATGTTTCAACGCCGAATATGTCGTTATTATCAAAATCATTTTGCGATCAATTCATAATAGTAAATCAGCAAGCAATAAAGGCAAAACGAACTATGCAATAAGAACAACCTTGCCCATTTTAGCGCGTCCCATCGTTTCAAACTTAATGAAATAAGACCAAGTGAATATAACGATCAATCCTCCCAACTCACTATCAATTCTTGCCCGAGGCACACCTTTAGGGTAGACATAGCAATCGTTTTCGTTAGCAGGCAAACAATTCATTGTTTTATCAATTGGGGAGAAAAAATGCATATCTTTTTTTTTTTTTTTTTTTTTGGAAAACAGGACATTTTCATAACAATATTCAACAATTCCATTATCTGAAAGTTATCATAAGCATAGTCAGGTTTGTGGATTACCATTACAGAGTAACATTGATTTTCTGTATATGTAATATTTACAGAGTACACTTGCACGTGTTACGTTCTTCTTCAGTCAGAATGAGTGAATTGATAATGCACAGAACAAAAAATGCAAAATGAAATAAATACATATGTCATTGACTAAAATTGTGCATTTTTGCTCATAACAAATCTTTAAAACACACCGAAACGAAAGACATGAAAGGTATAAATCAGCTTATGTCGTGGCTTTTCAAGAACACAGATGGAGTTTAGTCTCGTGGGTACTGGTGCACGGGCCTAGAAGATCCACAAGGGTATCACACTTTGCACATTCGATGACGTCAATACCTTCGTCTTCATGCATTCCCGCAAATACTTTCCCCACATAGGGTTATAGTTTACGTGTAAAAAGAAACAAAATGGCTATACTGTATGCTTCGTAGCAATTTAAATATGCAACTTGAGTGTTTTCCCCATTTTCTATTTACGAATGTACAAGTGTTATTTGCATATTTTCGTTGAAGTTTTCATCCCAGTTTGTTGAAAATGAAGTTTACAAGGCTATATATATCCAATCTACAACTGAAACCTGCAGAACATTCTCGATGCAGCTTCAGACTGTACTTAGTGTCTTATGATTTATTACGGTGAAAATTACTTGCCTTAATTTAATTGAAATATTTGGCTCGTATCAGTTATGCAATGGCATGAATGTTTTTTCATTGTGGCGTCTGACTTTGTACAGTGCATATTTCTCCTTGGTTTTTGATTACGAAAAGTTGTAGTGGGGAAGAAAACCCCTGATGCACTAAACTTCTACTCCGCACATTTGTATGAAAAAAATGCGTTGTTTTGTATTGCCAAACGAATAATAAAACGCCAATTAAAAGACACCTCTCACTGCTCATTGATTCATTTGTCTTTCATTCGTTCTTCTTATAATTTAATCTGTTGCCCTGGTCATAATACATTCATTAATATAATGGAAAGCATGCCAGTATTTGGAAAAAAGAACAAAATGAATTGAAACTAAGAAAAAGTTAGCCTGTTAAAAGTTTCTCAACCTATGTTTATATATACACAACATGTATACACACAAACAAAAATGAACGAGAATGATTATGCAATTTGTATCCTTAATGCAATTCACATTCGCTCAGAAATCATATTAAATTAAATGTAATATAAATATTTGCCGAAAATTTCGATGAAAATTTCGACCTGGTAGCATCCACTACGATGGCTATAAAGTCCCAAGTGGAGGAGGAAACGTCTGGCCTATACCGAGAAAAAGGAAAGCATTAATATTAAAATATGCATTCAGGAGGCGTTGAGTGTTTTGACCTTATGTTTAGTTAAATATTTAAGATAAGTGTTCCAAAGGGAATTGATAAATGTGTAAATAAATAATGCCCATGTAATCGTTTAATATCACGTCATGTTTTCACAGTTTATTATTATTATTATTGTTGTTGTTGTTATTATTGTTATTATTTATTATTATTATTTATTTACGTATGATCGTCATCGTTGCCTTTTCAGGTCCTGGATAGTTTGGCGAAGTTATACCGCATTCCATGCGATACAAATTCAAAGACGAGTTATTAGGTATTAGTTATTAGGCATTTGTTGACAGATATACGTTTAAAAAAATACTGTACAGTAAATAATGATACAAGTGTGATAAGTAATGCAGACTAAACGCGTTTCCGCATGAACATTGTAATACATCAAGTGACTACATGGAAGCCACTAGTTATTTTTGTAAGTATTTATAGTTCTATGGTGCTATAAACTTTTCACTTTATGGGCTTTATATATATTTAAATTTACCGTTGAAAATGAACCATTTAACGCTGAAAAGACCTTGAATATTTCAGTTGAGCAGTCTATGTCTGTATGGAAAAATACTTTATGTCAAGTGAAGTAATACGTAAAACAATTCGATATTTCAGTGCTCACTGCAGACGCAGACATGAAATAAATAGATACATTTTAAATTGTATACATAAAATTTTGTTTGTACATCAGTTAGCCCATTTTAACACAAAAGTGTAACGCAGCTGAGGACGCGATTCGATCGAAGCCAGACATCTTAAAGCATAAGACTGATTTTGTTGAAATTTACGCAACCATTCCGTAGGGAATTACATTTAAAATGTACATTAAAAATAAAAGTTGCCAATGTTTTTTTGTTATTATGCAAGTTGCGGCTCATCCGCATAGTTCTGATCCGCCAGTCTATAGTTATTGCCGTACGTTGCAATAATACTGAAAACCTTGCATCTCACGATGAATTAATTTTTTGTCATATTAAACCAGGACAAAAATTAACCTGTCCATTGCTGGTGCCACGGACATCTCGTACCAGGCGAACCTCTTTTGAATATGGCCGTAGATGCCTGCGGTGGAATTCAGCTTCGGTCAATTGATGTGACCACAAGAGAGTAAAGATCGAGACATAACGCAAGTGTGCCGAGTGCGGCGGGTGACTGAGTGATAAAAGCTGGCATAAGCCAGTCGAGTGTGGCAGGAGAGCTGGACGTGGGCCAGGCGGTGACAGACTGCGGATCAGTGTCCCTCTATTCAAGAAACGGGGGCCGATATGCATATCGGATGAACGTGCGTTGTCATCTTGAGGAATTAGCATGACAGCGGGCACATACGAGGGAAAGGCTGGCTGGAGAACAAAGGTCTGTCTAGGTAGAGGTCAAAGATGAACTTGGTGAATGTGATTACTGCCCGTCCAACACGGGAAACAGTCAGGGCTGCGAGCCAAACAACTGCAGAGCAGCCGCGTCATCCCTGCCCCCGTGTTCTAACATTAACTTTAAATGCAATTAATGACCTGTTCAGGGGAGGCCAAATGAAAGATCTTGCCCACAATAAGACGCGAATACGATTAATTGTACGTGGCCCGTTCTTCTGTTCGGTTGTTGACCCACTGCCGTGGCAACCTCTGATTCCATTGACATGTTGAGAGCTCCCATAGGGGGGTCATCAAGCGATCCTTCCTCGTGAACCCGGATCCACAAGCATCCACTTAACTGCAAGATGGCTGTGGGACAGCACCATATTCATGACCACTCTTCTCTGACAGCTGAAGATGACCTTTCAAATCTGCATTGTTACAGAATATCTATACAATTGCAACAACCACCCAGGTACTAAATGAATCAAATTTTCATTGTCATATAGGTCATTCCCAAACTAAGTGTAGCATTTGTAACAAAGCAGCTTCAAAGAATGCATTACACATAAGCAATGTTAAACCATAGCAGAGGAATGAATGAATGAATGAATGAAAGTAATTAAAAAGAAGAGCTATAATACAATGACAGAGAAGAAATCACAGTGTGAGTCTCTGGAAGAACTGAAACTAGTGAAAGACAGAAGACTGTTCCAGAAAGATCCCTTCATGGTAATGAAGAGATAGCATCCCAACCACAACCACATTCAAGACTGCGCTTTCTATCTTCTACAGAGCAAATGCAGATTCTTTCCCTTTTTCCTTTGTCCTTGTTTTGTCTGACATACACAGGCTACAATGACAGTTTGTGTTAGTGAGAGCGGTCGGTGAGATCCTGTGGATGCCGAATGCAGGTGTAAGGGGAGAAGGGAAGAGGTTTCTCTCTATTAAACAGCCCTCCTCATCAGCAGTAGCCTCACTCCCCGCGGTCATTAAAGATCCCCTGGCACTTAACGACAGTAGGGATGTTAACCCTGGCATCCTGGCAAAATTCCCAAACTGGCTGTCACTGCCTCCCCTCCCGGGTACGGCTCTCACTCAGCTGGCTGTGCAGGCCCTTGCAGACAATAATGCTCCTTATTTGCCCACATTGCCATGTTTGTCACTTTGCCTTTCTATTATTATTATTATTAGTAGTAGTAGTAGTAATAACAGGACACACAATGGACCATAGAAATTCTTTATCATATTAGTCTGAACTCATACTACCATGCTTAAGACTGATTCTGAATATCTTTTCTTCTTATGAAGGTAACCCTTTTACTAGCATGTAGACTCTTTGGGTGCAAGTTTAATGAGGCACTAGTAAAAAGAGTTTTTAGCAGATGAATACCATCTCTTTTGAGCATTCAGAAGACCAGGCCTGATATAACCACAGTGTGCAAAGCTGGGTATCAATTTTATCAAAAAATTTACCAAAAATGGAAAAGGGAAATGTTTATCATATTTACATCTGTTGCTGTTTTTAACCTAGCAGTTAAGTCCAGAACTGAAGCATGATATTTGACTACTATTCATTACCTGGAGACACTTCTGTTTTGTAATTGTGTTAAATGTAAAATATGCCAACAGAATTTATGATGATATCCGATGACCTGACAACCTGCATATCTGGGTTGTGGCCTGTGTGTGTGTGTTTTTTTTTTTTTTTTCAAAATCTTCTTTTTTCCAGACCTCATCCCTCACTCCAGTAGAGATAAAAATGCCTTGAGTTTCGCAGCCCCTGTTTCAACCAGGGGTGAAGGTGGGGGCGGGGGGGGGACTGAGACAAAGCCACGCATGATGACACCCTCACACTTCTGCTCCTTCTCTGCGACCTGTCAGCTTCAAATCCCCCACATGTTACATGTCAAACATTCGATCCTTATCAGAGGTGGAGCAGGGGTCCTGGAGAAATCCCTGGGGTGAATCGGACGACACTACTTGCTTTAACCAGGGTGACATGCATAGGTCATATTTTAAACATCCGTTTACACAGCCGGTCATTTACCAACGCAATTCATGTGATTTAGCTCTTATGCAAATGTGGGGTACCTGATCCACTACCCTACATTGTGGCCTATTACTATAGTTTCCTTGCAGTGTTGGTAAAGGGTTAAAAAATGACCCCCTTTCCTAGTTGCACTTCACATGTGATTGAGCGAAAGTGTGAAAGAGCATATGGTGGGGTTTCGTGAGTGGGACGTTAGCACACGATCGAGGCGGTTTTGTGTGGGTCGATCAGAAAACGCCTGCATCTCTGACACAGCCATGACAGCAAGTCTTACTCTCCTCTCTGTGCATGGTATATACCCATTTTTTGTGTGTTTTGTTTTGTTTAGTTTCATTTGTTTTCTTTCGGGGGGGGGGGGTTGTTTTGTTTTGTTTTTGCCAGGGGCCCGTGCCACGCGCTCTGGCAGCTGTGGGTAGCGGGCACCTCCGCTCCTCCGAGATGTCCCCCGAAATGAATAGCCTGTTAATAATAATGTCGCCGTGATTAAAAGTGAAAAATGTTATGCTCCTATAATGGTGATTTAGCACCTCACGCCTTCGTTGGCTGCAAGGAAATGCAAAAAAAAAAAAAAAAAAAAGAGCCCCCCCGCCTCCTCCCCAAAGCCTCCCCCAAAATTCTCAGTGAGTCCCCGGGTCGCAGCTGGCCCGGGATGGAGAATTTTCCCTATTAAATTCCTAATAATCATCTCTCCGGCAGAGGGGGTGAAGCGGGGGGACTTCTCGTTTTAATTAGGAGGTTTTAAGGAGCTAAGCCCATTTGAAAAAGGCCGTCCTGAGAGAGATGGGTGCAGGTGATCCACTGTAGAGAAATGACACCATATCACGGGCCAACAACTCATTTCCATATTAGATTGGTGTTGGCCTGGCACTGGTCCCGGGCAGGGAAGAAGTTCCCCGTTTTGGGACTTGGCACCGGGTACCGTCCTCTCAGCATGGAGGAAAATTTCATCAGAACGAGACATGGGTTTTAATATATTACAGGGCTGGCCTCTAAACCCAAACTGTATTTTTATAATATAATTATAATGCATAGTAGAATTTCTATACACATGCTAGGTATATAGTAAATATAAATATATTCAGGTACAAATAGATTCATCAGGCTATTGTGTTTGCACATATACATGTGTGTATGTATGCATGTGTGTGTGTGAATAGGTAAGTTAAGAATTGTACTGTCAAGAAGTACTGCAGCAGTCATTGGCTGGAAACCTCAGAGGAGCTCTCTTCCTTTTACCTTGAGGGACAGGCTTTTTCCTGCTTCGTGTTTGTAAAGAAAAGTCAAGGAGCGCTGCAGAGAGAGGAGCTGAGAGGCTGTGCTAGAAGCCACTGCTATTAACCTCTGCTGTACTCAGAGATGGCAATGGTTAAACAGTTCAGAAATGTCCATGGCATCCTCCCAGCCACAGGGAAAACTAATTGCTCTTTTTCTCTCTCAGCGCAAAAACACTGTGAGAAATGAAAGCAGTGAGAAATAACAAACAATAGAACTGAGCAGTGGAAGTCACTGGCCCTATTCTGGCACCAATTGAAAACCTACCTCTCTAGATTACATCTTGGCTCCTTGAACCCATAATTTCCTTTTGGCTAGCTCTCATACCCTCAATACCACAGGTTTCTGATTAGTGGTGGCCCTTGTAATAGCTCCTCCAGCACTCCTGCATTTGACATGTTTAATGTTATCACCTTCTCTGTGGCATGGTGCATAAGAGTATGTAGATCATAACATTGTGTTGTGCTTCGGCACTGTTTAAGTTTGTGTTTGGTGTGATTTTGTACCTGTACTGCTGTTTACCTGACTTATTATGTGAGCTAAATACATGGTTCTGGGTAGTGTTTGCTGAAGATTAAATGTAAGGCAAGTGCAGTAAAATAACCACAGAGAATCCAGAGCATGTCATTCAAAATGTAATTGCATTGATAGTCTTTTTGATAGTCTTACTGCTGTATTCCAGGCTGTGAAATTTACTTACAAGATACAACAAGATAAAAGATACACTTAAGCTCACTCAGAGTCAGGAACTACTCATTCCTGAAACTACCATTCTCAAGAACCTGTTGACATTTGAACCAATTTGAAAGAAAAAAGACAATGAGTGGCTATGAGTAGCTGTTAACCCCGTTCACCTGACAGCTGACTTCTTTCCAAGGCACTTCCATATGATCCCATGGTGCACTGGGTTGGGAGTGGCTTTGTTCAGAACGCGGGAGAGGGATTTAGGGTGTGAGGATCCTTGGTGACCACAGAGTGAAGAGAGGCAGGTTCGGGAACGTGGGGTTGGGAGGCACGGGGGCACCCTACCTGCACAGGTATCCAAGGTGTCTCCCCTCAGCAACGCACTCCACGTTTTTGTTCCTCAAAGTGGGTGTCCCTTGGCAAATGCCGGCACAACCTGGAGGTTGATTAGGGCTGGTGTTTCGCACAGAGGATCTGATCTGACGGAAATCGCACCATCACTGGAAACAAACATGCCGTGCTTTTCAGGCCGCACGGAGCACGTGTGGTGACACAAGGAGAACTCGAGTCCTCCGAGGCGGTGCACCCTGGCTGGGTAGGGGGGTCATTTCTTTCTTCCTCCTGTAAAGGAAAGTTTGGAGAAAGTACTCTGCGCCGAGTAGACACATTGACCCCATCCATCTTGCACACCATTAATGTGAATAAGAAATATGTCCAAATTCAATATGTATGAGCTATTCCCATTTAGACAAATTGCATGAAGTTTGTCTGTAGTACATGAAGGCTAATCAGAGATACATTTAACTACCATTAGTGAGCAGGGTTTGGAGGGGAGGACATTTGTAATTTCAGCGCGACAAAAAAGAAATGTTAATGACTTAAGTCCCTTAATATAAAATATCACTGAGTAGTAGCTAAATTTACAATGTAGCCATAATTACAGATTTTTATGTAATGAATGTAATTGTCTTTTAAAATTTGAACTTTTTGAAATTTGAAATTTAAAGTTGAACATGTTGAACTTCATGTTTTATTTCACGTAATTGTATTGTTGCCGAACACTTGAACCACTGCCAATCTCCGGCCAATCTCTCTCATACATTACAGCTGAGTGAATGTCCACTGCTACAGATAAAACATCTGGAACATTTTAGGCATTTCTTTTGAGCTTTGACATTGTTAATGTGACACAGTTGACACAGGACAAAATATTTTCTACTTTTTAACTAGGCTCTCTGTTTAAAGCAATGTTAAGAGAAACTGCTGCTTTGGATAATATACATCCAAAAATGATCATCTTTGACCATATAACCCTGACATTGAGTGAGGCCTCTAGCAGACTGTAGAAGGTAGTCTTTTTATGTATAACTTCTTAATTTTTTTCTGAATTTTTCAGTGTACCAATGTATTGGATTCTAGGGCAAATACAAGTAATATGGAGTTTTGGAATTCTAGAATTCTATATTTAGGGTAATGTGTTATATGTAACAAATGTGTGCAGAAGTGTTTTTGCTGTGAAAAGCTTAGACATATAATGATATACTGAAACAATAGATAGAATTCATATTGCCCATAGATGTGGACACTGTAATGTTTTATTTAAATCAACATTTAAAGCTTTAAAAATCCTAAAGATTTTTATTAATTTAATATTACAAATGTTCATACAAGCTAATAATAAGTAATATATTTGCACGTGCTTCATATTGTGTTATTCACACTTTGAAATGTATTGATTATGTTGTGAAATTTACCACAATAATTGTGTATTGTTGAAAATAAATACCCCTTTTGAATTTGTTTTTAGATTTTGAAAGTTGTAAAGCCAGGCAGTATAATGGACCATTGCAAATGTGGGCCTAGAGTAAACTTTTTAACGATTTTGTTTATGATTAAATGAATTAAATAAGACAGACCTTTATAAAATGGACAGCTAATTGACATTCTTTGAAGGGATAGTTAAACTTAATGGCCCTTGCAATATTAGGAGAAATACGTTTATTGAAAAAAGGCAACATTTGTCGCTTTAATTCTGGCAGCATCCCAGTTGTAAAATTAGGAGCTGATTTTATGACCTGAATATCAATTTTCCCTTGCTAAAAGATCACAAACTGATGACCCCATGATAACAGCTCCTCCTTATACTCAATTTAAATAGCATGTTTTCTCAAGTTGTCAGGATTCTAATTGCATGTCCTGTACATGCATGATTTTAATAAACACTCACACCTAAATGCCTTTTAATAGATTCATTTTTAACACCCCCTACACATATACACATTCCCCCGTCTCTCTCCATCACACACACACACACACACACACACAGATATGCACATGCACATAGTCTCTCTCTCTCGCTAATCCCTCTTTCTCTTTCTCCCTCTCTCTCTCTCTCTCTCTCGCGCGCGCACACACACACACACACACACACACACACTCCATCTGTGACACAATGACACTTCACAGTCAGAGCGCTCTACAGAGGTGTCTGAGAAGCACCCAATAGAAACCCAGCAAACAAATGCAGCTTTTCACAATGTTGCTGACAGCATATGCAAAGAGAAAGAAAGCGAGAGAGGAGAGAGATAAAGATTGCAAAAGAGAGGGAGAAAGTGGGGAGAAGAAACTGGGAACAAACTGGCGAAAAGGGAGGAGGGGAAGACTGAGACAGGAAGAAAGAGTCCAGAGACAGCAAAAGAGAGAGTGACGGAGAGAGGAAAGAGACAGTGATGGGAGTGAAGTGAGAAAAAGACAGAAAGAGGGAGAGGGGGACAGCATGAATGATGCCAACCAGCATGTTGGCAGCAGATCTGAGTTCAGAAGTTGCCGCCCCAATTAAACAGCATAAAGAAAGATTACACCTGCTTTAAACATGTAATCTAATGACGGTGTGTGCTATGGAACAGAGTGAGCTTTTAAAAATCCAACAGATTGACACTGAAAATGTGGAAAAAAAAAAAAACAGAGTCAAAAAGACATGTATTTGTCCAGTACTAAAAGGCTGCAGTTTACATAGTTTACATCCTTTCCTGCATGCATTTTGCTCTCAGCCTATTCCTTCAGGGATGGCTCCACAGGCACATCTCTTGTAGAATCAGTCTCTCAGTGTCTTTAAGTCTATGTTTTGGCAGATATAGATAGGTATTACTCGTTAGTGAAATCACACAGCCACTTACTTTACAGGTGCCAGGCTGTATGTACCTCTCATGGCTTGGTTTTTACAAAGTGCGGAGTTTCCAATACAGGAAACAAAACCAACAGAAACAAAGATTTGTTGTTTGTTTATAACTTGGTTACACTAATTCTGTACGTACATGTAAATACATGTTCAGTAATACAGCTATTTCCGTGAGAAACACAATTGTTGAACGCTAAAGAGCCTGCTTAATTTCTTCAGTTTCAATTTCTATACAGCATTCATATATTATATACATATGAAATATATTAATTAAGATATTAAGGTTGACAATGTGATCAAATATCTTTAAAAAACACACTAACGTGAACATAAATATGTTTTTTACATTCAATAATAATAATAATAATTTTTCAAGAATCAAAATAGTGATGAGCTATTTCTCTGTTCTGTTTGATCCATGATTAATTTGACCCAGAACACGACCAATGAAGATGACTACATTATGTATGTAGCTCTGTTTGACAAGACTGAAAACAGAAAATTGACATTCCATTAGATTCCCTATCATAATGTTTCTGACAAACATATTGTGTGTGTGTGTGTGTGTGTGTGTGTGTGTGTGTGTGTGTGTGTGTGTGTGCGCGCGCGTGTGTGGAGGTGGGATAAGGGGGAGTGGTACATGCTAGATATAACACTGAATTTTAATTTCTTACTCCGAACAAATGCAGCCCACAAAACATGTGAAATGGAATCATTGATCAGTTTTACAAATTAAATGAGAATTCTGTGTGATGCTTCCCCTTTGTTGTCCATTTACCACATTTTCACCGGCTTGTTATGCCAAACATAAAGAATATCTCTGAACATATGTAACATGCATAAAATATGCTTCACTTCTCTGATGAAGCTCAAAAAGCATTTAAATATTAAACCCAGGAATACTTTTTAATGAGATGCACCATTTGCAAAAGGATATCAATGGAAAGCATAAACCTTTGGCCAGTTAAGTGCTTCATCTCAGTCTTCGACAGAATTTCACAGCATTTTTAAGGTATCATGGCACTGGCTCTCAGTCACCAAAGGCTGATATTAAAGGAAATATTTGCTTAGCGGATGCCCTCGGTGTGATTTACACAGCAGACATATTACATTATAACCCGTTCACAAAGCTTCACAGTTAATGAAGCCATTGAAGCTAAATGCATTACACCAAGGTACAACAGCAATGCTCCCATCTAGGAATCAAACCCACAGCCTTCAGCTTACAAGCCCAGATTCTGACTGACCTCCTACTGCACACCCCTGTGTAGTCTCTACCAGTACTGCCCCCTCCGTCCCCAGGACCCACAATGCAACTGTGCTGCCTTCCCGGCCCCATCACCTCCTCCCACTTTGACAGCAGAGGAGGGAGGGGAGTCAGCTGTCGGGGAAAGAGGAAATCTTGGTCCCCTTCCAAAAATGTGTCAGTGTGGGACACGCATCACCTGCTGGAGGCAGAAATACAGCTCCTAATGGGCCGCTCAGCCAGGGGCACCACCTGGGGATTGGGGAGAAGGGGGGGGGTGGGGGGGAGATGTGCTGTGCCGCACCGCACCGCGCGCTGTCACAAACAGGACGTTATTTGTCTCCCTCGGCCCCTCTGTCCCCGTGTGCCGCCCAGGTCCTGGAAGGATTCCTGTGCGTGGCGCGGAATGTCATGGTGCGATTAACGCGTGGCACGCATTACAGAGGTCCCCCGGCCATCTGGGTGACAGGGAGCATCAGAGACCTGTCCACTTCCTTATACACTCCCTCTTTAACACGCGCACATCCTCTCTCCTTTCTTCTCTCCTCCTCCCTCCCTCCATCACTCACCTGGCTTCATTTTATCCTTCCACCCTTCAGACTTATTTTACTCTCCGTGACAGGTTTGATCATCCCACTCTCTGTCTTTCCCTCTCTCTATCTCTCTCTTGCTCTGCCACTTGCTCTCTCTCGCTCTCTTTCCTACTGTCTCTCTTTCTCTCTGGGAGAGGAAACATGCTCAATCCGGATTGAGTCAATCTCAATGCACAGAATCTTGGGTGTTACATTGTACTGTTTATTTGTACATATTTCTCTATATAAAATAAATTAAAATGGAGGAAAAAAAGTCATTGCAATGTATCAGAGAGGCACCAGGGGAAATGCAAATCATGTCTGAGGTTTGGCCCCAATGGATGAATAGAAGAACAGCATGTTATCAGTATATTCGGTAAGGTTTGGACTGGCATTTGGCTCCTTCACTTGCATTAAGATTAGGGATTAATAGTGAAGAAGACACTGAACACAATGAGAGGATATGATAAATAAATAACTGACTGAATGATGAGAAACCGAAAGTCAATACAACAAACCATAAACAAATCTCCTTAATAGGAAAAAAGCCTTTTCAGACTTTCTTTTAACTTGCTGACAATTCTTTCTCTCTTTTGTTCTCACTCACTAGCCTCTGACATGAATTAGTATTTTGTATCAGAAAATAATTAGCTTATTAGTTCATATATATTTATACAGTTATACATGTACTAAATGTGAATGGTCATCAAACAGATCATCATGAAATTGTACATGATATGTATAATGTATATCATGTCTGTACTATTGGATTCATATCAAAATAAAGTCTGGTGCACGCTGGAGTTATATTAAAGGCAATACTTTACATCAGAATGAAACCATTTTGTAGGGAGCTAAAAGACTTCCGGGGCCTAAATTCTCGTCATGCAATTAAAAGCAAATCAACACATAGCCCTTTGGAATAACATACTAAATCATTTAAAATAAAACAAAAAAACATTTCTGTATTCTATTAGAACCATGTAAAAAAAAAAAGAGGTAAAAAAAAAAAAAAAAAAATGGAACGGCAGGAACAGACAGGGCAGGTGTTGATGATGCAGATGAAAGCCATGACAGATGGTTAGCCGTGCGATCGCTCTCCGTGTGGATAATGGATAGAGGTAATCAAACTCCCCCGTGAATTTGAGACTTTCCCTCAGAACTTCCCGATCAATGGCTGCATCAAACAGACAATCTCGTAAAATAAATTCATAAATAAATAAAGAAATAAATAAGGAACGGGGGGTCACGTAACTTCTGAGGGCCTTCAGAGCTGACCATGTTTTCTTGAACCTTGAGGAAATAAGAGAAAAAAAAAGTCAAAGAAACTCTTCTTCATTTTATGATTTTGTAGCGAGAGACATAAACGAAGTCCTTTTTTGTGGGTCTTATTAAAACCAACCTCAAACAACTTTTTGAGAAGTTCCTGGGGTTTTTCTCTCTCTCTTTGTTTCTCTCTCTCTCTCGTTGCAGGTGTCAGGTACAAGTTTGTAATTATAGACAGCGTGGTCATTGGGGGCAACTGTCTGTCCCTGTCACACAGATGCTAATGAGGCCCAGGGAAGCTGTAAGCCCACAGATTCAAACTGCACAAACACAGAGGTACACAAACAAACAAAAAAAAAAAAAAAAAAAAAAAAAAAGATGCCAGATTATTGCTGGAGGTGAATGGCCGGCGCTTTCAGTCTGTAAAGGACGTTTGTGTTGTTTGAAGCCACCAAAAGAATCGTCAACAAAGAAATGCAGGTCCCACAAACCCCATCTATTTTTAGCGAATGGGGGTTTGCTCAAAGATGCGATGTATTTGTGTTATTCCTGTCTGTGTTTTTTTGCACACATAAAGAGGTTTGGTCCCTGTTATCCAGGTCTTTTGATTTAGATTTTAAAAAATATATCAAAAAGGCAACATCTGATAACACTGTGCAGTTTTGGAAGTGTTGGGAGGCTGTTGTCCATGCAGGCGTATGTGACTGCTCTCTGAGCGTTTATGTTACAGTGTGTGCAGCATATAATTAACATGTAACATAACATCTAAACATCAATAGTGCAGGAAAGGTTGGCATCAATGTTACCTTCACTGCTGAGGTCTGTACGTTTCCTCTCCCTCTGAGTCTCCCTCCCCTCTCTGTCACTGGCGAACTCTCTCTCTATTTTCCCATTTCCCTCTGTCTTTCTCTGTCACTGTCTCTGTCTCTCTCTCTCTCTCTGTGTGTTATTTTTTTGATTTTTGAGTTTCTTCAGTTCTTGGGTTTTGTGCTCTGTAAATCATTGATAAGCAGGCATAAACAATACATTCATTAGAAGCGGGCATGTTCATGTGATGCATTGCATTTCCTGTGCATGATTTTTCATTTTTTGTCAGTAAAACTGAGAAGCTGTACACTTTAATGAATTATTATGTATGCTGTCATGTAGTCTAATGAATGTTACGTTAATAGATATGAATGGCATCATGCATGTTCCGTTTATGTACTGTATGTACAAGATACGTACACCCCCACACAGTATTGAAAAATGACCGTGCCCTTAATTTTTCAGGCGATCCCAGCGTTGTCTTCTCTTTCCACTGGGTACCAGGCCAGACACATTTCCTTCCTGAGTCAGTTTTACTGAGCTTTGTAAGAAGGTTAAGGCCCTGTTTAAGAGCAACATCGAGGTAAGGGCCACAACAGTGAATGTTTCTGGGAACCAGTACTGTAAGTCATGCTCCAGGAAGAGATCGGAGGCATCTTACCATCTGCTGGCTTGAATGTCAGGTTGTCACCAGATTCCAAGTGCTCCCTTCTCTGGCTGATCTTTGTCATAACCGCATGAGGGTATAGGTGCATCCCATGTATAAGAAAGTGTCTGCTTAAAAGTCTGCTTGTGCCACGACAAGAGACATCTCAAAACAGGTGAGTGAGCTTTTACAGGGGCTGGCCAAATACAGCAGAGATGGTGGATCTTTGAGTCTTAACCTTCCTCTTGGTACCTGATGGTGACTGTTTGACAATGTTTAACTGACAAAAAATGTTGGATGTCAGAACTTGAATGAAAACAAGATAGAGGCTCAAAGATTGGCTTAAAAGCCCATAGAGAAAGGCTTGCTCAAAACTAGCACCCCTGCCTTTAAGCAGAATACAAACAGTGAGTAATTCAGGGGTGATTCTGGACTGAGAACTTCCTGTGTCCAGATGTTTCCATCCACATATAAATAGTGTTACAAAAACAGCCTTCTTCAGTTAAGAAACATTGAAAATTAGTTAGTGTTTTCCTCTCACAGCTGGATACTGAGAAACTGGTTTATGTGTTTGTTACCAGTAGAATCAATTACTGTAATGCTCTTTTTACTTGTCCTCTCAAAAAAAAAAAAGAAAATCCATAAATCACTCAATAAGCACCTGGATATTTATTTGAAGTTTTAATACCAGCCCACACATGGCCACAAATCTGCTAAAGCTAGCCACAGTCACAATCAGTCACAACCTTTACCAGATGCTTTTTACCTAATTTAGACAAACTTGGAATGTTCCATAATATTGCTTGGTTGGTTTTAGTCCAGAAAATTATTTGCTTCCTGTTTTATTCTTTGCTTTTATGTGTGTTTCTTCCCTTGTTTATTATTTTTTGTGGAGCACTGCAGGCTGCATATCCATGGATGACATGTACTATATAAATATGAGCTAAAGACACTATATTATAATTCTGTGACATCTTGTTTTGCTCTCCACATTTGATACATTTGCATCTCGTAAATACTGTACTTTGGAATCTTAACCGATTTCCCTTCATGGCAATCCATGGTGCAAGTGGTGTTTCCTCTGGAAAATCAGTAACCAATAGGAAGTGGAGCTGGCAGATAATATGCTAATATGGACAGAGCTCTTCTGTTTATGCAGGCACAGGATGACGGACAGGTTTCAAGCAAACTGGTCGATGTACACCAGCTTTTATTGGACGACTCCCATTTTACGCATCCAATTACATCCTGAGGGACAACAGTGGTGGTGAGAGTGTAGATTCTAAACCTTGTGGATTTAAATTGTCATGAAAGCCAATGATTATGAGCATGGAACACAATCTTAATTTTTTCAAGGAGCAACCCAGCTGAATGTGAGATGCGCACTAACACTGCAAGCAGGATGTGGTGGTCCTTCCGCGAACAGTTAATGTAATGCCAACTTCACAACAAAGCTGTCCGTCAGTACATTTTCAAAACCTCGCATGTGCTCGTCAAAGTCAGACACGTTTGTTCGCAGCAAATGATTCATCATAAGGAACGTGTCTGTTTTTACCGTATCTGTGACATTTCTCTGTGAGAAGGATCGTGTGGGCGTCAGCCATCGAAGAGACAAAAAAAAAGGAAGAAGAAGAATTTCACAACTCTCCAGTCTGTGGTGGCTGGTTTCGGAGAATCTGTTTGTCAATTCTGGGATTGGGTTTGCGGATCAATGTGATAATTACACCCTGTACGATTTCAGCAAACATATGACATGTTTGACAGGGAAGGTGTAAACCCGGTTCCTTTGCTGTCCCCCCCCCCCCGTCAGATTGTTGCAGTTACAGCTCTTTACTGTACGTGACAAGATGGTGAAGGGGAGGGGGGGTGTTTGACGGAGATACGGCTAAGGGCAGGAGTAAACGAAAAGTCATTAAAAGGAGTTGGCACCTGGACGACGTTGTTACGGCAACAGAGTAACATTTACAGGATGTCACAAAACAGACTCTGTAATCAGGCTCTTCCTTTCTCTTAATTTAACAATCGGGTAACAGTAAACATTGTGTTAACACCCCTGAGAGATCAAATTTAAGAGTATCTTGTTGAGCTTTGTCGTTTTGCATTGTAGCTTACCTCTGAGGAAGAGAATACAACCTTTACCCCCCTTTTTAATAATGATTTCTTGCAGGGTGACAGAAAAGAGAGAACAATAGAGGTTTGTTTGGCAAGGGTTTTGGAGGGAAGCTATTTTAGAATCTTAGCCTCATGTATCATTATATCATTATTATATTCAATTGATGTCCTTATCCAAGGCAAGGAGATTTTATGAAAATTACAATAAATACAATTACAATTTCTACAAAACTGTGATAGAAAATATGAATACACAAGTTTAAAACTGAATATTCAAATATGTTGTATATGTTTAGAATGAATATGAAAAAACAATATGCCACAATTTTACTCATGTCACACCTTTAGCTGAGATGAATAATGTATGAATTATTGGCACCACATCTAAAACTGAGAAAAATTCTACAGAATTTGTTTGTTTTTTCCAATCCTTTCATTTAAGATGTATCCAGTTCACAGTTGTCAGAGATTCATCTTGTTTTATTCACACTTAGCAACAGTAAACCCAAATGAAATGTATACTGTATTTTCCCAAGTATAGACAATATTGTGGGGAAGGCCATTATACAGTTGTCCACAAGTTGGTGTCTCTGATCATTGATCTGACATATAAAATAATATCTGGTATTTTGTATGCAAAAACCTGAGGGAAAGATGCCTGCATGAACAAAAATTGACAAACTATTAAGTAACACATCATAGATGCCTCTGAAGAATAATGTGATTAGGCTACTTTGTTGTTATGTAAAGTGAGTATCACGAATCAACAAGACAAGCTTAAACCATTTTTAAAAATGTTTTTCTGAAATGGAAATATGTGACAGTTGTTGGTGATTTATTTTTGTTTTGTTGGACATTCGTAGCATTTGTATAATCCACGGCAGGAAAACCAAGTGGTTTGATGATGTGTCATTTGGTATTTGTTGTGTTTTTCTTCGTATCTTTGACTATTGTAGATCTAGTCAGTGGCGTAGGCTCATACCAATCTTATTGTTTTATCTCCAGAGGGTTTTTACTTTTATGTTCATTTACGACTACGGAAGAAGCAGCAGGCAAAGCATACTTCTTGTATGCCATTTTAACCCTTTATTGTAAGTGCTAGCTGTCTCTTTGAATGTGAAGCTCACTTTGTTGATTCCTATTGATAAAAGAAGAGAAACTGGATTCAGCCGGAATTGGTTGGTCATGACAATAACCTTGTTCACAAATTTCCAGTAAAACAAACTAATGCTAAAAGAATAGAAGGAGGGTGAATTCATTCTGGACTAATGTGTCTCATCCCTGAGTGGCATTCTCCGATTTGCCTTCGTCCACAAAACAGCCTGACCACAGCAAAAATACAGGCCTCAATTTTTTTATTGTTAATGTTGTTGTAATGATCACAATTACAATTACAATTCATGAAAGGAAATCTGCAGTTAAACTGATAATGATGTATGTGTATATCAGAGAGACAAAGAGAGACATGCCAATACTCAAAGACACTCACACTCACACACACACACATGCACGCACGCACACACACACACACACACACTCGCAGTGCGGTTGCGAGCAGGGAAGGCTAAGCCAGATGATGGCAGGGAGAACGCTGGTATCCTCGGGCATCTCTGCCAAGCTGCCAGTCTGCGCCAGTCTGCGCCGTCACACCTTGCTGCCTTTTAAGATTGCCCTGCAGAGACGGGAGGGGGGGATGGCAATTTTTACACGATGCAGTCTGGCGACCCAGGAGAGTTACGAGTCAGAATCGGTGCCAAGAAATGCCCGCAAGAGGGGGAGGGGGTGGAAGGGGAGTGGGGGGGTGTAGCCGTGGTCCAGAGCACAGAGAAATGGCTCATGGGAAAAGGTGTGAGGGGTGGGGGAGTTTTGGTTCAAATGTCTGGGAGTTTTTAGGTTACCCGCTATACCTGCGTGCCTAATGCACTCATCAGCCTTCCGATGGAATATAGCAAAGGGAGAGAGAAAGTGTACGCGCGTGTGTGTGCATTTTTCTTCCTTTTTTTTAATCTACAAATGGCAGTCAATGGCAGAATGTAAATGAGATGGTTATTACACCAACGTTCATCAAACCGGGCTGGAAAGACTTCAATAGCCTGATGAATATGCATGCAAATTTGTTAATTAAGTTAATTATTCTGCTGAAAATTCATTTGTCTTCCAAGGACATTTTTGCAATGATTTTAACATGCTTCAGTCATTAGTCATGCACCATGCTATTTAAAATCACTTTTGTCCACTTTTTAAAAGTTTCACTGAATTAGAGGATGGAGCTGGAGATAACGACGGAGGAGAAAGACAGGAGGACCAGAAATTTTTCTATTATTATTTCGGTCACCCTTTACATTACAGGCCTTGTACCTGTTAGTACTGCGTAAGCATTATGTAAGTACATCTCGCTATGCGGTGCTGACTGTATGGAGAGCTCAAAACAATGCAGTTACATGTGTATATTCATACAGTACAGTGTAACCCACTTTGTCATTTCTACTTTCGAGAGCAACTACATGTAAGAGAGTTTAATCTGACCCAATAATGCTGCTACCCAAGAGATTGGCATTGTAGCAATTTTTTATTGTTAGATGAATGAAACTATTACTATTTAAATTGCATTCTGTTTTAGTGCCGTACTGTGCTATTATTGCAGTTTATCACTTAAGTCCAATAATAACATGTGTGCTTGACCATAATGTCTTCATTGATTATGAACACACAGTATGGTCCTTTAAAAGCGTGTTCAATGATATATAGCATTTCATAATCACTTGAACTGTTTGCTTGCAAGAGGTTCAAATAATGGAAGAGAGTACAAAGTGCTACTGTATATCCATGACAGAGGTCACTATTAACAAAGAACTATCAACAAACAATGACGCACTATTTTAGCTGTGCTGCTTGGGATTTAAAAAGGTACAAGGACAAAAGCTAACAAGCAGCTAACCTGATATAGCTCTATTTTTGCAGCTAGTGAAAACATTTAATGGTTTAAAGACAACTCAAACCAAATGGCTGGACAGTACAAATGGTCTTTCATGGCTCATAGTTTTTAACCTTTCTCCAGGGCATAGTTTAGGAAGTTGGAGCTCTTGGACTTAAGTTTGAAAGGCACCTGTTTCTGTTGAGCTTGTCCACATCTCTCATGACTTGACTATGTGTTCGAAGCAAGGTGAATTAATTGGGTTCTTCTGTATTTGCATGGTACTCACATACGTATGAAGGCATTATATAGGTACATATATGTACTTACCTTGTCAGGTTGTGAGTAAGTACCATAAAACAAGGCAATAGCATATGTTATTACACAGGACCCATATATATTGACATTAGTTTTGCTCTTGTATAAGTGCAGCTCTCTTTCATTTGTGCGTGCAATCCCTGAAAAACAGACCGTGCATAATGTCTGAATATCTTTTACATCACATTACATTCAGTCTGTCTCCAAGACAACTTACACGCTGGAGCCGCTTGCCCTACTGTTGGACATTAACAGAAACGATTTAGGTTGCGTGCCATACGTGGCAAATGGCACTTTAATTACACAGAGTTCTACTCTTAAAACCACACGGTCTCATTAAGCTAGGGATGATACCGAGCTAGCGCAGCTACCTGATAAATGCAACAATCAACAGTCTACGGCTTTCGGGTTCAAAGTTGAAATCCTGCTAAGATGGGAGTGGGTGGATGTGGGGGGGGTTGATACAAGCCAGCTGCTACTGTGGCTATTACCCTGTACTGCTCCCGTATAGCAATATAATGTACTACAAATTAAGCTCCTTAGTAAAGGTACACCATATGTTCCGTTGTAATTGTGTTGTTAAGCTAGCAAATTCATCACAAATACATCACAATTACAAGAATTCTGGACGGACGAAAGACGGAGCGTGACACTCACTCAGCTTTAGAATTTCACTATTTGAATATGTAAATTTTGCATCTTTGTGACAGTAGCGTGGTGGGCTCGGTATATGGCATGTTAAGGTTGCACAAAGGTGAAGCGTCACATTGGCAATCTCAGCTTTGCTCAGTTATGACCTCTGACCTCCCCTTCCAAATGACCAGTGATGCGTATAACGACACAAAGCCAGTTTGGTGAGCCAGACAAACAAAGCCAAAAAAAACTGCTGACTTGTAGAAGTCGCAATATGACGCAAGAATTAAAAACACATAAATTGTACACATAAACTGCAAAATGTGCATATTTCCCTCAATGTGGGAATGTGGCCAATGGTATTGTTAGATTGATTTCTCAAAGATATTATTGACTAAACATATGATTTGAGAGATAGAAATCAATTCTTAAGAGATATTCTGTAAATGTGAATTTCTTACGCCAGGCTGATACCGTAATATGACACATTGTCAGGCCTGTTAGATGATGAGGTCTACCAGTGCAGTGGATGGAGATGTCTATAGTAATCTGTGTCTGTGAAAGCATTTTATCCTTTCAGATTTCCCAGCACTATGGCGAGAGACACTGTAGGAAATTTTGATAAATAAATAGTAAGAAATAGGAGAGAGGAAAGGTCTGTTACCCACATCTGTATAGACAGAGAGCAGAATGTGTCTGATGTGTGCACTAATACAGTCTGGAAGCTCAATGAGGGGAAATGAGACTGTGTTTCTTTCCTTCTCAAGCACTGCTGGCATTGAAGTTCTGGGTACGTTGGGCTTAACAGAGACCAACTTCTCTAAGTACTTTTAAAAAAAAGGCCTTAAAATTTGGTGGGCCAAATGAACAAAGCCCTCTCCATTAACAAAACAAGAACCCAGAGCTAATGGTGTAGCTTTTTCTCACACTTTCTTTCCTTTCTGTTAATTCAACTGAGGGGAAAAAAACAACCGTGTTTCCAAGATGGCCATCATTGGCAGGGTAATTCTTTGGGGAATCTGTGGATGTAGCGGACGGATTTGATGAGGGGGATAACTTTATTTCCCGTCCTCGCCCTCCGGCGCCGCGCTCGGCCCGGCTCCGCAGCTGTGTGGTGCCGGGAGGCTCAGATGGCCGCGGGCGGCGGTAAGTGACAGCCCCGGCGCGCGAGGATGATGTACGGCGCTCCATCACTCCCCTCGCACCTGTCACCGCCACGCGCCCCGGCGGGTGGCAGCATCTCCCCGTTATCGTGCAACCCCCCCACCCCGCACGGCAACAGAGGGGGGCGCACTCGCACACACTTATGAAGGTGCACAGGGCAGCACTGCATTGCCATGCTTTTCTAATGAGACTTCCTCCTTTTGCAATGCAGCAACAACAACAACAACAACAACAATGGCATAGCCTTGATTCAAAAGGCAGCACTGATCAGATTGCATTGTTGTACTTCTTATTATTTATATTATTTAAGAGATGATACTGACAAAAGATGCCGAAGAGATCACAATTCATGTCCAAAAATGTTCTTCGTTTCCTACTGTTCAGTCTTTTGTTTGATTCATATCACTATTCACTATTGACATCATCCATATTTACTTGTTATATGTGTTATATGTAATGATTCTGAGTATGTAATGAGATTCTGAGTCCCTCTTAGAAAGATTTACTATCATTCGAGTATAGTGGCAGCATGAATTTAAAGCTGGCCAAATTTATTTCTGCCCCCAGAAATGAGTTGGAGACTCCTGCAAAAGATAATCGGGGATGACAGCATTAACATGCTCTCCCTCACATTGTGGATTACAGGTTTGGATAGATTAGCTGGGGTTTGGTCAAAACTGTGACTTTGCCAAGATATTCGTCTGAAGTATGCTGCTGTCCTGTACGACGACGCTGGACATAGTATCACAGTGTCCAGAAGGGGGCAGCATTGTGCTGTTTGACATATCCCCTCCGTGGCTTTCAGCTCCCTTTTTTTGATGGCCACTATTCTGCTTATAAACTTATAGCATTACCGTTTGCATCCAGCTCCTCCATCAGTGCCTCCCAACAGGCTACAAACAAGCATGGCAGAGAACTTTCCTTATATGGCTAACGACCGCCCTGAATGTCTCTATGGCATCAGTGATAGCATTAGCTTTGTGCACTTTAGTTATCCAAAAAAATCCAGCTACTTTAAGTTACAGTTGATGCGTGTTGTCATTGTCAAAATTATAGCCTGAACTTTTTGTTATTGTTAACCAGTTTGTTTGTTACAGTTAAAATGGTTTTTCAGCACATCAGTGTGTTATCTTCAGCTCTGTGATTCTACATCAGAGCACAGAATTTGTAAAAAAAAAAAAAAATACACCACTGATGGGCGATACTGACTTGACGTGTTTGCTAGTCATGAAAAAACAATTACAAAACACTTGTCAGATTTAAGATAAGTGATGCACCCAATATTTTGGCAAACAGACACACCAAGAGAGAGAACTCAGTGTGAGTGAGACCCCAGAGCCAGGGCTGGAAAAGCATTTCAAACTCAAGAGTGGTTCCCTTCATATGGGGATGCATTTCCTTATCGTTCTTGCTAATGTTCAGAGACACAGAGAGGAAGGGTGTGAGGGAGATGTTTACACGTCTCCTGGCTGTTGCTGACATATTGCTCAGAGAATCAAGTTGGTAATACGTGTGACCCTTGGAGACCTACCCCCTCCCAACATACGCACACACTCACACACTGACACGCACACAATATACGCACTCCCCTTTGGTTGCTGTCACGTTCTCACACACTAATTACCTTTTCTATGAGAGGTTTTTAATGAGAACGTATACTGCAGAACCTATTAGTAACTAGTAACCTGTTGTCAGCTTTCTTCCTGCAAACTAACTTTCATCACGTAAATTCACTCTATTTACACAGATCTAATTACAGGACTCTTCAATGGTTATAGTTCAGGTGACGATCTTTGTCCAAGACTAGAATTCAAATCTCTACCCCAGTAGTTGTGTAGTCAGCTACGTCACAGCTGTTCCACCTCCAGAAAAAAAACAGGGCCAGGAAAGACAACCTGTTATTAGTTTATGCCCTGTGATGTTACTTTATCTGTTTCTACAGCTAAACAGAATACATTTTGACTTTGCAGGTGCCTTTGCTGTTATAAATGAAACTTTGGTATTTTTCCAGCAGTGTTGACCAGTTTCTGCTCCTTGGCTGTTGAATAATATGATCCTGCTCCTAGACTCAGACTCTCTGTTAATGTACTACTTAAAGGAACACAGTATGTCACAGCCAAAGTGAAAGTAGCCATCAAAGTGTTCACAAGCCAATTAAAAGACACAGTCCCCCATTTTCTGCTTTTGATTGGGACTTTTATCCTGTTAGCACAGATGCTACATGCCTGGCTCATGCAGTACTGTTAGCATGGCACTCTCAGTGCACTGTTCTTTAGCTGTATCTCTTTGATAACAGAGTTTGTTGTGTGCCTGGGCATGAGCGTAACTGCAGAAATACATCATAAAGGGATCATCACAAATAACTATGGACATGTTTTCTTCCACCTGGACTACTGCAGCTCCTTCACTGCTGGCCTCTCTAGATGTGTGATCAGACCCCAGCAGCTCGACCCAAATGCTGCAACTCAACATGTTAACAATCTTCCAATCTGAAAGTCAAAACTGGAACATACACTATGTAACTACGGGCAGCAGTGTAGCATAGTGGTAAGGAGCAGAGCTCCTAATCAAAAAGGTTGCTGGTTCGATTCCCCACTGGGGCACTGCCGTTGTACCCTTGGGCAAGGTACTTAAACCACAATTGCCTCAGTAAATATCCAGCTGTATATATGGATAATGTTAAAAAAAGGCTGTAATCTACTGTAACTGTCTTATGATGTATTAATGTCTGTTCTGTAATTCACTCTTAAGCCACGTAAGACAATAAAGAATGGAAAAATGTCCATTTTTGTTGCCTTAAGAGAAAAGACAATACCCATCCTGTTTTGCAATGTTCACAAACGTTTTTATCCAGACACAGCCTCAAGCTCTTTTCAATACAGGTTAGGTTAGGCTTAAAACATGAACTGTATCTACACTAAGAAACCCTTAGGGGGAGAGAGGAGTTGTGAATGCAGTGTACAGAATGAAGTGTAATTACAGTGTAATTACACAGGTATTAGCAACATCTACTGTAAAGTGAGATGCAGTTGATTTTTTTTTTTTTTTTTTTTTTTTTGCCTTAGTCCTAGTCTGACAGATTCAGACGGAGAGACAGACAGGCTGACGGGAAAGGCAGGCCGCTGCCAGCCATTCTGTGGAGGACAGACGGGCTGTCCCAGAGATGAGGTTACATACAAACACTCCAGATGGACGCATGTTTATCTTGTTCAATTAGATCCACACCTGGTCTGTTAATCACATAACTTAATTAAGTACAGCATTACTGGGAGTAAACAGCCTTCTTCCCAGGAGAAACTAACCAACAAAAGTCTTTTGCTTATTATTGCTTTTGCCTTTAATGCTTGAAATTTGCTCCCTCAGAATATATATTTTTAAAGTTACATATGTATATATGAGCCATAATAAACATTTTGTGTCTCTAAGATACCCAATTTAATTGGGAACCAGGTGATGTCAGTGCCTGTCAATCAATAATTAAATGAATAAAATCCTAATTAGGATGTTAGATTTCTAGTTTTTACAGGTCTATTGTACAGTACATCTGGTTGATTGAAAGAAAGATGAAATGCAGTCATAAAAATGTTACAAAAGGGTAAATATCTTCTACAGTAACCAGACACCCGCGACCAGAACTGTTCACAACGCTTGTGACCTTATACTTGGTACATAGTAGAAACCATTCACAATGTCAGTGTGTTTAAGGGTACAACAGTAGTATCACTCCAAGGGCTCAAACCTATAACCTTGTGCTACGGGTACACCACAAATCCCCCCAGACCCCACACATAAATGGCTTAATACCCCATACTACCCCGGGAGACCCGCCAAGGCCAACCCCCCACCTGTGCTACAAGCTTTGAGCTAGTTCTGGAGCACTCTTCATTAACCATGTGTTTCACCTCATCCCTTTCTTAAGGGGAGCGCCTACGGCACGGTGCATCCGCTACAACACAGTGTGACTGCGCTCTCTGGTGGAGAAATAGAGTATAACAACCACAGCGCCACTGATTTTTGCCTCTACGCACTGATGATTCAAATAAAATTTGCAATGATAGTTTTTGTTTGTTACTGGATGGATTTGCAGCGTATTCCCTTGAAAATAAATGCATGTCACATATGATGCCATTGATGATGGTTTTCGCTGTAAAAAGTGCTTGTATCTGTTACTCTGCTATTCCCATCTAAATAAAATACAAACATAATCTGGTCTATTAAAACAGACATTTGAAGACATTTGCACTGAAAAGCGATTTTCTAACGTGCACATATGGTAAGGCACGATTATCGTTAAAGATTATCGAGAAATTAGGGAGAGGAATAATAAAAATTAAGAAGGTGTTACGGGTGAAAGTTGCGAGCAGATCGGGGTTGAGCGGACCGAGAGAGGCGAGAGAACCGGGAAAGAAAGCAGTCAAGTAGAAAACAACAACAGCTGCGTGGCCTCTGGCGAGAATCGGGAGAGACAACAACACATTCCGCCGACTGCCGCGGAAAGACAAAGACGGTAAAAGGTTTGTCTTTGAGAAAGTGGGCGACAGATGCCGCGCGTGACTTTATTTATTCATCTACTCGCTCCCTCATTTATTAAGGGGGACGACACGCGCTCGACGTTACCTGGGAGTAGGGAAATTAATGAGGGCGAATTTACTCGCTCTTTGGAAACATTCGCAAGTTATGTTTTATTTATTTATGAGAGGAATTCGATTTTAGACTTAATTGCGTGAAAGTAATAATAAAAACACATCTTTTTTAAAAAAAAAAACCACAGTAAAAAATCCTTAAATTTAATGGGGGCCTAATATGTTCTACATTTTCTTTCTGAAGAATTTTAGATACACTTTTTTATACAGTAATATTTTGATGATGCCGTGTAAACGGAGTGTCTCCAACACCAAAACCTGATTTTACATGTAAACGGATTTTACGGCAATGTTGAGAAAAAGACGTGAGAAAGAAGATCTCACGTGACTAACAAAATTACAACTCAACAAACAAAAGAAGCAATTTGCACGAAGGAACAGGTAAGCTGTTTCAAAAAATAACAAAACAAAACCGTGCGAGGAAGTAAAATAATACCGATTGTCACTGATTTTAAGTCTTGGAAAAAAAAAAATCAAGACGAGTGGTGTGAAGACAACCGATAGTAGCCTGAGGCTACCTACATACCACCATCTGTTCTGACACAATACCGAGAGAAAAACTCAGGAGCTGTAAAGTTTTAGTAACTATTTTTATTTTGCTACAGTTATACCAAGATTCCCTTTGCATTATTTCTTGTTCTGTAAAGGACAACTGTATAATGGCTGCCCACTACAGACTACTATGACCACTATCACCCAGACAGTGATGATTAATTAGCACTGCCATAGACTAGCACTGCCTATATAACCCAGAGCACTTGTGGTCAAGTGCCGGGTTCATGTGTCCTGGTTTAAGCCAGCTCTAGCATAGCTCAGACTCTTTCCCTGGGTTTATTTAAAACGATTATCTGCCAGCCTCTCACTGGAAGCCATCCACAGGATAAGCACCAGTGACTCAACAGTGTGATCAGACTAAGGAGCATGGGGGGGAGCTCTGGTCCCCCACATTAGATGAGACTCTAAAGTGAGGAGACCAGGGAAGATGAGGACAAAGCCCAGCCATACACTCAGGTCCACCATACAGGGTTATTGGATATGCAGTCTTTGTTCTGGAGAGAAGCAGTGTCTCAACCCTGGTCACACTGATTGCAATCTTCCATTTCGCTCAGGAACTTAGTCATCTCAGTGAACTTCTACCCTGATTGATGTGATTCAGATCCACTTTCCCCAGTCCTTTAAGCTGTATAGCAACCATAACTCTTCTTAATGGCTAAGAATTTTAAGCAACAGTTTTAAGTTCAGCCAAAAGATGTTGGCAGTAGAATTTGTTATTTATATGGACATACAGTTTTGGATACAAGAACATCAAACATGTCACTGGAGAGGAGGTGTATTATTATTTTAATGTAAAATTCAGGTTGTTCATCTTAAAGGTCATTCTTCTATGTGTCAAAATAGTCTTGTACTTTTTTCAGACATAACTTCAGTATTGTGTGATGTTCATAAAATCGCACTACATACCACTGTGCATTTTCACAGCGCAACCATAAAGGACCAGGCCAATGTTAGCAAGTCCAGAGTCCATCAGGACTACATCAAGATTCTGCAAAACACTTCCATTCTGTGATTGCCAAAGTAATCCTCAAGGAAACAAACCAGGAGGTTTACCAGTTTTTATTGGAAAAAAATGAAACCAAAGACCAAAAATGATTCTTATCAGATAGGGAAATTCTCCAACCAATGTGCCGTCATGCATGCAACTCTCAAATCACATAGAAATCCTCTTTTAAGCTGTGAGTATTCATAAGTATACTGAACATTCAAAGAAAAAAAGTTTAGCAACAACTGTCTGAGAAACTTCCACAGACAATTAAAATGTCAGTTTTATTGCTGGTTGTTCAAAATAGGGAGTAAACATTCAAATCCACCAAGTCCAAAAATCAAGGACAAAAATAGTTTAAAGAGTCCCTAAAATCATTTTTTTTAATAATCTCAGATTTATACAGTGAACTGGTCTTATTTGGTTAAATACTGAGCTGCAGTTTGAGGCAAGAAGGCAGATGCAGTTGTTTACATGGTTTAGGCTTCAGGGTGTCATGAGGCGCAGGTTCACTGATCTTTATGTTATGGGGACTATCTGATGTACTGGGCTCAGTGAACGGATTAGACCATCCCACTGATTTGAGGATCAGTGAAGCTGCATGGTGCGAAACCTAAAGCATAGCCTGTATCTAAACTGGATTTGGATGACACAGCACACTCCTCACAGACAGGCATGAGAGCAGAATAACTACAGAAACCCAGCTGGCCATGACACTTCTGGCACTGACTAACCACCAGCCCTCAGCCTCAATGCAGGACAGAGCCTCCGAGATCACTTCATACCATTGGACGACCAACCCCTTCACAAGTGAGACCAATCAGGGTTTGGACCCGCTGACCATCATTTTATCTGGGGTCAGCCCACTGGTCAAATGCAATTTGCATGGAGGTTGCCCTGGGTTATTAAATTTATCACTATCGCTTGCGTTGCTACGGAGACTCTGATTGGGTCTGACACCTCAGACTCTCTCAGATCGGATTTTTCTGGTGGTCAAGGACATTAAAAGAATAATTTTGTGGCAATTGTGGACCTGAGGAATCAATGAATGAATTCCTGTAAACTGGGAGGCAATAAAAAAAACACAACCTATTTCTCTCTTAAATGGTTCTTCTAAGCACAAGCCTCTGTTTTGGGCTCGATTCATGTAATTGACTAAATCAGCTTTGTCCTCACAGCCTGACCCGTGTTGTGTAATATCACAGCTAAGCCGTATGTTAAGGGTGTTGCGTGTTAAGCTGGGATGATTCATAGGGGTGCCTTAATCGGCTGATGAGATTTAACAGCGGACCTGGACGCGGGGGTCAATTTCAGAGGGTGACCTTTTGCGTGGGACATGAGCAAGCGGGTGACGGGCGTCTCTCCCATAACCTTTGCACCATTGAAAGAGTTGGGTTCTACACATACAGGGCTGCTCACCTATACATGGTAAGTTTCGGCCCTTGAACCACAACATTAAAAGAGGAAATCAGTGAGCTGCATTTTGGTCAGCGAGATCAGCTATGGCTTCCAAAGCTCTGTACTTATTTTTTGCATGCTGCTCCCTGAATGGAAAGCTGAGTCTATTCATTTCTTGAGTGGGGGCGTGTATTCAAGCCGCCTGTTGTTTACTTTATTGAAATGCGCTCTGACTCTAAGTATGCACTGTGCTACCTGGAACAACTCAGCTACCACGTTTTCCTCTACCACACACCAGTGGCACCTGCACGTGTTGAACTGAGTTCTGAGTAAGAATTTTCTCGGATTGCGCAAGCCGTTTTACGTATTTGAGTGCATAACATTCTTGATAGTGCTGGATTTCACTCACTGATAGAAATCACGTCCACGGCTGTGCGCCGATAGAGACCTATCATCGCAAACAGGCCACGCAGAACACTTTATAATATAGCTGCGGTAACCCATATGTCTGCACCCCCATGCAACAGAATCGAAAGATATCTTGATTAGCAGGCAACCGTGCCACAGACGAGGTGGTGATGACTGAAAGTGAGGGGATCAGTCAGGCACACACAGCTTGATTACACCGCCAGATCACAGCACCTGATTAGGGTTTCCATCCACAAACAGCCCCCAGCATGCACGAGAAAACAGCGCATGGTTCATCAACAGAGAGATTGTGGGAGAGACGCAAACACAAGGAAGCTTGGTTTGCCCGTTTCGCTTGCACACGTATGAGAAAAGTTTCAGCGCGGTAACTGAAATCGGTACTTTCAGGCGTGGGTAGGGGAGGGAGGCCGAACGTGGACTCCCAACATCTCTGATGAGCTGCAGGACGAGCTGACATTGAACCACCACAGATGTTACTGTGTCAACTGCTCCGCGAGTTGTTCAGAGGACTACAGGGAGGCGAGAGCTAACCTGGCAGCTGTACACGAGACCTTGTCGAGGGGCAAAAACTGCAGTTGCCAGCTTCCAGGAATGTTGCATAGACTACACATGGTCAAGAGGTACTTTCATTAGCAGCACTCTGGTAAAATAGTACAGCATGCACCAGAACTAAAACAGATCCTTAATCATCAACCCGATAGCTATTTAACTCCTGAAAGATTTCCAGCTTTTTTTGAACAAGAACCAGTCACACAAGTTAAACAAGTAGACATCGTTCTTCAGAAGGACTCCATGCCTCCATGTTCTTGTGACTGAACTATACAGCTGCGTTTCTGCTTGAGGTCAGGTACCTGAGACATGGTAACAACAGCAGCACCCAGTGTGGGACTAAAACCCAGAACCTTATTGCATGGCACCCTACGAACAGATCCAGTTTTTAAGATGATATGATTAACCAGGTGATCGAAAACACACCAGAAGATATGCTTTGTAGGAGTTGCAGGAATGATCTTATGAAAGCAAAAGCCTGCAGGCATGGCATGTTTGTAACATAAAAAAACACCTGTTAGTCGTTGTCACAGCTGAGGCCTACACTGACCGCAGGTCCAGAATCAGTAGCCCAGAGTTATGGGTGGACAAGGACTGCCAGTGGACAGGCAAATGGACTAGGACTACCAGGACTAGGACTACCAGGTGACACAGCTGTACTCAGATCCACTGCATCTCCAGGATCTGGCCTTTCTGCAGAACTTTCTAGCACTGACTCATCGGTACATTTAAACGGCTGCCCAGGTGGTAATGACACGTAGCTGTGCATGTTCTGCTTTCACACATCATCTCTCAACAGAATGAAAAGCCTGGTACCGCTGTCCGCACCGAGGGCAAATGTTAAACTCAGGCATTACAGGAAGGCGCAGTTAATGTGACCTCTTTAGAGAAACGCAACTGCATTTCCGTGGTCACTGTATCACATAACACAACATGAAAACAACTCCCCTGACCACTTTTTGGGTGTCCGAAATCCTGTCTAGGAACTCCTAAAACCAATGTGCTCCACAGCTGTTATTTCAATTTGGCTGACAAGTGACTGTAAATTAAAAAAGGACCCCAGAAGAAATGTTTGATGTTTTGCCTACAAAACAAGTCATTGCGATTCTTTTATTGCCTCTCAGCGGATTACATCAGACAAGTTGCTAAACTTTATTGTTCAATGCATGTTAGGGTAAACAGTAAACGGTGGTGAGGTCTTGGCTTGGTACTGTGAGCATTACTTAAAAGCCGTGAACCTTCAGCTGCTCTTCCTTCACGATCCCAATCTGCAAACAAAAAAAAAACACAAAAACCAGTCAGCATCTCTCTTGTTGTCTTTCTTGGCATAAATTGATTGCATAGACCTACCATCACTATTCTTACAAAGCCTCGAAAGTCATATTTATGTATTTATTTTAGTTTTTCTGTACAAACAGAAAGGCCTCTCCTAGCTCCACGGTCTACTGTCTCAATAACATTGATTTGAATATCTCATGTAACAATTTTTAAATAGAAGTGTCATATTTTCTCACTTGATGGTTTTTTTTTAAATACAGGTATTTTTCACCAAACAAATGCCAGACACCAGTCTGCTCCCCAGGACCAGTCATTTGGGCACAAATTTGCCAGGCATTTCTACAACACTTGAGTGATGGCACAATGTTCATGTAATGTCTCAGAAATGCTATGGGTACTGTTTGCATGTAATGCCATCCTCACCCTACCAGAGTTATTGATCATCCAAACAGCCAAATTATTTGTGTGACCCTGAAGGCTGACATCTCACCAAGCAACCACAAAGCAAATTGTAATACCAGCCAAGAACTCCATTATGGAAGAAACAACCAGAATTCCACATAAATGCAAGTCTTTACTATATTATATATTTAACAATATTAAAGCTACTTTAAAGCATGAAAGCATGATACTGTATGGAGCATTAACTAATTTAGTCATGCAGAAGATTTATTCCAGGAGAAACCTTTCAAAGAGCAAGAGGGGCCCAATCCTGGACCTGGAGGTCCACAGCGTTGCATCAGTACCTCCAGGGCCTCCACCTGAAGCAGAGCTGCACCCCCTACATACCCCACTCTCTGAAGCTCTCTGACAGGAAGACTTACTTCCAGGAGGAACTGACAGATGTTCTTCCTCTGGTCCCCCTGGAGCTGGATCACTTCCCCGTACTCCGGGTGCTCGATCACAGTGCCATTGCAGGCAAATTTCTGTCAAAGGTAGACATGCAGAAAACACATTAAGGCACACACGTGCGCACACACACATACACTCATTAACCATGCCCCAAAACAGTCCTGGGTTTCTAGGATACGACTAGAACGCTAGACGTATATGACAGAGTGGCACAGTGGATAGGCTGGAGGGTTTATGAATAGAAAGTTCAAATCCTTGGTGGTAGGTTTATTGGTTTATGACACTGCTATATTTAAGGTACTTAACCTGCTTTAGTTAATATCTATTCACAATTATATGATGCTGACATGAGATTTTCTGTTTCCTATCGATAAAACAATGCACAAATAAGCAGTATATGTCTGTACGCAGCACATACATTAATATGAATAGCTGTAATCACATTCAGAATAAATTATTACCATTGAAGGAAAAAATAATTTATACACACACACAAACACACACATGTAAAGCAAGGATAATAATTTTATCACAAAATGGTGTTGCCACTCAGACACAGTATAACGTCAGAGTCAGATGCAAACACTGCAAGATTATGAATTGCTCTCAGAATTGAAATTGTTACTACAGAAACACAAAAATTGCACTCAAACAAATTCAGACTGATTGCTGTAAATTCTGCATGAAAAAAACTAAGACTATATTTTTAGTGCAACTGCTTGATGCCTTATTTACTGAAATGCTGGGTTACACATCTTGGATGTTATGTTGTTCTTGAGGCTTGGACTATAAGAAACTAAAGACACTGCAACATCATGTGAAGCCAGCAAAGTCATATATCCTTAGATGCAAAATACCTACCAGTCTTTTATAGCCTTATTATGGCTTTAGCTAACACTGAAGTTATAAATACAAATACTTAATCTTAATTTTAATCAGCAACTGCGTAACTACTTCCTGGTCAGAATTCATATTCTCATTTCCTGCTCCTGTCTCAGTTTTCAGTTCTTCCTTCCATCTCACCCCCTCGGCCATTCATCAAGTCTCTCCCTCAGGACTCCACTCCCACAGAATCCCTGTTCATGACATCATATCACCGTAACACAACCCCTCACCATTCTGAAGGGGGTGGGGCCAAACCTCAGGGGGTTGGTGGCAGATCAGCCAAACCAAGCTGACCTTTGACACAGGTCAGCAGATAATATGGATTTTCTGGAATTCCAGGCTAGTAGTTGCTTTTAATGCAAGTCACACCTTATAACAGTGTAAACCACCAAAATTGTAAAGACTCCCTCACCCCATCAGCTACTGTACCTTATCTGGCCAACTACTGAAACTTGGTCATGCAGCTCTTCTAATATTGTGACACCGTGTATGGCTTTTGCTTGCGTCTTACTCTGCCTCTCCTAAAAGTTGCTTTGGATAAAAATGTCTGCTATATGAATAAATTTAAATGTTGAAGATTAACTGGCCCAGGAGGCCAACTCAATATATTGGAATGTGATTTATTTTGACTGTGCTCTACGGTTTACCCTCAAACTATCTTCAAATCTACACAGTGTACTGTGTGCATGATTTTCCAACAATCAGGTCTCTTCTAGTGAATCTTTCAACATTTTCATTACATGATCGCTGAAGAAATAGATGGTCTTTAAAACGGGCTTCACAAACAAACAGCACTTATAGGGTAAGGGAAACCCGTTGTAGGGGTCACACAGGAACCGCCTGCTGACAGTACTGGAAAACCATGTCTCTGTAGGGGGAAGGGGGAGACAGTGAACGGATATGGCGGTACCTTTTTGAAGGCTTTCACCAGCTTCTTTTTGTCGTAATCATCTGCGATGCCCTGCACGGTGGTCAGCGTCTTTCGGCCGTTGCGTTGCTGGATCCTTATGTGGATGTAGTCCTCTGTCCCCGCCGGGACTAAGTCGTCACCCTTAGTTGCATCAGCAAAGGGATCTGGGAGAGAGATGGAGAGATAAAAAAAAGAAAAGACATATGGAGGTCAAGCCAGTTAGCTACATGATGGCACGAAATGCTTGTGCATGCCCGATCAAATTTCATCTATCACCCGCACAATAACCCTGCCAAATGCACCTGGAGAAGAATCACATAAAGGGAACAAACATGTTAAAACGATGCTGTATCGATGCGTTACTGTTAACCAGTAAGGCATCGATACAACAACTTTGGTCACGTCCTGAAGGGCTTTGAGGACAGTATTTCTATTGTCCAAATCATTTTGGCCGTTTTCGCGTATGGAGGATTATTTTGTAACTTTAGTCTTATTTTACGGCATAGGTGTACCGACTGAAAAGCAAAATACTTCACACGCTGTTCTTTACACGACACGGTTTCTAATAGTTTAATTGGGGTTCAAGAAACCAATTATTATGGGCTATGAAATTAACACACAAAGAAAAGAATGCATAATACACAACAACAATGTCTCGTTCAAACAAAGTAGCAATATTTACATGTAGCAAATCCACTATTGTGCTAACATTAGAAAAGACTGGCTGTCAACGACAGGACCACAGATACGAATGCAAGAAAAAAAAAACTTACGTGTGTCTGGTTAAAATCGACGCTATGCAATAATACAGATACGATGTTTATAAAGTAATATCGAGTGATGGCGGCAGCATTTACACTTTCAGCCTTTTATAACAATAAAAACAGTAATAATAATAATAAAAACACCAATCGCCATTTTCAAATCGGACAAAGACTTGGCTTTCGGCTGTATTTCAAAAGGAGAGGAACGGATCACCGGCGGCGGAGTGGACATCACTTACCGAAGGATTGGAGGTTCTGGATAGTGGACATGCGATATTAGGACGAGACCTGGGAGGAGATGAAATTCTCGGCGCCTCTATGCCGGTTCCCTTTAAAATGGTATTTAAAAAAGCTTCAGTAGCCCTGGAAGAATAAGAGAAAATAAAAACAAAACAAACCGCACAGGCTCCGGACCGATCTCCCTCTCTCAAAATGGCCGACAGAGATTAGACAATCCTGTTTTGATTGCATTGTGGTGGCAGGAAGTGAGCGGATTCGGACCACGGGGTACATGGGACTTGTAGTTTCTTAGGGAATTTATTTTCTTTCTCTTCTCGCAAAAGAAAATTGTACCGTGTGACACAGTAATTGCTCCACGTAGCAAGCAATCCTTCATCCAAACAGGAACATGTACACATGTATGTGAAAACTCTGTAGGCCACTTATTAGCCCTTCAGCTCATCTTCAGCAACAGCCACAGCTGCTTCTCTCAAATACAGCAGATCAGACAGCTCTCTGCCATTTACAAAATACAATATGCAAATTAAAATTAAAAAATCAACTTATTTTGAAACAAGCTAAAGGGAAAACTTTATTTTTCAGTACAGTGCACACATCGAGTATGATTAAAAGAATAGAAAAATAATCTATAACAGTCTCTGAATTTGCAAAACTTTACAAAAAAAAAAAAAAATCCAACACAATCAACTATTCTGTACCGCATCAGAAAATAATCAAAGACCTGTGGAAATTTTTGAAAAGTAGAGCTAATTTCAGAACCCAAAAATGTAACTTCTGAAAAATATTTTATACATAATTGAAACATATATGTATATTGTACACCAAGGCTAACACACTACTGATGAAAACCGACATATTTATTATGAGATTTTATTTCACAAGCTATAGTACACACAGTTGACAGTGAGACACAAAACATTGTCTGCTCTCCCAGGAGTCACGTTCAACATGGTACAGTTTATTGCAAGACAGAATGCATGATTTCAAACATATGCACTTAGATGGGTGACACTGTATTTATCATCTTTATTTATCAACTTTATTTATGGGAAAAGAGACATTTCTTGTCCTCAGAATCCAAATGGTCTTCTTCTTTCTAATGTGAAGTGTGAAAATCTCACCAATAACATACACATTTGCATGTCTGCAAACCATTTCACCACATTTGGGAATGAGGTGAGTTTTTCAAGTTTGATTAACTTTTATCAGGAAATGAAGTTAATGAAATAATGTAAATTTATTACTTTTGAATATTTACATCTAGTGAAATTTGAAGCAATATTCATTGAATTTGCACATTTTTAACATGTGTGAGTATGTTTTCCTGAACCTGTTTGAATGCCTTTGGGCTTATGGCAGCATTCACCAAACTACAGGCCGGCAAAGTGCTGACTTAAACATGAAGACTAGCATTTATTTATTTAATGGGTGTCAATGGGAATCTTTTTTTACCATTTTTCATTTTCCCTTGTATCAGTCTTATTACCAATTGACCAAGAGATCAAACATTGTACTAGAATCAAAATAACCTTTCAAACAGCTTTTCACAATTACAGACACAAGTAAACACAGCTCACTATGTGAATAAAGAAGCATTTTCTGTACTGCATGAAATATTATGTTGTATGTTATTAAAAAATACAGCACAATGATGATAAAAGATCATTTTACTTGAGATTATATTTTTATTACTGTTTTATTCAGAGTGACCTGGATAGCTTGCGTTGTACACATCATTGGCTTATGCAGTCGGAAATTTTTTGAAGTAATGTAGGTTTAGTATATTGCTAAAGTGGCAACAACAGCGTCCCATGTAAGATCTGAACCACCAACCATCTGGATAAAAATCCACCATGACACACATTATTTACATCATTTGTGATTCATCACAATTTGAGTAACGCACAGAAATACAATGAGGCAAGAACATTGCCCTCTTTAGGCTGAAGAGGTCTCATTGTTTGAAGCTGATTGGTCACTGCGTTTTCGGCAGAGGTGGAAATTCTTGAAATGGGATCTTAACTTATCGTCCTGCAAGATGTAGATGATGGGTTTCATGCAGCAGTGGAGGCTGGCGATGAGGAAAGAGATGCCAAAAAGGCGACCTGTGCTGCTGTAACGTGCATCACATGGAAAGAAAAGCCGAGCCAGCATCCACAGAATGCCGAAAGGGATCCACAGCAAAATGTAAGCTGTCACGGCTATGAAAAGGGCTCTTACGGTTTTATTTGTCTCTCCCGTAGTGTTCGATTGTGACTTGAATATTCCAATATTACAGATAATTACCACGCAAAGAAAAAGGATAAAGAAGATGCTCTGCCTGAGCACAAGCACCTGATACGACCCGTCAAACACTGGGAGGGATGCAGAGAAACTCACTGCCCAGGTAACGGCAAAAACAGCAATGCTACAGCAACCCCTCCGTGACTTGACATCCGAGAGGGGGTGAACCACGACCAGATAACGATGAGCGGTCATCATCATCAGAAGGAGGATGTTGCTGTAGAAGCCGACTAGGAAAAGAAAGAACATGGTTTTCTGGAGGGACACAGTAATCCCTGACATAATGCTGTCCACCACGCATGGCAGTCCCAGAGTGAAAATGCAGTCCGATATTAACAGGTTCATGATGGTGGCGGTGGTGAGCAATTTGAAAACTTCGAACTTCTCCAGGACCACCAGCACCAGGAGGTGTCCCAGCTGGTTCAGAGCTACCACAAGCGATATGTACGCAATCTCCACTTCTCGGGAAAGAGTTAGCCGATAAGTCTCATTAGTACAGGGGTTAGTGGGAACATCTTGAGGAAAAAGAAAAATTTTAAGAAGATTAAGGTAGATGTCAAACATTATGGCAATGATGAAAATAACCATGATACATTCAATATACTTTATCATCTATTTTCTAAATTTTTCATCTACACTAGGAGACAGTTTACAGTTTCCTCACCAATAGCTGCATCCATGTCAGACCTCTCCTTTTGAAAAAGCCTGAAAATGAAAAGTATGAAAGAAAAAATCAAGATTAACCATATTTTTGGTTGAAATAAACTGGCACATCATTGATCTATGGGTTCAATTAAAACATTGTTATGACATAATATATTGAATTTGCATTGCAAAGATTTAAACTAGGGAAACTACCCCACACTTCAATAAATGTATATTGATTGCTTTGCTTTTAGTTAGATTTACTCGCACACTTTTTGGCCCAACAGCTCAATACTTTGTTGCATTGAGCATCTATGATGATCTGCATTTAGAGACACACATTGCCACCACAGAGACTCTGAGGAGAGAAAAAGCAAAAGTAATTCTGAAAGCTCACACACCTTATATATGCTCCACTCTCTAAATTTTTTAAAAAGGGGAATAAACTCCAGCCTGAAAGGATGTAAGGAGAAATAGATGGAAGCCATCACAAAATAAATACAGTTGGTTAAAAAATAATGTTTACTTCTACTTTCAAATGTCTTTTTAATATGAAAATACAGACAGTAAATGCCTTCCTGACAATTTGTCAACATAATTGAGTCTGAACCCCACACCCATCTCCAATGTCCAGTTGCTGAAATAATAATAATAATAATAATAATAAAATAATAATAATAATAAAATAATAATAATAATAAACACGTAGATCAGATAAAAACAAGACATAAAATATATGTGAATTTCCAATATTTGATATCATACTTAATACTTACTGGTACTTCAATGCATGTTCAGTTTCTGCACTATTAGATGACCATGTTTCAGTGAGCTGAAATGTGTCACTCTGAGAAGGACAGTTAGAGGAAATTTGGGCGGAGCTGGCTTGAGCATGGAAAATTTTGCTGGTCACATATTTATGGTAATCCACCCTCAAGAAGAACCGCTGCTGCAGATAAATGGCACTTATCTCACACATCCTCAAGATAGGTCTCAGAATGTACCAGCCTCCACTTATTTCCTCTTGAAGCACAGTTAAACTTTAGACATGTGATGTACATCATTTTGCGCTGCGTTCAGTCCCACAGTTTGGAATGTCTGTTACTATTGCTTTCCATTTATCCTTATTATGATTATTATTTAGCAATCTGACAGGTGAACAAAGAGCAAAGAAAAGTACAATCAAATACAACACAATACAAAGCACATGTAATATGGTTGTAGGAATGACAGGCTCAACTTACGTAAGTGATCACATCCACATATGTATCAACCCCTTACTATTCAGTATGACATACGTGCTTCAATGAACACACAAGTGCTATATATAAGTAGTATATATAACTATATGCAATATAGTTATATGCACGTTTCATAGCCTATGTATGAATGCGCCCGTTTCATGTGTATCTGTACGAACATTTCATAAGTATGTGTGTGTGAATGCCGTTCACATGTGCCTATATGAGCGTTTCATATATATGTATATGTGTGTGAGTTTTCAGTAGTGTGGATGCGTGTGTGAAAGTTTCACATGTGAATGCGTACGTGTTTCATATGTGTATGTGTAACAAAAGTCTGAAATATTTCCTAAACCGTCCCTCATACAATGGCAGCCCGAGTCTGCTTCTGGCAACTGCTGTTTGTCTCAGGCGTAGTGCCGTGCTACACATCAGTCAACACTCCGTGCGGTTTTCTTCTGATATTCCCCCTCTAAAATAACATGTAACCTAAAATTACGACTTTATTCTCATAATACTACGACTTTATTCTCGTAATATTATGACTTTATTCTCGAAATCTCCGATTTTTTTCCTCAATGTGGCCCTAATACTCCGTCGTAATATGTCTACTATCAAACACTACATTATTTGCAATTCATTACAATTTAAATAAATCAAAACACAATATTTTGCTCTGTAATGGCTCAGTACATTTCACACACACAAGGTATGTCACTTAAAAAGCAAATAAAGACTCACTGGTATCAGTAACGGATGGGCCAGAGTTATCCTGACACAATCTCCTTAAGTGGAATCTAAATTTATCTCCCATCAAAATATAGATAATGGGTTCAATGCAGCAACTGGGTATAGCAACAAGAAATGTAATTTCAAGTGCAAAATGCAGGTAACCTGTATGATACAGAAACTGTAAATTAATAAATAGCTGCATAAAACTAAAACGGGTCCACAGCAGAGTATTGACTGCCACAATGCTGAAAACAGCTCTCACAGTTCTGTCCTTTCTCTTCCCTGTGGTCTTGGATTGTTGCTGGAATATTCCAAGTCTACAGATAAATACAACACAAATAAAAATGATAAAGAAGATTCTTTGCCTGAACACCAGCTGAAGCGGATGTTGAAGTTCTGGGATGGATGCTGAGAAGCTCACAATCCAGGTAACGACCGAGACAGTGATGCTGTAGGAACCTGTCTGTGACTGGATATCTGAGAGTGGATGAAGCATGACCAGATAATGATGTACAGTCATCATTATCAGGAGTAGTGTGCTGCTGTAGAAGAAAGAGGATAATTTTCCAGGACAGCTCAATGTTCACCTGGACTGATATGAGCAAGGGCACGCACACCAATCCCTGAGAGAACATGAAATCAGACATGGCCAGGTTCACGATGAACGCACTGGGGAGGGATTTGAGGTTCTCAAACCTTACCAGGATCACCAGCACCAGGGTGTTTCCTGCCAGGCTCAATACTGCCACCAAAGATGAGAAAACACTTGCAAATTGTAAAATCTGAACATCATACTCAGAAGTCAAAGATGACATCTGGCAATAATAAAAAAGGAAAAACTATGGTAGATATCAAATGCCACCAAAGGTAGTTACACTGTTGATATATTCAGTACATTTAACTGACTATTTGTGTTTCTCAGAAAAGATTTTAATTTCTTCCCAGAACTTGTAGTTCAACCTGAAAATGAGGTTATGTGAAAAAAGAAACAGGATTAATCATCTTTTCATCTGTTACTCTGTTGGTCCACCTTTCCTTATTACAATTAAAATATGAAAATATGGTTATCATTTTAAAAAGTGCTACAGTCTCAAATACTGGATATTGATTTTTTAATGTGCAGTGCTTGCAGTTCTCTGAGACATGCTTGTGAATCCCAAATTTAAAAATTAAGGTGAACTGCATTTACACATTACAATCATCCTGACAAAGAAAAAAGAAATTAAATATAGATGTAAAATATCACTGCCTCAAATACCTCAATCCCCTATCCATTTTCATTTTTAAATGTAGAAATTATAGCTTGGAGCTGGTGGATATTGAATGCAGGCTGTAAAATGGAGTCTGTACTCAACTGCTCTGGTGTCCACTCCCAGTCCTGCAGATGAACTGTTTAGAGGGTTTTAGAGATGCCTTTAACCAGCAGCTTCCAAATATTGACACCTGAAATGACAGAAATTGCATTTTGCATCAAACCAATTACAGATCAATAGAAATAAGCTTCAGAAACACATTTACTTATTCATGTCTGTTACAGCAAACAGCCCTCCAGCAAAATGTCTTTTTGTTCAGAGAGGACTAACTGCAGATACTTGATACAAGATACAAGAGACATCATTTCTAAACTGAGATTCAAAGGTTAAAATGAACATTTCCATCAAAGTAAAAAATGGATTATATATTCATGCACATGATGTTTGTCCAAGAACAGGGTTGAATAAACTGCTCTAGAGCTATGAATTCTCCAGCTACCCCGAACTGATCAGTGGCTCCAAATTAAGTCTTTTAGACCTGAGTTGGAATGAGAACCTGAAACCTCTCCTTTGGACACCACTGCTTACCCATACAGTCATAATCAACTGCTAATTTTTGCAGGTCCTCACACACCTCACCACCTTCCAGCTCTTGACAATATAAAAGACAATGTTAATGTATTTCACATGTACTGTTAATGGTCATTTCTTCTTACATTAACCTTATTACATTTATACCTCTGAAGGGAGGTGACAGAGAAATCTTTCTTCCCACATATTCGTGCTGTCTGTTTACTCTCGAAAACAACCACTGATATGGATAAGGGTGATTATCTCAAACATCTTCAACACAGCTCTCAGTATGTATGAGTCTACAGCTTTTCTGAAACAGAAGAGATCTGTTTTTATGTGCTTCAGTTAGCTCTGCTTTCATAAACTGGCTAGAGTGTCTTTTATTCTTGCATTTTAGCATTTCAATGTGAATCACCTGAGTAATTGTATACATATGCATATCCTGGAAGAAGTGTAGAAGTATAAATGAGGCAGAATGTCTCCATCTGCTGGACTATAGGATTCCTGTAAATTCCCTCTGATGAGCAGCGCTTGATCTAGTGCAGTGTTTCTCAACCCTACTCCTGGCAGCACCCTGTCCTGCATATCTTCTATCTATCCTTGCTGCTTGATTAAATCAGGTGTGCTCAGCTAATAAAATGTGCCACTGATAAGTTCAGTCAGGTAGGTAGAGCAAGGATAGATAGAAGATATGCAGGACAGGGTGCCGCCAGGAGTAGGGTTGAGAAACACTGATCTAGTGCAAACATTTCAGTGTGGAAAGGCAAGTTAAGAGCCAAGAGCTTAGAATAGGAAAACAAAACAGACTAATTCAGTTAAATATGAACATTGAGTTTCCTCAATTGTTAGCTGAAGTTATTGAAATCAGTTAACATGAAAAAGTGGTTGCAATCAGCTTTTGAACTTTAGTGACAACTTTTTAGCATAAAACAGTATAATAAAGCAATACACAAGTGATTAATACCCATATTTCAGTTATTATACAATAACCAAGGGATTACTAAGTACATTATGGGCAAGGAAGCACAGAGCTCTAGCTGACACAAACCCTTGAATAGCTGAGTCTCATATGTGTGTGAAATTAGTATGTGAAGGAGTAGCCCTTCACCTCACCCCCAACAGACTAAATGTTCAATGTTAATTGTTTAATTGTTAAATTGAGGATCCTCATTGTCTCCATTTCATCTTGTAAAATAAGTGCATTATTCAATCAACTACAACAGGTTACATGTTTGTCTTCATTTAATGATTAATTGTGTTAATTGTCAGGTCTTGTCTTTGAGAACCAGTTAATTGGTCACACCTGCTCTAGGGTGATTAAATACAGGTGTGAGGCCACACAGGGGTTCAGATTGCTGGAAGCCATCTTGTGTGCTGGAGGTTGTACACTGGTTCTTGAGTTTAAGTAGTTTTGTTAAATTTATTGTTTTGATAAATTTTTTACTTCTGCTATTATGTGCAGAGCATCGGCCAGCTCTGTCACATAGTACTCTGTCATTATTACAATGGCACCTACTATTACAGCACTGTCATATTAGCATTAATACATGAAATGTGTAGGCGTTTATTGTGAAAATGTTTACCTTCAAACATACCACCGTGCGTACTTCTCCTGCCTGACGGCCAAAGCTGATCTGGGCTGGGCTTGGTGCATACATGAATGGGAGATCTGCTGATAATACTAGCCTGCTGCTGGAAGTGTTGTTGGTTTTTGTCAGCAGGTAACAGTCTGCTCTGTGTCACTGTTTATAAAATATGCATGTTTATGCATGCATTAAAAAAGGTGCAATCAGGACATGTCTTGCAGGACATTCTGACTTTTTATACATTTTAAATGTGTAAATTATGGCCATACATAAGGGAGATACTGAATGTAGTTTGTGAGGTGGAGTATGTGCTCAGTTGCTGTGGTGTCTATTCCTCATCCTGGAGAATCCACTATTCTGAGGGTTTTAGAGAAACCTGAAACAATGGGGCAGTCACATCCATGCCCATTCAATTGGAAGTGAACAGAAGTAAGTTGCAGAAACAGCTGTATTTAATTATAAGTCCCCAAACTACACATTTATTTCACAAAAGAGTAACAGTGGATACTTGTCAAGAAATACCCGCTCCAGATTGGTGTTCATATTTAAAAAGCTGGCCAATCCTGACAAAGGGCTCGGCTTTAGTCAGTGTACACATTCCCCTGGAACAGAGCAGAGAAACTGCCTCCACAACTTTGAATTCACCAGCTCCCCATCTAATCAGCAGCTCTGAATGAAATCATTAAGACCTGACCTGTGGATCCTTCCACCTGTAGAAGTAAAATAAAACAGTGGAATTTCATATGTCCTCTTGTGATTCATATTCACTTCAGCTTGTGTTTAAATGGAGAGCTGTTCTATGACCCTGTTGCACTGAGGTGATATTAATGCCTCTGACAGGAGGTGCTGGGAGGGGTGGGGGCCTCACAGCTGCAAAATGCTGTAGGCTGCAAAACAGCACTTTCAGCTCACCCTTAAAAACAACCACAGCCAAAAATAGAGCTGCTTCTCTCAAATGGAGCCAAGACAGCTCTCATACAGGGACAACCTCAGTGTGCTTCATTTGAAGTGTGCAGTCTTGTGCTGCAGTCAGTTCAGGTTATGTACTGTAGTAAAATATCACATTTTGATGTATGAAGTCATTTCTTTATTGTTTTGACATATGAAAATGAAAAACGAGTTCATCACAAGGCCCCATTCTGGGCCTGAGCACACACTGCCTCAGTGTTGCCAAAATTTCTGTTAAAAGATGTTTTTCAACAATAAACAGTAAGATTAAAAATATACACAGCCAGCATCAATTGGAAGTCTTTGCAAATACTGTTCTTTCAAATTTCTTCTTACTATTCACAGCAGTGGTTTTCAAAGACATGCCTGCAGACACCAGAATGCCCCCAAGGAGTCACTGTTTTTCTTCAATTCAACCAATTCCTTTGCCTGGATAATAAATAGCAATATTTAACATGCAACGTCATCCAGCAATGACTTATCATTCCTGATGTAGCTAGCTGGGCTTACTGTGATTCTCCTGTAGCTAGCTATGGATTTCACTCTATTGCCAGTAGCTGTTACTGGGAGTTGGAAGGAGCAGGGGTCTGTGGAGCATGCAGCGAACAAGGCACGACTGTTTCTCGCTGCCAATCAGCGGCGCAGGCAAGCTATAATGGGCAAGCTGAAGTGAGCTCAGAGAGCGTGTGCGGGGAAGGCAGCTGGCTCCCAGACAGGGTGCAGGGGAAAGGGAGAGGTCCTTTGGTTTCAGAGTTTCATCTTCTCTGTGTTTTGTGTTCTGTGCTTCTGACACCTGAGGTGAGAGTTGCCTGCGGGGGAATCCACCAGAGAAGCTGGGTGTCAGTCTCTATGTTGCTAAGTGAGAGGAATTACCCGACATGACCTGCTAATAAGATGAAGCCAGCAGACTCTCAGACTGGCTGGGAGAGTGGTGAATGGTGGGTTTTTTTTTTTAAATAGCTGCTTTTTGGGTTTTTTGTCACAAATGAACATACAGTACCATTATACAGAAAGATAATTCAAACAAAACTAAAGCCTAAACCCAAAATACAATAAATGTAGCCAGAGGACATAACTGTACAGGAATGTATAAAATTTACAGCATATGTAAGTTACCTGGAATTTGAATGTGTTTTCTGAACACGCTGTTTTTCAGTTCTTGGAACTGAGGTGAAATACATCTTAAGGTCAAAACAATGTGTAATGGCACATATAAGTATATTCTGTTTTATGCCAAAGCCTTTAAACAGATTATGAAAATTACAAGTAAAGAAGAATAGTTTGGATCATGTAATAAAAATTTCAATAAAAATTTACCACAATGATTCATTTATATTAGTTTTATTTATTATCCTGAGGATCTTGGATAGCTTACATTTTAAACATTATCTGTTCATACAGTTGCAAAATTACTGAAGCAATAAAGGAAACTCTTAAAGATCTAACAGCAATTCCCCATCAAGTATTTGAAACTGGCAACCTTCTGGTTAGACATCTACTATCACAAGGCAAGATTGATGGCAAATAGGTGGAGATTTCAATTGTCAAATCAAGAGGTTGGAACTTATATTCTATCAGTTGCATCTAAACAAAAAATGTATTGCATATGCCTGAGGCAAGCACATTTCCATCCTTAGAGGAAAGAGGTCTCTTTGTTATTGGAAAGGGCACTGTGCTTCTGACACTTCATTACACGGGATCTAAATGTATCCCCCATCACAATATACATAATGGGTTTAATGCAGCAATTTGTTGCAGCAATGATGTGAGAAATGAAAAGCACAATATCCAGGTAACCTGCATTATATGAAAACTGTGAATTAACCAATATCTTCAGAATGCTGAAAGGGGTCCACAGCAGAGTGTAGACTGTCACAATTCTGAAAACAGCTCTTGCAGTTCTGTCCCTTCTGTCTCCTGGGGTCTTGGATTGTTTCTGGAATATTCCTATATTACAAATAACTGCAACACCGAGCAGGAGGAAAAAGAAGATGCTTTGTCTGAAGGACAATGGCCGATACAGACCCTGAAGTTCTGGGATGGATGCTGAGAAGCTGACAATCCAGGTGACGACTGAGGCAGCAATGCTGTAGGAACCTGTCTGTGACTGGACATCTGAGAGTGGATGAAGCACGACCAGATAACAATGTACAGTCATCATTATCAGGAGGAGGGTGTTGCTGTAGAAGCCAGTGTGGAGAAGAAGGAGTGCAATTTTCCAAAGAAGCTCTGCATTCACCACCCCTGCTAACATGAGCAAGGGCACACACGCCAGTTCAAGGGAGAAAATCACATCGGACACGGCCAGATTCAGCAAGAAAGAATTGGTGAGCGATTTGAGGTTCTCAAACCTTACCAGGATCACCAGCACCAGGGTGTTTCCCGCCAGGCTCAATCCTGCCACCAAAGATTGAGAAAACACTTGCAATTTCCCAAAACATTGCTATGCTTTGAGGAGTCGATGTAGCACTCTGGAAATGATTTGAAAAAAGGGACGATTATGGTAGATATTAAACAGCAACGATAATGATTACACAAATATTTTAAACATGTTCAATCGATTATCTGTGTTTTCTGGAAAGAGTTTTTAATTTCTCACCAAAACCTCTAGCATTGTTACACTTGACATATTTCAACAATCTTGAAAAGTTGCAGATGGGTGAGACAGTATTTCATCACACACTCACCTTTTTTACTATATCTTAAATCTATTCTGGACTGATATTTCTGAAGCTATGAAATTAACTTTTAAGAAGCCTTTATTTTCAAGAGCAGATCATGTAATCCTTTGGAAATATTCATTTAATTTGGCAAAATGATAAATATATTATGATTTTAATAATTACAGTGCTCAAACAAACTGAGTTACTGGCTGAAATCAAAAGCAAAAATTAGTGAATGATAAACAACAGTAAAGGAATTATTTATGGAGGAGAAAAGAACATAGAATAAGAAATACAGGAGAGCTGATTGAAAAAAAAAATGTTTAAAACATTTAAATGTTTTTTAAAATCTATTGCATTCCTGTAATTTGTAAACTTAATTTTTGGTGTTTTGTCTTTTTCCTACCTTACCTGTCTCACTAATAATGCATATTACAGTATATGTACAATATATAGAGTTCCTCTCTGTTAGAACAGATCAAATCAAATACCTGCTAAAAGATGTCATCTCTAAATTGAAATTCAAAGGTATTCACATGAACACTTACAACAAATTAAGACATGAAAGATATAGTATTGCACATGGTGTTTCCCTGAACCATTCTGAGTTCAGTTTTGAATTATACACTGTCTACAGTTCTGAATTCTACAGTGTCCAAACCAAATTAAGTCAAATGAAGTCATGAAAAACCTGCATTGTCCACCTGTGGACCTGTTGTTGAAACCGCTGTTCTCCTGTCCAGTCATACTCAAGTTCTGAATTCTGCACAACCTCACACCTATCTCCAATATCCACCTATATTTACAAAGAACATAAAGTACAAACTTATATTAAGCTGTTATAATTCATACTTACATTAAACAATGTTCAGCTTGAGAACTATTTGATGATGATGATGTTGCACTGATGATGAATTCAACCTCTGACAGGAGCTGCTGGGAGAGGGGGAGGGGGCCTCATAGCTGGAAGGTTTTGTTGGCCACATATTTAGGGCAGTTAACCCTCAAAAACAACCACAGCTGAAGATAAACCTGCTTCTCTCAGATGCAGGCAAGGCAGTTCAAAATGTTGCAGAATTAACTTATTTGCAATACATAGTCCTGTACTTCAATCAGTTCTGCTTTGTGATATATTAGAATATGCATTTTCATCAAAAACTCAAATCATAACCTTCCCTTTAACTACTCCAAGCAAACAAACACTAGAGACCATATTCTTTTTTAAAATGGAAGTCTGCCATTAGTACTGAATTGTAACTAAGTAAACTTTCTTGTAAAAGTAAGACCTCAACCAGATGCAGCCCCTAATGCAACGATTGCCCATAATTACATCCATACATACCAGAAATGAATCGAATTAATTCATTTGTCCTGATATTTTGTGAATAATTGTGTCTCGGGAAATTTTGTAATCAAAACCATTGGTTTTTAATGCCTCTTGCTGTATATTACACTATATTACACTTTTTTCTTAGCCTCTTTTAATGCCGTTGGCAAGTTTCATGTAAGTATGGAGCAGTAAAATTCTGAACTGAACTTTATTTATTTATGTAGTGCGTGTCACTGCAAAAATTTATTCATTCTTTTTGTAGTGGACAAGAGATCAAAGGTTTTATGTGCATCGGCTTAACTTTTAAAACACATTTTCAAAACTAAAAGTGAACAAAGATTACTGACCCTCTGCATAAAGAAACAATTTCTTCAGATCCTGAATTTTTTTATTACAAATATGATATAATGAGGAAATTAGATTAATTTACATTACAATTTTGTTCTTAATTTTATCCTGAGTAACCTGAATGTTATATATTATCTTGAATATTTTATATTGTATACATGTATGCAGTTGGAACTTCACTGAAGAAATTCCGGTGAAGAATCTTCATCAAGGGTGTAATAGCAGTGTCACACCAAAGATTTGAAAATGGCAACCTGGTTATACATCCACTAGGAAACATTTTATTCACATTATTTACAATTCATTACAATTTTGAGAAATACAGTTTTGTATCAAGCTAATCAGAGGTGAATAAAACTAAGTTGCAAAGGTACCTTCACTTGATACTTTCTGTTGTGGCAAGCAGTCTTCCAACTAAACATGTTTTTCACAAAGGACTAACAGCTTACCTGCTGAAAGATGTATATTCACATCCACACTGGTATTTAAAATAACAGCTCCATCAACCACTAACAGATGAGGGGTGAGAAACACTACTACAGAGCTTTGAATTCTCCAACTCTCCAACCAGTCAGTGGCTCCACTTGAAGTCATATAAGGATCTCCTGGTGTAAACACTGTTGTCTTGTACATTCATAATCAAGTTCTGAATTCTCCAGAACCTCACACCCATACACAGTTTCCAGCAAAACACATAAAATACATATGAATTTCATACATTGCGGTATTATAATACATATTTATTTCAACTTCAGATCAGCTCCAATGCTGCTCTGTAAATCTGTTGCATTGAAGTAAAGTGCATTCCCCAGAGTGGAGGTGATGGGAAATGGCTAACATAACACGTAGCTAGGTGGTCTTGTATCTGGAAACTTTTCTTAGCCACATATTCATATCAGTTCACCATGAAAAACAAACAAAGCTAAAGATTAAAATGCTCCTTTCAAAACCTGTGCTCATCTTGTACCTTAACCTACTTTATTTGCAGCATGCGGTCTTGTGTTTTCAGAGCATCAGTTTAACATGGTTAATTTGATCTCTTTTGGTGTAAACCAGACACATTTGTGTGTGATCCTGTATAACAATATCACATGTTCATATAAAGGTGTTAAATATATTTTGAGACTTGTTTAACACAAACATAAGAGGTCATAGAAAACTTTATAAAGCCCCATTTCAGGCCTAAATGCTTACTGACTTCCTGTCATCAAAACTTCCCTAAAAATTAAGTTTTAAAAAACTAAACAATGAGCTCTAAAGAATATACAAAACCACTGAGTCTCCAGTCTTTGCCAATAATTCCTATTAATTAGCAGAACAGACAAGGTCATATTTATCTGCTCTTATATTTGCATTAGTTTGTGAAAGTCTTACATGTGAAACAAGTAAATCCAACAGGCAAATATTACTCAAATTAATTTTGTACGTCATAACAAAAAACTGATCACAGTGGTTCAAGTGTTCATTAATTGATGGATTGTATCTGCATTATGTATTTTATCAGTTGTCTGTGTAAACCATCAATCAGTAAAGTGCTGAATTGTACGTGTGATTAAAATAATTGTCTGTTTATTTGATGGGTGTCACTGGGGATGTGGCCATTATCAGTAACAGTGGACCAATAGATCCAAGTTCTTATGAGCATCAGCCTAACCTTTTAAATTGGTTTTACAAACACAGGCGCTTCAGTTAGGATAGCTCACTGTATGAATTAAGAAACAATTTATTTGTACAGTAAAATGTTCTTTATTAAAAATATAACCCAGTAAATGAAATCAATTTACATTACATGTGAGATCAATTTACATTAGATTTTTATTTGTTTTTGTGTGTGTGTGTTTTTTTTATTTTTAATTTTTTTATTTTTATTCTGATAGCCTGTGAAGCCATTCTGGCCAAGCCAAATGAAATCAAGGTTGCAAAAGCAGTGTCCAACTAATACAAACAAGAGTGCACCCCTCTTTAGGATAAAATGGCTGGACCACTCTACCGCTGACACAAGGTCTTTAAATGGGATGAAAAAGCATCCCCCAAGAAGATCTAGATAAGGGGTTTAATGCAACAATGGGAGCAAGCAATGAGAAAATAAATTGCAATGGAAATATCCGTGTCATTATTGTTATGATACCTTGAATGGAACAGTATCCATGCAATACTAAAAGGTGTCCATAACAGTGTGGACTGTCAAAATGCCAGAAAAGACTCTTGTAGTCTTGTCTTTTCTTCCTCCTGTTGTCTTGGATTGCCTCCGGAATGTTCCAATATGGTAAGTAATTGTGGTACAGAGTAAAAGCAAATAGAAGATGCTTTGCCTGAACACCAGCTGATGTGGATGTTGAAGTTCTGGGATGGATGCTGAGAAGCTCACAATCCAGGTAATGACCGAGACAGTGATGCTGTAGGAACCTGTCTGTGACTGGACATCTGAGAGTGGATGAAGCACAACCAGATAACAATATACAGTTACCATCATCAGGAGGAGGGTGTTGCTGTAGAAGCCAGCGTGGAAAACGAAGTAAGTATATTTCCGAAGGGGCTCAGAAATCATCCACCCTGACGTATGCACGGGCAAGCTTGGCAGTCCGAGGGTGAATATCAAATCGGACACGGCCAGGTTCAGGGCGAAAGCATTGGGGAGGGTTTTGAGATTCTCAAACTTCACCAGGATCACCAGCACCAGGGTGTTTCCCACCAGACTCAGCATGGCCACCAGCAAACAAAATGCAAAGGCAATTGATCCAATCATTGCATCTGGAAAAGGGGTTGCGTGATGAGCCTCATTATAATTATTACATTATTACATTCGGGTATAATTACTTCATTATACTCAAACAGAGTAAGATTTTTATTCAGTTGTCGTGGTATTCAAAATAGCCATCTGCAAATGATCTTAACAAGAAATACGTATGGTGGATTCCACACACAATAGTAACAATACTGATTATGGTCATGACACGCACAATATTTAACTGTATGCCTTTTTATTTTTTATAATTCCTTCAGAAGTATTGCAGCCACATCACTCACTGATTTTTAAAAAGCCTGAAAATGAAAAATTGTGATTGATTGAAATTATTATTTTACCATGTAATGTAAATGTGTGACTAATTTCCAACTAATATCTTTAATAAGCTGTGCAATGTACAATTAATCATAAAAACATGTTAAAATGCCTCAACGATATGTTTTTGATTTTTTTCTCCCTCTTTTCACTTTCATGACTTCATTGACTTCATTTCTTATTTGAAGATTAACCATTTTTACACTCTACAGTATCCTGACACAAAACAAATGCTTAAATGATATGTTACAGTGAAATCTCACTGGTGCCCTTGCTGGTCTGTAATTTTTTTAATTCATTTTTTATATGTTTAAATTACATAAGTTTAAGTTATACAAGTTTAAATGAAATTAACATTTAAATCACAAGTGGAATGCAGTGAATGCAGGTTGTGAGAAAGGATTATGCACTTAACTGGAATGTTGTCCTCTCTTGCTACTGAAGACTCACCGTCCTGAGGAATTTTAGAGATGTTTTTCAACCAGCAGCGGACTGAGACCTGGAACAACAGGGGATTCAGTTTTGCATCACCTTAATGACAGACAAATATAAATAAGTTCCCAAAGTACATTTACTTGTTAATTTCTTTTCACACAAATGGCCCTCCAGCTACACCTTTTTATACAAAGAACTACAAGCAGATACTTACTAAGAGACTCAATTCTGTAAGATTTTGGTCCAAATCCCTAAACCAGCTCACTCAGTGCAGCATAAGAGAGCACAGATCCTCTCACTTAAGGTATGCAAATACCTGTATTCATTTGTCTAGATGGCCTTATTGTAACCACAGCTCTGCTCACAGACTTCAGTTGTCACTTTGGTCGCAGCTAGCCATTGTGGCAATTGATACTTCTAAAGAAACCGGTGATGGGTGATTGAGAACTGTTCTTGCTAGGGAAGATAATCTAATTACCAGACCTCCTGTATTTTGCCGCATGTACTCTCAATCTCAAATTGATGACTATATAATTATTGTCTCTCTTGATCAAAGTTCTGTGTCAGTATAAAGAATGCTTTCAGTGAACCCTCAGGGTTCATTTTGACTCCGCTGAACCCAGAGTGCATTGGACATATTTCTGACAACTGCCGTTCCTGTAAATAAAGAAGTTCTTTCCACAAAGATCGGAATTGCGCCTTTTTTTCCTTACAATTCAAATGGACAGTGAAGTCTAATGAAGTCACAAAGACCTGCATTAGGATGACAGCCAGAAGCCTGTGGATTTAATGTAGAAACTGCTGTTGTCCTGCACAGTCAAATCAAGTTCTGAATTCTGCAGAAACTCACACCCATTTCCAACATCCACCTATTGATGTAAACTATAATACTTAAATTTCTAACACACAATTATAAAATGATACTTACTCGTTCAGCTGGTGTGGTATTTGATGACAACGTTGCGGGCATTCTACCTCTGAGAAGAGCAGCTGGGGGGGGGGTCTCACAGCTGGAAAGTTTTTGCTGGCCGCATATGTCACATTCACATTCAATAACAACCGCAGTTAAAGATAGAGCTAACTCTCTCAAATGCAGCCAGCACAGCTTTGCTACAAGCTCAATTCACACTACATGCAGCACATGGGCTAGTGCTTCAAAAAAGCTTCAGAACCTCCCTCTCACCTACTCCAACAACAGTAACACTAGAGAAAATTTTGACAAATCCTTTTTGAATTGGAAGTCCGTCATATATTCGTTTATTAACAAGATTTTAGGAAGTTTACTCACCAAGACATGCGAAAAACCGGGGAAATAGGCAGAATGCATTTATTATACAAATTATGTCATTATTAATGAAAACTCATAGACATACTATACCCGTTTGACAGTAAGACCACCCAGCCTTTCCTATAAATGCAAAACCCAATGCGATAACCTGGTTTGCTCTAAAAATACTGAAAGGATAGAAAGTAATGGCTGTAAACGCCTCTTGCCTCACAAACAGAAATCACATGTACCCTCACACAATGTTTTATAACAAGTTACACAGCATCATTTTAGATGAAAATATGTACTGGGATGGGTGATATTCATCCTTTTCAGAGAAGAGGAGACATTCTTGCCCTTAGCATCCCCATGCCCTTCTACTTTGTGATTGTAACAGTATTTTTACTCAGAATTAGCAGGGGATTTCCCAGGCTTTTTGTACACAATTTCAGACAAAAAAAAACAAAACACAAAAATGTATTTTATCACATCCACATTTGCACTTTATTCACATTATTTACAATTCATTTGTAATGGTTGAGCAGGAGGAACCCAGATTCAGAGATCATACAAAACACAGAAGGGTTATAAGACAAAGAATCTTTACTAGAAAACAAGGAAAGTTGGGCACGGGGGACCACACAACACACAGTAGCTCAAACCTGAGCAGGGAACTACAGGCAGGGTTTAAATCTAACATGATTAGGCACACACAGTACAGCAGTGTTTCTCAACCCTACTCCTGGCGGCACCCTGTCCTGCATATCTTCTATCTATCCTTGCTCTACCTACCTGACTGAACTCATCAGTGGCACGTTTTATTAGTTGAGCACACCTGATTTAATCAAGCAGCAAGGAAAGATAGAAGATATGCAGGACAGGGTGCCGCCAGGAATAGGGTTGAGAAACACTGCAGTACAGGCACAAACAGGAATACAGTCCCTCTGGTGGAAGCTCAGGGAAGCAGCAGGCAACCGGGCCAGGCAGGCTGTCACAAGGTGACCTGCTAACTGTTGCGGGAAGTAGTCTCTGAAACCCTGACATCATGATAGTTTAAATAAACCACAGAACACACATAACACATTTCACACACATGTTCACACACTTTGGAATTATGCAGTGACCAAAAAAAGTATTAAACAAATCAAAACTATCTTATTATTTAGATTCTTCAAAGTAGCCAAAAATATTTTTAAAATTATTTTTGGGAAAGAAATTCATACATAAGCATCAGCTTCACTGTTTATATTTGTCTAAGAAACAAATTTCAAGCATTTAAACATAATCCTTCAGATCAAAATGTCTTTGAATGCATGTTTCCTGTTATTGTAATCAAGTGTGTCCAAACATTTGACCTCTACTGTAGCTTGATTTCCTACAGGATAATACTAATTGAATAGTTTCTCCTATAAGGCAAGAACACTGCCTTCTTTAGAAGAAAGAGGTCTCTTTGTAATCAGTAACTGATTGCTCTTTACGCTTTTTTGCAGCAGCACAAATTCCTTAGGTGGGATCTAAATGTATCCCCCAGGAACACGTAGATGACAGGTTTCGTGAAGCATTGGGGCAAAGCGATGAAGAAATAATAACTAACTACAACCCACATGAGGCATTTTTGCACACTAGATATTGGCATTAAATTAACCAAAATCCACAGAGTGCTGAAAGGGGCCCACAGCAGAATGTAGAAGGTCACAATGAAGGAAACGGCTTGCGCAGTTCCGTCCTTTACCTCTTCTGCGGTCTTGGATTGTTTCCGGAATATTCTAATATGGCAGATAGTTGCGGTACAAAGTAAAAGGAAATAGAAGATGCTTTGCCTGTATACCAGCTGAAGTGGATGTTGAAGTTCTGGGATGGATGCTGAGAAGCTCACAATCCAGGTAACGACCGAGACAGTGATGCTGTAGGAACCTGTCTGTGACTGGACATCTGAGAGTGGATGAAGCATGACCAGATAACGATGTACAGTCATCATTATCAGGAGGAGGGTGTTACTGTACAAGCCAGTGTGGAAAAGAAAGAGTGTAATTTTCCAAAGGAGCTCAGCATTCACCTCTACTGATATGAGCAAGGGCATACACGCCAGTCCAAGGGTGAAAATCACATCGGACACAGCCAGATTCAGCAAGAAAGAATTGGTGAGCAATTTGAGGTTCTCAAACCTCACCAGGATGATGAGTGCCAGGGTGTTTCCCGCCAGGCTCAATACTGCCACCAAAGATGAGAAAACACTTGCAAATTGTAAAATCTGAACATCAAAGGTCAAAAACGCCATCTGGAAATAAGAAAAAAAGAAAACCGTGGTAGATATCAAATGCCACCAATAACAGTTACCCTCATGATATGCTCAGTACATATAAGTGACCATGTGTTTCTTAGAAAAGAGTTTTGATTACCTCCCGAAGACTTGTAGCCATGTCTCTTGACCTATTTTCCTGGAAAAGTGGCAATGTGAAAGATGAAGCAGGATTAATCCTGTATTTACCAGTTCCTCTATTGGTTCTATTTCAATTAATTAAAATGAAAATATAATAATAATATATTTGTTGCTAAGCTGTTTAATTTGCTGTTTGATGACAATAACAATAATTTTACCAGTATATTGTGCTGAATTTCTATGCAACAAGGAACTACCATTTTTAATGAACAAAAACATGTTAAAATATATCATTTATTGCATGCTGAGTATTATATTGAGGCAGTTCTTGTCTCAAAAAATTATGGTCAACCACATTTACACATTACAATCATCCTGAAAAACAATAAAATTAAAGCTCACTGGAAATGCCTCAAATACCTCACCCCTCTATCCTTTTTAAATTTTTAAATGCTTAAATTACAGCCCTCCAAGGAGCAGGTGGAGACTGAATCAAAGTCATGATATGTACTCAACTGCTGTGGTGTTCATGACTGATCCTGGAGATGAAGCATGCAGAGGATTATAGAGAACACTTTCAACCAGCAGCCAATTCAAAGATTGACAACTGAAAGTACAGAAATTCAAATTTGCATCAAACCAGTCACTGATACATAGAAATAAGCTTCAGACACATAAGCCTCAAGATGTTCCTTTGTTCATTTCTGTTACAGCGAACGGTCTTCCAACAATACTTCTTTTTCTAGAAAGGGCTAACAGCAGATACCTGTTAAAGAGACATCAATTCTAAACTGAGATTCAACGGTGTTAAAATGAGCAGTCCCATCAATGTAAGAAAATGAAGATATATAGTGCACAAGGTGTTTCTCCTGGACTGAGGTAGAGAAAGACTGCTCTCAAGCTTTGAATGATCCAGCTCCCCGATCAATCAGTGACTCCAAATGAAGCCATGAAGACCTAAGTTGGAATGAGAACCATAAAACAAGTTGATCTCTTGTAGATACTGCTTACCTGAATTTTTCAGAACCACACATTCATCTCTAACTTCTACCTAAAGGCATAGAAATACACATGAACATGAAATGTAATATTATAATGAATACTTACTTACTTCAGCTCACGTTCACCGAAAGCACTGTTGTATGACCTTGTAGCACTGTGATATATGCCTCTCTAAGGCAATGACGGGGGTCCTATACCTGGAAAATTTTGCTGGCCACATTTTTATGTCAGTTGGCCTTCAAAAACAACCACAGCTAAATATAGACTTGCTGCTCTCAAACATAGCGAAGGGGGTTCTCAGACAGGTGCAACCTCAACCTATTTTATTTGCAGTATGCTATCATACATAAGTAGAATTAAGCAAAATTATGTATAAAATTATTTTTTTAAAAAACATGGTAAAATATCTCAAGTATTAGACACTGCATGAAGCAGTTATGGCGATCTTTCAGTTGTTGTCTCACACATTCAATGAACTTTCCAAAATTTCCAAATAACCAAAGGTCAACAATCTATCCTGACACAGAGAAAAGGAATATACTATAAATTCCTGGAAGGAGTCTGCATCAGGAACAATGGCGCCATCTGCTGGGAACTAGAGTTCCTGCAATTTCCCCCAATGAGCAGCACCCGGTCAAGTGCAAACCTGAAATCAGTCATGCCTCATCTACCACAGTAGGCCTACAAGAGCCAAGCAGTTCAGTTTGGAAAGGCAAGATAAGAGCGAAGAGCTTAGAACAGGAAGAGGAAAAGCACCCTATTGTCACCGTTGGAACTCTTAGAACAAGTGCATGTTGGGTCTGGAGTGCAGACACGTTTTTTTTCTTACTTCAGCATCAGGTTCTATTAGGACTGAGGCCTGACAGACACATGGCCGATCTTCTTGTTTTCCTGACCTGCACTGTAATGTCGTGGCCAGCAGACACAAAACAGACACATTAGTGTAGAGTTAACGTTGAGTTTATGATGACGTTTAAGTTATAACATCAGGGAAGAACGTTTGGGTTTGTATCTTGATTGACCACAAGCAGCTCTGCTTTCTAAAACTGGATGTATCATGGGATTGTTCCATTTTGAATCAAACATATTGAGATAATATGTTTGATTATTGCCATGGACATACTGGCTATGACGCAGCACTCTCTCTGATACTAACTCTCTCTGAAGGAACCCCCCTAAGCAGGTTAACAAAATGGAAGTGGTTTGCAGTTTTTGATTTTATAGTTTGCCATGATGCCTCAACCACGTGAAATAACTTAATTTCAGCCTCTTTATATATATATATTTTTTTTTTTTTTTGAAGCCAATGTGCCAAAACGACACGGCAAATGAGCATAAAGCAAATTAGTTTGTCATTTGTAAGTTATATTTATCTTCACATATGTATTGCATTTCATATTTGTGGACTGTTTTTGATTTAGAAATGAATAATTTGAATTTCATTTTCATGTGTGTGAGATGGCAAATAACGTTTTTCCAAGTTGTTATGCAGTGCCAAGACTCGAGGTCACGTACAGAAATATCCTCAATAATCCCAAATGCGGACTCTTTACAAACAATAAGAGAATATATGAGACTTTGGTACGATGCCACAATGGACATACACATAAAAATAGTTTTACACTAAAAGAGACACGATATGTACAGAAACATAAACAATGCGATTCAAATAAAAATAATTAGGCACAGACTTTACGCATGCCAATGATTGATTTTCTTAGTGTCATTTTGTTGTAATAAAAATATACAGTCTTTGCAGTTTATATGTGAAGTAATTTGTATGTTGTTAAGATTAATGCTGCTCAAAGTTACGTGTGTGGGAACTATACTTGTCTGGCATCAGGTTGGGGATAAATGCATTGAAGCTTCGTTACAGCAACGAAGAAAATTTGTGTTTTTTTTTCTCACGTGAATACAAAACAAGAGACATGTGACAACCCGGTGGCAGGTTGAGACTTGACGTACCATCACTCAAGTTTAAGGTTGTATTTGACATACGTGCACTGAACTCAAAACATGTTTTTTCCAGCTCTGGAAAACTTTCAGTTCTAGTTCCAACTTCCAGTTCATTCACCATAAACAATTCCCTCAGGACCTTCCTCGACATACAAACGCTATAAAACTGTTTCTTGAAGTGAAATTTCCCATTCTTTTATGAAAACATTTTCATCAGTTCAGTTTCAATTGGTCAGTTGAATGCATCGCAGTTTGCTGTTATGATCAGACTCGAAGCGACTCTTAACATTATCTTAAACCCATTCCATAGCATTTAACTATGTTGCGTACTAAACAAACCGAGAGTCTGGTCTGAGAAAGTAGACCCGATCCTCCTGGGTCCCCTGCTCCAAAAATAGAGAGTAATCTGATATGGCTTCTACTGCAAAAACACGTCTGGGTCTCGTTGCGGAGCGATTGCAAAACAATCGAGGCAGCAGCAGCTCTCCGGTAAGTTTTGGCAGTTTTCGCCTCAAGTTCGCTACAGGGGGAATGTCCAGCTCTTAAAAGAGGGAACAACCGTATCTATCAGCCCCGTCTAAGTTGTTTACATCACATCTACATATATTAGAAAGTAAGTGAAGCTGCGTTTGTTGTTTATTGTGTTGTTAATCTTGCTGTTTGCGTTATACTGTGTCAATATAGCGAAGCTGTTATTTTTGTTTGAACGCATGGAGCTCTTTGCCATTGTTTTTTTTTCTTGCACTCAGGTAACGGACCTAAAATATGTGTTGACTTGTTGAATAATGTTATATACTTTAAGATTAGAGTAATTAGTTGTTTACGAGATATTGTAGAATAGTGAGTTTTACTCTTTTGCTCATTGGATTAATGTTTTTGTACTGTAGTGTTTTCCAAATCAGTTGTTATTTTTTGTTATTACTAGTACATGCTACATTACAGCATTTGTTGACGGTGTTTTATTCATGTTTTCAGTCTTACACACAAATGTTACTTAAATTTGTTATTCAAAGTGTGAATTACTTTCTCAGTCCCTAACCACAGGGACATATCCTCTCATTTGAATATTCACCCATGTCCTTATTAAGGTATTTTAGACCAAGGGCTCTCTCTAGCCCTCTGTTAACTCTACCTTGTGGCTCGTTTCCTAGCATGTTGGCACATTTGTCTGGTTCATCTCCTCCTCTCTCCAGTCCCCTGCATGAAGGCAAAATGAAGCAGAAGGCCCTTTCTGTGTCGGGCTGGCCCACGGAGCTCTGCCCCGGGTCCCGGGTCGAGTCGGAACCAGACCTGAAGGCGCCGGCGGGGGCCGTGGAGAAGATGCAGATGAAGAAGGAGATCTCCCTCCTGAACGGGATCTGCCTGATCGTGGGCAACATGATCGGCTCGGGCATCTTCGTCTCGCCCAAGGGCGTGCTCATGTACAGCACCTCCTACGGGCTGGCGCTGGTCATCTGGGCCCTGGGCGGCATCTTCTCTGTGTTTGGCGCACTCTGCTACGCCGAGCTGGGCACCACCATCACCAAGTCTGGCGCCAGCTATGCCTACATCCTGGAGTCTTTCGGCGGCTTCATCGCCTTCATCCGCCTCTGGACCTCCATCCTACTGATCGAGCCCGCCAGCCAGGCCGTCATCTCGCTGACCTTCGCCAACTACCTGGTGGAGGGGCTGTACCCCACCTGCCAGCCGCCCTACGACGCCGTCAGACTCATCGCTGCGGCCTGTCTGTGTGAGTGCTGACGCCTCATTTCCTGTTTTCGCTCAACTGGTAATGCAAGGCTTTATGAACCTGGTTGGAGCTACTGTGAGTTATCAGTGACTCACTGATTTGATCAAATCAGAGTGTTTTGCTTACCAATCAAGTCTTTTTATTGGTTTATAAAAATCAGTGAATTACAGGGTAGGGTAGCTGCACGTTGAGTAATTCACAGACAACCTGGGAGTTCGGTCGGGATCAAGCTTTATTGCATGATATCATGGAGAGAAGTACAGAGTGCTGCAGTTCTCTAACTCAGAGTGCAGACAGAGTCATATACATATAATCCCATAATAAAAGAAATACTGGAGGTAAAACAGGATACGTCTGCTAGGTACATCCTTGCAAGAGCAGAAAAATAAGCTGCATAATATCACAAAAATAAGCTAAATAAATAAGTGAGACAATATGGTGTGCATACAACATCAGCGATGTCATCCTTAAAAACATTTTTGATTATAAATTGTTAAAAAGAGAAAGCAAAAGTCACATTAGTCATGTACGCCTACAAAACATGAAGCTCATCTATATAAGGTTAAAAACATATATTAATGCAACAAATTTCTTCTAGTACCCATTATGGGGTTCATGAAGCCTCACTATCTCATCATAACAGTTCGGTAGTTTTTTTCATTTTTTCATTTGCTTTTTTGTTTCTTTGTTTTTTCTTGTGAGATGGTGAGTTTTCTACGGCAGTCATGTTGCTTTGCCCATGCCATTTCTACTCACCTATTAATTGGCTACTGTGTGCAGAGGCTTGCTTTTGATAAACAATAACTATGACACACAATTAAAAAATACATTGGGTGCAAAGGCCCCGATTACCACTACTTAGTGACAACACATTTTTACCTGGTAATTGGCATATTATATGTGCCTCAGTCTTAGAATCTGGGTCAGTCAGGGGCCTTGGAAACATGACCATGCTGTGTACAGAGATATTTGGGGAAATGGTGACACGGGATATTGTTTTCGGAAATTGGCAGTTGTTCTGAGGGAGTGCTCTTTCACTGTTCAGAGCTGCTGGGATGTTTTTGTCCTTAGCTCGGACTAAAAGCACATAATCGGATTTGCTGGATGCTTATTTGCAGGATGTAGTTTCATATTAAGGATATATTTATATACGTGCACACAAAAGAACAGCTGCCACTTGAGTCCCTCAGTATCTGATTCAAACACTAAGCTACCGCCTGAAAACACTGAAATACCTGAAAACATTTAACAAATATTTGGTGAACTGAAAGCTCCCTGAATTTGGCTTAGTGCTTACCAAACATGTTGTACAATATATATTATACACCATACCCCTAAATGGCCGAGCAGCATGAATCCATTCTCTAGAAACTGGGTCAGTTCAAGGCTACACCTCAAGAACTCATGAACTGCGGTAAAGCCCTGTGCTGTGTAGGTGTTGACTGTAAGGAATGAATGTCAGTGATTTAGACGCACACACGCAGACATACAGGTTTTTCACAGATGACTCCGTGGCTCTGTTGTCATGCGCGTCCCGTTTTAACAGAAAAGCGGCCGGGGGGGGTAACCCGTTCCTCCACACCCCAGCTCAGGGCCCTGGGATAGATGACTCTTGAGTGGATGTTTACTCCTTCTTGTAGCACACAGTGTTCCATGGTGGGGTAGAAGGGAGGGGGGTTTGCAGGGGGCGGGGGGGGCATGTTCAGCCAAGTCCTCCCACAGGAGCGGAAGAGTGACGGCACAGTGGCTTCCTCTTTGACGCAAGTAAAACGTCTTGGCGGGGTGGTCTGCCGTCTGAGCGGCACTCAGTCCCGGTCGCGTACTCTCATTGGGACAAAGAGCTGTGAGGGGGGTAGGGACAGGATGAAGAGAGAAGCATTCGCTCCCTGAATGCTGTCCCCGATCTGTCATCGGGGGGTGCTATTTAGGGTCCAGCGATGCAAGGACGAGTGCGCCGGTGACAGCGGTATGCCCCCCTTCCCCATCCCCAACCCCTGGCTGCTTGCTCGGCTCCCTTGTCCTCTGTAGACGTATTGTAAAAGCATCTGTCAAACACCACATGCTGTTGTACAGTTACTCTTTCACCCACTTTCCTTCTGTCTGCACTTGCGTCATGATGTCTATATTGGGGTCTTTCTTTTATGTTGGTGTCATCGGGTCGTAATGCCAAAGTTAATGCATTATGTCACGTAAGTTCAACAAGTTGTGGAATGCTGTTTAAGGCATAAGGAGCCATGTTTTTGTTTGTTTTTCGTCAGTTTGGGCTTTTACTCCTACCCATCTCCTTTCATTTGTACAGGTTTTGCATGCACTGTGTGGTTATCCATGTCTATTTACGTATGTACATTTTCCAAAATATGTTTTATGAAATGCTTCTTGAGTATAGGGCATGTGTATCATCTAAATGTGGCGTATTCTTTACAGTAATGGAAAAAACACTGAGAAATGATTGAATCCTGATTCAATTGATTGAATTCTGGATCAAACATCTGACACAAACGTGACTCTACAATAACTCTACAATACTCTATAATAACTGATCTTGAGACCCCTGGTCTAATGTCAATGTAGGGTCCAGTCCATTAAAACCTAACTGTTCTCTCTCCCTTTGTATTCTTCCTTTTGACCAGGCATGCTGATCTTCATCAATTGTGCCTGTGTGAAGTGGGGCACCTTGGTGCAGGACATCTTCACCTATGCCAAACTCATGTCCCTCATCCTGGTGATCATTGTGGGCCTTTTGAAAATAGTGCAAGGTGAGGGGGATGCTGGGAGATGGAGTTCAACAAGTGTTCAGAGTACACAGCAGGGTTTGTTTGTTTAAGATCAAACCACATTCAGGAAAAAACACAGTAACTTATGTTTTACTAGCTGCACCCCTTTATCTTGACAGACTAGCCTAGGAATTAAGTGAAGTATAATCATTTACACCCCAGTTATTTTCCCTCACTGTGATTTACTTCTGAGCGTTGTGAACAGTAAAGTCAATAATTTTTCTTCTCTACCATGGCCGGTAGGCGAAACGCAGAATTTCGAGAGCCCATTTGAGGGCTCCACCACAGAGGCAGGGAACATCGCCCTGGCCTTGTACTCTGCCCTCTTCTCCTATTCAGGCTGGGACACCCTCAATTTCGTTACTGAGGAGATCCAGAACCCTGAAAGGTAACCTCACAGTACAGTCTTACAGTACAGTCGTACACCCATACTGCCTAGTCATAAATGGGTCAGCACCCTGACATTACCCTACACTGCATTGCTGGTTTATCTTGTCTAAAACCTTGTTCTGCCCAGGAATCTGCCACTGGCTATTGCAATCTCCATGCCCGTAGTGACCATAATCTACCTGCTGACCAATGTTGCGTACTACGTGGTGCTGGACATACCTTCCCTTCTGGCCAGTGATGCTGTTGCCGTGGTGAGGGGCCTATTGTTCCACATCTTTTTGGTGTTCAAAGAATCTGCATTACTCCATCAGGCCATTATCTGCAGAGAGCTTGTGTAGCTCCCAGGGAAGATCAAAGACACCCGAGAGTTTTACCAGTAGTTATTATAACATAATATATTCTAATAATGTTGGAAAAATAATGCGTTAAATAGTGCTTTTCAGATGTGGGCTGTGTGTACATTGGTTATCATTTGTCATTTTTGCATTGGTTGTATACGTTTGCCTGCTGTTTAATTGATTTTTTTGGCCTGCCCCCACCTGCCTCTCCCTTTCACCCCTCCACTCTATGTGGCTCCACCCCCTCCTCCCCAACCCCCAATCCCACATGCAGACATTCGGGAACGCGGTCCTGGGTCCTATGAAGTGGATCATTCCCATCTCCGTGGCGATGTCCTGCTATGGAGGGCTAAACGCCTCAATCATCGCAGCCTCCAGGTGCCTGTAACTGTGAGGGAGGGGACACACACCTCAGACGCTACATATTCACGAGGGTCAGAGGTCAGGACTCTGGTCCCCGGGGTCAGGTATTGCAGCAGCAGGGGAGAGGGGCGAATGAGGAAAAAGCTGACAGCCTTGGAAGTTCCGGAAGGTTTGCTGTCAAAGAACACACTCATTTTCAGAAACATCTTGAACTGCTCCTTGGTTTTCTTAATCAATCCGATGAATCAGTCAAGTACGTAATCAAGCAATCAATCTTTAGATCTCTGTTTTCTCAGTGAGCATTATGGTGAGCAGTAAGAATTATATATCAAAGAACACAGTTCAATACACTTTCAAATGAACATAACTCTACAGAAACTAGACAGCACCATATACATAGACGATCATAATGGAATTTAAGTGAAGTACATTGGTACCCATGGCGTGGCAGGGCAGGGTGGTGGTTAGGGGGCTCATCTTGCGACTGAATGCATCCCAGTTAGGACTCTGCCATCAGCCTTGGCCTGATTTTAATGACCTTAATGGACGTAACCCTGCTTATCTGATACAGTGAAGGGTGAGTTCCTGTCTCTCTGCCCGATAGGCTGTTCTTCGTGGGGGCGAGGGAAGGACACCTCCCTGACAGCCTGAGTCTGATCCACGCAGAGCGCTACACCCCTGTCCCTGCCCTCCTCTTTAATGTAAGTGGTCAGACAGACGTATCAGCAAACTAGTCTTGTTGTGCATGAACTTACGCCAAGGTGAGATAATGTTAGAATTATGGAGTCAAGGCCCCACGTCTGACAATATTGATTGGGCTGTACAAGGAATTGCTTATGTAGTGAAAACCCTGTGTGTGTGTGTGTGTGTGTTTATAAACTTTTCTGGAGTGACCTACTTAGTCTATTGAGTTGTCTGAGTTCAAGTGTCTCTGTAAATGGTTGTAAGCATTTGATCGGAGTTGAGACTGATTTACTGAATGCCTTTTGGGAAGGATCTTCTTACTCACCAAAGTTGCTGATGTTGTAAGCTCTTCTTACCCATTCTAAAGGAAGGCAGAAAACACAGAGATTATAACAGGATAACTATCCTGTGTTCTAGTCACAGGAACAACATGAGCAAAACTTTCAGAGATTATACCACACAAAATCAATGTGCAGTGTGTTACAGTTTATTCGTAGTTCCAGACAACGAAATACAATAGTGACAAGACTGAAATCCTTGGTTATGGCTCCAGGTTTTCATTGGACACCATCCACATGATCAAGAGTATTGTTCTGGAATAAGGGGGTTGGAGAATTTGTGGATCCTGTAATGTTCCTGTAAGTAGAGGGTGGTTTATGCCTGCGGTCCATGCTAACATTCGCTATGTCTCTGCAGGGGTTGATGGGATTGATCTTCCTCTGTGTGGAGGATGTCTTCCAGCTCATCAACTACTTCAGCTTCAGCTATTGGCTGTATGTGGGTCTGTCTGTAGCTGGCCTGATCTACCTGCGCATCACACAGCCTGACCGGCACCGACCTGTCAAGGTAACAGTCACAGCAAGAGTCAGAGCAAGAGTAATTACTGACTACTCATGAGTCACTGCAAGGGCCCTTACCGACAACTCATAAATCACGGAATCCCAACCCACTGCTGATAAGTAACTGCATGAGACCTTATGCACCTCTATTGTGTTGTTACATGCTTCTGATAAGTTACTGCAGGTTTCCTTTGGCCCCGTAGTTGAGTCCTCGCAGGAGGTGTCTCGCACTAATAATGGAACCATTGATGAACGGCTGCAGGAATCCTTAAATGCTAATGACAGACAGCAGTATCACCTGCAGTGACTATACATCTGTATTAACCATCTTCTGTGTCTCTATGTCAGCATTGAGAGAGTGTTTTAGCCATGTGGTGTGTCTCTACATGAGCCCTGAGTAAGGGCTGTAACCATGTGGTGTGTCTCTACATGATCCCTGACTCCTGTCTCCTCTCTCCCCTGCAGCTGACCCTCTTCTTCCCCTTCGTGTACTGCTTATGCAGCCTGTTTCTGGTCATCGTCCCGCTCTATAGCGACACCATCAACTCCCTGATTGGAATTGGAATCGCCCTGTCCGGCATCCCCGTCTACTACGTGGGGATTTACCTGCCTGAAGACAAGAGGCCCAAGTTCATAGGCTGGCTAAATGGTGAGAACGCTTTGAAAAATGAGTGCTCATTGTGAAAGCTCCTTATTGGGGAAAAAAGTTGGGGGCCTGGGTGAACAGTTTCATCCTCTTGGTCGTTGTGTTTTCTGCAGTCCGAGCGCAAAATAACATTTACTCTTCCTGCAGCATACAGTTGCCTCTTTTGTAAATCATCATTTCATAAATTTAGGGAGTTATTCTATTTTTTAAGCGCTTTATCTGCGCATTTCCTCTGCTAAACTACAATATTGCCCATCCCTCAGCTGCTGCCACCAGATACACCCAGATCCTCTGCTACTCCTGCCTGACGGAGTTTGACACGGAGCCGGAGAAGCTGGCGGACAACAAGACCCAGTGATCTCACATTGTGGCCCACCGCCACGTGCCTGGGGAGTGGACCTCCATTCTCCAGGAGGGACTAGCTTAAGGAATCCCCTGATGAGCCTGGGGAAAGGGAATTGGTGTTGCACTAGTGGACCCTTGTCTTTGCAGTGCTTTGAGTCACTTGCTGTACAGGTGATTTGACATAGTTGTTATTAGTTTGTTTTCGAACCTTTAATCTTTAAAATGGACGAAAAAAAAGAAACCTCACGAGGAGGACATTTGGACCTCCCTTCTGGTGTGGTCTCTGCTGGTCTTGTGTATGTGGCCCTGATCTTTAAAGGACTAGGGATATACTGAGGCTATCAGCCTGGCTGCCAGCAGCCTGTGGATCTTGGATCTCTCAGGATTTTAGGACTGCAGGGAGCATCCAAAGTGGACATCTTACTTGAATACATGTAAAATAATAACTGTGCCTGTCAAAACCTTGGGATTTTACTTTCTTCAGAAATATTTTCTAATAATGTAACGGTGAATTTAAGAGGTGATGTTATGTTTGGAAATTTTTCTATGTTTATTGCATAAAGTAAACATTCTGAGCAATTCAGTAATTCAGTAAAAAGAACATAAATCTGGCAAACACATTTAAATTTTGCTGCAACCTCAGTTGTGGTGCTTTATACCCTGTTTCTGTGGTTTACATCAGTATCTGACTGATATTATGTTTCTGTGGTTTAACAGACTGATATTGGGCGTTTGTGGTTTACATTAATTTCAGATCAGTGCCGACTTGCAACCAAGGTGGACCAACATGTGTGCAAGTAGCCGCAATAACCGCATAGACACATTGAAAGTTAATATTTTTAGATTTGAAAAAACCCTACGATTTGCATAAAATACCTACACAGTTCAAATCACCAAAAACTGCAATAAATGGCTCATGTCAAAAGTTTGTATCTGCAATCCACGAATATTTGTTTTCGATTCATGTGTTTGATGGTCACATTATGAATATGTGTTGTAACTTCATGACAGGAGTACTTTGTTACCAGATTTTTTCAGAGCTTGGCTCAACATAATGCTGTCTTTAGTGAACCACTTCTCAATGTGGCCAACAGCTGAACTGTAATCCATTGAAATTGGTGATGAAGATTTGCTCTTAACATTTTACCTTTGGTTGCCACTAGGGGGATCGAGGGGGAAATTTTCCTTTTTCCCCCTTATTAACATTTGAGGTTGTTTGTGGTTTTTCATCCTCTCAGGAGCAAAGCATTTGTTGACTGTAAGGAGGTCCATTTAGGCACATCTCATTCCTGTGGGTTATAACCACCATTACTTGAATTGTGCTTGGAAGAAACATGATCTGTGAAGCATGCACTCTTTATTGATTCAAATTGATTGGATTTTATTAAAAAGGAATGTAAAACCTATGAGACCATGTCTCTATAGGACAGCAGCACTGCGGTTTCCCCTGCTTTATGGGGTTAACTTTGTGAGTTCGCTTGAAGATATGGCTTTAAATAGAGCAAGAGGGGAGGGTGGTGGTGACTGGGTTAGTGTCACCTGTCTTGGGTGTTCTTGGCTAGAATGTCTGACTGTTGGCACGTCTGGGCAAGGCCTTCCCTCTCCTTCCCACTAATCCTAAATCAGACTCTCTGTAACTGGGTAACAAGACTAAGCCCAAAAACACAGGTGATAAATTATAACCACAGATGTATGGATTCAAGAGTGTTGCCTTGGGTCATTATTTGCATGATGTTTTTTCCCCTTTTTTCCTCCCGATTTGACTACAGAAATGATCACATACTTTGATTTGCCAAACATTTAGAAGTGCTTTTTGTGTATTTCCTTTGAGCTTCACTTGATTTAGGCTTGAATTGGATAAAAAATGGTTAAAAATGCTTTTCAGTGTGTTAAATCAATAAACATGATGACACTTGTTTTTTATATTGAATATGAGAAAAATAATAGCATAAAATATTTTATATTATTTGCCAACATTTTGACAAGTAAATATTATCCCCCTTGTCGACTTGGCTTTGTTTCTTGATATCAGCCTTATTTTATTTTAATTTTAGGAGGGGGGCGGGGGAGGTCTTTAAATTTTTTTTTCTTTGACTTATTACCTGTCTGATTGACAGCTTCTAGTTAAATCTAGCATGTGACCTGGGTTTTCAATCAAATCTTAAGAGCCATCTTATTTATAACTCCTCTTCTCTAAATAGATAAGGAGGCATGGGAGGAAAACTGGCAGAGTGTCACATCTGAACTGACTTCCTCCAGATGGGGCAAGGGTTACCTTTAATATAGGTTCTTCTGTGAACAGTGGTCAGCAGACTGGAAGGTAGAATCTGCTGATTTTCCATTAAGTTATATTTTTCATTTGTTCCCAAGTTTCCGCCCCTCTGTCTAATTAAGACTGACCACTTTTAGGAGAATGTACTTGAATATTACATCAGGAATGTGGCACACATGGTATGATAGGATTGTCACTTATTTGCTATCAGGCCAAAAAATGAATCAGATCTTCTTTGTCCCATAAACGATCCAAATCTGTCCATAGATATGGCAGCTATTCTGCTTTCAGACAGTGAAATTGGGACACTGGTGATTACATAACCTCTACCCTACCCAATGATAATAATAACTCTTTGCTTGAGAAACATCAGACACTGGCAGTCAAACCTGAAGAATAAAGTGATACAAATTCAAGTGTATGAGCCAAAATCTGAGGAATCATTCAATTTTAATTTAAATGTGTGCATGCTTTGTAAAATGTTTGCATCAAAATAGATTGCACAATATCTGCATAAATCACTTAGCTATGTGCAGCTGCAAATAATGTGTATATTTTATAACATATACCCTATATTTTGACATTGTAGTACTATGTAGCCTATTTATCAGCCACATTTTAGGTTTAATGAATTCCCATGGATTGACTTCTGGATGTATACACTAAAAGACAAGTTCTGCCCAACTCTGTTTCAGTCAAGCACTGAGGAACTGTCAATAGGTGAATTTGCGCAGGAATAAAGTGTAGATAACAGCGCAGGATAACTCCATCTAGGCTGCTGAGCTACCTAAAAGTGATTGATTTCTCATTGTCTCGTGTCAGGTGCTTCTAAAAAAAGGTCCTGTTGTACCTGGCATAGAAAAGTTTTAATAGATCGTAAGAGTTTGCATTTAATGATAGCACACGTCACATTTAGGTATTACCCTACTCTTCTGATAGCTCTAAAATGTGGTGTATCAGTAAGTACTGTGGAGGGATCTTGAGTTAAAGAGAGGTTTCTTGGCTTGCCGTTGCCATGTTGATGATGTGGATATCTGCCCTACTCTTCATGCTCAGTGCAGTGTGGAATGTATTTCTTACGCGAATTATGTGTGATTACTGATAAGCACATGCTAAAATCAGCAATGTATTTTGTAATCAATCACATCTTTTTCCTTGGACAAAGGGACAAACACTAAGCGTATTATTTAAAACACTGCCAATGTAAATGTAAAAAAATACTGTTTGAGTGATTTCATCCCTGAAAAAGTAATGTTCAGCAATACACGATGAAATGTTTCAAATCTAAGAAATTATAGCAATTCTAACATCTAACAAGATGTTAAAACAATGTATATAAATTCTTGACACTTTCAAAAATGCAATGTTCATGTTTTACAATGTATGAACAAGATACACTTGTGGAATGTGTTCTACACAGCTTAACATGACAAATATTTAAGATATATTCCTTACTTTTGGATTTCATCAAACATTACTCATGTTTTGGGCCTGAACGTTATAACTGAAATATTTGAATTAACATGTTTTAGGTTATATGTCAAAGACTGTCAATGGAAAAAAACGTGAAGTGTTTGGAACACATATACAAAGTTTTCTTCTGAAAGGTTCTAAACTTTGAGGGTGTGTCAGGTTTTGTTTGAATGATTTTGTATAATGTATTATGGATATATGATATATGATGGATATATTAGGGGAATGTGATTTGGGGCAAAGGCCAAAAGACTGTAGGTGGACGTTTTTTCCATTCATTGACCTTTGTTCTGAAGTTCTTTATTCTCCCTGTATCTGGACATCATCTATAAGATGCAATGCATGGCTAAACATGACATTTCTCAGCAGCTGGCCATTAGCCAGCTTTCACAGTGGTTAAATATTTGGCCTTGCATGGTCATAAACTCAATGACTTTGTCAGATGATAACTGTGTTTGGGGGGTGTGTGAGGTATATGGTGAAGGATGCATGGATGGGGGCAGTGAGGTCATTTGGGTGATATTGACCTTGGCCTTTATGGCTGGAGGGCAGAAAATGGGTAGGACGAGGGATGTCTTTATTTCTAAATTTCCTCATGGAGCCCCAATTAGTTTGGGAGCGTGTGACTTCACAGTCTGGTCGCACTGAGATTCTTCACACAGTGGCCTAACTGACACATATAGTTAGCGCTCTAACTGACACGCTGGGCACGTGGGTTGTGCATCACAGTTGTGTTCATGATACGCAATTGTGTATGAATAATTAAATAATTTACATTCGTTCAGTGTTCAGTTTACAAGATTTTCTGCTAGATGCTTCATTCGCTGCCACAAAAATCCATAGAATCTAACCATTTACCCATAATACTAATAATGGATACACTTCTGTTCTTTTGTGCTGGAAGTTGCTCCGGATAAGAGCACCTGATAAATTAATGTAATGTATTGTAATACTAAACTGGGTTTAAGGGTTTTGCTTTAGTTGTCAACACCATATTGTTTGTCAAGTGGTACGTTTCTGCACCAATGACTGCAGTGTTGTGAAGCAAATACATTCTGTGCCTTCTTATGTGTTGCAGCTAAACAGGCTCACAATCAAAATCAGATCTTTTAACCATCCATCTTAACAATCATGGCAAGATGGTAGAATCAGCAGGCATGGTCTGATTGCAGTTCAAAATCCATACTAAAATATTATTGGTTTTTATAAATGTACTTTTGTTGCTAACTATTTATGTGGTGTGCATATTTCATTAGATGTGCTTTGGACAAATTATGAGGACAACCAATGGCGGACCGGGGTGGTGTAAATGATGAATTGTATGCATTATAATCATTTTTCAAGGTAACTGATTGGATATCTGATGAAGCTGGAAACATTAAAGCGAAAGGGTTATCCTTAAAGTGGAACATCAGATATCTGGAGCATACACAATGCTGAGCTGTTTCTAAAGCGTGAGAGAGTAGAGTCATTGTGCGGACGTTCGAACGTTGAATGTGTAGACTCACATGATGGCCCTGTGATTTCGTGCCTGTTAACAGAGGAACGTTTAAATACGTTTCGGTGAAGCCGTCACTCAGACACCGGGCTGCGGTCCGAGCAAGAGGAACTTCGAGAGAGAGAGAGAGGAATCGCTGCTACCATGCATTTGAAATTTTGGATCGTGGCCGCCTTGCTCCTGGGGTCCTGTGCAGTCTTCATTGCGCAACCGCTTCATGCCCAGTGCAAAGTAATATGGTAATGTTGTTTATTAATATTTCTGAATTATTTTTGTGTTTACCTACACTGTATGCCTTAGTTTGTTTAGTAGGCAGCAGGTGTCAGGCTGTGCTCGGGCAGGCCATTGTATTCAGACAGGGCATTTGTAGCATACGTCAATCAAATGAAATTTGTTTCATTGGATATTTAATAATCAGAATAAAAACAGTATATAAATTATATGGAATAAAATATGGAAGCAAAATCCAGTATGTTACAAGTATTGCCCGTTTCATATGCTTGTCATTGACATATCAGACAGAACTTGTTTTAGATTATAAATTATTTCATTGCTAGTTGTTGAATGAATGGGTTGAATGAATATATGGCTTCTGAGATCCTGTTTTCTCTCAATAATGCAAAAATGCTGAGAAAAACGGATCCATGCAAAACCACTATATTCTGTCACGCAGATTACATATGGATATATGAACCAGTACATAGGCGAGGTGTTAACGCTTTATTTTATGGTTTTAGTATATTAATTTTAATGTATGTGGGAAAGAATTACGTTATACCAAGTTTTGATCTAATAGGCTAGTTTTAGAACTTTGTTAAAGACACCAAACCGACACCCTCAACTAGTTCCCGAACTCTTCAACAGACCCGTTTTCCATACGTCAAACCTCTTCTACATCGCAAGGTAACTCCTTATCCACCAGATGGCGGTATTTGCCACCAAAATGATCTGAAGCATGGAGGGCGGCGTGAAATGACGTATTAGATCAAGTGTATTAAGTGGTGTCTCTTTTGCTACAGGGTGTTCAAGACCCCTTGTGTGAATGTCTATATGGCCCTGGCAAATCAGATAAAGATGTGGATGACCGGTGATGGCTGTGCTAATGGGGGTGAGAAATGTCTGTATGAGGTAAGACACCACCTGGTGGGAGTTCACATCTTAGGGGTGTGTACTTTCTCTCTACTAAAATGGAGTCAGTGATTCTACAGTTGTGAAATTGTGCATTTGCTCTGCATTAACTTCAATGAGGGGTGCCATACTAAATAGTCTGATTACTTGACTCGGGTGGTTAGATCAACGCCATTGTGGGTCGGGCAACTGTCCCTGTCACATCATATGGTAATATGACCATTACATTACATTACATTCATTTAGCAGACAGTCTTATTCAGAGCGACTTCCAGCGCAATAGAACATAAGTGTATCCATTTCACTTGAATGACCAACAGTGTCAGACCAGGCTAACATCTCTCCCAGACCAGTAAGTGTGAGCCAAACACCATTCAAGCCCTTCCCTAAGTTAACTTGTGCGACCTGACTAGACAAGGGAAGCCAAATACACAACCATACATCACAGTCACTAGATTACAGAATCCAAAACACATCGTGATACTATACATTGCCTCTAAGCTCAGGAAAACATACTACTGCCCCTATATTCCAGACAATACCAACCAGCATATTAACTGTGTTCTACAATTACAGTTAATTGTAATTCACAGTTTGCTTTAATGACCAAAGTAAAGCATGGGCTACTAAAATGGAAAGCTTGTTTCCTAACAGTGTAATGAGGGCCGTAAAATAAAGTCTGACCCCGCTTTCCCCGTCTCTGTCCCAGCTGCTGTCGGCTAATGAGACCCACATCTTCGCCAAGCACATCGAGCCTGTGGAGAAGTACGTGGACAACATCATGTTTCATTTAAAGGCGTTCAATGAATCCAGGGGCTGCCGTGTCATGGTAAGAGCAGGACCGTTCCCTTCCTCCTTCAAAAGAAGCCGAAGGTCGTTTGGGGTATTGATTAGGCGATCCTGTTGGGTGGCGATCTGTGATCTTTATTAAAATCCATGCTAAAAATGTTGCCAGCCCCCATTTATACATTCAACATTCATAGACAATTTAAAATGTTCTCTCAGGTGTTACTGATTGACACTTTCTTACAGGGCTGATTTTCTTGAGAATCAAGGACTATTTTCTTGGGGATCAATGTTGAAATCCTTTCAGTCTTGCTCACAGTTGCCATGCAGAGTGATGTTTGAGCGCGAGTTGGTTTTGTTTTTTGGTTTTGATTTGTTTGGTTCTACAGGTCCCCAGAGGGGAATCCTGTTCTTGTTCTTCTTCCTGTTCTTATCACACAAGACATACAAAGCAATAAACATGTTTTTGCATTCTTACTTACTTTGTAATTCTTATACAGGGTTTTTCCGCCACTGAGGCAATTGACAGAGTAAATGACAACGGCACAAATTACTGCAACCTCTACAACTTAGTGGAAGGTAAGGCAGCAGCCTGGCTGGAGATGTTCTTTTTCAGTAATGTACAGACACTGGTCACGCCTCTCACTTTTTAAGCCTCTGGTAATGTTTTCTTCACTTTTTAAGCCTCAGTCTAATGTCTCTCACTTCTGTAGCCACTTCTGTTTCCTTCACTGCTACAGACACTGGTAATTTCTCTCACTTTCATAGACACTGACAATGTTGCCTTCACTACTGCACACACTGGTAATGTCTCTCACTTTCATAGACACTGGCAATGTTGCCTTCACTACTGCACACACTGGTAATGTCTCTCACTTTCATAGACACTGGCAATGTTGCCTTCACTACTGCACACACTGGTAATGTCTCTCACTTTCATAGACACTGGCAATGTTGCCTTCACTACTGAAGACACTGGTAATGTCTCTCACTTTCATAGACACTGGCAATGTTGCCTTCACTACTGCACACACTGGTAATGTCTCTCACTTTCATAGACACTGGCAATGTTGCCTTCACTACTGCACACACTGGTAATGTCTCTCACTTTCATAGACACTGGCAATGTTGCCTTCACTACTGCACACACTGGTAATGTCTCTCACTTTCATAGACACTGGTAATGTTGCCTTCACTACTGAAGACACTGGTAATGTCTCTCACTTTCATAGACACTGGTAATGTTGCCTTCACTACTGCACACACTGGTAATGTCTCTCACTTTCATAGACACTGGCAATGTTGCCTTCACTACTGCACACACTGGTAATGTCTCTCACTTTCATAGACACTGGCAATGTTGCCTTCACTACTGCAGATACTGGTAATGTCTCTTACTTCTGTAGGCAGTACTGATTTCCCCTCACATTTTTTGCAATTTTGTACTGTCAAGAGGAGCAATTGACTAAAGCATTCTTATATCTGATTTGTTAACAGGAGGTGGACTGACCGAGCTGCCAGACTACAGGGAGATTTCCAATGACTGGATGTGCACCCAGCACTCCATAGCCAACTGCACAATCTACTGAGCAAACACTGAGCATTGAGTGTGGACATACACAGGCTTATGAGACAAAGCAGTTTAGGCACCTGCGTTAACCGTTACCACACCTTTCTCACCTTCACGTAGAGGGTAAACTCTTTATTAATAAACATATTTAGTAATGTATGAAGCAACACGGGTTAATTTAAGGTGTGTTTTCAGATTTGTGCCATTTCCTTTATGTTGTCTCAGGAATACATGTCCTTTGTTGTAAATGCTGCACCAGCATGAGTCTATGGTGTAATTGTACTAGTGAAACATTATGGAATGTGAATAAAAATTTTTTCTTAAGGTGGGAATACAGTTTCCTCAACATTGTAACTATTTGTTAAGATTAAACTGGTCCTCCTGGTAGATCTGCTGTATCAGGTTTTCACACATCCACACTTTCTACAGAACCAGTTTCTAATACTCTCGATCATAAAACCATACATCATTGCAGCTCCTAAAAAATAAAGGTTTTCATATGAACTTTTTTATGTTTTCCTCTGTATTAATGCTGAAAAAACATGTCAGGAAGAAAACAATAAGCATGACCTATTTTTTCTTATATTGTTTCATCTTTCCTGAAATTGGGTCACACTTCATGGAATAGATATCACAATCATCTAAATATTATACAAACAGAGATATCATGTAAATGACCACCAAACAATTTTGGACACTTTCTTGAAAAATACAGGAAAAAACAATGAAAAAGGCTACTCACAAGGACACATCCTTCCATCAATAACCCTGTGTTATCTCTATGCATTTGAGATGTGGCAGCCCTTGAAACAGTTTGCCTCCATGCTTACACATTCTAGGTGATTCCACACATTGTTTCCTGTTGCAAAACCTTGTTGAAAAATTTCCAGGTCTCCCTTCTGGCAAATGCACACCGTTCATTCTCATATCTGGTTGTGGCACCTGTTTGGTTGTGGTTCATAACCATAATCACTGGAGTCTGTGACCACAGTGTCATCTGTGAATGACTGTGCATGTTCACTAAGCTCTTTTTGTAAAGTTACAGACTTAAAGAGTTCCATGTTCTCAAACCTTTTTTTACAGAAGTATTAGTACATTCTAATTTTCCCACTATTTGCAAACATTCATATATAATCACACATTCTCAATTTCAGTTACAATTATGTCAGTTATGTCATATCTATGGTTGTGGTGGGGGTTACTCCTAATTTATCTCATAAAATCATCAATCTTTTTGAAAATAAGCATAAGTATGTTCAATCAGAACTCTGGTGCTGTCTGGTGTTTTAAACATTTACTTACATTTAGTTTAATACTCCTGTGTTACGATGTAAAACACACCATATGCATAAAGACATTGAAATTAACAATATCAAAGAAATGTATCTTTAATATTTTGCTAGCTATATCTAACTTATTGTATTATCTAATGGGTATTCAATTATCAAGTGTTCAATTATCAGACAGTCCTGAATAATGTGTGAAAAGAGTAACCTGAGAACTGAGGAATGGCCGCTGACTGGGTGGGCACTATGTTCTCACCCCACTATGCCATAATCGACCCATGGAGAGAGTGTATATCCTGGTCTGGGAGTGGTTGAGTTTTCTGCACGTATGACACTAATGGTACATCGTTCGGTAAATATCTCATAGTTTGCTGTGTGGGTGCTGACATAACTCCTTCAGGCTCACTCTGGCTTCATGCCCTGAGAATGCATGTCTGCTGTCACGCCTTTGAGAGATTGTGCTGAGGGAAAGAGCAAATGAGTGTGGCGGAGCGGGAGCAGCATGCTTGATTTCACTGAAGCGCATGACCCCCAGACCACACCATCCACCAGCTTACGGTTTAGTGATGGTTAAGTCAAGGAGCTCTAGTCATTCATGGAATACTGCTATCTGAACAAAGTTACTTTACTTCCATTTCCCTGGTACAAAATGTGTTTGCAGGTTGTGCAGGTTATATATGTCTTTCATGAATTGTCCTGGATACAAGTAGGGCGTATTAATAATGCCATAAAAATGAGCGAGCCAAATTATTAGGCCTTTTTCCTTATGATGGAAGACCATGGCTAAAAGCACCATTTATGCACTCCCCTAAAATCAAGCCTAGAACAGATAAAGAAGAATATGACTTTAAAAATACTCTAGCCACAGTAGTAGCTTCTAGAATATCACCATTCAATCTGGCACCTTTGTCTAAGGTGTCCTTCATATATTTCTGAATTATTTTACTTGCATGCCTGGTGTTGGCAAGCTTGAGATCTTATTTACCCTACCTCTGCAACAAAAAGTAAGGACATACTGTATACCGCTGAAATGAAAGTTAATTAATTATTTTACATATGACTTTACATATGATTTTACATTGACCACTTAAGAAGGTAGAGGCACTGATTCTGTTTTGAGTGTTTTGCTTGTGTTGGTATTCCAATTTAAAGTACTGTCAGGGTAGGTTGCCGAGTTATAAAGTAGACATATGCTGTTGTTATCTCTACTCCTGCGTCAGTTCTTCTCAGTGGTTTTCTGGAAAAAAAAATCAGAGACCGTTTTGTACTTAGAACCAGACAATCGCAGACAAGTGCAGGGTCTGTACTGCGCTTTATTCGCCACATGTTAAGAGAATCGATCTGGTCATTAGAGGCAAATATCGCGTGCCCATTAAATTCTTTGCCACATGTTAAATCTGTCGTAATGATATAATAAATTCTCTGTCTGGACCATTCTTTTCCTCTTATTGCAAACATTTACATAACGGCTGAGTAAATATACTTGCAGTGATTTATAACGCATATGCGTAACGCGTGGCCAATCGGCAACAGCACGTTTTCTGTGGACAATTACAAATGCGTACCCTTAATAAGATAAACTACGAATACATTATCAGGAAAAAATAATGAATATAACATAATACAGCATAATGAATCAGTGGTATTTTTATGCAGCATGTGCGTTTTAAGGTACCTGGTCAGAACAGAGGGGTTAGCACCCAGAGGTGAAATTCTGTGGAACAGTTATTGATTGGAACGTGTACTAAACAGAACTCTTTCAGTCAGGCGCTAGAAACTATGTCCGTTTCATGGGTGTTAAAATACGTTACACTTAATATTTGCAAAGGTTCCACTCTGCTCACACGCTCCTATCCTTGTGGATTGGTTTCATGCTGGTTATAATTAAGGCATATAAGTCAATCCTGTGATTTTGCGCCTGTTCTGTAACCTTTTAAAAGTGTGCCTTGCGGGAAGCGTTCTCTCTCATACCCTTTGACGCCGCAAGCAAGAGGGATCTGAAGACGAGGGAAGTGTTGCCACCATGATTGTGATACCTTGGTTTGTGGCCTCTTTGATGGTGGCGTCCGGTGCCTTCCTCCCCGTGGAGCCGCCGCATACGATGTGCAAAGCGATATGGTATTGTTCACATGCATGTCTTGTGTACATAGTATGTTTTTGTGGATCTGCAGTTGTTAAAAGTAACCTGATGTTCTCACACTGTCAACCTCTCTTTAGGAACAGAATCTTGCAAGAGTGAAAAAGTATGTTGTAAAAAAAAAACTCTCGACTCCAGACTTTTCCGGCAATTCTGTAATGCAGTATTCCAGAGAGTGGTCTAGCTTCAGAAGAGGCAAGCAGTTCTTATTGAATCATGTAGGCTGTTGTCATGAGCGGGTGGTTGATATTATCACAATCCTTTAGTCAAATAATGCCAGAGGTCAATAACCTCTATTCAAATAGGCTACTGCTTATGACCATAGCAGTTGCATATTACTCTTTTGATCAACAAACAATCATGTAGCAAGGGGGTCACGTAAAAGCAGTGGGTTATGCATCTATAGATGTGGTAACATCCCAGATGTAGAAGGACTTTTTCCAACTATTGTGAAGGTCAGTCGTTCTTGTGCTAGAACGGGGAGCTTGAATGGTCCCTGCTACTATCAGTTCTCAGTGGTTCCTCTAATTTTGGAAAAAAAAACTGGGAAGTGACAAATTGGTACTTAAGCGAAACTTAAATGGACATTCTGTTACCCTTCCACACGATCTTGCTAGGGTCTGAAACAATGATGATGTTTGCAAAAGCTGCAAGCGAACTTTGGTTTGATACGCCTTTGAATGCGTTGCGTGATCAACATGACATTGCACTGCCGCTAGTGTGCTAGGTTCAAAAAGTTTTGCTAACTGGGCAGTGGGTATGAAAAAAAAATCACAAAGTGAAATAGCAAAAACAGCAATGTTTTGCACATTTTTATATTTTTTTCGTCTCATGTGTATCTTGTAACATCGTTGAAATGGAAGAATGAATGTTTTCCTCAAATTTGGTAAAACGATATTTTTGTTAGCTTTTAATATTTGTGAGAAAAAATACTAAACCAAGAGCTTTATCCTTGTAAGCTGCTACCTCCTTAATCAAGATATAAGATCTTTAATGATCTTCAGTGAATAAATTAAATTCTCAACTGTATCATTAAGTGTTCAGTTGTGAGAAAACACGCCATACAGTAGGTGGCAGCATTATACCGCCAAAGAAACTATACACTCTGCAGTATTTTATATGATTTTAAATATCTGGTCCTCGCTAAAGGCGTTTCTCTCTGTTTCTCTCTCCCATTGCAGGATAATCGGTGCTCCATGTGGAGATGTCTCTGTAGCTCTGGTGAATCAGATAAAAATGTGGTCATCTGCAGATTCCTGCTCTACAGGAGGTGAAAAGTGTCGGTATGAGGTAAGAGCACAGCATTGAGGGAATTCACAACAGGGGACCATGCTTTCTTGCTCCACATAAGGAGAGTGATTTTCTGACTGGAATGCAAATTGCTTTTTTGTAAAATGAATACAGACGTCTGTGTACACGCTTGCCTTCTTTACAGTCAGCAGAGGGAACGTTAAATTGTTTAAACGCTCATGACTCATTAGTGTCTTTGTACCTGTAAAAATTTCAATTACATTTTTCTCATTCGTGGCAGAGACAAAATAACGGTAAAAAATACCCCTTTTAAAATATTTACAATTACGATATCAACAATGTTCTGAGAATTTTCTGGTAAAAACTGACTTGCATATAAATTGTCTGTATCCTAAAATTATGAACAGGCTCATTAAATAAGGTCTGACTCCACTTTCTTTGTTTGCGTCCTAGCTGAAGTCATCCAATCAGACCTACATCTTCGCCAAGCACACCACGGCTGACAAGGAAGTGGATGACCTCCTGTTCCATCTCAAGCCCTCTCACGATTCCCCCACCTGCCGCACTGTGGTAAGATGGGACCACGCCCTCCATACCTCAGAAAATGTCAAAGGTCCCCGAAAGATTTGACATATCTGTTGGATGGAAGGTGTTTCTCCCACAGTTGGCCATCATGTGTGTCTTTGTGCTGGGTATCTAATGAGAAGCCATTGCTCACCCATTTAATTTCCTCTGTTATCCTTGGACAGAAGGCTTTGATAAACACGTTTACATGTTGTGACTTACTTTGTTATTCTTGTAAAGGGCATATCCATCTCTGAGGCACTTGATCGAGTATCCGATAATGGCGCCAATTACTGCAACCTCTTCAACTTAGTGGAAGGTAAGAGAAAGGTTGTCTTGGTCGGTCATCTCCTCTGCATTACTGAAAAAGTTATGTCGCCTTTCTCACTGTAGAGACAATATAGATGCTATACCCATCAGTACTCTATTGTTGATTATACTGTGATATCATATGATTGTGCTATGATTATCTGTTCCTTTGGATGAAACTTTCTCTGTTGATGCAACTCAAAATTGCTTGTATCTCTTTCATCAACAGGGAGTGGGCTCACCAAAGCCAAAATATTCAAAGAGATCACCAATGACTTTATGTGCAATGAGCGCTCTCTTGCCAAGTGCGAAGTCTACTGAGTCTGACCAATAAACCAAGCTTATTGGTCAACTACACAGTCTGCGGAGACTGGCGAATCAGTATCGAGTTTAGAAAACTGCACTAGTTACTTGTTCTCTGTAACTCAGCTTGCTGAGTGATTATGACCACCTTGAAGCAGCAATCCACATTTGAACTGAAAATAATTCCATTCATTACAGAATGCCTCTGCTTGAGTGTAAAAACTACCTCTTAAATATCTGTAACCACATCAGAGAGTTTACCTAGCCACTTGAATCAGTTTTAATCTTTTAACATGTCAGTGTATTGATTTTGATTTATCGTCACTGAGAAAACGTGGGCACGTGTGAGAAATGTTCTCTTTTGATAACAACGTGCATGAGTGGGAAGGTGTAGGTGTATGTTACCAAGATGTGAGGCATTACTAATGTTACCTTAGATCATGTTTTCATTTTGTGAGCAGCAATCCTTTATCAGTGTGATTAGCATAGCATAGCACAGCATTAGCGTCTTCTACACATCATCCATTAATGGTGCAGGGTATTTTAGTAAAGCAATTTAGGATAGGCTGTATGAGCAGTGTCCCATTTTGTGTGAGTCTGCCTCCGCATCCCACTCCTTAGAAGCCTACTTCCCTAACCGCTAATGTTGAAAATTATGTTAAATGTCAGAGCACAACACTCAATATATAACATGAGGTAAGCTTTGGCATGTAAAGTAAACAGCGAATAGCACACAGGTTGTTTGTCATTGTTGTGGTGATTCTGGCGCATCACATCTGCAGGTGTTTTTGAGTGGTGGTTATCATGATTGCAGAGTGGTATTGTGTTTCATTAAATCCCATTGCTTTAATAAACTCGATATGACTGAACGTATGATGCATTGTAAGGTGTGGTTTCAGCTCTGGGCTTCAAGTTGCTTTCTTGTTCCTGCTTCTAGCAAACACACGCACACACACACACACACACACACACACACACACACACACACACACACACACACCTACCCATACACACACACCCACACACACAAACACACACACGTTTGCTTGAACATTTGCACAATTGTTCTTTGAATCTATGGGGTAAAGATACTAATGCACATGTGAAACCGCCTTTAAAGCAACCTTCAGCAAGATTTTTCTTCTTGGCAGCAGTGGGGAAAATAAGCCTTTATAGCATTCTGAATGGCTGCCCACCAGTGAGATCTCTGATACAGTGTTAACAATTGATCCTCATTGAGCGCTGTTTGGATGTCATACTCGATCTAAGAATCTGAGCAACTTAACATCTACAGAAACAGATATAATAAAGAAACGTTTAAATTTGTATAACTGAGTTCTAATTTTCCTCACAATTAAAATTCTTTGCCGTACAATTGAATGCTTTAGACTGATAATTCCATTCCTTCCTATTTACTTTAACTCCAATTGGTGAAATGATTGACGCATACCCTGAAAGATTTATTTTTTTTTTTTCTTGTCATAAACACATTACCACTTTTATCTTTCGATGGAAGAGGTATGGTGTTTAGTCTGCAATGTCTCAGGGACAGGTTTTAATATGTTGGAAGAAATGTCAGGATCACGGGTACCATAACAGAAGGTATAAGTGATCAGGACTGGTGGACAGGTCACTCGTAATTATACAGTAACTAGGATCTTCTCCAGTTCATTTCCAGGGTTTATGGTGGTGTGGATTGACGAGATTGTCTGCAGATTCAGTTAATTGCTGTGTATTTTTGTATGGCATTTGACATGAGACAGGCGTCTTTTTGTTCACACAAAGCATTTGTGTGAGTGACAGAATCCTCAGTGGCTTCACAGATGTGCTAAAAAGATGAACACATCATGGTATTCTTGTATAAATTCTCCAAATATAATTTTATAAGAGAAACAAAATATAGAATAGTTCTTAGATATACTGTATATATTGGGGGTAGGCTTAAGGATTTAATCCAAGAAGGGGAATATCACATATTGTCTCAAAGAGGAAAAAATTCAAAAAGGAATATAATAATTGGGAGGAAATTCTAAATCTTATTTGTTTGGAAACCATCTGCTCTCATTAAAAACCATCTTTTTTCACCAGCCTTTGAATTGCAGAGCTCAAATGACCGATGATAGCATATTTACACTTCACCATTGTTCCATTACTGTGAAATAAATTACCTTATTTCCATGGACCACATGCAGCCATGCAGTTTTATATGACTGCAGTGGTCTATTGTTCACATTTTATTTTTATAAAGAAATACTATTAAATTCTCTTTTTTGCCATCAAAAAAGTTTTTCCCCTGGTTGTTTTACAGCTCTTGGATCATATTTCACAGTGTTTTTGTTTTATTTCCATGACATTATTAGTACTTGAGTAGAGAGTTGAAATAAATATTCTCGATAGTCTGAATCGTTGATAGTTTGGATTCCATCTTCGTTCCCGTCTGTTTTGAAAAGTTTGCAGGTGACACTTTTTTCAGCCTAAATCCGAGGGAAAAAAACCCTTCACTGACATGGAAAAACATGAGCCAGGCAGTCTTTGGAAAACATCTTTGATGTCATGGCATAATGGATGGGACCGGTACAGTAGCCTACAGGATGCTAGCGGAGACACTCGCCAAACAGCAAGGTCATTAATCACGAGCATATTTTCCTCTTGCGTGACCCGAAGGTGTTCATGTTATTCGGCAAGGCCAAATAAAGCCACGCCACGGCTTATGCGTAGAGAATCTATTGAGAGTTTCAGCCGTCATAAAGGTTTATTTGTAATAACATATGGGATCGGTTATTTACGACGGACTCGCTTAAGTATATTTTGCTAAGTGACGAATGCATTTGCACGAGATGTATTTTATGGGACCCACTTTGGATTAATGTGGATTGTTGAAGTGGTCCCAGGAAAATGCACTTATTTGTATTGTCCTGCGTTGGCCATGATTGAACTGGGATGGCGGCTGGACGTGTTACAGGGAAGTGATGGAGAGAGAGGGGGGCTCCCAGGAACCTTAGCTACTCATGTGCTGGTTTATGGCTCGTGTAAACTGAAACCGCATGTTAGTGGCCGTTCTCTGACCGGGCGGGAAGTGCCGGGGGCGTTTTCCGAAGGGGCTTTCGCCGCCAGTGCCTCGGCGAAGGGCTTGGGAATTCCGCTGTTTTGTCTGGGAGTTTTTTTCGCCGGCGGGTGCTTTTCATGTGGCAGACGTTCATATCCTGCTGCTCCCGCGCTCGCATTGACAAGGGCCGGCCGAGGCTTCCAGAAACATCCATCAGTCTTCAGAGCGTCTTTCGGAGAGGATGCGTTCCCACTTTTAAAGTTCTGAAATAAAGCATCGGGGGCGGCCCCCGTTGGCTGGCAGGTACAGCCAATGTATGCTCCCAGCGCGTCGGTGCTGGCATTTGATCCATGAACCTCGTCGCCCCTATGTTCATTTATGGCGCAAAATGATTTGGGTTCTCTTCAGAGGAGACACACCAAGGAGCTTGGATATTTACTTTTAAGCAAGTGACAACAGTAGAACATATGTAAGTGAGGTCATTCACTCCCCACCAATGGAAAAAAGAAGTGAAAGAAAAGAAAGGAGTGGAAATGAAGTTGGCCATTGTTAATATTTCCCGTGCTTTCCTTGGCTTCGGGTGCACACGTAAGGTGATTAGTCTTCGTGCAGATTTATGGCTTGATATGCACAGTATTGGCATAGTTAATGTTCATACTTTTTTTCCAGGTAGTGTATATGGGATTGACTTTACCAAAGTGTGACTGCAGCTGAGAGTTTAGATGACTCTCAGTTCTCTTTCTTTTCAATAATGGTGGGCTGTTGTTCAAAGGGACATAAATACACTGCCACAGCTGCAGAGGAACCAGTGCAAACTGGCCCCAGATCAGTGCCAGACCATCTGCTTCAACATGTATTACAGTGTATGCATCTGAAGAGGGTCGCTCTCTTCATAACTTTTTTGACTGAAGATGGAAACAGTAATTGCAAAAGAAAAGAAAAGTGTGCGTCTGTGAGAATGATTAATGTTAAACCAAACACAGGTATTGTTTCAGAAGGCATTCTTCACATACAGGGCAAGCCCAAGACAAATGTAACGGCGGCATTGTTTCTCTGTGTTGTCTAAAACATTTGAAATGGGCTCTCCGCAGTCCACAGTTCATTGAGATGAATGTGATATATCTTTGGAAATGGTGCACACATGTCATGAACCTCAGCTGCTAATATTAGCAGGATTTTTCCCTTGAGAGTAACATTCAGAGCAATTGCTGGAGACAGAATTCCCATCATAATGTACAACAATGAGCAACCACAATATAAATCCAATTAGTTGGGTTCACACTGGTTTCTGCAGTCATATGGCCATTGGCATACCTTTGGCATAAACATGTTTTTCTGTTACCCTTGCATGCAGATGTTGAGCTGGCTGTGAGATTAATGCAGTTGTTTTTTTTTTTGCATTACTAATTTGTAAGTGAAGTTTTTTCTCAACACCATTTGTCAGATTTTCAGACTCCCAAGAAAAACATCTTAGCTAGTTGTGGTCTGCAGAATAGGCTACAAAACTGCTGATATATACAGTACATGTGTTTGCATGGATCGCTAACAGATTGTTAGAGCCTGTAATGGATAGTGGCACCATAATGAATTAATCTACTCCCATTGCCCACTAAGAGAAAGTAGTTATTGGATAAGAAAGCCATCAATCACTCAGCAGAGAAGGCAAAGGAACTATGAAATAGGAAACAGGAAAAGCATGATTTCCCCTTCCTTGATCTGTTTTTTATTCATCACCTTATGTTTTTCCTCCTCTTTTATTTCCTCTTTCCTCCTTCCTTTTTCCGTTTTTTCTTATTTCTGTGATTTCAAATATATTTTTCTCCCTCCTGTTTCCTTTTCCTTTGTCTTTTTCAGTTTCATTTTTGGCACAGACGTGATTCTCCATAAACCACCCTGTAGGAACATGTGGAGACTCATGGTAATATTTCATTGTTGGATTTGCATGAAGCTGGGTCAGCTCCAGACAGATTCATTTGCTGGCTGCACGGGTTGGCGAGTTGGCGGGTTGGCGGTGCCATGCCTCATGCCAGGCTTGGCTCCGTGCGCCCACTGGAGTGGCTCTCCCGGGACGTCCTCCTGTTTCCACAAAATCACCGACACATGGAGCATGGCAGAGGGGTGCCAACCTCACCAGCCTCACAGTGAAAACAGAGACGGTGCAAAGTGTGTGTTCGCATTCCTTTCAGTGACTCTGTGTGTGTGTGTATGCGTGTGTGTGTGTGTGTGTGTGTTTCTTTATGTGTATGTGTTCAGCGGTACGCTTGCATGTTTGTGTGTGTGAGACTGCGTGTGTGCGTGTATGTGTGTGTGTGTTTGCTGCCTTTCACACATATTTTTTATTCATTTTGAGTAGGGATGAGGTGGGGGTTGACTTACCAAGTCATTGTAGGCACAGAATGTTTTGTAACTGTTTTCTTTGTGTGGCTGTTCACAGCTGTTGCACAATCCTTTGCAGCAGGCATTGCAAACAAAGTAAATTGTGTCAAGAGAATTGACAATGCCTTGCTGAATTTCAAAACATAAACAGCTATGGTGAAAGGATATTCAGTTTGCTTATCCACATCTGACCAAGTTGCATTAAGCAGCATACTGAGAATCTTATCCATGGGTTCACTTCATTGGGCTGAGGAGTTATTTGACTTCATGAATGATGTATGGGTAAACATGTTTGGTGTGTTCCTCTTTTTAAAAGTGAGTTTATAACAGTGATGATATCAGTCACTTCTCATATTAATACCTGCCTGCTTCAGCTGCTGTTACAAAGACAGAGGCCTTGACCTTTTCTGATATTTGCTTTGGACTTTGCTGAAATGCCAGTGACTTCTTTTTTTTTCTTTTTTGTTTTAAGCTAAGCGCCACAGCAAAATGACTCCCACGGTGAGAGAAAGATAAGATGGGTGCTTTCACTCACGTCTCTGGAGAGCTCTCAGAGTGCGATGCGGCCTTCTGTTTGTCCAAAGTGGTCATGGTTATTGTTACACATGGTCCGAGCTCTGTAACACACCAATTAGGCACTGTTTAAGAAGTACTGTAGTACTGGGGAGGGCACTCCCCAGTTACCTTTCTTTTTGACAGGAAGTACCTTCTGTTTGACTTGATAATCAAAGAACAGTGAGAACAGGAAGCAAAACTTTAAACAGTGTCAAACAGTGTGGGGCGAGTGTGTATGTGCATTTGTGTTTTGCCGTTCTGTATGGCTGTACTACCTTAGAGTATGAAATGAGAGGTAAATTCCCTACAAGCAAGGTTGTGACTTTGGGATCGAAATCTGTGGAAGAGGGCTCATAGAAATAAATTAATTTATTCGGTGGTGTAGCATAGTGGTAAGCAGCAGGGCTTGTAGCTGAAAGGTTGCTGGTCCAATTCACCACTGGGGTACCGCTGCTGTACCCTTGGGCAAGGTACTTAACCCACAACTGCCTCAGTAAAATATCCAGCTGTATAAATGGATAACATGTGTAAAGTGTAACCCATGTAAGTCGCTCTGGATAAGAGCATCTTCTAAATAACAATAATGTAATGAATTTTACTTATAAACATACAGTGATTTTTTAATTTTTTGTTTATCCCCATTCTTTTCCTGGGGCTGGCTGAAAACACAATAACTGTCCATGAAATGCGAGAGTAATTTGAAACTCCAGAGAGCAGCTGAATGTAAGCTTTTGATATGCTGTATTATTAGAGGGCCTGCCTGTTCACCAGCTGCTGTGTCTCTGGGCTAAACTGGAATGAATGATACTGGAGGAAACTAAGATGAGGCATTACAATAAATACTCTGGAATAAACAACTTATGAATTTTGCAAAGCCCATTGAATTTCATTTTCCATTGGTTTATTTGATCCTCTCTAACCAGGCTGATGCCATAAAAAGAAATTCAATGGTTCAGCTGTAGGCTGTAGGTAAATGTTTTTGTGTGGAACAAATCATTCTACTCCTGCTTGTTTTAAAGCACAACAGAAGGAAGATTTCATAAACTGTTAAAGGTGTGTGTCAATAATTTACCTCTGCAATTCCACTGTAATTACTGTGTAATTACTACATACCTATAGGGTTTTCCATGTCTATCTAAAAGTCAGGCAGTACATTGACCCCCAAGTCTGACACATGTTTTATAATGACAACTGCTCTCTGTGAACATCTGCAACAAGAATATTCCGTTTTGGACAGAAAACCTGATCATATTATTACAGCATGTAAGGCGAAAGCTAGGGAATTAAAGTTCTGGACTCTTGGAAGCTGTTGTTCTTCAAAGTCAGTCTAGAGACGAGTCTGATCTAGAGATGAGTGTCATCTAGCATTGTAACTGACATGTGTCAGAGGTGTGTTTTAGTGAATTTAAAGTTTGCTAATACTAACTGATTCAGTTGCCTGTCTGCATGGCAGCATGGCACATGGTAGAGGAGTACAGCCAAAGTCATGGAGAGCTAGAAATACAGGCGAGAATCACTCGGGTGAGTAGTCAGGGCTTTCAACGTCTGTTCACTATCAAACGGTGCAAAGCGTGGCCATAAATACATGATCAGCATTCCAAACAGAAGCACAAACAATCTCATGGGCGCATTGCTCTGTAATGCTCTCTGTGCAAACAGAGTGTGCAGACTGGCTCTGGATTTCTTTGTCTTTTTGTTTGCGCATCTGTTCTGAGCGCTGATTGCGTGTTTACTGTTATGCATTGTGTCTTTTAATAATTAACAAACAGCAGTGTGCGATTATATGCAGAGCAGATAAATGTGGGCCGCCACGATAATTTTACTGGAGCTGTTACAGTGTGGTAACAGATTACTTTATTGTGGTAGTGTGAGGTCTACTATCTCCCTATGAGATGGAAAAAAAAAACATTTTCAGATCATTTTCAGAATTTCTTTGTTCTTTCATTCTTTCTTTTTTTCTCTCTCTTTCTTTTTAATCCAACTGTGGCTCCAAGTTCAGGGTGGAAAAAAGTGTTCTGGTGTCCGTCAGGCCATTAAGTGAGCGAGCACACGGGCTTGCCCTTCTCAAGCTAGCGAGTGCGGCTTGAACCCCGATACTTTCCAGATCTGCCATCAAACGGAGGACTGAAAAAAAAACACAGAATATAATGGGAATTCAATAGAATCAACGGAAAACATTGCTCACCGCTTTTGTTTTAGGAGTGTAAACAGAAACAGGCTGAAATAAAATGATATGCCTGATAAAATGCTTTTTTTCTATCTGTTAGGAAACAAGGCTTCCCGTCCCACTGAATGGAGAAGTTCTCCTCAATTTCATGCACCACACATGCACAGAGAATTCTCAAGGCCAGATTCACAAATGATCTAGCTGGTTATCTGTTAATATACTGTAAGGAGCTAATTCTATAGAAGAGACATGGCACTTGATCTGGGAATGCACAGATTGTGTATCTATATTTGCATGTGCAGAAGAGATCGTAAAGGCGGTGTCCCAATCTCTGGCTGGGTCTGGAGATGTCTTATAACAATAACATCACAGGTCCAATCAGGTAAAGGCATCTCTCAGGGCAATTCAATTGAAACGCCAGTCACATGTAAACATATCTTCTGCAAATGCATAATAGAGAACCATATTTTGTATCTGCTGAACACTTGGGTTCCCACAGCCAGCTGCATAATTAGATATTCCCACTTATTACAAACATTGGGTCCATCGAGAAATATGCTTTACTGACCACCATGTACTTCTAACTCATAATTGATTGATAAATAAAAACAATACTAATGAAATTTATAAATTTTCTTTCATATTTTTAATTATTTTAATTACTTTATCTACCAAATCACATAATCATTGTGTCTTGTGGCTTCACCCTTCTGTTCAATGAAGGCAATGTTCTGAATTTCTGTTCCACCTGTTAGCAATTCAAATAGATGGAAATGCACTCCCATGCATTAGTTCAAGATATTTGGTCTGTCAACTCAAGCACATTACAAATATGTCCGTTTGGTCTGTCAACTCAAGCACATTACAAATATGTCCGTTTGGTCTGTCAACTCAAGCACATTACAAATATGTCCATATCACTGGTATATATTCAGATTTTAAGGTCTGCAAAATGACACACGAGTTTAGGAGAGTATGAGAGGTGACAGTATATAAATGGTTCACATTTAAATGACATAAAAAGGAAATTCATGTGGTTTCATTTTTAGCTGTACTGAAGAGAATGATTTTATAACTGACAGCACCTGTTGTTCTGCATATATATGTTGAATAAGATGTATGGTCGGTTGCTTTTGTAAAAACATTTATTCATTGCTCTGGAAAAGTAACCGTACGGTCTCTTTAAAATGTTTACAAAGCAATTCCAACATTATGATGTGGTAGTATGCATTTGGTCATAGGACAAAAATCCAGTCTCTAACAACATTTAAAATCATATAACTTAACAAAATAAAATAAAAGAATCACCAGTTTTACAATCCTTAATAACTTACAGAATAAAAAGAAGTATGAACAAAGTAGTTGCTTTCCATTCTTTGTTACCGTCCAAAAGAATTTGTGTAGAATACAGTACCAAACCATTTTTATTTTCTTCACTGCTGGGTGGAGTCTTTAGGTGACAATGGTCTCTTTATAATGCATGTGTCATGAGTGAGAATCATAAGGCACTTAAATAAAAAAAACAGTATTAGAATCATACTGTACTGTACATGCATACATATATACTGCATTCCACAGTATATCAGGTGTATACCAACAAAAGGAACACATCTCCCAAAAGTGTACTAAGAGTACATGTATGCCACTTATATGAAAATGAGCTGCTTCACTGTTCAGACATTGTGTACCATGTCTGCCAAAGACAGAACAGAAAAAAGAGAGTAACTATTAATGTGAAAATCATAACTTTAAGAGAAACATAAAACTAGAGACCCAACTACTGTTGTTCATACAGTCATATTTGATTTTCTCTGGCATTTATTAGAACTATGATAATGAAATATTTACACAACATGTTACGATTGTTGGATAGATTCTTTCCGTCGAATATAAAAGAACACAGTGATGAATGCAACATGGAGAAAAGTAAAAAGCTCTATGTAACAGAACAACCGCAATAAACACACAAAGGGAAAAAAAAAGAAAAAAAAAACTCTGGAAAACTTGCTGGCTGGCACAAAAATAATACTAGAACACATGACTTAAAAGGTCAAATATGTACATATGTGTCCAGCTTCATGTAAACAGCTATACAGATATAACTTTAAACAGCTGACAATGAAAATATATCAAACAGGCATGACGCATGATGACAATTTCTTTTTACTTTAAGACAAGTACCTTTTTTCAAACAGAAGCATACGCAAAGACCACAACGTTGTAAAAGTAACAAAAAAAAAAGATAATGCAAACAAAATTATCCCCTCCGTTCATGACCCCTCACCGATAAAACCGCATTGTTTTACCACGAAAATGTATCAGCATGACCCAAAACATTGATTGAAAAAAAAAAAAAAATGTCAGAGCGTATTAAGCCAAAATCCTAGCCTTGAGAAATACAATTGCCAATTCCACTACTTGGAATCAATGTCCAAGAATAAGATACTTAGAATCAGGGATGAAAATACAACGAATGCAGTAAAGCTGCCCATCGATTGTTAGCTCATACGAGCGCGGGATCTGCTGTGCTACCTTATCTCTGTATTCACAGTTATTGCTTACATTATGCGTGTGATTGCGTCGCTGGCTGAGACGCTACATTGTACTGTTTATAGTCAACACGGAGGGCCAGACGAAACAGAACCAGCGCCATATCGGGGGAACACTGCTCAACACGGCCATAAATGGGTTGTGAATCATTGGAAGCGTGGGTATCATTTAAGGTCATCACTGCTTTAGCTGCTTGCTTGCAAAATCAAAACCATGTCTCGCTTTGATATGCATGAAATGGGGGGCTTATACAGAAATTCAGCACAGGCAAAGTCTGTACACCTTTTTTTTCCCCAACAACTGCCGGACTATTTCTGTTGAAGCCCATGGTAAAGATCTTAACCAAACATGAAAGCAATATGTGTCATATAGTGTCATATAGTGTGTGGCTTTATTCTTAACCGATCACACTATCCTCAAAACACAATCACCAGCCGTAAAAATAATGTCCAGTATGTATCTATCTTTCAATACAAAATTACTTGACCTCTGTGAACAATTAGGCCTGTAATCAATCCTCCTGCGTTACGTCAGTCCTACCCTTTGCATGATGGATTTTGCTTACAAAATATGAGCTTGGTGGTCATTGTAACTGGTAAGTTGTGCAGGAGGGGAAAAAGTAACACTTGCTCCAATGTATCATTCAAATTTTGCATGAAACTACTTGGCAGCTCAGCGTTTTACTGCTTGGTGCTTACTGCAGATAGCTGCGCTTTCCAAGGAGAATACAGAGGAAAACCATTAGCATCTCTTGCTACATAAGACCTTGCACCTTGGAGCAGACCGCAGTCCCACACATAAGTATTGATTGGGACAACAACATGTTTCATGGAGATAATTTCAGAAGCATGCTTGCTCAAACAAGGTGCAGTCCAGAGACACAGCTTTAATCAGGCCACGCATTTTAGCAAGCCTACCGAATTACCGCAGTGTGTAACACAATTGTAATCTGTGATGGCGTGGGAAAATGCAACCCCCTCACCACCCCCCACCACCACCAAAAAAAAAAAAAAAAAGCCTGCCCTCCTTGTTACTCAGTATAGCTCCATGTGCCTCTCTAACTGAAAATGGAAAGCATACCATCACTGCTCTTTTATAAGCAAGTCATCCCCCTTCCAAGCAATGTGCGCTGCTTTGCGATGTGACGGCATTTCAGCGGAGCCCTGCCAAAGGGTGGCACTCGAGCTGTTCTTTTCCACCGGCTGCTGCCAACGAAAACACCCCGATGAAAAGCCTGAAGAGTATACGCGGCCGTGAGTAAATAACAAGCCCGATGCCCTGGAATAATAACCGAGCGTATCTCTCCGTTACAGTGAGATTCGTTCCTCCTGCAAGGCAGTTTTTACCTCAGCCTTTGCCGTCTTGCCAGAGAATATGCTTGTATAAGACACATGTAATAATGAGAAATGAGAAAGACAGTTTGGCCAACAGCAGCTCAAGCAACACCGTCACGCAAATGAGAATTAGATCATTTCTGTAACATCGATACCACACAGTAGAAGGTTACTTACAGTGAACATGGGGCCTCCTTCATTTCTCCCAAAGAGAAATATGGCCTTTCAATATCAAATTTAACCGCATTACTTTTCTGTATCAATTTATACAACATGTTTGGACTGAATCAGATAAATTATGTGTAAGTAATAAAAGCAGTAATAGTTCCATAACATCTTTCAATTTTGGCCCTGTAGGTTGAATTGCACAGGCGTTAGAAGTTTTGCTGCTGGTTTGAATTGCCTGTGCTTTGTGTTAGGAATTTGACCCTTTCAACAATCCTTCCTAAATAGCATTTCTACAATTGAAATAAAAAACAGTGAATAATAAAATGACTTTTCAAAAATACACCTTCTAACAATAATAATTTCTCACTCACCGACAGTACTTTTTTAATGTCCAAAGGCACACCGGCAAAGTAAAATACAAATTTCAGATTAGAAAAAGTCTGATTTATCAAATAAGTTAATATTATAAAAGTGTCTTTTTCAGAATACTGCAATCAACATTAATACAGTTATTATATGAATCAACAGTTGCTTGATGCATGAGTACAAAAACAAAGGAAAGCTTAAGCAAAAGGAAAAAAATGCTTCTCTCAACTCTACTGTACATAAATCAGAAAAAACCTAGTCAACTTTCAAGATCTAAAAATGCTTAGACCTTCAAGGGGAATGTTGCATAGAGCAGAAAATACAGGCTAATATTTCTGCACCACGGGCACTTTGACAGTTTTTACTTCTGATATATGTGAGGACTTCTGGATGATGCAGCTGGTAGTCCCTGATTCGCCGTCCTTTCCCTGGGCGAGGTTCGTCAAGGCCATTGCTGCGTTGATCTCTTTCCAGTACGTCTCGTCTTTGCCTCGCCCTTTTTCCTTTTGTGCGCTGCAATCAGACGGAGCACAGTTTCAGATGACATTTTTAAGAGGTGGTCTCGCTCATTTATCATTAACCAAAAAGAAAAACAGAAAATTAAAGTCGTTAGTGTGGAGTAATGTGAAAGGGATGAATTATGTATACTCACTTGTCACATTTATTTGATCTGTGGTCCACAGTCTCTGAAAGCAGAACAGAAACAGATTATTTCAAATGTGCCAAGGTCGATCAAGCTTAAACATCTTGCGATGAAGGTGTCTGAGCAACCGGTGGATCTTTCTACTGGCTTCAGCGGTGATTTATATGTTACTTCTATATTGTACAAAAACAAGGAACCTGAAAGAGATACCATTTCTAAAGGCACAGAACTTGTAAAAATTATGTGAGCAATTACTCATCACACACACTGCTAGTACTTAGTAATAATGAAAACGGCTGTGGAAGACAAAGATGAAAGAGAGGACTGAAAAAGAGGCTGACTTTGCTCTTTAAAAAGGGGTGCAGGCAATAACAGCACACCGTGGTGTCCATATGAAAATCATTAGGGAAGAAGTGTGGAATTATTAAAGAAAGTAACCAGACTTATGGAGCAAAACCCATCGTCCTCTTCCTCCCCTGTACGAATGAATGAGAAGTGATGATGGGTGGAGCCTGTCCTCGGGGTGAAGGTTACCCTCAGAGCACAAAAGTTGCCAGATTTCCCTCTGAAAAAGCCTTTCGTAAACAGAGATCTCTGTGGGTATGGATGGAAGCTGTCCAGAGGGAAATGTACCTTATTTACTGCTAGCTTCCTCCACCCCTTGGGCACTCTTGTGTGCTAAAAGCATGCTAGATGCATGTTAGATGTATTTTTTATTATTTGGAAGAGGAATAGTAAAATCTGCACGTTAACTCTGTTCAGACTCTATAAAAGTGTCTACATCTGGTGACGTAATCTCGAAGTTGGCGGCACTGCTTGGGGTTTAGATGTTTCAGCCCCAGAGAGGAGTGTTACTGTGGAATAGCAGCAGGGCACGGTGCCGTGGTCCTTGAGAGAGCGTGAACGCTGCCGTTAGCTTTAGCGGGCGGCTGAGTGGGAGAGAGGGACCGGAGAGGGACATCCAAGGACAGCAGAGATCTTCACCCAGTCATGATGACGCTACTTTGGCACTGGCTACAGTAACAAGAGGATAGCGTCTGATTTTCCTCTACACAAAGCTGCAGGCACGCCCTTCATGTTAACAAAACAAAAAGCCAGGTCCTATAAGTTTTTAAGGGTGTCTGTATTTGTAGGGAGCGGATGTGGATGACTTTATAGCTTGATTTATTTGGTTTTCCCAACTAATGTGACAGATAATACCCACAATAGCCCCTGATAACAGCCAGCAAACCATTTTTCACTTACTAAATATTCACTGCTCCTTCCAATTTTGTATTCAGAAGACATTTCCATTTTTACCACAGTCTCTACAGGAATCCATTCCTCACCCCTACAGAGGAGTGTGTATGACAATCAGACTACACAGTTAGCAAACCCGGTCTCCAACACAGTACTGGTGCAAACTGTATGAAATGATCACTTCTCTAACACAGAAAAGACAGTCAGGGTAAAACTCTCTCAACAGCTGTGAAACCCATGGCACAGCACTGTTGTTATTCCAAAATAACCCTGAGCACTGTTGGCAACTTTATGATTTTGTCATCACATCCAGACATTTACAGACTTTTACAGACTTAACTCACAAAATTTGCTTTAGATTTGACTTTTCGTTTACTGAGTGATAAAAAAGGAACATACATTTTATGTGTTTGTCATTCCGCACTAATCTCTGAGTCAGTTCCCAATGTCTCCCTCGTGTCCCATCACAAAACTGTTTTGGACTTTTTCCCCACTCAAGGCTGCACCCCTTCATTTTGAATGTCTGCTGCTTTAGACTGATTGCATGTTCTACAAAAGGGCAGTGGGGCTTGAGAAACGTCCTGTAGATTTCCATCTCTTTCAACAGTGATGCCGTTTGAATCCACTCGGGCTTTGTTCCTGAACAACAAGCAACACAACGCATCTCACCGGTTTAAAGAGACATTGTGCGGATATACTGAAGCCGTGGCTTCCATTTTCGACATGTGCACGCACCAATAAAATCGACGCGGAGCCCAGCTGGTCGTCTGCCGCGGCTCTCTCTGGTACCAGAGCGGCACGGCGTTCTAAAGGTGCTTCAGACTGTTCTCAGACGGTCACCGCCAACACAAATGCCGTTATGTTTCTCTTCTGGTCAGGGGAAGAAAAACGATATCTGCGCTCCGTGAAGACCGCAACCATTTGTTCCGCTACTTCACAGGTCATTTGCATCCTTAAAGAGCGCTGCAGTGTTTTCCCTCCCGTAACCTCTCCCCACCCTGTTCCGCGGTCGCCCCCCGGTCCAGCCCGGTGATGGGTTTGTTCCACTGCAGGTCTCTGTGCATCGCTGAGGTTGCACGGCGCAGTATATCTCACGTGTGCACGCGTTCATGCACGCTTTGTTAGGATTGTCAACACTACAGCAAGTTACCACATAAACGCCTCCGTGATGGTGTAGCCTTAGCACTTACACAACAGGAAAATCCTTGGGATTAACCAAAGTAGACTCCAACCTCCTTAGCGGTACTAAATGGGTCCAAAGTGCTGTGTAATCCTATGAGGAATGATATCATGTCATACGTTTACTGTTATGTTGTATTACAAACTGGTTACTAAAGACAACGGAAAAACAAAAAACAGATACATGGATTAGAGTCGATGCATCCTTCTGCTACAGTTTTCCACGTCGGCCCTGGAAAGATTGATATTCTGTACCTGTCTTTGAGTCTTGTTTCTCCAAACATTGCCACACTAAAAGACCAGTCCACACACCACTAGTGGTTGTATTTTAAGGTATTTATGATCACTTCAACACATTTCCGAAACAATTGTTTTTTTCCCTAATGTTGAATCTATATTTTCATATCTATATTTTCATATCTTCCAATGGGCATAGATTACATTCCATGACTGGCATTTAGCAGACACTCTTATCCAGAGCGACTTAACATCAATTACAGGTTTTTACAATGTCATCCAATTATACTGGACATTTACTGAGGCAATTGTGGGTTTAGTACCTTGCCCAAGGGTTCAGCAGCAGTGACCCCATGGGGAATCGAACTGGAAACCTTTCAGTTACAAGTCCTGCCCCTTTACCACCATGCTACATCGCCGCATACGATTTTATAGCTATAAATTTTCCCTTAAACAACGCACTTCACTTTTCCTCCCACACACCCACAGGAGTGTAAGGTAAACGGGTCACCACCGAGTACTGTGTGTGCTTTAAAGCAGGCACATGCAGGGTGGTGGAAGCTATCATTGGCCAGAACTCAGGGAGTCATGTGTCAGCCTTCTGGTGGAGCCCCGGATGTTTGTACAGAGCATCCAGGAACAGCTATGCTGTTACAGAGCATGGGAGGGTAAGAGGGGCATGGGATGGGGTTATTCCAAACGGGAATGGAGCGGAACGCTTGAACCACAGCTTGCTTAGAGATCTCAACATTATTTGGGAACATTTATGAAAAAAAAGCCATGAGTTTTCCTACTTGCAACAGGTCACGGAGCTTTGCGTTCTTTGGCAGGTTACAAAACCGGGCTCGAAAAGGCCAGCCAATCAGGTATAACACACTGTGGGAGTCCATCAACAGCCACATTTCAAGCCCGGTGATGCTGAGGCGTGACCACCAGCGATGACCAGTCCCAGATCTTGCACAATATGGCCGCTGTTATACTTAAGGAAATGTATAGTGTGTGCGCTCAGCTTTTTAACCTGTCAAACATCTGAAAGACAACAGACAGTCTAGAGCAGCCTTGCTGGAAAATTTCCTCAATATAAAGATGTAATCCAGAAGCTATGATTCTTCTTCCATGTTTGAACAGACCACTGTCTTGCGTGTGTGAATGATGAAGTTTTAGGTTACTTATTTTGACTGATGTTTTTTTCTGTTTTTTAACATTGACTGAGCTGCCGAGACAAACTGCAAGCTGCGAGTGTCACGGTTCCTGTCAGGAGACGCTGTGGGAGACCGAGCTCCCATAATGCAGTGTTTATTTGAGGTCTTCTCTAGGACTCATTAGTCTGCAGGGCGTGGCCATGTGTTCTGGCCCCTTTGGCCCTCCTGGGAGATTTGGCCTGGGCAGGAGAAACCTCCACTCCAGGAACTGTGGACAGAAAACTGGAAGGCGATTTCTGAGTACAAAACGCTATTTCCAATCTCCTTTGCCTAAAACATCTACGACGCAGATTTCTCAAACAATCCCCGTGCCAAGAAAAACCATAAATCTTTAATAAATCATTTCAGGCCTTTTTTTGCATTTGCTACCGAATATCTGTCCACTTTACTGCTTCATTGCAGTGCTACTGACTCTCTTCATCTTTGTTTTTTTTTTTTCTAAGATCGCAAGAAGGAAAAGCATTCGTTCAGACATTCACTCTCTCTACATTCTGATGACAGAAGAGACTACCAGACAAAGGCGGCCACACAAAACCCTGAGCAGCAAGCAAACAATACCAGAGAAAGTAAAGGCAGTTACATAAACACACTGATTTTGAGGTGACAGCATTGTGTGCTGCTAGTTATGCTGTGAACTACATCCCAAAATCCCACAATCCCAAAGCACACTACCAAACGTGCATTTTTTTCCCTAATTTTGCCCCTGAAAATAAACATGGACACAAAGACGTCATGATCACAGCAACCTTTGTATTGCCTCACATGCCACGCTTTCATCTAGCCATAAGCCCAGAGGGACAAACACACCACAGAGCACTGAATCGGGAGAGATGACTGAGGTATAGACTTTACTGTATCTGCTGTTGACCTCATTGAAATGTACGGACCTGGGAGGTCGAGTTGTGTGCTGCTGCAGGTTTGAATCCCAGCTGGAGCACTGCTTTCGCATCTTCGGGGATGTACTTAACCTGACTCGCCTCAGTAAACATCCAGCAGCAGAAATGGAAAAAAGCATGTCTAATGTAAGCTAAAGGAAGCCACCCTGGATGAGGGCGCCTGCACAGAAAATAAATGCTCTACCTTTTACCCCTGTACATCTGCGTGATCCACCCTCAACATGATGCATTGCACTTTATAAATCCTCGGTACTGACTCTTGAGGGACTGCCGAGCAGACCGACAGACAGCTGTAAAGGTTCCGTGCTCCTTTACGATGCCAGGGGGAGTCTGTGAATCGAGCTTGGGGGACGCCTTGCCACCTCCCTGGCCTTTCTTTTCCCTTACCAAAAGCCAAATGTCCTTGAGCGGCTAACAGACAGTCAGCTCTCTCCCAGTGCTACAGCTATATGTGGATCTGCACAGTTAACAGCAAGCTGTCTACCAGCACTACAGCTATGTGTAGTTCTGTGCCGCTAACAGAGAGGTGCCTCTCCTCCAATATACATCCATAGGTACATCTGTGCAGCTGACAGAGAGCCAGTGCCCCCCCAACACTACAGCCATAAGCAGATCTGCACATGTAACAGACAGCTGGCTTCCTCCCAAAACTACAGCTATATGTATTTCTGAGCAGCTAGCAGAGAGAGAGCCTCCTCCTAAAACCACAGACGTTGGGTGGCACTGTAACACAGTGGTTAAGAAGCAGGACTCATAACCGAATGGTTTCCAGGTCGATTCCCAGCTGGGGCACTGCTGCTGTACCCTTGCGCAAGGTACTTATCTCACAATTTGCTTCAGTAAACATCCAGCTGTATAAATGGACATTGTCAAATAAAAAAAAAACTGTAACCAATGTAAGGTGCTCTGGATAACAGCGTCTGCGAAGTGCCAATAATGTAAAGTAAAGCCGTATGCAAATCTGCGCAGCTTACAGAGAGTGCAACTTACAGAAAGCTATCAACACTATATCCGCATGCAGAACTGCGCAGCTAACAGCCGTCTCCCAGCACTGCAGCTATATACAGGTCTGCAGAGCCAAAGGACAGGAAAGCATTACACCAGACAGCATAAGACTGGTTTCAGGATTCACCTATGACTTTGGACAATAAAGCAGAGGTGAAAAGTATAGCTTTTTCTTACTGCATTTATTCTGAAGGACTATTGCTGCTCTTAATGACATGCAATTACTTTAATATCATTCTAAATTCAACTTTTTTATCACGGGGCATGAAATAGATACACTCTGTATAATCAGTATTCTGTATACATTTTAACAGATATGTAGATACAAATGGAGCAGAATAAAGGAACCTGATACCACCACTTATGGTACCAACAACCAGAAAATAACACCACTGATTATTTTCTGGTTTTCACTCTGCTTTTATTGAATGTACAGAAAGACTTGGCCGGCACATTGCAGACTAACCCCTATTTTATGCACTATTTTTGCAGGATCCTTTCCACATTTTACTGGCTCGGAAGGTTGTGGCATTACAAAAGCGCTGCAGCAGCTTCTCACAGCTAAAAAGACAATGAGGTTCAGAAACACACTTCACCAAACATTAAGACCGAAGACACAACACTTCAGCCTTTAATCTCCCTCCGGCTTTGAAAAGCGAAAATCCCGCGGTTTATGGCCAACAGTAAACAACGTGTAAACATCTCGAGCGAATCAGTGTAATGACAGGGCCGGCGCGGCCGAGGCGGTTTTGGCGGTTCCCACTCACTCAACAACATAATCAATGTGCCTTCATTGAGCTGACTGGCTCAATCAGAAAATAAACTTGTACCACACAGGAATGACACATTTCTGACAGACGTAAGTACACTTTGGGAATTGTAGTTCAAAATGGAAACAATGTCACATATCTGCATGAGACCAAACAAATTTCTTGACCAGAAAAAAACAACATTTTTAAAAAAGATGGGATGAAACCAGATTGTAACAAATTTATCACACCCATTTAAGTGCTTATATGACAGACCAGATGGTGACAAGCTAGAAATATAATGCTAAATGTGAAAGAGCCCTTAAATGTCTAATTAAACAATTCAGCATACACATTAACAAGCTAACATATTCTTTATGGAGAGTAATGTTACGGGATAACTGAAAGCACAAACAGTTTGAGGCCTTGTCAAAGGCTCACATGACAGCTTCATTTATCATTGGCAGAGATAACTGACAGAGATGACATAACTCTAAGCTGCAAGATAATACCAGTGTTATTATCTATCATTTGTTTGGCTCAGAATGAATGGTTCAGATTAATAATGTGTGGGACACAGTACTAAACATACATGTAACTATGACTTCCATTCATTTCATATTCAGACAAACCTGACAGAACCATAATGCAACCATAGTCTAGACACTGCCTAGCTCTTGTGACACAAATTATATAAGTCAACAGAGGATATGCGGCATCCAACACAGGATGGGAGGTAGTGCGGTGTAGTGGTAAGGAGCAGGGCTCATGACTTAAAGGTTGCAGGTTCGATTCCCTGCTTGGACACTGCTGTTGTACCCTTGGACAAGGTCCTTAACCCAGAATTGCCTCAGTAATAAATGGGTAACATGTAAAGTTGTAACCTATGTAAGTCCTTCTGGATAAGAGCATCTGCTAAATGACAGTAATGTAATGTAAAACCTGGGTCACCAGAGAGATCAAACCTCCTCAGGGCTATGCGTACTGTACTTTCCTGTCCCGCCAGCTGTTGACATTGGGTAGAAATATGGCAATGCTCGACACTGGGATAAATACAGCACACTCGCATATTTCACAAAAGTAAAAACAAACTGGGGCCGAATAAACCTTCGGCCAGCGCGGTGTTTTGGAGTGGTAATTTTCTTTTCCATTGTGGAACGGAGGACTGAAGCAGCACGTTATTACACTGGATTCCTGAGATTGTTCTTCCTACTGACAGCTCCCCTCCATCGGTTTCGCAGTCTCTGAGTGACAGTGCAAATTCGGATCTACTTTTTATACTGTGTGTTTGTATAAAGCCATCAAACGGTGAACGGGTCAATCCTGCCCACACTTGCCCACGCAATTACATTTCTGTTTGTATTGTGAGCATGATTAAAGAATAATTTTGGCTGGTAATTGTTGAATTATATAAAAAATAAGCAGCTGTAAAATGTGTAATTTGGCTCATTAGCAAAGACGATATGTGACTGTATATTGTGTCTATCACTGGTCTTCGGAGGAAAGGCAGGTATGTTATACATTAATTTGTGTTTTCAAGGTCACTAGATTACTATTTGAAATGGCGATGGAGCAAAGGAAGCGAATGTTTTCTTCCTTCCACTGAGGTGTGGAGCTGCATTGGTTTGTATAAAATGTTTCCACTTGCAGTCGAGTTTCAGCACGTTTCAAACAGTGCAATCCTCCAGGCCTCAATAACTGTCTGGCACTAGCTGTGACCTAATTTGAAACGTTCTTACGAGTCTCCATAGTCTCCGTCATTCTCCAATTTTTTATTTTATTTTTTACATTTAACGTATTTCTGACTCAATTGCACATTAAATGTTGCCCGTGATTCAAAGCAAGTCATTCCAATGCCGTAAATTACGGTTCAATATTGTTATGTATCCCAAGACCTCTGGTTAAACAGTCGATTGTCCAATGGGTAGTTTCAAAACAGAATATCATTCCAAAAGCTGCCCAACAAAATAAGCAAAGTAAAAAGTCATTGGATGTTTAGCTTCCATTTCATATTGATTAATTTATTTTAAATTCTGTAACATGATAGGTAACGCTGGAGACTGACACAGGCAGAGAACAACGTAATCAGAGGGTTGACTACAGTAGAGTTAAACTCATCAGAAAACTAAAGGAACATCTAAATATTTCCTCTCATTGTACCGTAATCATTTCTGCTGCTGCATCCAGTTTCATAGGAGCTAAATAAACCAACAGCCACAGGCATCTTCTGCTGTAGAAACATCTGCCTGCAATCTACCATTTGGTTCTAAATCTGTCTTTTTCTCACTGTAGTTGATATTTATTTGAAATTTATTTCAAAGAGTATGATCTGTTTCTTTATCAAATAAGACAAGGCAGCATATTGCATTCAGCACAAAGAAAAAATGCAGAGAGAGAGATTCCAGGCATTTAATATTGCATTAAAAGATAATTTGCCATGAAACTCCTGGCATGCATGATGGAATTCTCCAGCTCTGTGTTTTCAATGAATTTCCCAACAGGCCCTTTTTTTTCCAAACAAAGGCCTTTAGTTTTCCACCAGAGAGACAAAGAATGTCTAAGCCTACCATCTCCTGTCTCATGTCAGTCTGTTAGCTGAAGTCCGAGATGGGCACTTACTGTGTGTGTGCATTAGAGTCGGGTTGCAGCCCCGCTTAAATGTCCCATTAATGTAGGTTTTCATCATCTGCCTCTCCGTCATTCGGTTGGCCAGCTTTGCCAACTGAAAACGATTCAGGGGTGAACTGATTCAAAACACACATGCCAGGAGCTTGTAAAAGTCCTGCTCTCCTCAGCCTCTGACACTCAAGTCTGAAATCTCAGACATTTTTTTCATCTTTAAAGGACATTTTTTTCTTGTAAAGGTAACTAGACTTGTACCAAAGACCCCATTATGGGATCACAGACAAAATGTTTTAATTAAAAACCAAGTATGTAAAGTAAATGAACTATATGACATCATAGCATATATCGCATGATGAAGAACAATGGCTAAGACCTCATATCAGTATTGTGACAGTTTATTTTTTCCTCAGTTGCAGTACTACTTGAGAACTGCGGCAGACACAGTGTGAGTCATTCAAAAAAATAATGTACATCCATAGGTTCCTCGCACCCTTGAGAGAAATTGTCACAGCCTGGTAATGCATTCGTTCTGAGACCAAAAATAGTTCCTAAAAACTCCACGGTTTCATGGCAGACATCTCCGCCTAAAGACACTCTAGGGTCCTACACCAATTATCGTGGCCTTTCAAATTCTGTAAAAGGACATTTGCACTCAAGGAAAGAGCCATAACCTAGACTGTGAAAACATATGTAGTGTAAGATGACATAATCCGACTTGACCAGTGCTGATATGACGAATAGAGTAGACCACACCCACATAGCCCAAAGCTGTTGATAAACAGGCGAACCTCTCAAGAGAAGACAAGGTCACACGGCATGGATCTTTGGGAATGACCTTGAGAGCTGCAGATTCTTACCGGTGCGATAAACGAAGTTAGCCTCGGTCTCCGAGGACGAGGGCGAGAGCAGCTCCTCGTCGTACTCGTTGGAGCTAAAAGATCCGGAGTGGTTCCGTTTGCGCGAGTCCATGACGGTGTTGGCGGCCATGACGTGGCGCAGAGAGTCGTTGAGGTACCGGTGTAGCAAGCTGCTCTTGTACTTGGGCGGGGAGACGTAATCCTCGCCCAGGGAGGCGTCGGCCCTCAGCCCCGCCCCGATAACCATGCCCTCCTTCCTGATGACGCTCTGGTACATGGGCTTGCTCAGCTCGGCCGTGCTTGCCTGGGTCCGCAGGGGGTTCTCTACATCTGCCATGGCAAGAGACACAACAAAGGGTTAAAAAAAGGTATGCTGCCCCATACCATGCATAATGTATACTCTCTCATCCAAGGGCACCTTCACAGCAAACTTTTCATATCACAGATTGATACAGACTGTCTATTACAGAGGCTTTTTCATATCACAGATTGATAGAGACTGTCTATTACAGAGGCTAAATCTATGCTTAAAACCCAACAGCAGCAGGTGATTCAGGATTCCAACCTACAACCTTCTGGTAACAAAATTTTCCTAATTCCTAACTTCCTGCTCCAAACAGCTGACCCCTACTAAGCGTGTAATGTCAAGAAAAATCAAGAGCCACACATCCCATTCCCTTAATACAAATTTGACTGCTGATACAGACTTTTTTTTAATAGCGTGCATATTTCTCCACAGTAAAAAAGCACGCCCAGAGAGCACTGTGGTTGAAACTGAGTCAAAGCTCTGGCTCCACCTGATTAGAAAAATAAGATGGTGATGAATAACAGATATAATATGGAATAAAGGTCAAGTGAACTCAGTGGCAGGTGTGTAAATTGGGTATTTTGGCCTGGTCAAAGTTTTGATTCTGTCTTGGCCGATTTACAATCAGAGCCCTTTTCTATCAGAAACACAAGAACCCGTTTATTCTTCGTTTTATTCTCCAGGCACCATTAAGTACAGCTCCACCACATTGCTGTAGAGCAGTAAAGCATTCAAGCCAAACAAAATCAACTTCCCCTTTCTGCCTGTCAGAAAAACGTGTCAACCACTGTGCTTTGTGCGCTACGTTTTGTTCCTGAGGGTCAGCTGGTTTCCGTCAGTGTTCATTCCAGTGTGGCCCAATCAAAGTGTATCAGATTGACACGCTCATGAGAAGCACAGGATTTGTCTTCAAGGGGTAACTTCAGGTCACCCTCTTCTGGGAGCCTGCAGCTGGAAGCGCTGCTCTCCCGTTCAGCCAGCAGGTGTCCTCGTACAGACCTACAGGGCTGGACTGACTGAGCCAGTGGTGCATTTATTCAGGGAGATGGGGGGAAAAAAAACACAGCACACAGCCGGTGCAACGGAGCATTAAGAATGACATCTAAATACTCTGCATACTTCCTGACCCACTGTATGCGTCACCTCTCATGAAAGGTCTAATTAGAGAGCAGAGCTGGGTGCCAAGAGAAAGGGAGAGTGGGACAGACAGTACAGAGAGAAAAAACAGAGAGAGAGAGAGAGAGAGAGAGAGAGAGAGAGAGAGAGAGAGAGAGTGAAAAGAGGGGCAGACCAAACATTGGAGAAATGAACTCAGCTCCACTCAGCTCTTTGGAAACAAAGAACCTTAAAATACCTGGGAGAGGTTAGGCTTACAGAGCAGTTCAGAGGCTAGAGTAAAACGAACAGCAAGCCCCCATGCCAGTCAGCCCCCCCCAATGACAGCTTCTTGTCTCTGATCCGAGGTCGCCATTGCACCTTTGCAGATTGCTGGCTTTGACCCTTCTCAGAGCGAAGGCTGGCGGAGCGTACCTTCCGAGCAGGTGTCGTCACTGCTCACGCTCAGCCTCTCGGCGTTCCCTTGCACGTATTTGTTGTACAGCTTAATCCTCAGGGCCCAGCTCAGGTCTGGCTGCCTCACCGTGTTCTTCAGTCTCCGTCTTGCATTGGCAAACCAGTTCGATACCTGTCAGAGCAAATGAATAGACGTTACAATCAGTGAAATGCTTTTTAAATGCAAGTCCTTTCCGCCTGTTATAAACAGAATATTCGTTATAAGTCCAGTCAGTTCCCTGGCACAAGAGGGAACAAACAAAGCTGTGGCATTCGCTGCAGATCCAGAGATTTCTGGTCTTCGTTACAGCGCATGTCCTGGTGATTTAATTGAAGCCATTGACTGGATGGGAACCTGTTCCAGGAGTCAGTCAGCTGCTGGATGAAAGGTGTCCCTAAAACCCCGAAGCCTGTGGACCTCCAGGACTGAGAGGGGACACCAGGGGATCACAGTTTCAGTGAGTGACCTTGAGTCTTCACCGCCTGTGCTCAGTCCAATGTAAGACACTAAGGTCTTACATGAAACAGTAGCCACGAATTGAGGGCACTGGGGACAACCAGTTATCTTGTAATGTTGTGTAATGTACATTTTGAGAATCTATACCAGGGCTTCTTGACCCCAGACACTGTGGCTTTCTGGGGCTAGACTTGAGCAGCCCTGATCTACAGAAAATGTTTCCAATGACCAGGTAACCAGCATTTACAATAAGTATAGGAGCTGAAAACAATTCTTTGAGCAATTCTTTGAATAATATGTCATTTGGTGATTTCCTTCTGTCAGGATCTTGTATGTTTATTCTGGATGATAAGCTCTCTAATAATAACTTTTGCCATGCAGTGAAGTTTAGTGCAATAAAATGACGTTGGTCTCAGCAGTCTCCATTTCACATGAAACGCAAACCATCGGACGTTACATAAGAATACATTTTTTCCACAGTTAATACAATTAAACGGCTGGATGACTTATGCTTTGAATACTTGTTTTGGACCGTGCCCCTATTTTGAAATCGTATTTCTCTTTAACTGCGTAAGTCTGGTATCTTTTTCAAGGTCTGCGTTTTGTGTTCATTCAAAGCCGTACATTTGAACAACAGCTGGTGAGTGCTAAAAATTAATTACGTGCATCAGCAAAGTCTACAAGCAGCGGAACTGGCGCAGTTGTCCAAATGTACATGGGTGCAGTTATCCTAGCCGACTTATGAAAACACGACAGTGCAAACTAAGCCACGGGAGGTCAGTGCCCTGTCTGAACTACTGCTCTTCTGCTGATCTCTCGACCTTCGACAGCTCTTGTGAAAAGCGTGAGTGATCCTCTTTGGGAAGCCGCTCAGCTGAAACTATAAGAGGCGCAGGACTAAGTACGCAGCTGCCTGGTCGCACTGGCAGTGTGAAGACCTATCGGAAGGGCGTGTATTCAGGGAAACGGCGTACGATCGCACACAATATTGAGAGCAGGCCAAGTGCACCAGGCTAACCCTATAAATAGAAAGGACAGACCTTTCCCCCATCCCGCCAGCCTGTGCGAGGGATTCTCTGTCACTAACAGGCATTCCATATGTTGGGCACAGGATCAAGGGGAACTCTTTAATGGTAATTCATTGATGCATGGAAGTCTTAGCAGACGTCTGTTGACAGTTTCAACAGCTTTGTGAAGACTGAAACACTGTTGATGCACTGTTAACAGATACACTAATCCCGACTACCGATTACAAAAGGCAGCATTTATCTTATTCTGAATTATGAAATAGGCTTGGATGGGTAACGTCATTTCCTGATAATTGATACTACCACACCAGTCCATAAAAATGCTCTGTTACATATTCATTTCTGTACTCTAGCTTTGCTGGACTGTGACTTCTTACCTGAACCAGGGTCATCTGAGAGCCCAACGCCAGCAAGATTTTCTCGGTTTTCGTGGGGTAGGGGTTGTCCCTGTGTTTGTAGAGCCACTGTTTCAGAGGTCTGGCCATATCCTGCAAAGCCTGCCGTTTGTGTCGCACCTTCCCACTGCTCTGGCGGGATCTGGAGGGACAGGAGAACCGTGAGTCCAGCTCAGCATCGCCATCATCCTTAAACCTCACGTTCAAGAGCCATTACAGTATGTGGACCTATTAAAAACATAGCAACATCAAAACAGTAGCGACAGTTAAGTAGCTTAAAGAATTACATGTGCAGTACACAAGACCGTAAACGGTTTGAATTTTGTCAATGTTGAATTTGTTTAGCTGCCTTAAAAAGCAGTTAAACATCTGGAGTGCCATTGTGAGAGGCAGTGTGACATAATTGTTAAGGAACCTGGCGCATAATAAAAAGGATGCCGGTCTGACTCTCAGGTTGCGTACTGTGGATACTTTTGGATTGTTGCCTGCATTTGTCTCGTCTGCATGGTCCCTTGCTGTAAAACTGTGAACAAAGTGAAGCTTGAAAGAGGAGAATCCTTCCCTGTCTAGGCATTCATGAATGCTCTACTTTCTGCGAATCGGGAAATTGGAAATATATCTTATCTTTCCGCATCTTAATCTCAAAATGAAGTGGACGATTATGGATAAAGAAGCGTGCAAAATGTATTTTGTCTGTTCAAATATTATGAACCATATTGATAATGGTTTAGCAGCTGTGGACAAAATAGTAGATGTACATTAGTTTATCCAGTGGTGTTAAATAATTAGTGAATGCACTATTTCATTACATTACTTGCAAACACAACTACGTCTCCTGTAAAGTAATAATATAATATAATATAATATAATATAATATAATATAATATAATATAATATATAATATAATATTTTGTAAAAATCAGTTTATCCAGCTCTGCGATGCAAAGAATAACCTTCCTTAAATTTTCAAAGACGTAGTTAATATAAATAGACTAAGTGTGCTGTATTCTGATATTGTTGACTCCTTATGTGGTTTTTTGCTTGTGTTTTACTCTGCCTCCCTTGTAAGTTGCTTTGGACAAAAGTGTCTGCCAAATGAATAAATGTAAATGTAAGCAACCATCAACCCCTGCATTCAATCAACATGTGTCCCTAACCTTGACTTACAATTAATCACAAACGGTTCACAAACAGTTCAACAAGTCCAGCTGTAACTACAATGAATGAAAAATGTGTTCATATTTAAAAAGTAACACTTCCATTCATTTAAGGAATGAATCAAGGGGTAAATCGCAAAACTGTTGGAATGCAGATTCATTAACTGGACAGGGTTGTTTTCCTGACTACTTTTGTTCTCTGCAGTGCTCTCCTGACTGCAGAATGTGACAACAACACCATTTTAGAAACTACCAAACAGAATGACACCCACATTCTCAAAGAAGCTTTATGGTGCAATTTGTGCGGCGAAAGCTGCAACATCAGATAATTCTGAAGTAGTTGACATGTGTAATGTATTTTAGTGGTATTGAACAAATCGCAAGTAAGTGAAAATTTTAATTGTCCCATCACCGCTTCTCAACAGTGTGAAGCACGACCCACTTTTTTGTGGATTTGCATCTCTGCAACCTGTAGATGTCAGTGTAGAGCTGGAAAAAAATGATTTGATCTCCACCAAAAGTACTGCAGATGTAATATATTTCCCTTCAACCTCAAGCCTGCCTGAGGTTAGTATTCTATAAATATTTTCCTTGTAATCTTGATCTGTATGAACAACCCAAAGAACGTTTTGCTCCCTGTACAGTTTTTGGCGGCACACACCTTGTATTTATATTAATGTTTTCATTAGTAATGCTACGCTCAGTGAAGCAGGTCCTAATCCTTCACTCTCTCATTACAAAATTCAGTATCTCCAAGTCTATAAGACCCATATGCCATAAATCATCATACTCTATCAAGCATATACAGTTCTGCTTTAGCCCCTGGATTATGGGCGCTTCTGTGCAGATGGAAAATGAAAGGTTCTGAGATTCAAGCAACTGTTGAAATTGATATATTCGATGCCCGGATTGCGTTTAATTCTTAGTCACTAATAAGATATGTCTACAAGACAGGACCACAAAAATATTAAAGGAAATATTTAAATAAATAAAACTTGTAAACCTGAAAGCACAGTACCGAAAATACTACGATGATATCCTGATGATTAATATTTAATAGTATAATATGAAATTATTTTGTATATATGAAATATCGCATTCCACATAGTGTGAGACTTAATAAAATTGTGATCACTGGGAGCAACCGATGTATTTCAGCATCAATACTTTGCTCCGTTCATCCTAATAATGTAGATTATTAACAGCCCATTGCGAGTAGTGTAACTTGAAAATTGGCTGAGGATTTGATAACCGTCACATGATGTCGGTGGAGAATATGTGATATTTGATGATTTCTACATTTGTACACTTCTGTTCTTTTGTGCTGGAAGTCAACCTGGATAAGAGCGTCTGCTAAATGAATGTAATGTAATGTAATATTTGAATTAATCCTGAAGCGTGCTGAAACTTGTATGGAGCTCAAAGATTCACATTGGGGTACTACTCACTACTCGGCGTTCGTCTTGGCTGGAGATTTATATAATAACTAATAAATTAAATGGATAATTAAGGGTAAATCAGTTTCGCTGTTGCTGTTAAAAATACATACCCAGACTTCCTATGTCTGATGGCGGAGCTGTCTTTGATCGCCTGGTTGTTTGAAAGTATATCTGGATGCTGTCCATCAATTACTTCTAAATAGTTTATGCTGCTCCTTTCAACCTCTTTTGCATTTTCCTCAAGAAGCACCTCGTTGCTTAATTTGTTGAAAACAATCGTGTTCATCTTTGGTAATGTTTCTTCTATTATCTTCTATCTCCTGCGCGAAAGTCTTCGGTTATAAGTGCGCTACTGAAAGCTGCCAAAGACCGTCCTGGTATCTTTCCTGTAAAAGAAAGTAAGAAAACACACATGAATGGCAGATATATTAAGTCAATACGTGTACGTGTAATTTATTGCATTTCATTCATTGTGTGTGTGTGTGTGTGTGTGTGTGTGTGTGTGTGTGTGTGTGTGTGTGTGTGTGTGTGTGTATATACATACATACATACATACGTGTGTGTGTGTGTGTGTGTGTGTGTATGTGTCTGTGTATGTACCGGTTTGCGGTATGGCGCTTAAGGCTTTGGAAATTGGAAATGTACGTGTGTTTGCGTGCCTGCATGTGATTCAACCTACTTATTCTAAAACCTAAAAGACCCGGGCGCTATTGGGTTTCATGGATATTCCATGTAACTATACTGGCGGGTATTGGGGAGTGGATATTATTTCTTTTACGACTTTATTGCCATAAATAAGGTCGAGAATCATGTCCAAATAAGATACACTGTATAAGATTACTGCAAATTACGTCAGTAATACAGAACTATTTTTGGCGCATGCTTTGGAGCAACCCATATCATCACACTTTAAAATACCGATGCAAATATAACCTGCTTGCTTCCTTGTTAGTACAGTGTGTTATTGGTCTATTAATCCTTTCTTGGCCGGCTAAACATGGTTTCTACACACCAATGTGCGCTTAACGCATTGTGCAAACAAACAATTAATTAGATGGATCAAGTGTAAAAGCAACAGGTCCTTTCTCCATAAACTCATAACTGCATGAATGTAATCATAAATTTTATGGAAAAAAGAACTTTAACCAAGTATATTGCTGTTTTGCAAATATATTATTTCGACATTTCTCTAGTAGATAAAACTTCAACGAAACTATTGTTATCTATACTATACATTTATCAGTAACAAACATTACGATCGAGGAAGCCCCGTTTTTAAAAGCATTTGAAGCATTACATCCAATGTTGATGTCATCTCTAGAATTAAGATCCGTGTCACTAAAATAGAAGGAATGCAAGCCAATGACAAATAAAATCCGTTACCTGTCTAGCGCCCCTCCTGTGTCTCTCTGTAGCGAATTATCCGTTCCCCCGTTTCCCATTCCCTGCTCATACGCTCCCCGTTCAGTTTCCTGAGCTCGTATCACAGATCGCACAGCCGCCTTGCTGCTTTATCCGTCAGGCCCGGAGATCTTTTTATACCGCGCCCGGGAATATGAATATGGTATCCTTCTCATGTTTCCTAGAATATTGGAGCAGTATGCGAACATAAAGCTAATGTTTTATGCCTGTTCCGCCGTGCAGGTGAGCGTGGCTATTGGTGAGATCGCGCTGAACCTTGCCTTCTGGCTGAATTCTGAACCACTTCCAGTAGTCGGTAGCACAGAGATTAACTTTGTTTACAGCTATGGTCGGTTTAAAAAGTCTTGGAGAGAGTTTACATAGATGCGGAATGATAGATAAGGGACTTTAAGTCTTGGTTTGCCTCGAGGAGAACAATTTCAAGTGCAACCCCAAGTGCAGGAGTCCACAAATCTAAGAATGAACGTACAGCAAAGAGCAGTCTAAGTTAAAGAAACCACATCTCAGCATGCAAATGTGCAAGAAGGCCTTTTAACAATCACTGGGCTTTTAAAACACAAGTAGCATAAAAGCCAATAATTCATTTAAAAAATTGCTGGGAAATCAGGACATTCTTTGCTGAACAGGCATAGATCTGTGCTGTATCTTTAGTCCAATTTTTTGCTTTTTGCATTTTCCATGTTGGATGTGATCAATTTTTGGTGAATAGGTGAAATTTGAGAGACCAAAAGTAACGGATATAGCAAACAACAAACAATTTATGAATATTTATTAACTAATCAAGAGTTGGGTCACCCTTTGCATTCAGGACAGCTTAAATCATTCTCATGAAAATTTGAACTGTTTCTAGGGAGATATTGGATCACTCTTCAAGGAGGAAAGCCTCCAGTTCTGTGAAAGATGAAGACAGTGGAAATCTACCCGGCACTCTGTGTTCTAGAGCTTCCCATAAAAGTTCAATGTTGTTTAGATCTGGTGATTTAGGCGGCTATGGAAAGTGTTTGGCTTCATCCTGATGTTCATGAAACCACTCTTGAATCTTTTTAGCAGTGTGTATGGGGGCATTATCATCTTGAAAAATGAAATCATCTTGAGGAAGCAATGTTTGCACCATAGGGTGCACCTGGCCATATAAAATATATATTCATATTCCTTGGCCATAATCTACCATGAAGAGTAATAATCAGACCCAATGAGTGATGGGAGGCCATACCAAACCCACCACCACTGGAAAAAGAAAAGCAACACTATCCAGGCCTGTAAACAGACAGATCAACATTAAATATTGAGATCTACAGCTGTTTATAGGCAAATTTCTTTCAAAGGAAGGCATAAAATTATGTACTGGATTATTAGAGAAAATTTGAGGTGATGAATTTATACTCTCTGCAGAAAGATAAGTTAGCTCGACCCATTGTTCACCCTCCACTTCCAGCTTTCATCTTTAAAGGTGGCTGTAAAACACCACAGTGAAGTTATTCATTACAGTAATAATCCCAACAAGTGAATCCTGACAATCCTATTGAGTGATTGTTATGGGGACCCATGACATAGCCTGTTTTAACACACGCCATTTGGAATGTAAACCAATGTTGTGTATGGGGGTTTTATGGAGTAATGTGGTGTAAATCATGGAAGTCATTGTTTCCTGGTGCAGGCTTGTGCTGCCTGAGGGCTGCTGTAGAAGGAAATATGGTGGTTATGGAGTGATACTGACAGCTGCCATAAAAAAGACTTCAGAAGTTCTAAAATCAGAGGCTGACCGACCATGCCCCCCGTCCCACCCCGCCCCTCACCCCAAAGGAGCCTCTAGGGATTACAGTCTGGTTTAAGAGGTATCTTGTTCATTGCCAAAATCTGTGCCGCGTCTTTCAAACTTTCCGGTGGACACTGGTCTGATCCCTTTCAGGCCACCACACAGTCCTGGTTTGAGACTGAAAAAAGATAACTTATCAAAAGACACGCTGATATATTCAAGCGCCTTGCCAATTCACAAGGTGTTCTTGGCATTGGCAAACCAGTCTTGTACAATGAAAAATGCAATCACAAACTCACTGGTCATACTTCTAGCCAGAACAAATCGAACAAGGATTTATAGGTTTTGGTTGCTAAATGATTAGCTCCAGGCTAAACTGGCCTCTCTGTGTACACGTCTCTGAAATCCAAATTTAATAACTTGATGTTAAAAGTTAATTAGCTGTGGATACAACTCTGTAGTGCTTTAGACAATGTGAATACAACCAATGACCGGGCCAGCTGTCCATTAAGATATTCAGCAACACTTGTTGGGCAGAGGGAGAAGAGCTGTTAGTTTTAGCATTACTCTCCTGGCAAAGAGAGGAGCTGTAGGGCAGTGAGACAGTGGTAGGAACAGTATGTTTTCAGGCCAGGATGTCTAGCTTGCTCAAACAATCTCCTGGGGCCAAAGAGTACACATTGACATGCTTGGCATCATCAAATGAGTTCTCCTCATTAGTTTTTATTTCTCTCTGTTAATTATATTTTCTCCTGGAAAATGGGGCCTGGTTTTATGCACTCAAATTCAAGATCTATATCTGCTTAAAAGGACAATTGCCTGCTCTAGTTGGAAAAAAATGACATTAGGAATCGTATTAGCCAGACATCTGTTACATTAAATGACATTACACATAACATAGCATAACATAACATAACATAGCAGATTTTTTAAATTACTGGCTGAATTTATTTATTTTTTATATGGTGAATTTCCCCTTCTACTGTATTATAACTAATATTTGTACACGGATTTGACATTGTTTCTATTATTATTATTGTTGTTGTTGTTCGTTGTTGTTAGTAGTAGTAGTAGTAGTATTATATGTATAAGAACACTGTTGTAACTCACACAACAAAGCACAATCGTTGGTTGGTTGGTTGGTGGAGAGGAGGCAAGCCTCCCTTAATGAAAAGAGTTCTATAAAATATATAACTATATTAACATTTTTATATATATATATATATATATATATATATATATATATATATATATATATATATATTTTTTTTTTTTTTTTAACTAAATTATATATAATGTGGTTTAGATGTAGATGTAATAGATGTGGTTTCTATTTAAATAAATATGTATATATATATACACACACACACACATATTACGTAAAGAGTGAGCAGCTATTCAAAATGAATCTAACTGGCTTGTTTCAACAACCAAAAACCTTATCTGGGCAACGAATTAGCGCACCAAGTCAGAGCGATGAGTTGCTGCAAGGTGAGTTGAGCGGTTGTCTGTTAAAGTTTGGAGCTGAGAAAATGAGTAATTACATTATTTGCAAACTTACAAGATATACGACTAAGTCAGTCTTATTAAAGTTATTGTGAAGAGAAACCTTTAGTCTTTAGTCAGATATAGTCAGTTAGCTTCCCTAATTATCGATGCTAAGTAGCCTCTTACCGAGTTAGCTAAACTCGATGGCTACTGTGAAACGTGTAACCAACTCATGATTGATCTGCCTCAACTTATTTATTTCATCAAACATTCCGGGTAAGAAAGGGAGGCCGGACATTAGGGACTCTTTCAGACAAGGGAGTGTAAGTTTTGATCTTCACTTGTCATCATAACATTAGTATAGTAAAGTTACCTGAATATCTTTTAAGATTAGTGTAATTTAGCTAGATGGATAGCTAGCCGTGTCAAACAGGTAGCCACGTTACCTAGCTCGTTCGCTGCATCATTAACGGTGCAGAACCTCAAACTTCTACGTCTGCAACTAGCTAGCTAGATAAATTAGTGAATGTCACTGGAGTGTTTGAAGATTTTCGTTCCAAAACGCGATAAATGGTAATGTACTGTGGTGACGGACAAGGGCACTACAATATTGTAATCCAGGCCCGGAGTTACTTGGCTGTATTGGTCAATATAATGTTAGTAAATATAATAATAATAGTCAATGTGGGATCTGTTGCAATAGATGTAATGTTGTGCTTTACCATCAAAATGCATAAAATAGACATTAGCATGCAATACACTCCTTGCATACAAGGAGACTTACATAAAAAGGACCCATGTAGAAGCAGGCACTTTTGCTGAATCTTCCTCTGTACATGTGTGTGTCTGTATGTGTGTGTGTGTGTGTGTGTGTGTGTGTGTGTGTGTGTCTAAAGTTTTGTAAGGGTAACTTGTAAAAATGTTTTAAAATTACTCAGTGTTTCCTCCTCATTACTGCGATGGCTTGAGACACTCGTCAGAGAATATACTGTACGTGCCCATTCTCTCCACAAATGCTTCCAGATATCATTACTGGCCATTAGGGTTGCAGAGCTAGCAATTACCGTACTTAAGACAATCTCTGTTCAGACTAAGAGTTTTTTCCTTTTTATTATGCCCACTTAGGAAAAAAAAGCTTTTCAGAATTTGTAAGACACATTTTTAGTTATTTTTAGACTACCCATCATTTTTATGAGCGTTTAATGATTTGTAGTATAATGTTGTCACTGGTGACGTTTCTTACAGGCAGAACAGAAGAAAACAGGTCCTTGAAAGTGCTCCAGCATTCCAAACGTGTTAAGCGTGGACTATGAGACCGAAAGGTACATGTTGCTGTAAAGACAGAACATTCATACAGTAAGTAATGTGTCCCAATATGCTACATTGTCCACTGGGAAGGCACATTTATCAGTGTTAGGTTCATTGTACAGGAGAAAAAAAATAAGGTTGGAATGTTGCAAACACACAGCAGGCCATGTGACAAAACAAGGAGAGGATGATTGGTTATCTGCTGACAACAAGACGGACAGAATGGCAAGCTTTCTCTGCGGTTCACCGTCAGAGGCATAGGTGAAACCACACCGAAACATTTTGTGATCTGCCGAATGTCCTCTCCGCTTCCCATGTGAGAAGTTAATGCTCATGTGACGTGGGTGGAAGAAGGGTATCGAACGCTAAGCAAACTCACTCCCGGTCTCCTCCATTTCTGTCCTGTTTGAAGACTGACGCAAACAAGCATGATGAGAGGGATTGCATGATTTGTGGTTGGATGCCATGGCAACCGCTCAGGTTGGTTGAGAGAGGGGGGGACCTGTTTGGTTTACGACTCCCAGCTGCGTGTGTGCAGTGCATATGACTCGAGGGGCAGTATCCGGCTTTCTGGCCAGGGAGAGGGGCAGACCTGTTTATCAACCCAGAAGGAAGAGCAGAGCTCAGTCAAAGTGGTGCTCCACAGGTCAGTTGGAAACTACAACAACACCACGATCCATCTGTTGCCACTGCTGCAGGTACAGTGGGAGCACTCTTCAGCTGAGGTCACTGCAGACTTGATTTCACCTCACCATATGTTACAAGGATCATATTTTCCCCTCAAGAATGAAACGTGCACGTCGAGCATACTTACTTTAGCTGAGATCTGCTTTCGAATGAATTTGCAGCTAGTTTCACAGTAGAGGGTCAGTGGCGAGACCAGTTTAGCAGACGTCGAAAGGAACTTTGACATTTACACTACAGTAAATTATTGGCCTCAGGTTTGTACAGAATGCTCACAGAATTATTTTGCAGCTTTTATTTCTGAGATTCCCCCTGTCCAAGACTTACTGTCAAGACATAAAGACTGATTGTAGATGTCAGTACCCACCTACATGCTTAACAGAGATCATAAGAGGCTGTGGTATTTGCTTACTTACTTACTTGTTTATTCATGGCCAAGCCAGCAAGTAATTTATATTTTATAGATGGGAATGTGGGTATTTATTAGGGCAGTGAAATGGTTTAAAATGTCTTGAAACCACCCAGCAGCACAAATTAATTTCATGATGTATTTAACCTTTAAGGAGTATTAAATTCTGAGAGCACATGTCCCAGAGACAGGAAACTGACTTTCCTTAATGTGCTCTGTAAACTGTTCAAGACCAAAATGCTAAAAAAAGGAGAGAGAAGCAAGACAGTCCTGAACATTACCAAATTAAAATGTCATTTTGAAAATTGGAATTGATGCTCAACAGCACGCAGCTACTGACTCAACATTTTCTGTTTCTTGTTTTGCAGTGCATCGTGGGTACCATGCATGTGTATTCCTGTTTTTAATGGCAGCAACAACACAGTGCCTTGGTCAGTTACATTAAAACGCTACTCTGTGCCGTATAATGCAGGAAACCACTTCTGTTATTTCGAATGAACTTTTAATGAAAGCTTTATGCCATTTCTGAGTTTTAGTTCCTGGATAGATGTGGCACGTTTTAAACTTCAAAGTAGTTACAGTAAAAACAATTTCAAGCTTCAGGGCTGAATTATATTTTAACATACAGTTACCTTCATCAGCAGTAACAGCAACTAATGTTTACCTCAAACAACATTTAACTTCTAACTAATGACAACTGAAGTGTATTCACAGCAGCTGAATTATATGCAATCTTGAATTTTTCTGCAATTGACATATGGTTGGAATTCTAAATAGAGTATTTGGCACAAGGTGCGTGTGCACACACACACACACACACACGTGTGACAAAGCAGCAGTGAACCAGTATGCTTTCCAGTTATTTATAAATGAGAATAACAGGAAGACGTGCACAGAAACTCTCACCATGCACGCTAAAGTAACTGCCTTTCGACAGATCATGTGAATAAGGGATTTTACACGGTGTTTACTGACCCTCGCTGACAGTGGGCTGGCAGGTTTTGCAGGCATCACTCAGTCACACCTTATTGAACACCGCGGGCTGTTTGACGCGAGCTCCTCTGTCGTGTTGACGCAGCGTTCGGTTTTGGGGTTAACAAAGTAACTCAACTGTGGTCCTAGTGTGCTGGCGAAGAGGCCCGCCTGAAGTGTGAAAGAAATTGAGCATTTCGGTCTAAGCCCCCGCAGATAATCATCCGCTGTTTCAGTTCTCCTGGGGTGGGGGCGCGGGGGGCAGGGGTTGGAAGGTGGGTCAATGAACTGCACATACAAGCTCTGAATTTCCCAGGGAAAACTGAAATCCACTGAAAACACTTTTCTGAAATCCAAGGAAAACACCCCCCCCACACACACACACACACACACACACACACACACACACATACACACACACACATACACACAATAGGTTCATCAGAGAGTGAAAGCATATTCTCATAGACCCTTAGGTTATCAAAATGGGGTTTATATCGGATTTTTATGGCTTCCTTTATTGGAAACTGCAATAATGTCATGCACTTTTTATGTCGTATTTAAACCCCATCAGATTTGTGCAATGTCTAATGTATAGCAGCAAACTTCCATTTCCTCACATTCGGTAGACTGTCCAGAATAGATGGGATAATTCTTTGTGCTTGTATACTATTGTGTGCACAGCATATACCTAATACTGCTGTATCTGTATTATGATATTAACATATACTAGTGGGTATGCATAATACTCATGGCATGGAAAAAGAAAACAGGCTTTGTGGTTTCTTTGTTTGCTTTGATTCAGTCATTCCTTAAAAAATGGTCATTCATTCTATCATGAATGAATGATCATCATCAATCACCCCACATGTAGCGGGCTTGTTCATTCTTTCTATAATGCATGACAGTATGAATTTCAAATGTAATGTGCAAATGTGACTTTGCAAGCTGCCTTACATGTCTATTTCATCTGCTCTGTACTGACACTGAAAGATCATTTTCAGCCTTTAATATGAATACCGAAACGCGAAGCATTTCAACCCTTAGCCTGATTGGCTCACTTTAATAGCAGAAAAGAATACAATTTTACCTCTTGTTTTACTCACAGTAGTAATTGATGGGCAAACTTATGAAGCAGTTTTGCATTACATCTTACTAAAGCCATCGTGTTTTTTCATGGTACAGTAGTGACTCCCGTAAGCCATGGTGTAGTTTAAAATAGTAACAAAAACAGCACTGGAAACCAAACTAATATACATCAGCCCCTGAAAACATGAGGCTCAGTCAGACAAGTCCCCTTTGTGAAAATAGAGGATGCTTGAGAAGTGCCAAAAACTGTTTTTGCCAACCTCATAGCGTGTTATTCAGACTTGGCCAAATAAGGTCTCTCTACCCGAAGTGCACAGTTAAGGCAAAGATAAGGGCCAACCCCAAACCCCCACCCCCCAACACTCACTCTATCTCTCTGTCCCTCTCTCTCTCCTGTCTCCCAGCTGAAGGACTAAGACACTAAAACACAGGATTAGTTTGTCATCCCAAAGCCCACGCAACATGGTGAATCGATTCCTGTCTTGATAAATGCTCGCGTGTAAATCAGGGGGATCCAGCTTCCCGCGCCTCTCGCCTCCTTTCCTCCAGGAACCCCTGCTCTCTGCTTTTTGGCCGGGCCGCAGGGGTGGCGCATGCTATCATTTGCGCGCCGAGGGCCCCCGGCATGTGCAGAGGTGTTATGGTGTTTAGCGCATAGGCGGCAGGTTCCCGCTTCCCGAGGAGCGGCCCTAAATCCCCCTCCAAAGCCTCCCTCTCCCATCCATCACCGAGCCGCGCGGAGCGGCCCTGGCCATTTCCAAGTTTTCGGGCTCCTCTCTGCGGGCGATCAACACAAACAAGGCCAAGTTTGCCGAGCAAAGAGCTGTTGGCGTGAGGAGATTAGTGAATGAAGTCAATGTGAACTCTGGGTCCCAAAGGGCATCCAATATACCAGGGAGAGCCTGCTCTTTCCTTCCTCCCTTACTTTTTAATTAGCTTTAACAGCAAGAGTCTGGTCTGATTATTATTTAATATATTTTATGCTGTATGCAGTACCAGGCACTTGCAATCCAGAACTGACCTCCACAGCTAAAAGACCCTCAGATAGTGGGCAGTGTCCACTGCCTGATTTGCCCTTTTCAGCCTGTTTACATATAGACATGAAATGAGTGTTGTTTCTCAGATCGACAATACCATTTTTAATGTTTCTGATCCCTTGGAAACACAAAGCATGCTGTGGGTATCTTCCTCCTAATGCACACATATGTGTGGTTTGTCTGTGAAGATGATGTAACCGTTTCAATAGTTCATAGTCTTAGAAAATTGAAGCTTCACGCTGTATGTCTGTGTGCACATCGAGCCATCTGACATCAGTATTACTCACATTCATTAATACTGATCATGTTTTGGATTCACTCATATAAACAGGGCTTAAGTAGCTTAACTATCCTTGGACAAAATTAAGCGCAACAAATAAAATACAGGTGGTCGAGGATACGGTCTCATCCACGCACGCACGCACGCACTGGATACAGAACAGTGAATTCAAATGTTATGCACATGGATACAGGAACAGCAGTTAAATGTTTCTTAGTTATGTGTTAAAGCCCTAAGTGCATACCAGGAGCTGGCTGCAGTTGCTTGTTGGAATACCTTCAGTAGAAAGTTGCCAATAATTACTGCCCGCGTTTTGTAATTTACATGAGTTTACCTCACAAAGCTCTGCTCATGAAAGAGGTTCTTTAATACAAAAAGCAGGCTGAGGCTGTCTACCAGGATTAATGGCTTCGGCAAACAAGCCCCAGTCTTCTGGAAGTAACTAAAAGCCAATGGGAGTGGGTGTTGATTTTGTACAAGGCATGATATCAAGCGAATAAAACTGTGGAATACCAAGTGTAGATGTCAAATCAAACTGGGTGACCATTTGTCATGGTGTCCTTTAGTTTCATACCATTACATACTGCCAGTAGGAATTCAGTTTGTGAGCCTACTTCCTCTGTAAGCCTCATTTGCCAGGAGAGTAGCACATCCTCTGAACCAAACCAATGAATACAGGGATAGAAAACACGTTGCTAACTGTACAAACAAGCTACAAAATGCTCCATCTCACAGAGCTGTATAAGCGAATCGTTTTGTCTGTACATTGCAAAGATGACATTACAGTATGTTTTCTTTGGGATTGATTTCAGAAACATCTAAATTGTATTTATTACATGTTTTATACATAATACATAAATATTTTTTGCTTTATGTATTCAATAAATAACAGCACCTGTAAAGTTGTACAAAGTTATGGATTTCCATTAAATTTTATGCCTGTCTTTATAGTGAAGTAATATTTGGACTTTACAAGTATTTTACATTTGTTGTAGGTGTAATAGTTCTGTATTTTTATGCACAGTATCATATGGGAAAAAACCCACATGTGTTTCCTGGTTTAAAACACTTAAGGCATAATATATTCCCTCAAGCGTGGAGTAATAAGTGCTCCACCACTAAGTGTGCTGCACAGGAAGGCACTCATGTTCCAAACTAGAAACTGAGCATGGTGAAGCGTGTGCACAGGTGAGGTAATAGGCTGTCATTATAGTGTTTGTGGCTATGTTTGTGCGTTGCAAACTTATCAGGGACAACAAAGGGTTTTTTATGAATACTCCTGTAGCATTTACACACATCCGTGAGTGAATCTGTAAGAAGGATCTGTCACGTTCTACCGTCCGTTCTTGACAAACACATCCAACGTCATCCAAGTCTTTCAAGCTTTACGGAAACTTGATTGCTGCAATGCACAAGCTGACCGAATCATGCGGATTTCACATTAGAGCCGCCTGCTTCTCCCCTTGGAACACTTCCTAGTGTGCAGACACGTATGAATCAAATCTCAGACACCTATGAGAGCTAAAAAGCACGGCCCTCTAAATGTGGCCATAACTGTAGTTTAACCATAGCTGTTTAAATAAACAAATCAAACTGGAAGGCCTCTCGATGCGACGTAGGCTAGCTTTTCAAAATTCCCCCAACGAGCTTCTGGAGTCGTGTTGAGTGCGTGACGGTACATTAATAAAGGAAAAATGGGATCAAGGACTTTGACACTCGAGTACAAAAGCAGCTGTCCAGCCTCTGCCCAGGGTTCAACTCAAAACATCCTGCTAACGACTTCTGCAAATTGGATATAGAGCTCACGGATCGTCAGAATTTCAGTTAAGCCACCAATTATGGGTAGCACAGAACCACATCCAGTGACACAGCAGATTTAGAGAAAGCACATCATTAAATTAACATGGGAACAAATATTTGGCGGCAACCGTGAAACCGCTTCATAATTTATAACAAAGTATTTAAAAACTCAAAAGAAATTTGCTTCATATCAAAAGTTCTCATATGTTTTATTTTACGTTAGAAATGTCTGAGAAATCATTTTTGGACGTAACAGCTAGAATAAATGTCTAGACACACTCTTAATAGCCTATAAGTCAGTGCCACTGGTGCATTATCTGCAAAACATTCATCTACATAATATAAAATTCCTTCCTTCAAGGAAGCAGTTTTGATCTATTGTCATTTACATATTGTTGTCTTGCTTTATATGTTAATGTAACCCCTTCTACATACTACATACTCTATGGTGATCTTCAAAAAATTGGTCTGTCCAAGCCACATTGCCTCTTGATGCATTTAACCATAGGCAAACCCAAAGGTTTTTTTATATGTGTGAAATATGATACTCAATCATTAGTAATGACTTGCAGAATATCTGCACTATATATGGTCACTGATGTCTTTATGTTGTCCATCATTGACCAGAAATTATCATTCCACTGCTAGTCTTTCATTCATCACATCATCATCATCTCCTTACCCCCCAATGCTTTCAGTTCTCATGCCCAGATGTAACCCATGGCAACAGTTGCCCGAGATACAGTCCTTAGAATTGTGTTCTAATGGCATTTGAAGTCCACATTAGGAGTGGCACTATACACACATTGAAATGTTTACTTTTTTTCGGAATTCCCAAGGCTGCAGGAAAATGTGTTTGTGTTTCTGCCTAAGACAAAATAAGCCTTGTTCTGCTTCAACTATCAAAGAGCCTGAGAGAAGAATAATGATTTTTAAATGACTAACGTTTTTCGGAGTGGAAATAACAGAAACGAGTGTGATTTCTTTCGTGGCCACGTAATGTGTTCGGACTTCAGAGCGCTGCCAGACCTATTTTAGTCACTTAAATGATGAATAGCAATTGTATAGAAGCATATGGGACATCTAGAACACAAGCGTGCAGGTCTGAACAATCACCAGAGTAAAGCAGTCGGTGTACCATGAATGGTTTTATCACAGCTGTAATATTTGACTACTCAGAGTGACATGAATAACACTCGCGAGAAGGTAATGAATGTTAAAATAAACAACGTAAGGAGTGTATTTCATTTATCAAAATGTACTACAGTTTGCATGCTGCTTTCATGCACTGTATGCACTTGTATGCACATGCAGTGGAATATATAGTCACATGTAGCATATTATATAGTACTTCCATAAAATTGCATACATGAAAGTGGCAAATACTCACACATACACAAACATACACACACACACACACACACACACACACACACACACACACACACACACACGTACAGTATATATATGTACTTGAGCCTTTGAGTCGTCAAAGAGCTGGAAGACAATGTGTCCACTGGCTGGACTTCTGGTACCAGATGCATAGTTGCACTAATTGTGAACCTGAATGAAAGTGCAGGTTATTAATTGTATCTCCTGATTTCTCCAGCGCCGGGACAGCCCCCGTGTCTGTTATGAATGCCAGATTTCCTTTGACTTTGGCTGTTCTGGCTATGGCAGCACACACTGCTGCCAGGACTCCACTGTTTGTTTATCTCAGCGAATTAACAATCAGTTCCAATCCAGTGACAGAGGACCACACCACTTCCCCCCGCATCTTAACGCGGTAGGCTTGTCATTAGTTTCGTCTCCATCTCTTTAATCTGCGAAATTAGAGGAGCGGCGATGTTTTGGCAAAGGGGTTCACTTGTGCGTAGCACCGAAAACAAAATCAAAAATACAAACAAAATACACAAAACAACGGTTGACGTAATCAAAACAAACCCAATGGTGAACATAATGGAAACTATATCACACAGCCATGGTGTTTTGTGGTATGAAATATGACATCCATTATTCCACAACCTGTACACTTACTGCTCCAGCAATATTATGGAAGTACTGGGCTCACATTTCTCTTGTTGTGTGGTGGATGTGTTTCAGCTGTAGGACGTGTAGTTAGGTCTCATGCTAAAGATCAGGAGGCTTGTGTTTGAAAGCACTTGCACACCAGCCCTGCATCCCATAACAAACCACAACAAAGACCAGCGGGTGTTACCTTTTGTTTGTAACCACTTTTCTCCCTCCCACATGTTGAGTCACTGTTATTAAATGGGAAGGCGGTGTGCCTTGCAATGCATCCGCTTTGGCAACTGTATGAATGGTCCATGGTGACATTGCAGCTTGCTCCTTACATAACTAACAAAATGAGCGAAATAATGTACTTATTTCCTGTTTTCCTATTTAGATTCACACACGTTGGCCCAAGAGATGCATATGGTGTGAAAACTGGATGGTTTTATGTCTCTAAAAATGAAGGATGGATTTTTGTTTTACGTTTGTCAGGGAATTTCATTGGTATGGTGGACATTAAAGAACTTTTACACTTCCGTAGCCAAAACTTACACTGCTAAAATATCAAATACTGAGCAATGGTGTGCAAGCATGGTGTGCAAACAATGTAAGAGTTACCTCCGCCGAGAGAGTCGTTTTCCACCTGGAACAGCAGGTGAATTTATTTCCTGTGGCAATTATTTCATTTAAGTCATTAAGACCTGAGGCAGTCAGAAAATCTCCAGACACAGACTGTCATTCCCCTGCATGGGATGCATGACTGCAATGATTGGACTCCAATCTGCAATAAACCTGAGGCATTGAGTCATGTCCTGTCTGATAAATATACCCAGCTAGTCTAGATAAGAGTAGATGTGAGTGTGTGAGTGTCACAGTCTCGCATGTCAGATAAGCAGCTGCTTTGCTCAATTTTTAAAAAATGCACAAAATGGAGAAATGCGGGTTTTCTCCATTTTTTGTGTAATCAGACAAGGGCATCTCATCAAACAACTGATTAACTTGCAAATTAAGAGTTGGTATGTAAGAAAAAAAAATGCGGACCAGATGACCCCTGTGGTAAAGTAGTCCCTAATGAAAGCATGCAAGGCAGTCAGACTGTGTGCACACAATCGTACTGCAAAGTAGATATCGTAGACAGTGAATCCTGCCTAGCCCGCAGAGGAATAGTGGCGACCGGTCAATAAAAGGTGCACGTGAAAGGGTGCGGAATGGGTGCTGAGTGTCTGACCAGCGGGCAGGGCCGGTCATGGCCTGGCGCTGCATGAATGCCCCTGTCTGTTTGCCCGAGCGCCCTGCTGTCAGAGGCCGTGCCAGGGGATGAGCTCTGATCCGCAGAGGCGGCGTCTCCCCCGGAATACTGATGATGTCAGACAGAGAGAGCCCGTCTCTCTCACGCCCCGGACGGACACCGGCGACGGAGAGCGCTGTCTGGAGCATCCGCATGCACGGTCTCTCCCCTCCTCCAAAAAAAGAGAAAACGGGGCAAAGTTTCTCCCAGAACAGTGCTGCAATGCTGCGGCTTGACCGTGATTCCCTGCTACATGAACAAACGGGCTGATTCCGTGACAGCGAAAGAAAGCAGGGTCTCAGGGTCTATCACTGCTGAACAGCACTGCAGTGTCCTCTGAGCAAATAATGCTAGACAGTACTCTGCAGTGCATGCATCAGTTGAGGAGCCGAGGCACAGATGTCCAGCTGCATTTATTGCATGTCAGACAAGCATCTCTATTGCAATTGCGATCTGGCCTAAGAAAACACAGACACAGCATTTTTTTTTAAATGATTCTGCAAAAGTTCTATACTGTGAAGGGCAGGTGTAGTCTTTCAAATGGATATTTTGTCCCCCTTCCCATATACAGTAGTTGATATGCATCTCTTTCGCCAAACCTTTGAGTCACAAATTCTTTCCAGTGCAAAGAAAGGAACAATATCTCACGCTACACCTTCCAGCATGCGATGCTTAGTTTTCTCCAGAAGAGTCAGCCTGATGCTGACAGTATATCTTAAGAGCTTTAATATGAACACACAAATGCCAGCGTTTCAGGAGAGATGGTTTTGTGTCAGGAATAGGCTGGCGTGCACCGATGCACAGGGAGAGGAAAAGGCCACGGCAGGCCCCACCTGGAATCCTGTACAGCCCGAACGGTGTGCGTTTCGCCCCCGGGTCTCGGTGCGTGTGAGGATGCAGGGATTTCCTTTCAGAGATTCGGCATTCGTGCAACAGGAAATTACCCTCCGTCTGTTTCCAAGTACGCCCATGTGGTGAGAACGGCCTCATATCTGTCAGAGCCTTTCTGGTGCCTCAGCGCCTTTGAAAATGCCTTTGCCACATCCCGAAGACAGACTGCGACAAGGTTCATCTGAATGGCAATAAAAATGTGAGACTGTAGCTTAGTTTGCGCTTTAAAATTATGAAATCTATCCCGTCAATGGGCATGAAAACACACATGCAGTGTAATTAGGTATGTTTAAGGTAGAGTATTAAGAGTAAAATCAGTTGTATTTTGGGCAAGGCGATATGGCAAAAAAAAATCTTTTTTGAGATGTTTTGGCAATGTACAATACATATTACGATATTTTGTATTTTTTAATTGGAGTTTGATTTTATGTTTTAGCCAACAGAGTGCCAAGGGAGGGCCATGCTTTTCTGCCTGATTGTGGCTGTTAAAAAGAATTCTTATCTGCAAACTTAAATTCAGAAATGAAAGCCATTGGTTTAGTTTAATCAGTACAGTGCTTTGGCTTATGTCAGCTCGTTTGAATCTGAAACTGTTCCAAATTACAGAGGTGGAACCCTTTGTTGGAATCAGCTCTTCCCCTGAGTCCACAGTAGTTTTCTTGCTTCCCTCACCGTTTCTCGGTGAAAGAATTTTTTAACTTAACTGTCAAAACAAAGTGAGTTATTTCTAGTTGCTCTCCCTTAGCCTCAGCTAGCCCACAGGTGCCTCACTGTTAGTATCATGTGATGCTCTACAGTGAGTGACCACAGGGAACAAATAAAAATATATAATTTATGAATAATTTGCACAAATAGTGATATAGTTTATTAAACTGATAGGTCCAGCCCACCTTTCTGATTGACCAATTCACCAATTCACCAGTGTACAATTACAATATACCATCGTTAAGTCGTAATATCATCACACTCGAAAGCAACTCATAAAGAAACACACCCCCAGCTGGTTGTTCTCGGGAATGGTAGCTAAAAATAGATTGAACCTGACTTGACCGTAATGTTGAATGAAGCGGGAAAATAAACCATGACAAAACAAGGAAAAAAATGCAGCTAGCTAGGCATGTGTAATGATAAATGCAAGTGCAAAAAAGCATTAGCAAAGTCCAATTTAGCTAGTTAGTTTATCTATTTAGCTACTGCACCGTGGCTGAGATTTTATCGTTGATTATATGAAATCATCATATCTGTCCACCCCTGTTAGCATTTTACTCCCCTGTGTTGCAGTGCAGCTGTGACATTAATTGCAATTCTATGTTACCTTAACATTTGTAACACACACACAGTTGGCCCATACGGTGTAGGTAGCATGATTTGAATTTGTGTTTTTGCAAAAGAGAAAAAGACAAGTGAAATCCATGTGGGTACACACCTCTGGACTATAATTGATTAGCTGCTACTTCTTATACCTATGTATTTTGCATCTTAAACATGCAAAAGAGCATGAAGAGGTTAGGGATAAGGAAGAGTGCTAGTCCAGGGATACTTGGATTGTTGCCTGAAAATGAAGTCCAGTGATAGTGTTTGATTGCATGTTTGAAGCCTTAATTTAGCACAGAGAATTTCCAGATGGGTGAAATTCCAGATGAAGAATCTCAGAACTTCAGGATTACTTAAAGTTGTATTTGCTAAGGGATGAAGGGACAGACCCCCCCTAACTGTTAGGATAAGTTTGTTGACTCACTGTGGACAGCATTGAAAAGGACAGTGCAGATTGTAGAGGTAAGTATTTGGAGGAGGAGGAACCCTGGAAAGCAGCTGACTCGAGAATGTACACATACGTGGAATTTTTCTGGTTGCAGAAGCCCCGGATCAGTTGGGTGTGAGTAACCATGAAGGGATAGTTTGAAAAATGCTCTCTCAAATCCTCCTCTATAACTGCAGTCAGCATTTTTATAGTAAAGGCCATTGATGTAGTAATACATTGCATCCATGTAACACCTTTAATGAATCTCAGAGTCATTTAGAGTGAGGGTGGGGTGCCACACCTCGAATGTTACTTATGGGTAGCAGTGTGGCAGACATTTTCTGACAGAATGTTTGTATCTACCTGGTGTTCCTTTTGAATGAATTGATTTTTCAAATAAAGCTGTAATGGACAATGTACATCAAGAGATAATTGTATAGTAAATGACTTGAAGTTTTTCAGTCAGCACTTCAAGCTCCCATTTAAAAAAAAAAAAAGTGAAACAAAAACATACCACAGCAGGACATTCCATTTGGTGAAAGGAATTAAATCAAAAATGCATTATACAGAATACTTAATATTGGATTATGTCTGCATGATGTTTAAGAATGAGCCATATTTCACAGTATGTACAGTATGTTGCTATAGTCAAGGTCTGGAGACCACAAGAAATATGCTACAATGTGGCGTTGTCTGGTATAAATAACATAACGTGTTTTCCATGTGTGCTTGACCAACAAACCCAACGCTGAACATCGTGATAATTGCTTAAACACTCTCTAATGAAAGTATCTCGACGCCTGGCAAAACACGAATACTCATCTGAGACATCTGCTTCATCTGTTTTTTGTTTATATATCGATCTGTCTGGGGGATCACAATGTATTAAAATCCACAGGGCCCTTTAAATTGAGCGTGGTGACATGCTAAACTTATGTTATGTTCATAAGAGGAGAGTGATGCAATGGTGAGAGACGAGTCACAAGTATACAGTATGGAATATCAAGCCACAAATATTCTTTAATAGTCTTTTTCAATACTTAGTGTGATGTGATAAAAGTTTTATTCTGTATAATGTTTTTGGCCGATGTGTCTGACAACAAAAAGGCTTTGAAATACACCTGACAGCATAAAACATTCAAAATAATACAGTAAATAAATCATCAAGGTAAAGAGACACAGAGAAACTAAGCAAAAGCTAGACATTGCCTTGAAGTTCAAACAGTAGGGAATATACTGTCAAAATTAGGGTACGGACATCAACAGCTTTGTTCCTTATACTCTTCTGCCAACTTGCTGCCTCAGACACCTGAATTTAAATGATACTTTATTTACCAGGGCTGGCCAACTGGGCACATTAGTAAAAGCATCAAAATCATGCTTTTTAGAATCACTTATATACAGCATTTGATTTAAGCAGTGAGTGAGTAAGAGGATCATTCACAGGATATCCTTTATCCAGGACAAAAAAGTGCATTTAAACTAAGCATACATTCTATTAACATGACAAATGAAATGTGCAATTAGTCTGTTACTGTGCAATACAAGCAAACTTTGCCTGTTCGTCCAATAGCAGAGGCCAATACTTCACATAATGCAATAGTTTTTAAAGGGACTTAGAGGTTTTTTTAATATACTCCATGGATTTTTCCATTGCTGTGGTAAATATTGCAAAATTCAAAATAAATGCATTGCATGTGAGACATGATTTCTGGGGACTCCTGTGTTTTTTTTTCTCAGGAGATAACTCCTGTTATCTTTAATTTTTATGAAAATGCAGGAGACATACTAATCTGTTGAGCTGAGGGTGTAGTAGCACGTAGTTTCTTGGTCTAGTAAACCAGATGGAGAGACAGTCCTTTAGCGGCTTGCAGAACTGCTCCTTGGCTTGTGGTTCTTCTTCACCACCCATATCACGCTGTGCTGATGGTTTCATAACACCCCGTTCCTTTGTAAACAAACCCCTGTCCATACTTGGAAAAAAGTCTAGAAAAATACCCCATTATGGATGGTGTTAAAAGTAGACGTGTTGAGGGAGAAGAGCCCTACTGGCAGCTGTAATTATGTCGTAACTCTTAGAGACAGGAGATCATCCACTCCGCCTAGGCCGCTGCTTGCTCATTTGGTTTCAAAAACAGCTCTGGCCGTTCTGGTTTCGGGCCGGAAGCAATCAAATGTGAGCTATGTTAATTGCTCAAGCGACACAATTCTAAAAATATGTCTTTTCCACGAGAACTAACGCTAGGCGAAATACATTTCCACAACAAAGTGTAAAAGCTAAACGCTAAGGGTCGTATCTGAATACCCAGAAATATATTTGCTGGGTATAGTGAGGTTGGTATGCAAACAATACATCCATGAAGTATTTGCATTTGTATGCTTTATTTGTATGCTTCATCTGCCCAGACAAAACCAAACTTTAGTAAGCACAAGGTATAACTGCAGTTAGAAGAAATGAATTACAAAAACATAATGGTACAGTCAAGTGTTTTTTAATCTGTGTGTCATAATTAGATACTAAAATGGGTATATTATTAGCATAGTCATGTTTTACTAGCATGACATTTCTATTATAGGATCTTGAGTCTCCTTTATAGGTGCCGTATGTTACATTTCAACCCGATATTCATTCACAGCAGGTACAACCTATCATTGTGGGCTGAGCAAGTCCATTCATTTGAAATTATTTACAAACATTTAACTTTGTAATTATATTTCAAGTGTGACTGGTTTAGGCTCAGAGGAGGATGCTGATGTAGAGAGAGGGACATTTCACAGGAATAAAGGACAGCGGCTGTTCCCCTGGCTCAGGAGATATTAATGGACTCCACTGTAAGGACTGGCAAAAGCAGGTTGGCAGGCCTCTGTGTCCACATTTAAATAACTGTCCGTTACAGTAACATTGTGTATCCTTTAATGCAGCTCTTAGGTAGAGATGTGAAAGGTTTCCAGGGCACATTTTCATTTTCTGTTGTTGGAGTGGCCTTATTTCTTCCTGATAGTGCTGCCAGTTTAATACTGTGGCTACAGCCTTCCATAAAACGCTTTTTTATTATTAGTAGTATTATTGTTTTAGACAGACTTTATCGAAACGTACGTGAACATAAATTTCTTTCTTTATTTGAAACCACAGTTAATTACACGAAGCATGGATAAGGCCAATCGTTACCTTGTAAAAGCAATGAGAGTCAGGTGGTGCCTGTAGTACTTTGAAGGGGAGAGTGGTGAAAGTTCCCAAATAACACAGCAGTCACTGCAAATTATACCCCTGGTTACGGTGGCTTTTGATGCCATTATTTGCCAGCGTGGTGCTCGCACTGACCACAGCCATCTTGAGTACATTAGATATTTTACCAGTGCATAGGAAAAAAAACACAACCGATCACAACTTATAGTTGCACCAGAGGAGTTTTTTGGATCAGCTAGCGAAATTTCCACATTACAGTTTTACCACAAATGCAAGAACATTTTCTTATGCCAAGCGTTCTGTCTCCATTGCGGTGTCACCCACAGCTTTGGTGACATGCACCAACAGCTCCTGATTGGTCCTGCTGTCTTGCCTGGCCAATGACTTGACGCCATCACTCTACGTTGGCCGGCTACTGCGCCACCTACCGACGTGTGGTTGTAACACTCCCAGCTAAATGGGCTGCTTGTGCAGTTGCCTGTCTTGTACATGCTTGTTATTCTCTGGTGTAATAACGCTCTTTATTGCGCACACAGAAGGCAAAGAACATGACACAGCTAGACACCAGTTCATAGAAGGCAATCCCACACCATAGACCTTCCTTAACCCTTTCTCATGTGACTTATTTTATACTGTGTAGCGCGCGTGTTACGTTCCACGGTTCGTTATTTTTCTGTTAGCGTTATTAAGCTTCTCAGTTTTCACCGCCACATTTGCTATACTTTTTGTGAGAAATCACTGTTTCCTCAAAGCTAACGCTAGCTAGACTTTCCTAATCTAGTGCTCTAATCACACTGGTGTGACCGTATGCGCAAAAGGGTTAAAGAGCTCCATCTCTGTGGCTTTATCAGAGGAAAGAACGTTAATGAGTGACAGTGTTCACACAGACAGAAGCTACACCTGATTCGTCACAGAGCACCAGCTAACCAGCGGCTGGACACCACTGCCCTCTGTGCTGATGATGCGATCAGCAGGGATCTTAGCAGAGGGATCCTCCTGCCCCCACAATACTGAGGAGAATCCCCACAGCCCGATTGGTCAGGATCCACGCCATTGTCTCCAAGGCTTCCTACCCCTAAAGGCACAGCTTATCTCTGCAGTAGCCAGGTCTTTTTCGTAATGGAATTTACCGCAGTACAGAACAATGTGGATCTTTTCCCAGGAATATCAAGCGGTCACCACAAGCACGTATTTTGCATTACCACAGCTCCTCCCTGTTCTACAGCATACCCTTTATCACTCTGCCCTTATCTAACTCTCCAGTTTGCAGTGATTCTACTCAGATTCCCACTACAATAAAGAGGTCAACCACCATAAAGTTGAGTGGGGACATGATACAAGGAAGTGGCCAGTAATGTTAACTGATCAGCAGGATCGTATTCCTGTTGTACAGATAAATTGTTATGGCTGTCAGTGTTTTGGCAATATAAAATTTGCGTCGCTGTTCATCCGGCTCTCCCTACTCTGTTCCCCTGTGCCCCGTTTGATTTCAAAAATCATCTGCCATGTGTGTTTACAGCACCTCAGCACATTGTGCAAGCATTGCTGCCTGGATTTTCATTCATTTTATTCATTTTTAATTTAGTTTTCTTAAATTTGTCCCCAGTTTTAATCTTTCATTAACATAACATTTTAATTTATTTATTCAGTTGAGTGATGGAAAAATTCAGCCATGGCCTCACCCCCCCACACACATTAGATGCTTTGTGTATTAATTTTGAATGCTTTTTGCCCTTTTTTTTTTTGCCCATTTGCAATACCCAGTTACAACACAGAAAGGCCGCTCATTGCTGTACACTAAGAACCCGTGAGCACGCAGGAAAGCATATGCTCTCTTCCGAAAAACACATGATGCCACTTCTTTTCACACCACTCCCCATGCCAAACTTGTACGGTCGTGAGTTGGAGGAAGACATTTCATGTACAGATTTATACAGGCTGTGAGCACGTGATTGACCAGCAGAAGTCACTGTTGTGCGATGAGACGGACACACCCCGTCAGCTGATGAAACAACCAGAATTGAACCCTGGGAGTGGAGTTCAGCTTGCGTCCAAAGCCACCGCCTTGAACACTGAGCTACTCAGAGCCCTAAAAAAAAATCATGTTAATTATTATCTTTCAAGCAGGTAGTACTTTATGCTTAGCAGATCTGAAATGTTTTTAGGTGCTGAATGTAATTCACTTTAATGTAAAAAGTTTTTAGATAGGTGTTATTTAAATCTTAATCTCTTTGTACTGTAGTACACTACCTATGCTTATATATGCATGTCTATTAAATCATTTTCCATTTGGATATATCATTAATCAAGAAAATTGTTCCCGTATGTTTCTTTTAGTTTTTTAAGGTCTTGCTGGCCACATATTTGAGCTGCTTCATAACATGCATGAAAAATATCCAGAACTGTATGTTATCTCAAGCATACATCAATAATACATTGTTCGTGTACTTTAAATAACCCCATTCTGAAAGAAGTAGGTGCCCTAAAACAACGCTGCTTAAAACGTTCCGTTACAATTACCATTTCCCATTCGAAAGTAACGGCCTGGTCGTTTAATTCTAATGTTCTGTCCGCCCCTGATGGTTTTATGTGTTTTTCAAATGACCCAAGGAGAGTTTAAAGCCAGAATCCACACGTTGCACATTAAAATATCTACTTTGCATCATACTGGCTTCCTCCTCCTGTAATGGCGGATTTTATTTTCTGTCACGCCCAACCAGCTGTAAGGACCAACAAAGAAAAAAAAAAACTCACACAGGAGCGAAACTGTTGAATCCAAACTATAATTTAGTCTTTAAGTTGCACACAGACTTCATGATGCATAGAAGTAAAGATGCTGAGTGTTAAAGTTTGTAAAATTAAAGCGTCGTGTTCAGGTAAAACATGGCTGTAATGTGCACGCAATCACAAGTGTCACAGTTAGCATCACCATTACTCTTGCTCCTTTTTAGCATAGCAACAGTATGATGTATAATTACACCAGAGACTGAGTAAAGCCAGTAAGGGAAATAGCTTCATGGATATTCACATTACTCAATGTCAGTGCTGTTAATTTGTTTTATTACCTCGCTCGGTTGTGTTAGGAATGGTTACCAACCTTTTGCGATTTTGCACGGAACTGGACTGTGTTTGGGTCAGTCTGAGGGCAGGGGACTGGATTGCACATATTGTATAAAATTTAAGCAGCAGTTCAGACAGGTGCAGGAGATCAATAGGGACATCACACATGTACAGAAGTACAGCTGCTAGAAAACTGTATCAGCTGATAGACAGGCCATTTGCTTACAGGACATTGAAGGACCCTGTATGTTTAGAGAACAGAATACACATTATTTTTGAGTCACACACAGATAGACATCATTTGTTTACTGCAAGGTTTTCCAAGCTTGTTTCAGTTGGCTATAAGCCTGATGTTACCACATGAGGTAATGCATCGTTCAAGTGATGGACATCTAGGGGTTCCCGAGTGGCTCAGTCAGCAAGGTGAGTTAAGTTCAAAAACCTGCGTCATCTCCTAAAAACGCCCAAAGCGGCCGAACAAATTGGCTTAGTTCTGCAGTGTATTGGGGTGGGGTAGGTCAACCAGAGTTTTCTCATCGCACTGCTATCAGGGCCCCCCGATTTGGCAGGAGCTTGCGAATTGGTTGGGCGACATCAGTGGGGTGGCGCTGATCTTAGAATGAGCACCCGCTTCACTGTGGCGTACTGTGTGACATGAAAAATTGTCGTTGGCTGTGTGCAAGCGTGTTGGAGGATTGCATTCATATAACTTGAGTGCTTCGCCAGTCGTCACGGTGAGACGAGCCTAATGGACAATTAGCGATTCCAAAACAGAGTAGCATAAATGGAGGAAAAAAGCTTCGAAAAAGTGAAACACCTGTTTTGTGCCTGTCGGCTCCGAATAACAAAAAAATGTTTTAAAACACATTTACTCAGTCTTAGTTCTACACGAGTGCACATCATTCTTACCATCGGAAAATGGAAAAAAAGGAACAACCTTATTTTTTCAGCTGTTATGCTTGCAGAATAAAGCTTAAATTTATTTCAGGTCACTTCAGTATAAATGAATGATTACAATATGTGAGTTTCTTACTGGATGTCCCCTGTCTCGCATTGCAGAAGAAAATAAATAGCGCTAAATCATATTTATGGGTGCGCTGCACCTTTGCAAAAAAAAATCCGAAGTACTGGCACAGTAGACATGTTCCAGGTCATGACTCCCTCATACATTATTATATATTTTCTACAGAAATTGATATGACACGGAGTCTGTTGTTATGGAAAGTGACAGGATCCAGCAGTGTCACCATCTGAGGACACAAATGATGACAGTGGATGAAACACTAGCATTCCTTACATTACAAATGGCTTGATATCTATCAGTATACAGTATATATATCTATCAGTCATTTCAGTACTGATGCCTTTGGTCTGCTTGGCCATCTGCATAAAGAATCAGGAATGTCATGAGCAATGCATTATTGCCCTAAAAAAAAGACAGAAGTCACCTCACCCTTCCTTGGGATGGAAAAACTCGTTCCTCTTCTAAACAGTCAGACAAAAGGAAGCCAATCCTCACAGGCTTGGAACGCAACCTCACTTGTGATCTGACATTATTGTGATTTAATGTAAGATTTAAAGTGTCTTTCTTGCTAAATCTTCATACCTCCCTCAATGTGTTCCCCAAGGTTAGGTTTTGGCTTCTTGTGCTGTCCTCTCTGCCTCAGCCTTAGCCAGTTCTGTGTACTATCACTATTAATAATATGATATAAAACTAATGAGATGCAAGATCATGAACAGGCATTGTTGTCTCTTGCGAACAATGTGATGAGACTTGTTTTTATAACAATCACATCTATTGGTGATGAATGCAGATGCATTATTATTTGGCATATTAATTTCTTTATTTGCACAGGCATGCATATGATCTACATAATATCCACATAAAACCTAATGACACATAACATAAACATGACATTTGTTGCAGACTCACTGTAAAACATCACAGAGGCTGACTTTACCAAAGCAATGTATCTGGACTGACATTAGCTATTTAGTTGGCACAGTACATGTGTTTTTTCCCAACTGTTGCTACATGCTGTCTTTGTTGTGTGACTGGTTTTTGCATTCCTTGTAATGCATTTCACAAAGAGGGATTGCAACTCATGGCATCCTCACTCCTTGCAGTGCATATGCATGCAATGTGCAATTGATCTGCAGATGTTTTCCTTAAGTTCGAGAATGGAATTTAAATTTATTTTTAAGCTATTTTCATTATTACAAACTACTGAACTGCTGTTACTGTTGTTGTGTAAGTATTGAGGACCTGTAGCAGATTCATTTGCTAAAGTCAATGACAGCATGCTGTTTTATAAATCTATCATAGGCCTCTGTCCTGTAACTTCTGTAAGATATTTGTAAGCAAATATATTAAATATCCACAATAAAACAAATGGGAGTAATTCACAGTATGCCACAAAATTAGGAATTACTTGCAGCTGTGCCCCCGATGGTTCTGTGAATGTTTCTCGTAAAGTTTATGTTATTGCAATTGTTTCCCGATAAAAACAGTCCTGAGTGCTAATTGAAAATAACGAACTGATTTAACCCAGGGGTGCATTCCTGCTGCGTGCTGATGCCTGAGATCAGCATGTTTCTGCGAGGTGATTTGAGGAGGCGCGTGACCTGCCGAATGCCCCTCCTCTCACGGATGTCCCTTTGTTAACTTCCAGAACGTGTACAGAGACGCAGTCATCCTGTCGAGAAACAGAGGTACACAGTCGTCATTTGAGAGGCATAGTCATCTTGTGAGAACAATAGTGAGTGACCAAAAGTGAAGCTTTCAAAAATAGTGATTTTTTTTTTTGTTTTTAGATTCCCTCCTATACATTAACTTACAACTCCAGTAGAGGCAAATAGTAGTAAAAGGTCTTGAAGTAATTGATTATAACTGATTTATAATCATTTTTGATGCTTTATTTACTTGTTATATTTTTACACATTCTGTTACTTTTTCAAATCACTGGATTTTTTTCCTGGAGCAAGTGAAGCCATGGACCCAAACCCATAGCCGTAGGGTCTAGTGTCCAATACTCCAACATACATCCAGCATTCCAGAATGTTCTCCTATAACAAGTCCAATGAAACAGAACTGTAAAAAAGCTTCTCAAGAACCTCTCTAATGGAGTACCATAATGTGAAATAATTGTCTGGGAAAACATATTAGAAATCAAAATAAACAAAGTTAATCTGAAAATAGACAGGTCTTAATTCAACATTAAAATGTTGGCTGCATATTCTACTTTGAACATGAGATGGCATATAATGCTATTCTGTTCATCTGCAGGTGTCAAAGTTCTTTGGCAGCACATCTCGGTCTACATTTAATTTATTCAGTATACTGCCAATTAATGAAAACTTAGAGGTCTCATTTATCTGAGATGGCTAATTGACAGTTGTCCTGTACTAACCGTTGGGGATCATCTCTGAACACAGAGCAGTCACTGTGGCTGGGGCCTGCCTCAAATAATCATCCAAAGAAGGAGTTATTGAAATAGTCGGCAAATAAGTTATTCAAAGAAACGTAGACATTTAAGGTATTAGTGTAATAATGTCCCTCCAGCATGACTGTGTTTCCCTCAATATTCTACCTTTTTTGTAGCTGTTAACACAGTAAATAAAATGTCCTTGATGCATTGAGTTCATTTAACTTCTCAGCTGCAGCACATTCGTGAACCATAGGAAATGATGTAGGAAAGTGAAGGAGAAAACGAAGGCTGAAAGATAATAAGGAGCCTCTAGTTGGAGATCAGTGTTATGACAGTTGCTATATACACAGTACATGTTTTAAGTTTCTTTTCCTCAAATAAGTAGTAAGTAACTACAAAGTAAACAAGTGGCTTTTATAACAATCTGTTTTTGTAATTTACAAAATCCTGCAATATGAGAAGGGATATTGAGGCAATTCTTGCTCTGGTACTGTTATATGCAGTGTCTGTGTCCTGTGGTGATTGATGCTCTGAATATATTGGTGCGGAAACTGAAAACTTCTGTACAGACTTTAGCAAGCATATGACCATATTTGGGTGTGTCTGCTCCATATAATGTATGCTAAATGTGAAAATAAATCTAAAAGGAATATGTGTGTTAATATATGTCCAAATATACTGTAAACCATTAGAAATCAGTTTAATATTCTGTTAATATAATGTTGCTTTCCACATATTTAAGAACATATTCTGTTTTTCTTCTGATTTGTATTTTAAAATTTCAGTATGTAACATGTACATGTACACATGCGTAGAAGCATGAACAATTGATGTATTTCTTTACATGCTGTGTATTTTGTCATAAATTTAACAAATATTCATTACATTTTGTGTGTAGGAATTTGAATGAAGCTATGTTTAACAAGGGGACTACTGTAAGTAGCACACACAGCCATTTGCATTGATATACAGTAAAATATTTCCAAATTAGCTCCTTTCAGTACAAAATGGCTTCTCTTGGTTCAGTACACAATGGACGGACAACTGGGCAGTTCTGTAGAATGAATAATGACAGGACACCCGCTAGGGTATTTTACCATATGGTGATGGATACTGACTGTGCATTTTGGTTGGTTTGGGTGATGCTGGAACCTAGCGTTTCATAAATGAAATAAATAGGTTACAGGCCATAAGTTTGAATTCATAAGGTAAAAGAGGACCATAGCGAAAGTAATACCCAGTGCATTAGATGCCTTTGAAATGTGACACTGGTGCAAAAAGGAAAACTCTCTTGGCAAATGAACAGTTACATTTTGGGGGCTTTTAAACTGAGCCACAGATTCACTTGAGTCCAGAAAATTCTCGAGAGCTCGTGCCACTGATTTTATTACTTACATGCTGCGTAAACACAGCAGATTTAGGGCCGAACAAAACGCACATTATTTCAATTGCTTTAAGGTGTTTGCAGCAGGGTTTGATTTGATTATGAAAGAGCTCCATGTGAAGAGATTAAACAATCTGGAATGTGGCTTGTGTATTTCCTATATTGATTTCACAGTATCACACATACATTTCATGAATACAACAACCACAGTTTTACAATACCATTTCAGTAGTAAAAGGTTTTACTGGAGGGGAGTCATGATCAATATGTAAGCAGTTAAAAATAAGATGATTTGCATGGGCTTTGGAGCTCGTTCTGAAATCACATTTGGACACTTGAAACCTGGGCTTAAGATGCACTTTTCATCTCAGGCGTTTGACAGCTGTTTGCCATCAACTGAAGTGATTCCATTACAATCAGTAAAGGTTCTCAGTGTTCTTTTGTATTTTTGTAATTTTCATTAATTAATAGTGTCCAAAGGGCAATTGTAATGAAAGATTAGCTAAATCCATTCCTTCATTCCAAACTATATGACACGTGCAGTGATTCCATGGTTTAGGAGCTTGTGCTAAAGCTGAACGCTGAGATGGTAAAAAAAATTAAGGGGTCTGCATCAGAGAGAGCTTCCACACTTCCCATCCCCATTGCAAACTCCCTTCTCATTCATATTCCGCACAAGGTTGGGCACCTTTTTAGATTACCAAAAAATATTGAAAACAACAGCTATTAATGATGAGTTACTATAACAGTGCAGGAAACAAGTGATTGCATCAGCACTGAATGAGAAACGAGTATAAATAAATAGCTGGGAAACTGCAGGAATATAGTTTCAAGAGAAGAGTGTAGACCCATTGGTGATGCTGCCTGCCATTGTTGTCAGGGGGCAGGTCTTGAACTGGGAACCTACAGATGAGACAGAAGATAAAACAAAAGCATGTGGTTGCTGAAGAGTGATTATATTATAGATTGTCAGACCTCTGACATATATCTGTATGCAAGTTCATAAATGTCCTGCATTAAGTGTATGCTGAGGAATGGACCATATGATTATTTCTACAGAAGGCTGGAATTTGGAACTGTAGCTGTATCCATTAATAGACACAAGGCAGTGATATTTATGTTTCAACGGAACATGCCGATTTGTCATACTTGTTTGCGCCTATGGCAGCCTGCATTTATATGGAAAGAGAACGTTCCAGTGTTTTGTGATCCTATAGTGGAAAGGAAGGAACAGGTGTTACATTCATACCAGGTGAACAGATCTCTCTTGCACTTTATGCTTGGGCTGGTTATGGTACATAAACCTTGAGACCTTCTGCTCAAGATATTTGCTACCAGCAGGATTTGGCAATGGGATTAGCCCTGACCGCATGTCCTCGTAAATGACGCACCTGGGAGAATGATCGTTAAATATAACACATTGCAAACCAGCACAGAATGACGGGGATCAATAAATCTGCTCTGGCTTTGTGAAATACTGTAGATACCTAATGACTCAGAGGATGAAAATTCCTCATCACTTCTGTTAATGTCATAGCTCACATTCTCCATCAGCAGCAGTTATAAGTGACAAATATCAAACACTGTCCCGTCGTGCTCGGCACGCTTTCGTTATGATTGGCATACTGATCTGCGCAGAGATCTCTGGAATTCTTTAACGACATGTTGGGCACTTTCTCATTTCATTTTCCATGAAATTTCTAATTTCACTGTGGTTGTCATTTCTCATCAAAAAACTATTTTTGTTTAATTATTTTTGAACAGACTGCTGAAAGATGTGGAAAGCACTTAGCTAAATAAAGATTGTTCCATAATAAATAAAATGATCAGGATCAAATGACAAGCCATATTGATTATATTGATCCAGCCAACCGAAAATAATACACAGATTACATTGACCAACAGCAATGGTATTTGACAAGGTGTTGTCAAATGCTGTCTGAGATGGAAAGTTTCTCCCAGGTTAACTGTTTAACCTTTTATGCTTTACTATTCTGAATTATCATATTGAAACATATTTACACTCAGTTACTTCTGATCTCTCAAGTTCCAGTGGGTAGGAGGGTAAGGAAAACAGTCAAGGTGACTTTTGCAAGGTAATAAAAATAACAAAATAAATACAAATAAATAATGATAACAATAATAAGAAGAATGTGGTAAACTATTTTTGTATAATGAATATCCTTTCTGTCACTTTCACTTCCTTTTATCTCCAGTCATAACATGTTTTGATCCATTATAAGGTAATTTCAAATAATGGCTTGATATCTCATAAGAAAAAAAAAAAAAAAAATTCCACTGGCCTTTTTGGTCATAGTATGACAACGCACATGATGTTCAGATCAAAATATCAAGTTAAAAAAAAAAAAAAACTACTGTATGATAACCACAGCTTGCCTGCCTCTCTGAATTAATCTGATTTGTTATATCTTTGACTTGATCCCTGACTCCTCATTTTGAAAACATGAACCTAATCGGTCCTACCTGAGCAAAATAATTGGGAGCCATCTCGGACAACTGAAGAAATGCAGTGCCTTTGAGTGGGAGCTTGTAGTTCTTCCACTGACCAGTAGAGGGTGGACACTTGCAACCAGGGCTGAAGGTATACTTCTCATCTCAAAGGCATTTGGCAACTGTGTGCCATCAATTGAATTGATTCCACTAAAATCAATAAAGAATCACAGTGTTCTTTTGCATTTTTGTTGCAGTCATAAATATTGTACAAAGGGCAATTTTTAGTGAAAGATTAGCTAAATAATCCATTCCTCCATCCCAAACTACATGACACGTGCAGTGATTTCACAGCAAAACGGATTAATAAGTGGAGACATGAGTTTGGTTTCTTCATAAAAAATAATGGAATTATAATGAACTGACCTTGTAAAATATGACTTCTCAGCCATATCTTTTTCAATTGATTTTGAAGTCGGTGCATATATTGCGTTCCCTCTCATTTAAAACACATCTGCAAACCATCTCACTGAGAAAGTGCTGGCAGATACCATACCAAAACACTGGCAGCTTAGCAGCACTGATACCAGCTGTCACGGAGCAACAACATGAATCTTTCCCTTATCTCTAGTGTATATTTTCCATTTGTCATTAGGCATTTCCTTAATATCTTGATCAGATTTCTGGGATTATTTTTTTTAGATATTATTCTGAGTGCTATGCACATAACATATTTTTTAGACTGATCTGAAGCAAAGAAGTGTAAAATAACTGCTAGCAGTCAATGTGAATGAGTATACAATGGAAAACAGTTTTGCTGCCAGTTTCATGGAACAATTCGATCTCTGCTTGTAAAATTAATACTCACTGGTTACAAACACATTGATGTCAGTTAAAGGAAATTAAATTCTTTTTTTCTGCCTGCTTACATATTAAATGAGTAGAAATTTGGTTTGCTGCATTTGTTATATGAGGCCATATGTTAAGTATACAGTGACAGTATTATGGCCTAACCTACGCCAAAAAGCAAGAAGTAAAACATTTTAAAGGCCTTAAATACATCCAGTCTCATTTACCCCTGCATTCAATCAATGCGTTCCCTTAATTCATCATTGAATGCAAGCATTATTTTTGTCTTGCAGCAGTAGAGTTTTCTTTTTTCAGATGTCACCAAGATGATATGAAACAAAAGTGTGCAGATTGAAACAATAATACTTGTATTAATTTGCAAGTCAAAGTTAAGGACAAATTTTAATTGAATCCAGGGAATAGTATTGCTGTGAGCTGAGAGAACAAAAACATTCTGAATCTAAAATATGTTTGATAAATATGGAAATGTGTGGTTAGAAAAAATATCTTCAAAGTTCAGAACAGATTCAAACGAAGCACAAATAATTTATGTTAGAATAGTTCTCTTTAAGGAAATCCTCTCGAAATACAAACGGCTCTCTATAAAGAGCAAAAAAAAAAAAAAAAAAAAAGACTGTTCTTGTTCTTAAAATAAAACAGATATTTGACTTGGCTCGTCGTGTGTTTCAGCTTCTGATGGTAATGATATTATAAAATGACTACCGGACAAACCCCATAAATAACTGCACAGTGCGGTTTCCAGACAGACAGAATATGGGGAAGAGCCGCTTACAAATATGTCCTTTCGAGACATGAAGCATCATCTGCTGGAATGCATTTGTACGTCTGTAAATATCAAACATGTCCCAAGAACAAGACACGTTAAATCAGTGAAATGATGTACTAATGGGGTATTGATTTTTTTTGGGTTAGGTTTTTCTCATTTGTAATCAGCTGTTCTCAATTACTGTCATTGCATTCCTTTTGGATAGGAGTAGTGTCTTTCTTGAAAGGAGTTTACCAGCATGTTTATCACTTGTCTTAATCTGAAACGATTAACCTTCAGCTGAACTTTTCAGTATGGCCAAAATTGTATCATGCTTTATATATTTGGCAACTTAGCCCCGTTGATCATATGAACTTTGACCAGCTATTGAAAGCTAATACGTCTGATACCTAAAACCCCAAGATGACTTTTACAATAATAGCGCTGACTTTGAAATGATTTATTTCAAAATAAAGTATGCATTTTTATGTATTTATGAAATTCCATCATAATGAAGTTTTTTTTTTTTTAAACTGCAAAAGCTAGATGTGTGTGTGTGTGGATTGAAGCACCTTTGACTGTTCAAGGCCCTGTTTAGGCAGGGTAAGTGATGCTTTCAGGTGCAGATGCAGGCACTGTCCTCAGAAAGCTGTGTCTGAATCAGTGTTGATACTTTAACAGTGCTAGCACATGCGGCACAGGTGGTGTTTGGGTGGGGAGTCTGTAAGGAGTTAAAGGGGTGAAGGAAGTGAACAGTGACAGACCAGTTGGACCTGCTGTCACAGTACCGTTAAATGAGGCCTGGCATACACTTAATCACATTTAGGAGATGGTGCAGAGCATCATATATACTGTGGGTGTACTACATTATTAATTATTGAATTTAATAATAAGAAATAACACATTGAACTAGTCAATAGTTAATGAAACTGCACTAGTCGAGTCTATCAAAACGATCACAACCTTATCACTCCCACTCAGTGCATATGCTGAAAAAAGTGAGGTGGCTAATTACTTTTCGCCAGGTGCACTGTCCCAAACATCTGTGCTAGCATCTTGGGTTTGATCATGGCACTGTCTTCTCTTAGACACCTGTAAATACTGTGTTTAATGAGATATACCTTGCACTGATTAATTGAACAGCACCATTATGGAGATTTGGATTCTATTGCTACAGGAAAGCTGTTGAGACTAGCACTTACGTTAGACTTGTGTTATGTTTTTGCGTGACTAGTTGGCCTTTTATCAGTTGCAAATTAACTTTAATTCAAATTCAGTTTTTTGCTTTGCTGTCATTGTGTTACTCCTGGATCACTTATCCCTGAGGCTCAGTCCCCTGATCATTTGTTTAAACTAATAACACATTATGAAGGAGTGATGTTTGAGTGTTAAAACTGACTTGTGTTTGATAGGTGTATAATGATGGGATAATGGGAATATGCCATTGGTGCATGATTTTCAGGGGGAAAAATGTATTTTCTTTTATATCTTATGTAATTAAGTATGTAATGTTCCCTGTTCTTTGCTGTGCACCAGTTTCACTTTAGGGTGAACTCCATGCTTTGCTGACCCCTTTTTATTTTTTTTCCTCTAGCTTTCTTGTTTTTAGAGATTATTGTTTTGGTGAGATTTATTACAGAGCTGTATATGTACTATCTGTATATACAGTATATATATAGTGATGAAAGCTATTTGAGATTTGGCCCTGCATGTAGGTCTCAAGGGTATGTCCCTGAAACACAATATAGCTGTGGCTGTACGCAGTACTTGGAAATAGCTATTGCTTGGGCCAAACATTTCTAAGGACGTGTTTGCATTTTGGGAAAAGAAATATGTAATACATTTTGGGCACATACGGAGCTCTCTCTCGCGCGCACACACGCACACACACACTCTATTCCTTTTGCTTTAATTTAAACATAAGACTTCAATAACATATTTTCATTCCATATTTCAGTTCAGAATAATAGACAAATCCCAGCTTCAGCAACGTTTATGCTGTCACCTTTTCAAACTAGCACATGGCAGTCAATGATTTGGGTTCAATGTAATGAAGCTATATCCTCAGTCATGGACGTATTGTAGGCTTATGCTATTCTGTAATTTCTGGAATTCAAAAGATCACTGATTCTCAATCCTGCTCCTGGGGGCCCCCTGCTCTGCACGTTTTCCATCTTTCCCTGATCTACCTACCTGACTGAACTCATCAGTGGCACTTTTGATAAGCTGAGCACACCTGATTTAATCAAGAGCATGTTAATCACACTAATCAAGTGTGTTTGGTGCAAGGATAGATTGAAGATATGCAGGACAGGGGGGGTCCAGGAGTAGGATTGAGAAACATTGCCATAGATCAATGGCAACATTCTGTGTACGCAGCTATTAACTCAAGTGATCACATAATCAAGAAAGATAACATTTCACAGATGGCAATAAAAAAATAATTTTATTTTTTAAAACATAAGCATGTGTTGATATGCAAATACACATGCAGATGTTCTTTTAGTCTGGCATCGATCCCCATTATTATAATCATATTGGATGTGAAATCTGTGCCCAGTGTGTGGTATAAATTTAGTATTTCAACAATAATATTTCGAGTGGAATTATGGGATACTCTCCAGCAGACGCTCCACCACGCTTGTTCCATGTCGGAGACAGTTCTATGGGTTTTTTTTGCTACAGTTCTATGGCTTTTTTGCTGCCTGGCGTGTTCTCCAAATGCTGTTGTCTTGCGTTCTTACCTACATTCCTTCCCTGATGCTCCAAATCTTCTCAGGTTTGGCCTTGGATCTCAGGACCAAGCAATTCCAAATGTCGGATCATTTATGAACTTTTGTGAACTTTGAACTGTAAAAAAACCACACATGGGACCTTTCTCATTTTGTACGGGAATGCTGGCGTAGAACTGTACAATAAATTTTGATCGTTAAATTGCACCGACTATTATACATATGGTTGTCTAAAAAATCTTTTGTGTGACCAGTATTTAATAAAATCTTGGGTTTGTTATTAGTCTCCAGGTTGTACTTTTCTCGATGTATAGCTGACATTTTTGAGACATGTATTGCAAATGGAAGCCTAGAATAATGGAAACAAATCAAGCAGGGCCCACAAAAACCGACCCCTGTTTTTAATCAACATTTGTCCTCAATACTGACCTACAAGTAAATGCAAGTGTTACTCTTTTTAAATGCAGTCTATTTCAATTGTTTTGCTGATCACTAAACTCTGAGAGGGAGTAATGCTTGAACTTAAATGTGACTCAGGCTTAAAAAAATAAACGTTGAGTGATCCAGGGGCTTGTCTTAGGTTCACTCTTAGCATAATGTCCTTTGTCCTTACCTTTCAGAGGCTTCTTTAAGCAAACACTAATTCTGTCATTACTTTTGCAGCATGTGTTTGAAATTAGCAAAAATGTCAGGTTATAAAGAATATTTTTTTCCCTTAAATTTGTCTCTTAAAGGACAAAGTCCACTCCATTAAGAATGAGCAGAGGCTGAAAGCTGTGCCTTGATTTTGTATTACCAGCTACTTACCAGCTCCTTTGAGGACATACCACCTGGTGAGGAGCTGTTCTTGGTGGATATAATGGCCAATTACAGTGCTTTACAATTAAATTGGTGACAAGATTGTTCTGAGCTGCAGTGCACAAAAAAGGAAAGGATTAGGAACTTTGACTTGAGATATGGAATTAAACACATATTTACTATTAGTTTTATTAGGTGTGAAGTAATTTATACCTGTAGCTAGCAAAATACAGCCTATCACTTGGTAAAGGATGTGTTCTACATTGAGAAACAAAGGAAAGCTTTGTGTAAGTTGCATTAGTTTCGTTTGTCTCTCAACACAAACCTCTCTATGGTTGCATTATCAGTCTGTTGTATGAGGAAAGCTATGCAACTGAACAACCAGTATTAGTTTGGTCACTGTTAAAATGTCGTAGGTGCAACTTTTTATAGGAAAAGCAAATATAATCTCGGAGCACTTCTGTATTTTTTACATTACAAACATATTTTATTTCATATATTGTGATTCAGAGCTACAGCATGACATGAACAGAGCCAACACAGCTGCTAAGAATTGGAAATGTATTTTTTACTCAACTTATTTTATGATGAAAAATTTAAACAAAACACTTTGTACAAAGAACTTCTGTTCTGGATTTATTTTGCCCTGTAAATGTATGTCTGTAAAACCATATTTTGACTCTTAAAAATATCTAATTTATTTTCTGTACAATTTTTTGAATAATGAATGCTTCAGTTTTCTCAAACAACTTGAAACAATTATATGGGTGATTGGTTAATCTGTCATATGACTGCTGACTGAATGCAATCATTCAAATAATATGTATAGTCAAAGAAAAACACTAATTATGTAAGTTACTCAAAAAAATAGCACCCAGGTCATAAAAGCAAAATGTTACTCATACCTAATGATCTATCTACTAGACGTGGAATGTGTTGTCAGGATGGAAAAAAAAACATTTGTGATATGCATTTGTCAGTGAGATTTTTACACTAATTGTGTGGTGTTTTTTTTTTTTTTTACCCTTTTGGCCCAAAAGGGTAAGAACAGTAAATGAGTAAAGCTAATGAGGAAAGTTAGAAAACAAAGAACAGGTCTGTGTGTAAGCGTGCATGCGTGTGTGTGTGTGTGTGTGTGTGTGTGTGTGTGTGTGTGTGTGTGTGTGTGTGTGTGTTTGTTTGTGTGTGTGTGTGTGTTTGCACACATTTTCATCCTGCCTGGGGCATGCTGACCTGTGTATGCTGGATGTGGGTAAAAAGGTCACTGATGGGTGAATGGACCATCTGAATGATGATGAGGTAGACTCAGTTATTCTCCAGTGAGAGTTTAAAATGTCATCAGCCGATCACTTCTCAATACTGTAGACCTTTAAAAGCTTGGCAACGATCCATGGTAGGGGGAACTACTTATTGAGTCTACACATGTGTTTCATATTTATGTCAGTACTAATTACCAGTATATGTTTATGCTATAAGAGACATTTTAAAATCAACACTTTAGTGTGTCAGCTTCTAAAGCAATGCGAGAAATCTAACAGATTGTGAAGGAGGTCAAATAGTTGGTGGCTGAATGGCAGGTGCATCAATTGTAGAAATGGTACATTATTTAAAGTGTCAAGGGGAACAATGTTGAAAATGATGACAGCATACACAAAACAAAGAACAACTGTATCTGGAAGGAGGAACAATAGTTGCAAGCTGAAGCCAACTGACAGATTGTTGCTAAAAACAAAACAATGGCCTCAAAAGTGACCAAATGAATCTAAACCTCTGTGACCCAGTCACAACAAAAACTGTATGTTGTGATCTTCACAAAACTGAAATTTATGGTAGGGCTACTACTCTGCATGGTAGAATTATGCCAAAGGAATACAAAGCTGTTTTAGGCAACCTCAAGATGTTCCCATATTCCACAAAGATAATGCTCCGATACACACTATAAAACAGATTCAAAGGTGGTTTCATGAACACCAGGATGATGTCAAACACCTTCATGGCCTCCCCAGTCACAAGCTCTAAACATCATTGGACCTTTATGGAAAGCTCTGGAATGTAAGGCGTGGAGTAGATTTTTACCTCCTTTATCTCTCTAAGAACTGGAGGCTTTCCTTCTTGAAGCATGGTCCAATATCTCACTATAAATGGTTCAAATCTTGGAAAACAGCATTCCGGTGTGGACTGAAGCTGTTCTGAAGGCGAAGGACAACCCAAATTGTTATGAGTTAATAAGCATTCATATATTGATTGGTATTTCCATTATTTTGTCTACCCTCTATATATAGCTTTTGCTTTAAATTGTGAGTTTTCAGGTATGGAGTTGGTTCTCTTTCTGTCCTGGAACATTCTTCACAATGTTGGTTATTAATAGTGTGTACTGTAAACAGGTCCATATGTCTGACAAGTACTAAATATGACAAAGTAGAACCTGTTATCTCACTGTTTACTAAAGAAGCCAAACCTTTCAATTACACTTACCTAATGTCTTAGAAATGTAGCCACTAAGATAACTCTGTATTCATTAAGGTCTCATTAAGACAAAATTGTATTAAGATTGATTTACCTGTGAAGAGTTGGCTCTCTGAAGTGCCTACCAATCAAATTAAATGATACAAATTTAACAGGAACTGGAATGAATTTTCATGTAATTGCAATGGTTCCTGTACTTTTACAGTAATAAAATATGAAGCATTCTATGACCATTCACTGCAAATGGTGCATATTAATATAATTGATTGGCCCATCGAATCTGTATATTTTGTTGAACAGAGTAGTTCATGTCTTCATTGCCCTAATGACCATTTAAGTCAAATGTAGAATTGACTGTTTTGTTGATGCTTTTGCGCTTACATTAAGGGAAAACTCCAGCTGCGCAGGTGATATAAATCGTATTGTCACTGAACAGATGAATACCAAGTATGAGGTAAAAAGTTTCTTTAAACTTTGCAGAAGATGATTACAAAAATATATCAGGTGGTACCAATATGTATTATTAGGGTAAAAAATCTAATACTACATAATGTTAAATGGTAAATTTAATTTAATCTAATGTACATATACATTTTTGTTATTTGGCAGAACCACTTACTGGGAACAAATTACACAGAACCAGTGCATCCACTAAAGCATGAAAGGCGGTGTATACAGGACACAGCTGACCACATCTGATCATGTGCCAGCCCCTTAGACAGTGCTGTGATAACAAGTACATGCTTGCTTCAATAAGTACAAGCACAAATGCATTCATAGGTGTAATGTAACCCGTTCTGCAATAACTACATACATAAGGCAAAGGTGGGTAGGGGTGCCTATTACATGTAGCAAGTACATAAGAACGGAATAGCAATTGCCTGAATAATTTTTCCAGTAGTTTCCAGAGTAATTCTTTCTTTGAAATTAATTAGCAGCAATACACTCATCTAAAATAAGAGCATTGCCTGCAATATTAGTAGTAATGTCACTGAACTCACTGTCTCCATCAATTTCAGACTAGCAGTAAGTGGTCTAGTGTCTCGTCTCAACGTAACTATCTAGCTAATGACATCATGCTTGACACAAAGCCCCCCCCCCTTTTTTACACAGTTTTCCAATTGATCAGAAACTATATTTGTTTATTAAAGTGTGTTTTTTTACAGGAACCTCGTGGCAAGTACAGCTTAAACAAAGAGAAAGAAACTTCTGAGCAAAGCATTGTCTAACAATCTTCACAGTTCAGTCTGATAATAGTTTGTATCGCAGAAAAAAGCAATGTGAAAATCTAAATGAAATCAGCACACGCTTAATGAGAAATGTGATTTTCTGAGAACAGACTGAACACATCTGTTCGTATTACGAGTGAGTGTGTTCATAGAACAGCACATTTAGGAGTCTCTTGATAAACGTCCTCCTGGACCACTGTATGATTTGGCAGTACGATGCAGACAAACATTAGGCCGACAGAAAGGGGTCTATTTGGAGAAGATTTCATCCCCTCGGCCTCTTATGAAAAGTTCATTCAGTTCACCTTACATCAGGCGGCATTCTAGATATCCCTCACTCTGAAAACCTTAGTCTTAACTTCCTCCTGAACATTTACATTACTGGAATAAAAGACCCCTGTTCCTGGTCAATCCAAGGTCTGCCCAACACTGACAACTGAGACTGCCGGCTTGTTTTTTCAAAGTAAGCATGGGTCAGGTATATGTATTTTGAGTTAACCCCCATCTTGAGCATAGGTGTGTTTTGTAAATACGTTATGCTGGTACTGTATAGATGCCATTTAAATTCCAGAGGCCTGGAAACTTCCTGTACAAAAGCGTGGGTGAATAAGCGTCCTAACAGGAACATGATGCCTTTCCCATGTGCAGACTCCTACACCCATGTCAAAATCTCCCCAGAGTCCACAGATAAAAGAAACATTTCTATACACCATTCCCATGTCCTTCAGCCCCCAAGAGTGAGGTTTTAAAAGAAGATAAATAACAGTCACGGTTGTGTCCGAGCGCTGTATGAAACATCAGTGTGGGTGTGCGTCACCTGTAACTGCCATTAAAAATTCACTTCCACTCTGTATAACTTCAACATGCTTATGTCCCAGGATGCACTACTGAGCAACAGTGCTCTTATTGTTGGCCTGAAATATTTAATGTTTTTGTAAAATGCTTTTTTTTAAACTTCATTTGAGTGAGGTTTTGCACATATATGCCATATATCCAGGGTAGCATTAAACTAAAGCCAAGTTATACATTAAGGAGTTTAACGGTTGACATGTTCGAGAAAACACTTTTTAGAGGATGTGTGTCACATTGTCTGGAATGTCTGGTAGATATTTTTAATTTCCTTTTGACTTACATGTATGTCTGTGATGTCAAAAAATAGCGTGGATGAACCATTGTCAGCCTTACTGGGATGCAGGTTAACAGAAAATGAGATTATTTTGAATGTTTGATGTGGAAATCGGGGATGTGCTGGAATGGCTCTGAACAGGCAATACTGTAAAATGACTCACTAAACAAACCATCTCCTCTCTCTCTTCTGCCCCACTCTCCTCTGGTGAACGGTGATTCACAAATTCTGTCCCCTGTGCTATTTCTACTCAGCCAGCGGCAGCAGGTGGAAGTGTTTCTTCACTAAGTTGTAGAGGTAACCAAGCAGCATGCAGATCAGTTGTTTGGAGTGCCCTGGAGAGAAGATAAACCTCATACCTTTAGTATGGAAAAGAATTAATGCCTTTAAAATGAACTACAAGGGGGTTTCTTTGCTGTTTTATATTGAATTCTCTCCCTGATAGGTATGGCGCAAAGAGGAATTCCATGGAAGACAGCTCTTATTTATCCTCCACTTAGAGGTAGACTTTGCAGCATCTGTTGTGTCTGTAGATTGTTTCAATCAAATATAGATGCCTTTATAGAGATGCTCTCAATGTCTGGAAATTTTGGGCCTTCTCCAGTGGAGTGGGAATGCAAGTTTACCCGACAAAGAAAGAAAGGGCCTGTCAAAGGTTGGTGCTGTGTGTTGTGTTCTGTCTGGAAAACTGACAGCGCAGAAAGCTCCTCCATGACTTATTATTACAAGTGGCAAGTATTCAAATGTATATTTATTAATTGAACTCTTCAGATTATTTTAGGAATTATATTTAGGATTCCTTGGGAACCTTGAATCAGTATTTCTGGATGACTCTTTCTTTGATGAAATTATGAAGCATGAAATTAGACAAAAATTCTGGTGCTCAGCAATAAGAGATGTAAAGAGAATTGCAGCTCATAGTTTTCTTATGAAATTCAGTGCTATAAAATAAACTCTACGGAGACCAATTCTTTGGTCAAAAGCAATCAGAACACTCAAATGCTGTGAGTTGTTTTCATTTCACTGAAATGTGGAAATAGGTTCTGATGAGTAAAAAGGTTCCTAAAAAATTGCATCAATAAAAGTCAATGGGTGCTTTACTAAACCAGTTTTTATAAAGAAAACAAAATCATATACTGTAGAAAATGCTTTCACTGTAAAAAATGAATATCATTACAAGATGTAGAACTGTAATTATGGCTTTTTAGCAATGTGAATATTTTTAACTGGTTAGTGTCCATGTTTTCTTTGGAGCATATTTCTGCTTGTCAAACAGAGTGAAGTGAAATATATTTATGAATGCACAGATTTATGGCAGAAATAACTATGGCAAATCTTAGCAGCTTGTATATATATATTACCAAAGGAAACCACACGTTCAAAGTGTATATTCTGGCAGTCACTGATCTCTCAATTGCCCTTATTCAGTCCAACTTGATTTTTTACAACTGTAAGCTTTGTACTGATTAACCTGTCAATATATCATTGGGAATATCAGAAAAAAACTAGACTGGTAAACAACTGTTCTAATTTCTATACATCAAAAAAACTACACAGTCATAAAATGGTCATGTTCAGGGTTTACAGCTTTAAATGTCACTGTGATTGTATTAACACATACTAACCTAAAAAGAGAAGCATGCAACCATGGGCATCCCAAGATGTGCATATGCATGTACATGTGTGAATTTATGTAAGTACAAATGTGGTTTTAAAGTTGCATGCTTTTTCAAATTGAGTTAACAATCAGGACTAATTAAGCAATGAGGAGCAGAGGATGGAGTGAAAACCAGGAAACACACACAGGCACTTCAGGTTTGATACCTTGATGACCTCCATTAAACTAAAGTACCACAGTAACCTGAGCAGGGGTGGAGCTCTGTGCCTCATGCTTAAAAACAGGACTCCAAAGAAAATAGTGCCAAAGGTGCCAGTAAAAATACTGAACATAATCTTAAATGGTTTAGGGTCCAAAATAAACACCATCAGCGTTCTGGTCTAAGAGAGATACATAGGTCATCTCAAGTCAACAAAAGGACAGATGTTGCATGTTCATTGTCAAAACGTGTGAGTGCCATGTCTGTAGCGGAGGGTACTCACAGTACTTTTGGTGCATGCTGACGGAGTAGCCACACAGGCCACAGTGATGGATAGTTCTCCGGGCAGTGTGCAGGCGGCTGTGGTCTGATTGCTTTAGCCAGGCCTGGTGTGGAGAGACACGGGAGCTGGGTTACTCTCTGGCGTTAGCACTCGGGTTCATGCGGACAGGTTCGGCCTCATGTGGTCCGCCTGTCACTCCACTGTGTTGGGAATCACTCAATGCCCCATCGTTTAAAATGCATCCCAGGCAGCCAAACTCCGCACTGCTCCGGTTCTGCCCTCCCAGGAGGGTTCCAACGTCACTCACCAACATCAGCACCTGCTACCGCTTGCTCTGCTGGGACAGTGTCAACGTTCTGACTCTGTAGCTGATGCCAAAAACACTGCTCCTTTATCCTTTTGTCAAGTCTACACAGTTCAGAACACACAAACCATTTAAGCTTATTTCAGGGTATTATTTTGGATTGGATTTCTTCAAACCTGTGTCAAGGAATAGCCATAAACCACAATATTCAATTACGAGATAAATAAGATTTTTAGGAGTAATTATGATTAAATATATATAATTTGCTGTTTATTTGAATAGGGTATTATGTTTTAGATGCATTAGGTTTTAAGAGAGTCTGAGTGGAGGAGACCTTTTCATAACAGTGTCCCTTTCAGCCAGACTTGGCCATATGTCTGCATTCATCTGCTCAACACATACAACTCTCACTGTGCTGATAGCCCTTTATTGGGGATTACATCATCTTGTAAAGGTGCACTACCCAGAACAAAGCCATTTACTGTAGACTCGGTCTCCTACTGTGCCAGCAAAGCCGAGGCATGGCTGGTACATGCATCACAGCACTGTTTTCAGAAACATCTTCATTTTACCGTCCCACAGGGGGTCCCAGCTGAGCCCAGGGGGGAAGGGGGAGGGTGGAGGGGGGAGGCCACCCTGCTGTGGTGTGGAAAGACAGTGGGGAGCGGTGTGCCCAGTTTGTTGGGTCACCATTCCAGGTAAGGAGAGGACAAGGAGGAATGAAGTGAGGTGATCAGATGCTTCAGAATTTGCTCAGCGGAGGTTGTGTTTGAGGGCATCATGGCGCACAAGGTTCATGGATTAACCCATCTCTGCATCATCTGGATGGCTAATGCCCATCACCAAGCCTGCTTCCTAGCTGACTCACATGACATCCTCAAAACATTGATTCAGAAGATCCATTGTTTGATTGATTATTTTATGAAATCCTCAAATGATGGGATAATCGATTCATAGCAAATTCAAAATATAAATAAAAGACTTATTTTAAACCATGGTACACTGAACACACAGAATAAATAAGCATTTGAAAATGCAGGAATATGTATGTAAAATGCAGCACTATGAATAGATGTACAGTAATACTATTCCTGGAAGCAGTCTTAATAGGAGACACATGCAACCATGGATGAATCAGGAATGAAGACGCTTTGAAATATACAGTAGATTAAACCTGCGGGTATTAGCACCAGTCCCAGCTGTGTTATTGCTTGGAGCGGGGGTGGGGGATGTTAGCAAACACAAACGTGTGCGCAAGTAATGACTGCCCTTCACCACACTCCATAACTCCTTCGACGGCATCAGCAGAGGTTATAATCAGAGCTACCTCACGGCTTCTCTCACGGCACAGCTGGGATGACGTGTGGGAGTTGCAAGTGTGGCGGTGTCTTAGACAGCGCCCAGGCCAGCTATCACTGCAGTCTCCTGAAACTACCCCAAAGCACTGTGCGTGTCGTCATATTTCATTTTAACTGGCAAAACAGCTGAAACGGTTTGAGAGATGGATTAAGGCTTTTTGTATGGTCGCAATGAAGCTAATATATAGGCAGTTTTTTTTTATTACAGGGACCATGATACTTGCCTTGCACAGAAGCCCAGACTTTCCCCATGAGTTCAAAGCCTCCTGTTAAAAAGAATATTTCTTAATGTGATCCTGAAAGGTGTTCAGAGGGATTTTCAAAAAACCAACTAAAAATAAAAAACTACGCACAGAACACACTGGAATATGTAGGGGTGTTTGTTATTCATACAGTTTTTACAACCAAAATGGTATATGCATTGGTAGAATGTTTAATGGTCTTATTAGAGTGGGTGTAGATGAAGGTTCCATCATATTATCAGAAAATGGACTTTGAAAATAGCCTCATCGTTGACCCATGAAATCACATATGAAGCTAAAATAAGAACATGATGATGCAGTTAGGCTCTGGGGCATGTCTTCTTATGCTTTCTTAGCTGTCTCTTGGTAAGAGCAGACAAGGGCACAAAGTCAAGCTTCATAAGCAAGACATGCGACATCAGGATGTGCCTGTTCTATATTAAAAAAACAATGGAAGTGCATGACTGTTTGCAACTAAGGCTACAATAAAAACAAGTTCTCTGTGTTCCCTATGAATATTACAAAACAAAAAAGATCAAAGAGACAAAAGAAAATCAGAAGTTCATGTTACAGTTAAAGACATTTAAAAGCTGGCAAACCCCATGGCGTAGTACAGTACTAATGCAGTTATTTAACTTTTAAAGATCAGATTTTAGATTAATATTTTAACATGAGACTCAAAAACATAAAAGACACATATCTATCAGCTTAAATCATGTTTAATATAGGGTACACAGACCACAGAATGAGTTTCTGCTAGCTCCAAAATTCTTATTCACAGAACCTATTGAAACTAAGGCCCTGTCCACACGTACACGGGTATTTTTAAAAACGTAGCTTTTTCTATGCGTTTTGGCCTTTCGTCCACACGCAAACAGCGTTTTAGGTCACTGAAAACGGATCTATTGCAAAACACCATACAGGGTGAAGATTTTCAGAAACTCCGTTTTCAGTGTTCATGTGTAGACAGGGAAAAAGTTTTTGGCTTGTGACGTCAGAGTGTGCGCCGTAGTAACTTTTTCTCAGGCTTCTGATTGGCCAACATGGCTTTACGGTTAGGGTTATATCGTCGCCTGTTGGTTTGGCATGCGCTTGACAGCGTGTGTTTGTGTTTTCGTGTGGACGTAGATTTTTTTAAGAACAAAGGAGGGAAAACCCCCGTTTTCAAAAATACCCGTGTACGTGTGGACATGGCCTAAGAGGGGAATGTTTTTTGGAAATTAAGGAAAAATATGCAGGAACACATTGGTAAAGCCTTCTGGGAGAGAAAACAGGCAAGATGTTTTTTTTTTTCTCTTACAAATATAGACGTGAAGGGGATGTGTGTTTGCAGTGCACCATTGTTATGCTTCAAGCTATAGCTGGAAAACAGGACAAGAACAAAGCTATACAGTAGTGTCAGTAACAGTCATACAAGTCACGCCCGACTGTAGTATTTCTGGTTGTGATGGAGTGACATTAGGATGCAGGAGGGACTAACAGACATTTATAAAACTGTCTCCACTACGTCATCACCCCTCTCTCTTTTGCTCTTACACACGCACACACAAAGTTTTTAACCATTGCTCATTGTTTTTAACCATTGTTCCTTGGTAATTTCCAATTACAGTCTGAGACTGGAGACTGGAGAAGGAGAGCTTGGCTCACCCAAAATAACAGGCAACTTAACCTTTAATATGTTAAATAAACCTTGTTGAGTCAGATGTAGCTATTTAGCATTTTTTAATGCAAATCTGGAAATATTTTGTTTCTCTGCTTTGTTTCTTGTTTAAAACCCATTTAATGGGGTTACGTGCAGCTACAGTTGAGCATAATTAAATGAGAATGGGAACATTCCTCATAATAGAACACAAAAGTCTGGTACTTAATGGCTCCTGAATGAAATGAAAAATGCTTAAAAGACATCAATGACTGTGCTTGGAGATGATTATCTGTAGTTTACATTTAGCATGTTTGTTGAATCGAAGCTTGAAACCACAGCAAAAGCATTTGGTTGGATGTAACAAATGCACATAAAGTAAATGGCCCATACATAGTCAGTTCTTGGTATATCCAACCCTAAACTTTCTCTCAGTTTTATTTTCTTATACAATATGTGTCCGTCTATTTATAAAATGGGCTTCCGTGTAGAGTGATGGAATGTTGTGGTACATCTGCAAAACCATGAGTAACATGTAGGAATTACAATGCATACAAATTATAATGGACTGAATGAAAAAAAGCACATAGTAAAGTCTGTTAAGTGGACAAAATACTAAAATGTATGAAATCATCTTTAATAAAATTATACCCACTCCTTACTGCATGTACCTCTGCAAAATCAGTCTGCCATCTAACCAAAATGTTCTGTTTTAAAAGTTTAAGCTAATTTAAGAATTCAAAACTTCATTTAAAAAAAACAAAAAAAAACAAAAACTATGACGGTTAAGGCAAATGGTTTTCTTCTGTCTGAGGCTGAACACTATACATGAACAGTCATATAAACTTTCCATCCAGACAGAGGGGATCTCTTCTTTGGTCTCCATAAACTAATGTTCCAAGCACACCAAGACATGAGCCTGTGCTGGCTCAGGTCTGGATGGCAGTCGCACAGAGTAGCCGCAGCTGATGGCCAATCAGGAAATGGCAGTCTGTACATACTCAAACACTAATTTGGTGCTTCCTCTGTATTTATACGGACGGAAAGCAGTCATCTATGCACAATACCAAAGCGCAAGGCTTATTTCAGTGAGGAAGGGCTGAATCAAAAATACAGCCCTGCATAAGTTTGAACTAACTGGGTCTGAATCCGTTATTTTTCCTGACATAACTCCTCTGCTTTTTTTAAGGGAGCATCCAGTGTCTTGGGACCCACTGTGTCTCTGACTCCACTTTTTCCAAAGCTGACCTCAGCTCTCTGAAGGCAGTGGCAAGGTCATCGTTGACTATGACTCTGTCGAACAGGTGGCCATACTGGGATTCCATCACCTGGGCAGAAACGATCATTTCCTCAAAGTCTTCCTCCTTTTAGATGCACAAGAAAAAGAAATAAATCTAATGAATATTATTAACCACTTCCAGAGGTAATGAACAGACATGCATAAACAAAGACATTAAAAAACTGCCACAAATTCCTTCAATATTCTGCAGTTTTCACAAGCTCATTTTAGTAGCATCACATATTTTTAAGAAACACACACAAAACACACACACACACACACACACTAAGACTTGTCTTCGCCAGTTCGGAACCTGGTTCTGAACTTTCAGGGACAAAAATGTTTTTGGCTGGAGAATAAATGACTTCACATGACATTACCAGTGATTTGAGCTGACCCTAGCTATTTTTCTTTGTGGTCAGCTATTCGAGTGACTTCACTCAGACGTTGGGTCCAATTCTGACCAGACTCTGGGTTTAATAATTATCCTCAGGAGAATGCTTCTACCGTGCCCTGCTGGTATCTCTCTTCTGAGCCAGCTGAGAGCAACTCCAAAGTGGAATAAGTGCTTATCAAGGCTCTCTGAGAAGGAGCATTGGCTGTTGTACAGGCTGTTAGGCCCTGGCTGAACAATATGATTTTATGGATTCAGCTAAAGTGCACCTGCCCCTTGGTACTAATAACAGAGTTTTGAGTCACAAAGGTGTCTGGTTCCTTAATCGTCTGGTTCCTGTTCCTTTTTTTTTTTTTTATGAGAGAGACATCACCTGTCAGCTTTGTGGAAAAAAGCAGAGATGCTTTTAGCAGGAAATGCTAATTATGTGTTTCATTGCCATTTTATCCAGAAGACTGTTAATACAGTTTCACATCATTATGATGTAACACAGAGAAGAAGTCACTTGTTTTGTTCAGTCAATTTGATACCAGTGTTATATTATTTTTTGCAAAAGTGATTTGTGTGCTTTTAAGACCACTAGTTCTGAAACAATAATAACAACACCATGATTACTACTAATACAAGCAATACTTACTACTATTATAAAGATAGAAAGTAAAGTAAAGGCATTTAATTGTGAATATACAGTTTAAATTTCTTTGTGAACGTAATTAGGCACTATGCTCTGAGACAGTCTCAGAGTTCATCGATGGCATTGATGTTACCGCTGACCTTCCACTCCCTACATAAGACTCAGACTCAACATAAAGCCCTCAGATATGTGTTTCCCAACCTCACATGGAAGTTAAAACAGAATATTCTCGCCATGTTGTGAAAAAAATCGTACAAGTTGGCCAGAAAAAGTGTGCCTTGTGTTTCTCTATATATAAAAAATATAGTATTATGTATCTGCCTCTGCAACTGATGGGTCAAAGTTGCATGTGAGTGAAAAAATGTTTGTGGTTTGGCAGTCTACTTTGAAAAACTGCTGAAGTTAATGCTTTCAAGTTAAAGTGCTAATGCTTTCCTCACAGTCTGGTCCTGAGGTCTTTTATAATTTAGAAGGCATAAACTTCAGCAAGTATGCCGTATATAGCAGGTTAAATTGTGGACAGCCATGAGTGGAATGGTATTTTACGTGTAAAAGCTGGAGTGTGAGCTCCACTGTTTAGTGGTAGGGGCAAGAGAGAGGAAGCAGGAGGTAATATCGGAGCTGAGTGACCTGGATAGTGGGGACAAGCAGGTAGAGGGTGAGGTTTGGGGAGGTGAGAGGATGCTGTCGGGGTCATGGAGCACCCCTTCAGCTCAGCCGGTGTGTGTGTGTGTGTGTGTGCGTGTGCGTGTGCGTGTGTGTGTGTGGTGGGGGGTGTTTATGTTTAACCCTCGCTCCTAATGTGTTCAATATGAATCACAGCACCAGGGCGTGGGGATACAGTGAGAGATTGTCCACGGTATGAACGCTGTACACTAAAACCGATCTCAGCACATTTCACGCCCTGCGGACTCATAGTAGTGCCTTGCAGGTAGGACTCATTTGCCGTGGTTCTGCACTGCAAGGCGTGCGCGTTAACTCATCCCTAGAGGGAAAATGGAGGGATGAGGATTCCTGAAACTTGCTAGCAAGAATCCCATTACGGTACACGCAATTCCTCTTACCATCCGATCAAGCTCTCGAGATTCCAGCACTTGGAATAATAACAGTCTAATTGGATGGCGTTAGCAATCGCCATCTGATTAAAGTCTTAAAAAATTAATAATGACTTATTACGATTAAGACTAATTATTTCTCAAATGAATGTATACTGCATGCTGCTTCCTGTTAATCAGGAGGATACAGTGTGTTTTTTCCAATGTTTTCACCAGAAGTCTCCATATCCTTTCACATATTACCGAGAATAGCTTGGCTGATCCCTTTTCGTCTTGGCTGTAGATGACTTTCACGTTCCTCCGGCTTTGCTGCAAATGCTGTAGAGGCGGGGGCTTCATGAAAACCACGTAAGGCTTAAACTCCTTTGTCCGTAAGGGTTTTATCCTCTGCAAGGTGCGAAGGAGAACAGTGCCATTAAGTCTGTAAGGCGCGGCTGTATCTTATGGGCCTAAACACAAAATGGGAGTAGAACATCTAAAACTGAACTCATTGCTTGGCAAACGTGCAGACAACGTTCCCATTCTCCTGCCCCAGTCTATGTTGTAAAGACTTTGCACAGCATTCCTTAGAAAACAGACACACTGTTATCCCCATCGATGATGTCAACACCTTGCACAGCATTGGGGAGCACAGTGACATACTGCTATCCCGATCTATGATGTCAACACCTTGAAAAGCATTGGGTAGCATAACGACACGCTGCGGCACACTGCTTCAGCAGAAGAATTTATTTGAGCTCAATATGAAAAATTCTTAGTTTTTCTACAGGGACCTCATTCAAGCAAAAATTGAAGACAGAAATGTAAAAAACAAGGAAGTCATGACCTCGTATCATAAAATTTATCAGAAAGCGATGAACCAACTTCAGCAGGCCAAGCTATCTGGACGAAAAAGCACATGATGATGGTATGAAATATGCAAACATCCCGTCTATACATAAACGGAGGGGTCTCCCCTGTGCGGGTTGACAGGACTTTAAATGTCTGCATAATCCATTTGGTAGTACACTGTCACACCATTATGGTCTCAATGGGAAAATAACCTAAACAAAACACATAATTTAGAAAAGAGATGCGATGATGTCATTCTGGCTTCTGGTTTTTAGGTAAAAATCAGCAAGCGTGACATATAGGCCACTTTGAGAGGGCGTTTGCTACCACACATTTGTAGAGGGGCCAAAAATGAAATCTTGAAAAAGGGGAAAATTAGAGGTAATCACTACCAAAGATGTTTGTCAGAATGCATTTGGCCAACCAAGTGGCCACACAATTAGTTAATGTTTCCAGGAAAGCATTCAGGAGTGATTTTTTTTGCCTAGTTACTCTTTGGTAGTTCTTTGCCATGGGGCTATTCTAATATAGTGAAAGACGGATATTTGGGGAGTGGGAGTAACTCAAGACTTCAGTAGAAGGTCGATCTTTGAGATCGTCAAAATGGGGGTACAGTGTCCATTGAATCATCAGCTGTCCACTTCCTGTTTCTTAGAAAACTCCATGGTGGGAACTGCAACAGTCACAGCAATGTTAGAGCTTGGCACTCACATGGGTTGGCACGTCCAGGAGGCAAACCTTGTTCCCTGCGAGGGCAGATCGCACAGAATCCAGACTGATCCCATAGTAATTCCCCTTGTACTCTCCATGCTCAATAAACCTGAGGTACAAAGACAGGTCTGTGAGTCTCACAGTCACAATAATCACTATCAGTACGCCTCAGTAAAGCCTGGGACTAAAAAAATAACCAATGCCAATAAGTCTACTCTTATGGGATATGCTTTAATACAGAATCCAAAATGAATAGGAAGAACTGAGATCTGTGAGCCCTGTTATCAGACCAGTAGTTATTAGCATTATATGACTATACTGTATAAATATTGCCCAAGAATCTACTCTTACAAAAAAGCAAAATATGTGTAAATGTAAATTTAATTTAAAGTATTGCCTGTGTTTATTAGAAAATATATGAACCATTGTCTCTTGAGTATACAGGCAACAAGACATCTAGTTCTTTTTTGAAGAAGTTTTAAGAAAGAAGTATTGATTTTAAGAACAAGCAAGAACAACAATTAAGAAAAGCTTCATGCTTCTTGTTTATTCTCTAAGATAACTCACTGTTGTTTGTACTCCCTGTACACAAGAGAGGTCACCCTTTGTGTGGCACGTGTCCATATGGATGGAAAACAAGACTGCCTTTGAAAAACCACATGTCCACTTTCCATCCCTTGATTCAACTCTGAAATAATCATGTTCCGTAAATAAAACATCACCTCCTTCGGCAAGGAGCATCAGGATTACACCCCCACCCACAGAGGAAGTTGTAGCATATTTCAGCAGATAACAACTCCAGACGTTTTGGCATGGTAATATTTTTTATCTAATCTTCTAAGTTTCACTTTCAATCAGTAACACCTGTTTGTTTTAAACGCCAAGTCCCGGCTTAATCCACGTCTCCACCTCAAGCTACAGCAAACTGATATCTCACCATATTTTTCACATAATCTCATTAATTCAGGCTGGCAGTGAGGCTTGGGGTTGCCGGTTCAAATCCTGATTGAGACACGGCTGTTGCCCCTTTTGGCAATGTACTGTTATTAATATTAATAATGGAAGCAAAAATCCAGCTCTTATGCCATGTACATAATAGGCATCTGGTAAGCAAATAAATAATGCATTCATATTTACTGCTTGCATTTTTTATTGTTTTTTTAGGCATTACGGTGGTTTGGTTTTCATTAGGAATGCTGTGTTAATATTAAGAAAACATGTGCAGATCAAGTGCATCTAAAGAGAATTTAAATAGCCTTAAATTAATTTGGGCTTCCCTTAAATAAGAGAACATAGGGGATGAAGAGATTTTCCCCAGAGTGCAGGTTTTCCTTTGGAAAGCAGTAGTCATTCGACATGGCACCACAGTGCTTTTGGGAAGACTTTTCTTGGCGAACGCCTCGCTGGCATGCTCTGCAAACATGCGATGGAGCGAAACAATAACAGCTAAGCTCTGGTCTACCCGCGGTAATTTCCATCCCCAGAGCCCGGCATGTCCCTCTCACTCCACACTCCTACACACCGCACAGTTTACACCTCAGAGGCAATTAAACGTTGCAGACAGACACTGGGCTCAGGCAGTAAAAGAGATCGGGCAGTAAAAGAGTAGGCCCAAATCAATATATTTCATGCAGTTGTCACCCAGGATTTTAGTCTGATCCCAGATCAGATGTTTTCTCCAGCCAGTATGGGCCCTCTGTTACACCTGAAGGGGCTGCAGCCCTGTCAAACGCATATCATCTCCAGCTAAACTGATCACAGTACAGATCTCTCCATTTCACACACGCCACATGTTAACAACGAGAGATGGTCCCTGAAAAAGTTAGTAGCCTTTCTTAGTTATAATTTAATGTGCATATATGATTGGAACCTGAAATGAAATTTAAATATTGTGAAAAACAGTAAATACTTCACAGTAAAATGGTGGGATAATGTTTCATTTTGTTGGACATACCCAGCACAAACCAAATCAGTCTCCTTAAAAGGTAATTCTTGATAAGTCCAACCAAGCAATTACCCTGGGGTTTAGATAAATAGTACTGCCATGTAGCCTCCATCAGCTTTCCTCACTCATTGTGGTGAGTTTTGTGGTGTGGTACATACTTGTTGTTGATGATGTCGACCTCAAACTGGTGTTTGGAAACAAACTTATACTCCACACCATCAGTCTCCTGGCTCTTCTTCGCCCTGCTGGTGTCTGTGGGTCAAAGAGATGGGGTCACATGGGGTCAGACACGCCCCTCGACCAATCCGTGCCATACTGCAGTCATGATTAACATGAGCCAACTCTTTAACATTGTTCTAATTCCATTGTCTAGATTTTTTATGATGATTTGCTCATTTCTATTATGTTCAAATGAGGCAGGAATAAAAACACATTTCCCAGACTTCATTAGACAATACAATAAAGTTGAAAAGGAGCCATCGTTGTTAACATAAAGGTTGCTTTTAGATGCTTTTTTTGTAAGTCTGCAGAGTGGTTTCAATAAACATTGACAACCAGTACATTTTATTAAATTACTGTATATAATTTAAAAAAGAACCAAACAGCTCATATAGTATCTGTACCTTCAGTTTGCATGCATGCAACTACAGAAAAAAATATAGAAACTCAAACTTCGTGCATGAAATCAGTCAGCTTACCTAGACACACAAGCAAATATGAAAAGAGAACGTGATGTACAGCAGTTCATCTTTAAGGTGTTCATTAAAAGTCCTAACATTAATAAACATTAATGGCTCAGGGGCAATTTGTAGAGGGTGCAAACAGGAACATATGACAGTGTTTTTAAAAAGGCATGCATGGTACACTACTGCAAGTAACTGTCTTCACAGCTCCAAAAAACTTTGAACTTTGTGTCAGCGTTTCTGCACAGCCACACTGGGCACTCGCTGTAGGTGACGCTTGTGAAGGACAAACATGCAGCTTTTCCATGCGGCTTCTGTGCAGCTGCAGGAGCCAGCAAAGTTCAGAGGCGAACAGCAATGTGATTTACTGATTCTGTGTCTCAGGCCGAAAGCATGGGAACCCAATAAATCCCAGCAGAAGCAAATCCGACAAATAATCACTTACTCATCCAAGTGTTAGATTTGGCTTCTGGAAGTGCATATCTCATGCAGACAGGGCTGTTACAGCCATTAGATAACATATGTTTATGTATCTAATAGAGAGAGCATGTTTGTGTGGGTGTGTATTCGTGTGTGCGTGTGCGTGTGTGTGTGTGTGTGTGTGTGTGTGTGGGGTGGAGGCAAGGTGCTTCATCAAACCACAGAAGCCGAGTGTTTTTAAGGCCAGCATCTGCTCCATGTCATTGGAAACACAGAGTAAAACAGAAATCTTAGCTCATTTTTTTTGACATGCTTTTTTTTTTTTTTTGACTGAGTGACATGCTTTCAATCACCGCCATGCTGTACCTGCCATGAATAACAAACCATGGAGCTGGACTCAAGTCAGAGCTTTGACCCCCCCTGCTGATGTGCAAATACAGAGCGAGTGGTCTTAGATGCTGCTGTTAGAAATGTCCACTGAATCTCCAACGACAAACTACGTTTATGGAACATTTTTCACAGAATGCACTTTATTTTTTGCAAAAATTAAAACGCTTGTCATCGGCTGCTGTTTGCAAAGGTCTGCATTCAGTACATAAATGGGTAGGAACTATTTATTCATTTCTTAGCTTATCTGTTTATTTTAAGTATAAATCTGACATTCACCCCACTAAGGGTTGGGGTCTTTTTTTAACCCAGCAAAAATAGACATTAGTGGGACACATTAGCATTTTTGTTATCTTTCCAAACAGTGTAATCTGTCCAAGAGTTTATTGAAAGGAAGCTGAATCAAACGAATGCTATGGTAAAGCAAATGCTTCCACTACAGCCCCCCAGCAAATGTAACTCCATCATTGGTGCCCCATGTGCCCCTTGCAACTCCAGTTGGCTCAGGAATGCCCAACAAGTCTTCTGTATTTTTCATGTAGAACCTGGTCAGGACAGGTCTTGTAACCTCCCAACATCTTCCATTCACTCCCAACTATGTTTACAGACTGACTGAAAATCATTGGTTTGATGTAAACTGGTCTTAACACACAACGTTCCTATAAGGGTTATAAGAAGGTGATCCCATATGAGCAACACATTGCCATAACATGCCACATTTGGAAACAATTAACAAGCTCTGAGGAGAAAGTAACAGTCTGACTGTAACACAAGCGACATTTTAAGTGTTGAACTTTCAATATCTGACATTCTTTATACACTTGAATAATTACAAACATAGTAATTTGTGCCAATGGTGAAAAGTTTTTTTTTTAACCCCCCCCCGCTCCCCCTCCCACCCTTTAATCAACAACAATTTTACCTCTCATCATGTGTATTTCAAATCAAGTAAAACCGATTTGTCCAAACACGTCTGATTTATGGGTTAGCAGAATTAAAGGGTGATCCCTCACGGAATGATAACAGCAGGAGTCGCGACCTCACCGAAGCCCCGCGGCTGGCGGTCTGTCGCTCCGGCTCTCGGGGAGAAAAAAAAAGGAGGGGAGCGCAGGGCCAGGACGTGAGGCAGAGGAAAGGCATTTCTTCAGGAGGTAGAAAAACACAGCTTCCCTCAGTCGCTCTCTCTCTCTCTCTCCGCCGTCAGACTCGGCTGCGAAAAGCCAACGGCTACACAAGAGAGGGAGAACGTGCGACTCTCACTGTTCAACACAGGCGGCACTTCCTGGCTGTTTACTCCAGAAAGGCTCTCACACGGGAATGATAGACCTTGATGAGTAGGTGCGACATTCATTCAGTGGCTCCTTTCATTTCAGTCTTATACAGAGAATCTGATTCTGATTTCAGTGATACCATCTTTTGGAACGACTCCCATACGTTCACCTGACTTGCCCTGATTTTATGTTTTAGATAGGTAAAGCTTAGAAAAGCCAAAACATGAATGCTAATTTGCTGTATAGTTTTCTCATGCTGGTTACTCTCAATTGCAAATAGTTAAAGGTCTTAAAGGAAGCTTAATACAACAGGAAGCACACTAAATTTGGATTACATCCTTGAAAAAAATGGCCATCTTTACGAATCCTCAGGACATCATTTCCTAATAAATATCATAAACGAGTTAATTACAGATGGTACCAAATATGAAGAACCCCATGTGTGAGTTTTAGTACTGAATATCCTTTGGCCCATGGCATGTCGAGGGTCAGGTGCTGGACTTACGTGGAACGGCTACGCTGAATTGCTCCGGGTCAGAGATGATTAGCCTCCTTTTCAGTTCGTTAAGACCGACCCCCCTGGGTCCTGAGGGCCAAAGCAAGAATTACTGTCAGTTACCATGTAATCATAGGTTATGTGGTCTGTCAGGTTTCCGTGTCTGTACAGAAATGCAATGTATACAGAGTACATTATGGTTTTGTCAGGTGTCAGTGTCTGTATGATGACATGCACAAGTAAGATTAGAGAATATTTTGTCAGGTTTAACTTAAGATTACATGGAGCCCTAAATATGGATGTCACACAAACATGTGCATGCACACTCACATGCAGGTAGACACAGGCACACATTCAGACATGTATGCAAACACAAACAAAAATCTGCCAAAACACAGCTTCGTGAACAAAAAAAAATCCAACAACCAATCCATCCTGTCAGGTAGCTGTTTGGTTCACTGTGGCTGAATAATTGATAAAGTAAAATATGAACTTCTGACTGCAACTTCCCAACACAAACTCTTCTGCTTTTGTGTAAGTTTCCCCCTCCTAAACGTCTCTTTACTTCCCTAAGAATAGCAATCAATGTGATATGAATTCAAAGAGACCCGGTGTCTGTCTTTGAATGGATGAAACAACAATGCATTTGTGCGCACAACTAAACATCCTGTTTCAACCTAGCGTGTCCCTCAGCCTACTGTAGCCACAGTCAGGCTGTTGATATTAACTGGGATTCCTGGAATACCTGTCATTTTAATCTTGCATGAAACGAGTTCAGCTTATTGAGTGTTCCTTTTTCACGGCAAATGCATTTCACAGAGAGGGACAAAACACAAATGGACTCTGAGTACTGAGTCCCGTCTCTGGCATAGTGGAGGAGGCAAAAAAATTGTTCTGAAGGAAAATGGGTTTTGCAAAAACAAAAGGTGCCCTGTTCAACTCCAGAGGGGCTTCTCCCCATCTATCCTGCACTATCATTTCAGTTCACTGTCAAACGCAGCCTCCTGTGGAGGAAGCTCTGATCGATCTAGTGCCAGAAAGAGGCCGCGTGAGCACAAAGGCTCTCTATGAACTGGATTCAGTTCAGCCACGACCAGAGAGACTAACGCATTCTCAGTACCTATTGGAAATAAAAGATCTGTTTCCAGATTTCTGCTTTTTTACAGATGTTAACAGGGCCATTGTTAATCTGCACATTTTTGCTGTTTACTTTACTTAATACAGTAGGCCCCAAATCTGAGAGGCACATTGTAAATGCAGGACCTGCTGGGGCACTTTCACATTTGGCATTCAAATGACAGCTTAGGTACGAAACTAAGTGTGAGAAATCTGTGTGGTTTCCTGTTTATTCAAAAATTGGTAGACTGGTACCTCACAAATGCGTGGCGTAGTTTCTATGCAAAACCGCTCTTCAGTTACCCACATGCAAACATGTCAGTGAGAATCATGTAATTCCTGTGTGATAACATTTACCCTCTGATTGTTGGAGAGTCGTTCTTGTTAGACAGTTAGCATAACTATTGCAACTGTCTGAAAGTCAGTCCTATTCCTGAGAAATGTTCTCACTGTGGTCAAACACTTTTGTGAGCAAACACGCAAAGGCGCTGAGTTCAGCTGGTTCCTGTGATCATCGAGCCAAAAGCCACGCGTGTAAGGGAAGTCTTACTATTATTGTAGATGTTAACACCAGAAGCAGGAATTAACAAAGTCCCTTCCTGACCCTCATCTCAGCAGTGAAATCATGTGCAGTGGACCTCGCTTCAGTGACAGAGCTGCCGGACTGAGATGAAGCTACATGGTTTCCATGGATGACGGTCTCGCGTGCCAGACGGTGTTGAGACTCACTATGAGGGCCTCACTGTAGGATGAAAAATGATCCACGCTCCCTTACACTTCTGCAGTTCTGCTAAGCAAACTCCACATATTACATCATCTACATGCTAACAGATGTTCCCACCTTGAACATATTGCACCATTGTTACTTCAAACAGGACAGACGTAGATTTTACATTAAAATAGCTGCCAGGACCATGATCTGCTAAATGAGCAAGCAGAACACTGCGGTTGGATTATTGTCGGAGGAGAAATAAACTATTCATTGTGGGTTACTGTTCAAAAAGCATTAACGATGTGACAGACCAGCCTTTCAAATTACACACACACATCAACATCTTTTTTTCAATTGTTTCTCAGTTTAATTTGATATTATATGGAATGTCCTCCTCCACTGTTCTGACCCACCAGGCACTGAGTACAGTGCCTAAGAGTTGCAGTGCTAAATAACTGCTAATAAAAGTGTCAGACCTCATCAATGCCTTCATTAGAGGAACAGCCTGTTATGTTTGAACTTTAAAACATCCACGCTAAATGCTGAGCAGATACAACGCAGTGTGTGAGAGCCAATAAGAGGTCTTTCCAGCCTCAGACAGACCTCCTGCCTTGGCGGGGTCGCCTGGGTCTGCCCAAAGTGCAACCCGGGATCAGCCAAAACCGAGGTGAATACAGCTTTTGTAGGCTCCATAAAGCTGAACTTCAGAACTGTGTTTGAAGTTGTGTGCTGCCGTGATAACCAACATAAGAGGACTGTGAACGCAACATCCAAAAGCTCACCATTTAATTTAAATGTTTGGATGCTTGGAAGAATGGAAGGATTTTTAAAGGATTTTCTATGATAGTAAAATCTTTAATGAAGCATCTCTCATTGCCAGCCCTGGTGTGATTTTATACAAGAGCCAAAGTGAAGCATGCTGTGTTTGCATGTCTCTCCCCCCTATATGTCCTCACTGGTGTACTGGTTTTCAAATGTATTGTGTTTATCCAGATTTCCCCAAGCTCTGCATATCTATATCTGTATGTCTTATTATTTAATAAATGTGCATTACTATTTCATTAAAGCGAACTAAGAGAAACTTTTAAAATACACAGCTCCACTGCATAACATCCACTCTAATGATTTGAATGACATTTCAATAAAAGTATTAATTTCATTAATTCAATAGTGCATTATGCAAAACATGCAACGGCAAAGTAATAAGGTACTTATTTATTAAATAATCGCACAAATCTGACTTATGGTGACATCTCACACACCCAGGATTAGGGATCAGCGCTTTAGAGCATTTTCAAAATTTGAAGTTATCAAAAAATAAGGAATAAATGCGCTTCAATTGAGTGGAAAGGCAACTGGCCAAGCCAAGCGAAGACACCACCATGTTTGGACAAATGCCCCTACTTTCTTGGCTCATTTGGAGTCCCGCCGTTTAAAATGACATCACAGAAAGACCCCAAACAAACCTGGGACTCTGGAGGGAGCAGAGAAAGGAGAGGATATGGAGCTGATCATTCACCGCCTTCGGTTCACTGCACGTGAAATTACCCATAGGTGTCTTCCAAATAATAGAACCCATATGAAAATATTTACCTTACAGCGAATAGTGGAGAAGCTTCCTTTTTAAGGGCTGACAGAAAACGGTTGTCGAGTGGGTAGCTATGTGTGCATTTCAGACATATTCGTCCATATTCACTCGGGCTGCCGGTTATATAGGAATGAAAAAAACGTGATAAAAGAAGAGAAGAAGCATTCATGGTTACAACATGGCCAAACCGCAGTCGAATCCACTCACCGACCAGGACCACCAGCCTGTGCGGAGCTCCGGGCTGCTGGCGGTAGGGGGCCACCTCCTCGTAGGTGGGGGCGTTGGCCGTGTCATAGCGCTCGGCCCCCCCGCACTCGCACTGGCACACCCCCCGGTCTCTCCTGCTGAGGCGGAAGCTCCTTCGAAGGCCAGCTGCCAATAACAGAACACCTCGTCCATCACTTTTCCTCGGGCCTTCTGTCAAGCGCGGCGCAGCGCTTTCCCCACGTGTATGCGGGTGTGTGTGAGTATGGCCGCGTGCTAGCACAGTTGAATGTCTGTGTTGCGCGTGTGTCTAAATACGTGTACTGGTGTGTGTTGATTCTGCCTCACTTGTAAGTCGCTTTGGATAAAAGTGTCTGCCAAATGAATAGATGTAAATTTAATGCAGTGAGACCATATAAGTGTTTGTGGATGTGGTTATATCTGCATTCACTGCTTGAAGCTGCCTGGTACAGAACAGGTATACACAGCTGAAGCCTTCTTATTTTTTTTTTCTTTTCCAGTTTGCAAAATGGAATTAACATATGAATTGGACAGATTGTGTTCCACAGCGAATCACACTGGATTTCATGTATGTTTATGGAACCGGCTACCATGCACTTTAATGATGTGCTAAAACTATTTGTGCACATTCCTTCAAACTTCTGTTGATGTCATGCACATGCCAATTTTCCATCCTTGCCATTGATGTAATCCATGTGTCTTGTCATCTTGTCTGGTGTCTGGTATGTTGTCTGGTTGTGAGAGGGGTTGTATAGCAATGAATCTTGGCCATATAATTTGCTGCTATGTGAATGTACTGCCAATTGTTTAATTCCAATAAACAGCATTACTGCGCTGTGAAATCTGAATTTTATGCAAGGGGGGATGTCATTTGGCTGTTGCTGAATATTTCACTGTTTTTTTTTTTTTTTTTTTGGCCACTTCATGATTCCTGTCATCACTCCATTGGTTTATGCACTATCTGTGGAAGAAATGCCACTACAGAGTCCTGTTTAAGTGTGATTTCAATGTGAGTCTGGTTGCAGTGATGAACAGCCATATCAAAAGGAGAAAATGATTCATTGCTTGAGCTGCGCTTCAGTCTACAATGGATGGTAGTTGAACCAAAGACACATTGAGTAAATGTGCAGTTCACATGGGCTTTTACACAACTCCTAAATATGACGCAAGATGCTGTAGTGAGTCGGACACAGCATGAGGTAGAAAGTAAAATACATAAATTTGATTGAATCCTTTTGGAATTTTCCACTACACTGAGAAAATGGAGATGGTCGCTTGGAGAGTCATACTTTTGTTCTTAGAAGTGGGTCGCTTTATAGGGGGAGTAGCAGATCCATGCTGTTTACAAATTGAACATGCCGGAAGTCAAACAGCCCGGACACATTAACACATGTACATAGCCTGGTGTGGGCATGCTTGGGTAAGTAGCCAGTTCCTGCTCATCCGTCCGCCAGCTCAGGTCAGTCACGCTAGAGTGACCTCGTGAGAGGAAGGACATTTATCTTGAGTGAAACGTCATTGTCGCTGGAACAACAGATACAAAGAGCTTCCTGGAGTCAGTGCAGAACAGCTGAACAGCTACTGGGGATCTGGATCTTCACCTCCGCATTGCTCACCATGTCTCTGGCTGGGAGCTCTGCTGTGTGTTTGGATTTGGGCTGGGATTTGAGTCCCTGCACAGAACAGACAGGCTACAGCGATGCTATGACTCAGGTACAGTAGTCAAGACAACTGTAAGAGGGACAACAGGGGACAGAGGGAATGCAGAACTTGGAAGTCGCAAGTCCCCAGAGCGCCTCTTTATTTAGAGGTCGTCTTTTCAGAGGACTCGAATCCTCAGACTTTTTTTTATTTGAGAACAGTCCCTCAGGCACCTCAGTGACCTTCCCTCCCCCAGTGCAGTCGGTATACTGTACCAGAAGAGATGGCTGCATGATGTGGTCCACAGCTGTTCGCCTCTGGAGAGCACAGACTCGAACACTAAAGGAACAGCATGCAGCTCGCGGCCGGCTGCAAGCCGCCGGTATTTCCGCGTGTCCATCTTCCAGCCGGACAATGTCTCACATCCACGCAGGAAATTTAAAATGTGAGCAGAGCCAGCTCCCTGGGGGCTTAACCACACTGTGAATACAAACTTCCCTCTGTCCAGTCAGAAGAGCTCTGAGAGAGACACAGCAACAAAATACCCACAAAGCAAGACGATAACCCAAAAGACACCATGGACGTCCTGCAAGGTCGTGGCACCTTTCCCTGTATTCTAACGAAAGCCGAGAGCCTCAGAGGAAAAAGTATCCGATTTTGTAGATGACTGAGGGACGGGTCAGCCGGCGGGGATGATGGCATGATGATGAAACAGGAAGCAATGGGGCCTCTGGAGAAGGCGTTTATTTTCATGTGTCTGAGTTCCTGCACGCACGTCCTTCCCTCGAGCAACGTGCTGACAGGTACGGTGTCCGCCCTACTGACAGACTGGCTAAAGGGGAGGACGGTCTGGGAGCGAGAATTATTTGACGGCGTCAGCTGGTGGTCGGCGTTACGTTCAGTGCATATATGGTTTATCGTGGAAGCCGTTAGTTAGCCGTCTACAATAACATGGGCACAAATGTTCCTTTTTTCTCGTCCTACGCTCGAGTGATTGTTTTTGAATCTGTTTCCTACAGTATGAACGAAATGGCATGTTCAAAGCATCTTTTTCCTCACTGTCTGCAGCAGTCGTTAAATGGGTGTGACAGACATTACAGAAATCTGGTATGAGCATTACTTCCTTTTAAAAAAATGACAAATTTTCTACTGTCAGGCATACTGAAAAAGGATGAAAAAACTGAACATCAACTACCAGTAATTAAAACTAACCAGCTAGAGTATATAACCTCCAGTAGCTAAACGGCTGCTAACACCCTTGAGTCATGCATATTCTTTTGATAGTGACTTTAATAGTAATGTTTGTCCTGGTTACCTGACCTGAGAAAATGCAAATCTGTGGATAAAGCATTGGTAATTAAGATGCAACATACCATAACAATGAGTGAGACTGTGTGAACCATTACAGGGACTTATAGCTGTAACTTTAGAGCCAGAGTGGTGCTAAGAATTAGCCAGTCGGGTATTGAGCTGCATCTTGAGGTGCATACTAGTTACAGACTAGGGCATGATCCTGTGCCTCTAGAAACGATGTCCCACAAAGTCTGCCGGCAGTAAGGTTAAAGCAAAGATTGGGGAGTCAGCCCACATCAAGAGTTTTGTGTAGGGAGACGTAGGACTAAGCTGTAGTTGGCATAGTAAACCATGTTGACCATTGCTGATCATGTGGTTGTTGAGTTTTAATCTGAAGTCACTTTGGTAGAAAATAAAATTATAACAATAAAGGTAACCCAGAGATAAACACATACTGGATGGATCACAATTTCACACACTGCTAGTCACCTTGGGCCTGCACCAAGCCGTCCAATGGGCATAGGTGGTGCTGTACCACCCCAGCCTTCTCTGCTAGGCCCTCCACCAGCCTCGCACTGGCCAGTCTACTTTTCTTCTGTATCAGTCTCTCTTTGTAAAAAAGCACCTGTATGGACGAATGGCTATTGCTTAAAAATGGTCTATTCCAGCGGGCCCAGGGGTGTGTTCATGAGTCCATCGCTGCGCATTTTAATGACTGATTCAGGTTCCCACCATCTGGGGAGCAACTAAACCGTGTGTTTGTTTGAAAAGAAAAGCAATTTGTTGAACAGGCGTCTCTCAGATGGGCATTAAACTGACTTGCCTTAAATTCATTAGAGGCTGTCTGGAGATGAGTACGCCGCTATCCGTTTTCACCGTCCCGCGAACGGAAAGCGGGCGCCCTACCGAAGCATTTCAGGCTGGAACGGAGTGCTGCACAAGCCCTTTGGCTGAGAAGTCCAGCTTCCCCGTACAATATTTGTTTTTCCCTTTCGTCTTATTCCCCCAAGCTCTACGGAATGCCGGCTCCAAATGCCGCTCAATCCGCCGAGGAACCTGCTGCAGTCGCCCGCTGTGCTGATGCGCGTGTCAGTCTACAGCGCCGTGGTCTACCTGACCGGTCTCGGATGCCAAGGTGTGCAGCGTACATCCGCTGGAGCATTTCCCTGGTCACCTCACCTGCCTTCATTGTCATCAACATACTGCATCCAGCACTTAATCTGCCCAGTTTTGAGTGCAATGCTGTGCATCGATCGTAATGGGATCCCACCCAGTGAAATACTGCCTGGCTTTCATGCAAGAGAGCAATGACATTAAGTTACATAACCACAAAGTAATGACCCAGTTTAAATGATATACTCGACTTTCAGATGGCGATGCAAAACTGATTGAAGGAGATAAGTCCAATCAAATGACGAATAAATCATCTGTTTTCAAAGTATCATATAAATCAAGTAAATCCAAACCCTCATCCAGTCTGGAAAATCAATCCGCTTAATGAAGCACACAGAATACTGTTCTACTACACTACATCTACAGCACATATACTGCAGCTGCCTGAAATTGTGATTAAAAGGATCCATTTAAGGATGGAAATGATTCGCCATTCAAACCTGGTGTTATTTTCTGGCTTATATTTACCGAACTTTTTGCAGATTAGATAATCTTGTTTGGAAGCAGAGGGATTTTTTTAATCATATTTGGAATGCTTCTCTGTTTTTCCATCACAGCGTCGATTGGATTCAGGAGTTGATACCTTTTCCAGGTTTTTTTTGGCTGTTTGTCGGGTTGTTTTGAAAGGACGTCGCTGCAGGGATTTATCCTTGGATTTCGATAACGGCATGCAAAAAAAAAAAAGGAAAGAAAAGAAAAAACTCTTACAGGGCCGCCACACTCCATCCTCATCCAAGTTGCCAAATTTCCATCCCTGACCCAATCCCTCAATCCCAGCCATAACTCATGAATAATTTTACGAAAATTGGGGAAATCATGTTTTTTTCCCCCCTCATTCAAGCAGAAAGAAGTGATCCATCTGAGACAAGCCTTTTCAATTACATTTCATTCTATAGTTTGAGCTTTTGCCTCTGCAGAAAGAATCTTAAACCTGTTGAGGTTCTCTGCATATACAGAACAGGTTAAAGAGCTCCACTGTATAGATCTTCTGGAACAACACGCTAGGGGGACTGAACATGTAATGGGCTAATGCATATATTTTGTGCGTAACAGCCCTGCAAGGAAAATGAAGTACAAAAATAAAATCAGTCCTTTTCAGAGAGCAGACAAAACATATTCCGGAAAGCCGTACCAGTTTTCATACAATAACCGTTTCAGATTTCAAAATGAAATTACATCACCAGTTAGAACAGCTCTCAGTGTGTTTTGGAGGCTTGTAATTTGTTTGTTGTTTTACAGAAGTTCCGTGGTCCAACAGTGATGAATTTGCTAACAGCATTAGCTGGACTGGAAAATACGGCACACTGTGCCCTGAGAGAAAGACAGCAGGTTCAGTTCAGGGTTAGCACATTAAGTGAGCGAAGGAAGCACAAGGACAGTTAGGCTGGAAAAAAAGGCCCAGTGGTTAATGCTTAACCCTATGGAATAACAAACCCTCACTCATGATGGCAGAAATAATTAAGACACATTTGATGGAAACTTATACCGTACCAAATCCCCTGCGAAATCGGAAACTCCAATGTTCTGGATGTGCTTATGACGTCCCAAAACCAAACCGCTGCATGACCACAGCATGGCATACATCTTATGAAAGACAGCTGGTCCAGTGGAGGATGGAAAGGACATCAGAAATCAAAAAGAAACATGGAAGTCTCTCCAGCGGGCTCGTGTCACTTCGTTTGCTGGGGAACGCAACAGGAATGAAGCAAACGCAATGAGGAAAGGCTTACTGCATGCAAGGAATAATTGGGAATAAAGTCATGAATTTCTCAGGAACAGTTACCTTTGAAGGAGCATGAAAATACAACAAGTCATAAAAGAACAGAAGATAAAGCATTGCTTTCACCTAATACAGCTCACAGACTGAACCGACAAAGTACACAACCTGACTCTAGAATCTGTCAGCTCAAGCCTCAGCTGAGGCATGCAGTACCACAATCTTTGCAAATGGAAGCCAATGTGCTTCTACGTGGTGCTCCATTTAAGCGATGGAGTGGGTTAATACCCCTGCAACAGACCAGTGTCCGGCCCATGTGGTGTGCTGGTACAGTGTGCTATTTCAGCAATCAGGGTAACCTCTGAGACTATCAGCTATCAAGGGCACAGACAGGGCTTCCATTACAGCATGAAAATCATAGCTGTTAGATTCATAATGACGAAATGAACATAAAACCTGTTTCCCCCAGTGAAATGAAGGACTCTTTGTCACTAATGAGCCAAAGCATTTCTCAACAGGACCCAGAACACAATGTGGATGCAATTCAAACGAATGCGGAAAACAGATTTGAAACAAATCACGTATTAATGAGCTTCACATTTTACACAAATTACGCAGAGGAAAAAAAATTATGTCAAAATGACCTGTCAAAATAAAAACAGCTGGAAATAAAATCAATGTGTACAAAGCAATTTTTAAAGGAATCAGTAAAGAGGGTGTACCGTGAATGCAGAATAATCAGATGAAAGTTAACTTAATAGCAAACTATAACAAATTATGAATAGTAGTCTGAGAATATTAGAATCAAACTCACATATGAAGGGTAAACTGAACTAGAGGGACAAAGAGGACAAATGGCAAAACCTGGTTGTATTATATAAGACTGCTCCACAGTTTTGAATGGCATATTCATTTCAACTCTAGCACGAAATCTGCCACTGATCCTAACCACGGCAAAGCATGTCATCTGAAAGCAAAAACATAACCTACAGGAAAATTCTATTTGAGTTTGGAGTGCTGTAAATGGGCATAATAATTCTGTTAATGCCTTTTCCATTGCTTCTGCCATAAATCATTATATAACTTAATGTCCATGATGAAAAAAACAATAGGGAATAGAAAGACTACAATGCGACACTATAAGGATGTATACACACGGGTGGATACATATTTTTTCTCAGTATGTCGTATGAACGTTAGCTTGCCTTGCCTCACAGGTTTTAGTTCTTTTCAACATTGCTAGCTGTGCTCTCTTGTTTAATGTTGGGTGTTATTTCCTCTTGAATCCAGGAAACCGTGTTACTCTCAAGTCCTCTGCTTTTTTCTGTTGCCTTTATATTTTATTAAAGAATTTTTACCCCAGATTTAAGGTTCACGATGTAAAATGGGCGATAGTTCCCCCTTCTTACAAACATGCACTATCACAAGCAGGACGTGATAATACCATAACCAATGCCATGACTACAACATGATACTACAAGTAGTATTGAGAGCAAAAGGCAGCATCAAACATGATTTCACAAGTTTAAAAAACAACTCTTTATCCTGATGTTATCTGCAATGCAGCAAACATATGTGTGTCGTATCATGGGGCTAAGTGGAAACTGAACGTGGTGCATTTGTGATGACAAAGAGCAGGACTACAGAGAGGGACAGAGTTGGAGACAGGCAGGGAGGAAGGGTACTTCCAGTGCTCTGTTCATGAAACATGGGAACTGTGTCAGAGGAACAGTGTCTCTGCCACACCGGTGCTACTAATAAATTTAGGCACAGCAAGGAAGAGGGGAAAAGGGTGAGAGGAAATGATGAAGCATGCGTCTTACCTATGTGGATTCCACTTATGGCTCCATAGTCTACATCTTCAGATTTGCAACATTAAAGAGAAGAACAGGACAGCCAGAGAAGAAGTGTTAGCAGCCCAAATTCAGAGGTAAATCAGGTTTGTCTCTCAGTACATAAACTAGAGAGGGTTTGCATATACCTATACATATAAGAAACACAAGTCAAATGAAGACAAGCAAAGCTTCAACACCAGAGGGAAACCTCACAATGGAACCGATTGATCCTATTTCCTTTCTCATGTGCATTTAATAGGGATAGGTCTGCAGTGGGTTTTTAGCGTAGGCCCTTACCATCTCCATGACACAATAAAGGATACTATTAGCTCACTGTGCTAAAGGCCAAACCTTTTTCTTCCACTAAGGGAATCTGTATTCTTATTGTGGATCTAGGGGGTGATATCGCCTGTCATATTGGATGTTCACCTACTCACTCCTACTTCTGAACTCACCTACATGCAGGTGGATGCTTAAATGGCACAAGTAGAAATAGCATGTTGCCTCTGACCTATAGGATTGTGATGTCATGCACAGATTGCTCTGTAGTGAAAACACTACTGTTTTGCACCTGACACAAAAGCTACTTTAGCTGCATTTTTAATTTTTAGAGTGGTACCATCTTAGCTTGCCATCCGCTAAGCTACTACGCTACAGTATTTAAAAAGCAGCAATAAAAATATCAAGAGGGAGCCGTTTGTCTCGGGCTAACAGCCACACTAAACATGGCAGTTATACTTCAGTGAAGATATATCAGCATCCTAATTCTTTGGGTGACCACATCTCCATCCAACAAGACTACCACTGCAAATCCAACGGGTAACTGGGGGTAGTCCAGCGAGCAGTACCTTCAGGTTCCTACCTTCGTAGAGAAATCAAAATGTGACATTGGTAAATTAAAGGAAAAACATCTAATGAACCAAGACGGAATTCAAGTTTGGAAAAGAAAAAAAAAAATAGTCACATACCACATTTATCAGCATCAGTATCTTTGAAAGGCAAAAAAAGAAGACAAGTGAGAGTTAGAACACTAAATTAACAAAAACACAGCAACAGGAAATTACACCCATATTGTGTCTTGCAGCAGGATTTTCAACATCTTTCCAATGGGAAATATTTATGGTGTGCAAAAGGGGAAAGCTCCAATGAAGCCGTGGGCCTATATTTATTAAAGCAAGTATGTCAATATTCCTTCAGGATGTGATTCAGCATACTTACACACACACAACACACACCCTCTCTCAGTCCTCTACATTCTTACTAACAAGTAACATTTGTGTACATTTAAAAATTTCCTCCTTAATGTGGACCTGATTCCAAAAAACAGGGTTGAATGCAGAGTTTGATGATCTGTGGGTTCCCCAGCTAATCATACGGTTTTGCTCAACAGTACAGTACCGATCTGTGAAAAATAGCACCACTGACAAAAGTAATGTCTACCAATAACAACTGACATTTATTAATCACTGCGGATCACTGAAACACTTTAACCACAATGACATAGTAAAATCAGACAAGAAGCGAAGCTGCAGGAGATTTAATGTGTCTGACATCCTGTTCTGCATGGATTACGTGTTTATGGCCGTTCTGTTGTTGCTGCAGTGGTAACTTGACATTCGACTTTTAAGTAAAACCAGGCTCCAAAAAGAAGGGGATCGTGACAGGGAGGTCTACCAGTTTAGCACAGACTGCGGTGCAAAGTATTGCATCCATTAGGATTAGCTTTCCTTTCATCTCTCTGGAGTACCTTCCACAGAATATTTCAGTCGCATTTTCATCCACATATTCACATGATGAATATGATGCAGTATTGATATGGAAAGAGGCAAAAATGAAAGAAAGACCAATAGGAAATGACCCATATGTTTAAATGAAAATAAATGTTCCCTCTCATTTAGGATGAGACATCGGTTGCGATATTGATTTAAGCGTTGCGAAAGCAAACAGAAGTTTGTGGTCCCGCAGTGACAATGGGGCCCTGCAATTTCCTACAGAACATCGGCCCTGCTCTGGGGTGGCAGCACACAGTGCTACCAGACTCTAATGCAGGATGACACAGGCGGCCGTGTTCGAGATGCTGCGCTGTACTGCTGTAAAGCTCACAGATGTGCCCGCGGCAGAACAGGACGTGCGTTTGGGGATGAAAAGCACATGTGGGCTCCAACCCCCAGCCCCCCCCACACACACACACACACACACACACACACACACACATCACCACTGCTGGTTTAGAGGATCTCTGTGGGTCAGCTGTGTTTTCGATAGACTGGGAACGTCATACATAACTGCTGTACATGTTGAATACATACTAGTTTTCATAGACTCAATAGTTTCAATGTGCATAGGCAAAGATACAGCACAGACATTGACTGCAAATCAAATTTACTCAAAGCATATATATTTACTGCTGAGCTTCAGCTCACCCCAGAATGGAGACAGCACAGCTTTTGACAGAAGGGCCCACAAAATCGATGTCTATTTTCTTAGAAATTTCAGTAGCATTACAAAATCGAGCGCAATGGACATACTACAGTTGCGGCAAGTTATTCAGTAAAATGATTCATATTGTTTGATCTGAATTGCAGGAATAATTATGAGGCACATTACGACATGTTGGAGCTTTCCATTCGAACATGTGGGATTAGTTTGCCCATTACCATGAGACCTGTGAGTGCTGTGTTTTGGAATAAGCTGTAATCTGACCCCAGGTATGGCCGTGCGAATGATACTGAATTATAGACAGATGTCACTCGGGTCTCAGCCAGCGTGCACATGGGTTTTAGGGAAGAGTCGCTGGCCTGAGCTAACCGCTAACCTCTTTCCAAGATGATGTGAGTGGAATTTTCCAGCTATCGTGAAATATATTTTGTATATATGTACATCTAAGCAGTTGACATGCATCTGTAATGTTTACAGTCTATAGATTTACGGCATAAAATGATAAACGCAGTTACATTTCCAGTTGTTCATTAGACGTTTGCTTTGTTAATAGGGCTTATTGCCACACTTTTGATAATAAGCTTTTTAATGAAAATAAAATTGTATTTAAAATTGTAATAGTAGTATCTGTCAATACAGAGCTTGGCAATTGAATATGGAATGTGGAATATGGAAGTCCCAAGTGTTGTGATTTGTATCAATTTTATGCCTCCAGTCAAGCTGTAAAACAATTTAACTTTGTTTCTTAAGAAATACTTAAAGAGTGAAGAAATATGCAGTCTTTCAAAAAAAGAGATTTATAACTGCAAACAAGGTTTTTGGCAGAAAGTATCTTACCCAATTAAATTGTATATTAATGATAAAAACAGACAGATCACATGTCAACTGTGTAGAGACCATGTGTACCATGCAAAGCTCTCAAAAGCTATTGCTCTTATCAAGATGTAGCGCTGGACAGTCTGGGAAGACCAAGACAAAAGCCAGAAAGCACCTGAGCTCATCTGCTTCCAGATTTCATCAACCAGCATTCTAGAATGTTGAAGTAGAAATGTTCATCTTATAAATCCTCTTCATGAATCACAGGCCCTGCTAACAGGCCTGCACAATGACAGTGCTGAACCAAAAGAAGTTTCTCGTGGAGGGTTTGTCCAGCTGTGCTGACTCGATAGGGTTATATCCCCTGGGGGCGCTCGAGACTGCCGTTTATATACCTATACACTTTGCAAGACAAGACAACCCCTCCACTACACAAGTAGAAAAGTCCGGTTTCCATCTGTGGGTAATATGTCAGAAGCAGAAGCCCTGTATGGGCGGTTTCTGCCTGGAAGAACTGGGCCACATCTTCTCAGTGAGGTGTCCACCTCTTTCCCAGGAGGGTCAGGATAACACTGCGCTTTGTCCTTTCTTCTTTACACGGCAGATGTTACTTTGGTAGCTGTTTGAAGGATTTGAATTCCAAGAGATGACAGAGGCAGCAGCGAGGTGCCATCTTTCTTTTAAACTTTCGCTTTGATACTTTTTTCCTCAGTCCGTGTTTGGCTGAGTCATCTTGTGACAATTTGGGAACAATTTGTTCTTAACATCAGCAAAATGAGCATAATTTGTCTTTTTTTGTGCCGTGACATTTAAACTAAAATGTTCAATCAATCTACTTACACAGTGGGTAAATATCCCAAAGATCCAAAAGATATTTGTGGTTGAGTGGACATGAAAAAACTCACTTCTCCTTCAACAGCATTATAGTCATAAAACAAAGTTTAAAAGAGCTGGATTAGAATAATAAAAAAGTTATCCTTGAATTTAAATCAACATTATAGATGCAACTCATACTATTTTTTCTTCATAAATACCATTTGGCAAGCTCAGTGCATATAGATCATTTTTCAAAAGTATTACTTGTATTTATGTGTAACTTAAGGACAAATGTTAACTCAATCCAGTAATAGGTTCTCCAGGGGCCAGACTCCAGTAGCTGTCTTATTGTTGTTAAAAGGTTTACAATGGTATCTTTGTAGTGGGTATATGACAGCCTGTCATTTGTGTATACATGCACAGACATGCTCTGTGGAATGACCATGTATACCACAAATACCGTCCTTCCTTATGTTCTCAGAATAGCACAGGGTATGCTATGATAGGTCGGCTGGGGCATTCCAATGGCTAATCCGCTGTAGCAGACAGCCGCAATGTGAGGGGTTCCCAAATTGGACTACGACTGGGAATATTTCCTGTTGCTCCCACCAAGCTGACAGGAACAATGTTGGGATCCGCCCACATCCTGTGCAGCAAGCATGTCTCAATGTCGTCCGACTCATATAATGCTGGATCTGTGTGTGTAAATGAGGGAAAGAAAAAACACACATCGAATGAACCTTTCTGTTCACATAATTGTCCTACTGAGATATTTGATGCCTGTCAGCAACATTATATGCAGTATGCAGAAAGAGTAGATGGTTTATGTTATGTATGTAGTATATTCACATAAATGAGCTATGAAGATATTCAAGATTTCAAATTATCTTCTTGAATTTTCAAATTCAAATTAAATGATGAAAATCCCCTCCAAGGCTGCAGGAAGTAACCTTGGATTTTGACATGACAATTGCGAAGGAGGTGTTTCCTCCTGTTTCCCAAAAACCGATAATGATCATTGTTCATTGTTGATGTGTGTTAATTGTTACGATGTTAAGTGTTTGTTTAAGGTAGGACCTCTTTGTCTTTAATCAGTCACCAATTCAAATCTATCAATCTTTAGATTGGTTTATAAACTCCACTACAAATCAGGTAATTGTAATTGTCTTACTGTGATTGTTTAAAACAGCTATTAGTAAATTATCCCCTCTTATTGAATTAAAGGCCATTAAAATATAGGTGTGTGGCTGGCAAATCAGGCAGTTTTTGTTTGAGCAGTTTGACTGTGGCTAAGCTCTTCAAGAAACTCTAGAGAGTCTGAGTTGGAGCCTTAACTGTTTTAGAGTGAGGTCTTCTTTAAAATTTATAATTGCGTGTTTCCAAAGTAGTCCAAATCCATGACGCTATGTTCTCAGCTGGGATATTTCCATGCCCCTCTAAGGCTTGCAACAGCATGTTCACACCCTCTAAAACATTTTTAATGGGCAAAGCAGAGCCTGTGTAATTCATAAGGAAGGCCTATTGCATCTTCAGCCTCAACAAAGTCATGAATCCTCTACTATTTAGGAACATCCTGCAAAGATCTCACTGAGTGTTTTCAGCGTGCAGTCAGAGACAGCAGATCTCAGTCTTGTGCCAAGCATTCTGCAATGCCTGAGAGACAGGCCAGGAACAATGCCACTTTCCCCCAGAGATGAGCAGTGAAGGATGCAACCATTTCTGAAAAGCAGGAACACAATGGGATGATTCTGATGTATTAATCCATCATCAGGATTCCGGGAAGCACTCAGCATTACCCCATCAATATCAACGCATTTGGAAGGTTGTTAAGGACAACTGACCTCCTTTCCTTTAATAAATGTGGGCCCACACCCCAGAAAGAGAGACAACTGGAATAATTGGTATTCTTCTCTATAGATTTATGAGCTTACAGGTTCTCTGGTTTGAGGTTTTTAGGGGTTGAACACGAACTAAGGCTCTTCTCAGCACCAGCCTCCTGCAGGAGGAAGAAAAGAACACCAGCAACTATAACTGACAGTTTTCACAACCAAACTGGCTTTAATAGTGACTTTCTGACGTGATTCCTTACAAAGTCAATTCTTAATATATGCAGTGAAACGTAAAAGCAAGATGTGAAGACAATGCCCTCTATTCAAACACCGCTGAAATAAATCTGGGTGCTTTGAACTGTCGTTCCTCTGGCGGTGCCAATAATCAGCTGAAACCCTGAACTCTGTGTTGTACATCAGCCTGCTTTCAAGCACCACTGATGTGCGATTTTTCCATGCACTCGGCTTCCAAACTGAATCGTCCTCTGTCATTACTCATTTCAGGCCAGACGTGCGCGGAAGTCCAAACTATTCTGGCTCTGCAGAGCAGCTAATTTCTCTCATTGTCAGAAGTCAAACACGTTCAGGTACAGCTGAAATGAGTGGGAGATGGACTGCTGATTTCAGCATGGTCTGATCCTTTATTTATTTGCTTGGCGGGTGACCTTATCAAGGGAAGCTTACAATGCTTACGCTTGATGGAGCTCCCCCTTCATAGAGCTGGATATTTACTGAAGCAATTCAGGTTGGAAAGCCTTGCTCAGCAATACAACTCTAGTATCTCTTCCAAGATGTGAACCTGTAACCCCCTGGTCTGCAGTGTAAGTTCCCTAACCAGTACACCACACAGCCTTCTGGCCACTGTAGCCTGGTTGCTCACCTTGCCTGGAGCTGCTGGGAGGGAATGAGGCCTGCCCTAGTGTTGCCATTGCCTTCGCGTGTTGCCTGCCACCAGGCCGGCTCCTCCCAACTCACAATCTGAAGGACGTCCCCCCTTTTAAAAGCCAGTCCCGCCTCCTTACAGGGGATGGCTTTGTCCTCATTGGGGTCAAAGTCAAAAAGTGCCCGGACAAACATCTGCAAGGAAGAATATCAACATTGCTTCCTTCAGTTATCCCTTTCACAGCGCCCCTTCTACAACAGCTCCTCTGATAAATGCAAACCTAGGTATAAAACTCAGGACTGTGCGGGGTTAGACCATCCCAGCTTCATGGAGATGTCATTTCCTGTGATTAAAGATGTAATGAAAGCTCCTGGTAACCCAGTCAAGTACCATGGGAAGTACAGTGCCAAGTGCCAAAATGTATATTAAGATTAAATTTAGTCAACTTCTCTCAAGTCCTTTTCTTTCCTAGTTTGCCGATTTTCATTGTGTTCAGTTAAATGCATGCATAAAATCATAAAAGACCTAATTTGTCGACACACAACACAAAGGTTGGGTAGAACTTAGGAGAGATGTGAATGAACATTTGTGAAGTGAACACAAAGCTCAGGATGTCACAGTGAATTACAGCATGAGTTCCAGTCTGCCAGCATCGAAAGAGAGTAATCACTAATGCTTAATTCATATTTGAATAATTTACCAAGTGCTGCCACTGCCCGAAATGTTTGAGCCAGGGATTTAGATTTGATCCTGACAGAGTGCTTCGTTTGGCTCTGAGGTATTCAGTGGAACATACAGTACAGTACTAAAACATGCTTGCTGAAAGATTTTTTTAGTTCTCCTTTTGCAGATGCGTACCCAAATAGGAGCACCTATGTATCTAGTATAGTAATGGTATTTGCTGCACTTTGATGCTCAGTCCCTGTGTTGTTCTGTCTCTGTGTTCTTGTTCTTGTTTCCGCTGTGAGAGATGCATTTAATGCTTCTTGTCATGATAGCCTCACACATTGCTCTGGATATGAGTGTCTGCCAAAAATATAATTAACCACTGTAGTAATAATATTTGCAAAGAATACACTAGGATAACTGGAATGGCAGTTTTGGCACATATGCAGAAGTTGAATCCTATTCTGAAATGGACATTATACCACCAATTCAAAAAATAAGGTAACAAGATAAAGACTATTCTCTAACAAATGATATTCCAGAGGGTGAAAATACTTGCGTGCATGAAACTGGACATGGTGAAACTGGACCTTGTGTTATTGATAAATGTCTATGAAAGACAATACTTCAGAATTCAGTCCCGTGGGGCGCACCCACAGAACAACAGCAGGTTTTCAATTTAAACTCCAGCCCACTTCCCCATGTCCCCTACTGTTCCACCAACCACTTTCTGAATAAGGAACATTCTCACACTCTCCCTCACAGATACACACACACACACACACACACACACACACACACACACACTGATAAGCAGGCATGCAGAGACAAAATAAAGCATATAGACTCACATAGACACCTATGCGCAATCACACACTGACATTCATGCATTCAAAAACACATTAAGCAGTACACACCCAGGCACACAGACACACACACACACACACACACACAAATAGGTCGGGTGAAGATATTCAGATGTTCAGGCTACAAGCTCTCACTTCACCAGATGATTTCCCTTTGAAAATAAGGCAAACCGTTGGGACCCGGGGACTGTGGGCAGTGACTACTAGACAGCCTTTCGTTTTGTTCTTTCAAAGTCTGCATGTAACATAATCAATATAATCTCTATGACAGCACATACCTTGGGTTCCAGAGTTGGCCTGCCCTCTTTGATGCCCGGTACAACTTTAAACGTTATGGCCCCACGAGACTGAGCCTAACATGGAGAAAACAGACAGGAAAGGGAGATTCACTTTCCTTAATTCAAACTATACAGTAATCCGATGAGAGACGCTGTTATAAAATCATTACAGATGAATCGGCCGTTGTGAGGAAAGCCAGGTGGCGGTCTGTTCCACCACATATTCCCCCCGCCCCTGTCAATACTGCAGGATTTTACTCTCGATCACTCCCACGAGACTGAGGGATGTGGGAGTCATGTTACCTGGGCAGACTGGGACCCAGCCTGGTGGTACCATGATCGTGTATGACTGACTATGAATGATGCAACCCCTCCTGAATGCACATCAAAATTGAACAACTCGCACCAAAGGCCTCTACAACTTTATTATTAACCTAAATGAAATAAAATGGCATTAAATGGAGCTCTGAGAGGCCCAGTTGAGAGACACCACCTCTATATGTAACCAGTGAAGCAGCCCCTGGGGAGTGTGGGGCCCTGGGAGCTTGGGAGAGACACTCACCACAATGGGAATAATGTCCTCAGGCTTTTTATTCTCCATTAGAACTCCATTGACTTCCTTGAGCTCATCCCCTGCATGGATCAGACCTGCAGTACAGGAGAGAAAGCATACTGTACCACATCCACATATACAGTGTAAATGCTCACACATTGAAGCCATACAGTATGCACACCCTTATATGCACACACTCCCGCACATGAAGCATGTACACACACACACGTACACAGTATGTACACTCTCACATGTATACACCAACATGTACACATTCACTCTTTCTCACATGCACACACATATGTACACACATACATTCACATGCATGAATGCAGAAACAGAAACACATTCATACTCCAGTGTGCACAGACACATCTACACACCTACACTTGCTGCACAACCTCATAGTCCTCCTTCTCGGTCGTTCACATATCATAAAATTGATTTCAGTCAGTTTAACCTTTCTGATCTGACATCAGTCTTTGGACAGGAGTTCACAGAAAGCCACGGAACATTAAAAACTCAGACTGTCGAGATGTGGACAGATAGTACATAATGGCTCAAGGCAGTTCATTATTCAGAGGGCCAGGTTTATGTGGGAGATTTATTCTAAAGCCCCCAGCCTTGGAGGAAGAGACTGCAACAGGGCCTGTTAGTCACAGCATGTTTCTCCATTTCATGGGGGTATTAGTGAGATTGGGCTTGGCAAATCACCCCGGTACATCAATTTCACACAAGGAAAATACATCACAGCACAAAGACAGGGAAGTACAGTGAAAAGCCAGGAGGAGAGCACTGTGCAAAAGCTCACCACTTCTGTCTGCGGCACCACCTCTCATTACCCGGGCTACAACGATGGCTCCGGTCTGTTTGTCCTGCTTCACTGTCGCCCCCTTTAACAAACGCAGAGAAACAGGACATAGCAGGACATTATCAGAGTGATTCTGAGAGAGGAAATTACAATAATGCATTCCCTATCAATTTCTATGGGAGGACACTGCAAATACACAGTGTGTAGTGTATTGCAATGGTCCACAGCCGTTTTCATTCTCAATTCCCTGCGTATCCTGCACCTGAAAGATATTGAGGCTGAACATATGGTGTCCCATCTAATTCAATAGACTGATGTAATTAGTAGTGATTAGTTAACATGCTGAGAAAGGACCATGTCCTGCACCACACTGCTCTGGGGTGCACTGTCAATATGGTCCAGTACCACAGTTCTCTACAGAGCACTGGCTCTCAATACTAAGTGGCACCAACACTGTTTTAAGGGACAATGACAGACAGTGACAGTCACTAATAGATTACATTTGGTTGCCATCTTAATACTGTTACACTGTATAATACTATATACCAGCTGATGCAGATGCATGGCCAAATTTACTTTTCCTGTGAAGTATTTATCATTATTACTTTTGCTTTTACTTCGATCTTTGAAGACAGATTTGGAAAATAATTGGGGGAATTAGCTGGTCTTTGAAGACAGTTTTGGAGAATAATTGGGGGCATTAGCTGGTCATACTTTATTTCAGTTCTTGACATCAGGAAGAGCAACAGGAGAGAGCATTCAGTCACATCCCACACCTCGGTACCACCTTCAGCTCTCAGCACATCACACAACCTTCCTCCCAGCCTCCTACTGTAGCAGGAGTTTATTTTCACTCTCCAGCCATAACACAGACATGGCCGCTGCTGCAGATGAGTGGCAGATTCCTGCAGACCAGAGGAAACCGATGTCTCATCCTACCGGGCGAGCCCGATTTCTGACCTTCGTATCGGCTTTCGCTCTGAATCATTGCATTGATCTGATCATTTCCTCTCCGCTCACGACTGATACTTTTGCCTCGAGGCCATCCGCTGCCGATGAGGCGGGGGTGCCCTTAATTCAAAGCGCTGCGTTTCGGACCCGTTTGGGGAGCAGCCATGAAAATAATTCCATTTCATCAGATCATCAAGTGATTGCTTCGATCGAGTAACTGAGAGCTTCCGTAGAAGAAAAATCAGCAGTAAGCACAGTGCTCCAGACTGTGAAACCCCTGTTATTGGGTCAGGCTCAGTGCTTTCAATGGTACCGAGAGACAAAAGATATGAAGGTGTCTCCCCGACTGCGTGTGACACCGTGACCCAGCCTAACAGGGAGTAGGATAGTGGTTACTGGTTACTGGCTGTTAGATCCAGCCCGTTCCGAACATGATCCCCTCCTCGTCCCGGCAGCCGTGGGGCCGTCTGCATTCTGGCAGGCCCGGGAGGCAAGGCAGACGGGACGTCCTGTTCTGAACCGGGCACAGCACAGTAGCTGAAAGAGATCCAGCGATAAGGCCTGCCGCGCCACTGCCAAGTCTTCAGGCAGCTCTGTGATTAAAAGGATGTGGAACCGCCGCAATCCGGAAGCAGTCGGCACCAATTAGGAGGAGAGGAAAACTATACAAGCACCCGGGAAGGCTGCAGAGCGACGGAGACCCCTCCTGAGAGTTCCTAGCTTATCTGAGCACAGTGGCGTGTTGGCCGGCTGCGGGAGAGAGATGCGTGAAATCTGCTCACGGGGGGACAGAGGAGCGAGGAGCCGAATTTGGACACACGCATCCGGACCTGAGGTATGTTCCCAGACAATGTCTGGGACTCAGGAGTCAAGTCCCCAGAGGAGAGGAAAAACATGGCCAATTTCCAACAGCTCGGACTAATCAACAGCTCCAGGAGGGGGAAGAGGGGATGACTTGTTGAAAAGAAAAATATTGTTCAAATCACCCAGAAATTGTTGACATAATCTGTGCTGAGCGTCCTTCTTGTAATCCTCTCACTCTCTCCTCACCCCTTTATTTTCTTTCTCTTCCTCTCTCTCAAATGGCTGACAATTTTCAACACACTCCCCCCTGACCTGGCCAGCCTGTTTTTGTTGTTTTTTTGGGGTTTTTTTGTGTAATTTTTCCACTTCAAATCTGACGCTGTACAATGCAGTTTCTATACTTAATCAGTTCTGATTGATTTGATTGGATGCGAAGCCAGGCCGTGCTAGCCATGGGGTAGGTCGCATTTTTGGAGGTGTCAGGCGGCCATCAAGTTCCTTCCACGAGCACCGCGAGGCCCTCATAACACATTGGACGCAGTCCCTTTCCAATCAGTGACTTCCTCCATGACTGACATGTTACAGCTGCTGCACTCCCGTTCACCCCGGTAGCACCGCTCGCTAACACGCGCTAACCGGTCCGCCCCCTTCCTCAGCAAAGCAAATACATAAACACAGGCCAAACATACTAAAATAAATGCCTGTCAGAACTGTGGCGGGATGGAGAATAGGCACCACCACCCAAGGTCTCTTAGTGCTACTTGAAGGCCCTGGCTGACTGATTGGTTTACTAAGACCTGTCATCACAAATGGGCACATGGAGGGCATTCTCCACCTGTGGTTTATGATGCAGGGGGTAGGGCTGGACAACGGTCATTGTGTTGCAGGGGTTCCTGGTAGGCAGAGCCTTGAGTTGAGGCTTTTGTGGGACTGATGCCTGATAATTATGAAGCCAGATAAAAACACCAAGCTCCATTTATAATTACAGGGCACCACTTCACCATCAACCCAAAGAAAAATTTTCCCTTGCTTACAGTGTCTCCATGGGTTCCCCTATAGGTGTATAATTTCAGGGGGAAAGAATAGACTCTCTGTCTTTCAGAAATATACTCTTATCAAAATGCCCCCGGGCTGTTTCTCGAAATTAAATCACCCTACTACTAATTTTAATTTATATATTTAATTTGTACATAAGATAATCTGGAGGAAAGTGCTTGTTTATTGTTCTTGTTATTTATTCTCAGAAAATGGCCCCTCATTGGATCTCATTAGGAAAGAATGAGCCTCTCAAAAGTGGAATTTCTTTTAGAGCAACCAATCAGCATAGATTCAGGCATACTGGCAGTGAATGGCGGCCAGTTCCTCATCAGTAACATGATCAATAGTTGCTAGTCCCTGACATGATCAGATCCATGTGTATGCACTACTCACTGAGGACTGGTGAGATGTTTTAACACATGTGTGCTTCAGACTGTTAGTGCAGACCCAGCCAAAATTCACCACGTTAATCCGTTCAATCTGAAGTGCATCAGAGCATTATTCATCTAGATCTGATCATCACTCTTTCCCATGTAAACTGTAAAATGAGCAGAGGTCTGTCATCACATTCTACACATGTGACTGAGTATACAGTGATAAATAGATCATGTCACATGTTCTTTACCCAGAAAGAGAAATGAAGTGCATGTAGGGTTAAATCTGGATTAATATCCTTCCAACAGCCCACAGCACAAATAACAATGTATGTCAGCAAAGAAATTAATCTCAAAACTATCGTGTGGAGTCTGTTGGCTATGATGTTCAAAACGTGGTTCACTTAGTGGCTGCAGTTTTTAATAGCTAGTGCCTGATTAGCTGAGTCTTTGAATATATGGTGGCTAATTGGTTCAAGCTATGAATAGTTGGTGACTGAGACTTGTAGGTTGTGACCTGACTGTTAGAGCAGTGGTATTTCCCCCGGGATTCGCCATGGAAACCTAGCACAGGTATCCATTTTCTTGTACTTCACCCATTCACTGCCAAACCACTCATAACATTATCCTATGAACATTGTCACCTAGCATTATTTTTCACCCTAAATGGGGGAAGAAATGGAAAAAAAAATCAAGTAATCACTTGGTAAAATGACTGTTTAGATTTAGAATGTAACAACGATAGCTGACTTTCTCCACCGGGTCTGACTGGGGTATTTGTAAAATGAGAGCGAATTCACTGTTGAAAACACATTCCAACATTCTTTTAACCAGATGTTATCAATGGAAAAAAAACCATCACAATGGAAAAGAACTCGTCAATGCAATTACCTACAATCATATCAAGTTTAAGTGTGCCACTTCACATTACGGCTTGATAGTTGGCATATTGTGTTAATAAAAAGAAAAGCATTTTTAGGCTTGATATACTGCCTCTGTCTAGCAATGCTTGCCTTTTTCTGAAAATATTAAATAAGATCATATCTGGACACGGCATACAATAATTGTCTGTGAATCAGATCCATAAAGATATAGCCGCTAATGTAGACGGAAGAACTGACTCCTGCACAAGCATAGGAGAGAGTCTGATCCAGGTTTTCTATAAAAATACAATTTTTATATTTCATTCCATGACTATGTCCTTATCCCCTTCAAATGACCTGTTGCATGCCTCCCCACCTGTTTTATTAAATCGCCAGTGATTAGTATCATAAAGTCCTACCTAGAAAGTGCTCTGAAAATTCCTTTTTATTTCCTTAACCCTCACTTTAACCTCACACATTACAGTCAAGATAATAACAAGGAAATTCCTGCTGGGAACTGCCAGGTACTGGATAATACAAAGCATGTTCCTGATAGTGGCAGTTTTTTTTTTTTTTAACTCCACCACCACAGCTGACTCCCTTCAAAGTGTTAATGTTTGACAAAACTTAATTCATTCCACCACCCCTCCAGAAATATACTGAGTGCCTGACCTCATAAAGTCGGGGTGAAATCTGCTTTTACAGTATAATGGCAAATCGGCCACCATCTCACATCTCAGCAAAAAAAATCCCCATCATGCTCACCATCTGCGCGCACAACGGCATCATTATATCTCTGCCTTTGAGCATCGGCCGCTTTCACTTCAATTATCCCTCGGAGAAAACACCACTTCCAAACGTCAGTGTTCATTTGCAAAAAGTGTACGAGAGATTAAGGTCTCTGTACAAACAGCACACTGTATACATTCACAGTTCGCCACTGTGGGAAACCAAGCGGAGATGCACGCAAAGAGAAGGCTCAAAGATCAAAAAGGCATGGCTTTAATATAAAATTTGCATTTTATTTTGTTTGTACATTACAGAATTACAGAAAAACAAACTGAATAAATAAATACTGGCCCCATATTAAATGGGAAACTCAAACTTCCCACATGCAAATGAAGGGCTGCATGACACACACTGTGGCTGTTTACACACAGTTCAAATGAGCAGTTCACCAGGAGGGAGACCTCACGAACCTTGCGTCCTTAATATTTGCACCTTGTTTTGTGTCAGTTTTGATCCATGCTTTTCTCCTGCTGATTGCTTGAGTGCATGTTATGCTTTAAGACCGAAAGAAGATGCTGTTGTGTCTGACTCCAATCTGACACTGCGTTCTTAAGTGCTTTAGCACACAGCCCTCGTCATCACAATTTTATCTACAATGCACAATCTTTATCTACAGCTGTAGCTACTACTATTGGTCAGTCTGTCCCGAGACTTGTTATCATTCACTATAATATTGGACAGACATCAGGCAATGTGCAAAATTTTACTTTGAGGTACCATAAGGTTTTTGTATCCACACAGTAAATAGCACATTTTTTCAATGAGATATGTGGCTGTTCTTGGATCATTTTAAAAGGTACCAAGTGTTTATACCTCTTTCAGAAGCCTGATTTTACTTTACTAATAAATGCCACAGCTTACATTTCAGTAGGAGCACAAAGAAAATATCACGAAGATTAAGTTTTGCCTGTTACCAAAATACAACATGAAGTCACAGCCTTGAAAAATGATAGCAATTAATCAGCACTACCGAATACAATCCATTCACCTAATCACAATTAAATTAGCGGTAAAGGGCTGCGTCATCAGATGGCCCCACATGCAATGTAACTCTGATCCCTCCAGACGTAGACAAACCATCAAGGGCTATACCTTAAGGGTGGGAAAACATTACCAAGTCATTGTGCTGCGGTCATGTAATGATGTCAGGTTTAGAAATTCCAGACTGATTCAATAAAACTGCTGGTTAAAGGGCATATCAAAACCAGTCTGTTTTGGAGGGGACTGGAAACCCTGCACAATTTGGGTTTCAAGAGAATTTGTACGGCACATGCATGTGCTGTGCAGTCTTCCCTGCCTTGACATCACTCTCCGCACATTACAGTAGGCACTGAATGTGAATTGTAAACATAAGGTCAGATCAAGGTTGAAGGCCAAGGTCAGAGGGTCACTTTAGAATGATGAGAATGGACCAGCACTGGTTGCATGGCCGAGGCTACTACAGAAGACCGCAGTCTATGGAGTAGAGGACAGTTGAGCAATTGAGCTGGCACAGTTGTAACAGCTGTAGGGACTTGCCACTCCCTGGCCAACGCAAATAACTTTGCCAGCCTGACATCTGAATAGAACCCATAATCAGATTTTTTGAGCATTGTGTTTTGATTTCATTTTGCCTTGCACACAGACTTCCTCTTCTGGTCTGCTGGCCCTCAATTTGTGAAACCAAGTTAAGTGAGGTTGAGGTTCCACCCTGAAGGCACAGCTAGGGCAGGGTGAGCATCACGCTAACCGCAGGGGCTCTGACAGAAAGGCTGTAGCCACTGTACACACCTACCGCTTATGGTGTGGACGGATTCTGATCCCGGGCACTGATCCTGGACACAGCTTAGGTCTTTTAACTTTATGGTTTGTGGTTGTGATTAGGGCTATGTAAGGTGATCCTGGATCAGTCATTGTGGGTAAGAAGTAGCCAGAACCACATACTCCTGCTGATGCCACTGGCGAATGTTGTGAGGCACTGGGACTCATAGCCAAGGAAGGTCATTGGCAGGCATGGGAGGCAGCGATGTAATACATTCGCATACACAGGAATGGGAGACAGTAACGAAACAAAGTGCACTAAGCAAGAACCAGACATCTTGATGTGCTATTGTGATACTGTTTAGATGAACCCAATGGCTTTTGTGTTTGCATTGCAAATGGCTGATGAAATATTCTTGTTAAAACAGTCAGTGTACATGTAAATGGGACAAAGGCTGGAAACATGGATTTACTGAGCTTGGAACTCCAACCAGGCTCATGAGGGTGCTGGGGCAGTGGCTGTCCTCACAGTGACCCAGAGAGCATGGCTCAGATGTACAGGGAGGAATACTGTTTGATTGTGTGATTAGGAGGCACAAGGGGGAGCTTCTGGAGAGCTTTCCAGGTAGCTTGGTAGTAAAGACTGATGTTTATGGTTTTGTGTTTGCAGACTGGCATTTAAAGAATTGTCAAACAGACTCAGTTACTTTTTTGGTTCCTGAGTAGATCTCATCGTAATTGTCCTCTTCAGGTCTCACTGTTGTCTCACAATGAAACTACGTTATTGAATACTGCTCACATTGACAACTGCATGAGCAAATGAAGACCTGGGACAGATGGTACTGAATAGTTTTCTTCCTTTTGTTTTTATTCATTAATGAACAAATGATAAATTTGTGATTTTGGGGAACTCTTGTATCATCTGCAATGCAGTAGTTCTAATGAACAGGAGCAAAAACATATGAAGAACATCAAGCGCTACTTACCAGTGGCTCTGTATTCTTGACCAGTCGAATAATCTTCACAGAGTCTTCTTCATCCATGTCATCTGGAAGTGGGGGCAGTGCAGGGTCATAACCTTTCTGTGCCACAATGTCATGGACAGACAGCAGACTCTGCAGGAAACACACCAGCAATGCTTATGCCTCTCCAAGTGATTGGTCAATTTTCAGCCAATGAGGTACACAATGGAAAATTCCAGAAAGTAAACAGGAAGTGCCAATTTACTCTTTATGGTATCATATTAACAAACCAGCGCTTTGCTTACTCATAAAAAAGACGAATGTATTTGTCAATTAAGAAATCTACTGATTAGTTCAGCTCCATTGGCTTGAAAAAAGATTGGCTCTTATCCATCCATAGTGAAAACTAGCAGACCACACAGAGAAGCAATTATTTGATTAATTAAGATAAATGTTGTTTACCTTGGCTATTACCTGGCTGCTGTAGAACTTGGGCAGAGCAGTTAACAAACCACACCGAACCATATCTTTTTACTAAGGGTTCCACTGGATGTCTAGAATTTGGGCCAAGTAAACTTCTAATTAAGTTCCCTGCCAGTCACGAAATTAAAATTCTGACATTAAGGAGTCCCATCTATCGAATTCCAAAATGTATTTCAAAAACAAGTTAACAACTCGTTATCCCCACTGCTCTGGAAACATTTTTACATGATAAAAAACATCTTCCAGCCATATGCCTCAGAGAAATAAATCTTCTCTAAAAACAATATTTTATTACATGGGAGCAGGCAGCAATACGTCCCTCAAGCTGTTCCTAAAAGGGACCAGATGGTGAGGGCAGAAAGGATTGGTGTGCAATGGCTGAACTCCCCTGAGAGAGACAGACAGAGAATTAGCAACCGGAGTCAGGCACTGTCTCCCTTTTATTTTCGTCACCCTCATAAAGTAAGTCACTGTAAAGCCATCGTAGCCACCTCTGTTAATTACCAGACTCTTCCCTAAGCCAGATCATGGGCAGCAAACTCAATGCCCTGGAGGCCGCTCCTATGCTGGTTTTTGCTCTTCATTATCTATTTTATGTGTGAAGTGTTCATGCACATGCTTTTTTGGGAATCAAGAAAACTGATTGGAAGACATAACAACATATGCATAGCCCTCGAGGAATAGAGCCTGAGACACTTTTCCCTTTGAATTCTGATCTAAGAAATTCAGTCCAGGCATTTTCATTTATTTTCCTTGTTTAATTCAAAGAACATGATTAATGTGGCAAAGTATTAAGTTTGTCATGTTAATGAAAGTGCCATGGCTGAAAGTGTCTCTGTGCTGTCCCTTTCAACCGGCACAGCCTGAAACACAGCTGGACAATTTGTTTTCATTTATTTGTTTTTTGGCTGACGCTTTTATCCAGAGTGACTAACAAGGCTAATATGGTTATGAGACTATAAAAGTATGAGATAATACCAGAGTTCAGACTTCCTGCAAATAGCCCCTGGTGATACACACAGATTATTCAACAGCCTGGCCCCAGTGCTGCCTTCCAATTGGCCCTCCCCAAACTGTCAGTCACAGGTTTAAGCACATGCTCAGTGGTTCAGCCGACAGGCTGGTGCAAAGCAATTGGCTAACACTCAATATGGCCCGCAGCTATCACTATGTGTTCGCAAGCTTTTGCTGAATGGACTATTCCCGTTAACCTTATTTTTTCCCCTTCCTCCAACCCACACCAACAAATTATACTGTGCATTGGTCTTAGCTTTCTATGATCAATGGTCACTTCTTCCTCAAGTCTCGTGTCCCCTGCCTACTAAAAACAGCCCAGTCTGTAACAGCCTGTAAAATCATAAGCAACAATAGCTAATAACAGCGTAGGTATGTTAATAGGTAGCACATGGAGAAAACTTTGCTTGTAGCTAGTCAAGCCTGTTATGTGTCAGTGGCCATGACTCACCCTTAATTGGGCTGAACTGAATTGTAGGCTGATTTCCTAGAAGTAAATAAACTTCTTGCAATGGCTGGAGCACGGTTCATGCCAAATATTGTTCTCCCTCTGAACTCACTTGTCAAGGGCGCACGATGGCCAATATTTGATCGTACTGGACGCCTCTGTTACATATTTGTTTTTGTTGCAAACAATGTGAGCTTAGCAAAACAGATCATCGGACTTGTCAAAATAAACCGCAGATCCAGTCGTGGCATCAGGATCTAGTTAGCAAAACTCTGGAAGAGAGGGTATCCTCTGTGCCTGGTACAAAATTGGACCGTAAAAGTGTTTTTATACCGTACTGGTACAGTCAATGTGGGAAGCAGTTGGGCTCCAAAAAAGCGTAAGATTTTGCTCTTCAGAAACAGCCAGAAGTCATAATGAGCAATAACTGTAATAAAGGACTAATAAGTGCATTAGTCTCTCTAAAGACGTTGCTATGGATTCGGTTTGTTTTTTCACGCTTGAGTCATGGAGGGGAGCCTTATACCTTGCACCTTGATTAATGTGCCATCCAAAAAAGGTTCATTTTAGCTGGAATCACCGGTGATATGAATTTGATGGCAAAAGGCAGCCATTCCAGCCATCGTTTGGCTTGCATTTGGTGTGGCTACGATTCACATGGGCCTGGTACCAAATGCACCTGGCGAAATTCAGATCCATCGGGGGGTTTTTCACACGGCACCCGGAGCCCACTGGTCTTTCCTCAAAGTAACTCCCTTTTGCGTTTTCAGATTGTTGGACAATCTCTTTCTATTAGGGTACTGAAGTCATTCATCATGTTAATATGGTTATTATTACTACTGAATAAATATTAGCATTAAATAAATCCTTGTTCTCAACTAAATGAGTCCCTGGTAAGATGGATCTTTCGGATGACGTGCATGCCGGTTTCAGAGAGAAATGTGCATGTCAGAGTCTGCATGAAAGCGGCCACGAAATTATAACTGCAAGTGTTTGACAGTGTGGGGAAAGCACCTGTATGTGAGTATATGTGAGAGGCAGTAAGCCAGTGTGAGAATAGGGGTGACACCATGTCATGTGTGAATTTATCTGCCATGTGACAGAGTGTGGATGAGCGTGTGAGTGCACGAGAGAGTGTGAGAATGAACGTGACACCATGTGCGTTTGTGAGAGAGTGTGTAAGGGCCAGAGAGCCTGTGTGAGAAGGAGAGTTTGTGCGTCAGGGCCAGGGTATGAACGCATTGGTGTGCGTGTGAGGCCTGGGAGACTGTTCACCTTGACGTGGGGTTTGGCTAGCAGATTGAGCAGCTCTTGGACCTCCTCGCTCTCCTTGTTGCTCTGCAGATCCACAGCCAGCTGAGGGGGGTAGAGAAGCACAGAGAATAAATTGTGCAGCAGAGAACAGGTATTCTAACTGATGAACAGATATTCATCTTGGAGTGTCATTGCTGAAGTGAGAAGAGTAGCTGGTCTCATTAGGAATATTCATCAAAGGGCTCGGTTAAAGATAGATTAATCATAGCTTGCACACCAGCTTTGAAAGCACCATAACCTCCTACCTTGAGCCTCCGAAACATAAAAAAGGACAGACGGCATGGAAAGCCGACACTCTCCTGTTTAACGGCCTCTGAGTACAGCCTCCTCTGCCACCTGACCGAGAGTCAAACAATACATCTTCTTCTAGGCTATTACTTTCCGCTGTGTTCAAACAGAAGCCAGTGCTGGGATAAACAGGCCATCAATCCGGCTCTTTGGAGCTGCCCCCCGACAGAGAAGATTAAGTAAGGACAGACTGTGGGGGTCAGCGCTGGCCAGTCCCTCACCGCTAGTCACAGCCTTATTTATAGTGTCCTGGCAGAGTCCCAGCCCCCGGGTGCGTGCCTGCGGGCCGGCTTGCGCAAAAAACAGGATCAGGAAGACCGAGGCTGTCAGGGGCTGAGCGCTGGTTACCGTTTGCGACACTTCTGAGAATCCCCATGCTGGCAGAGGTAAAGGAAGAACAAACGGAGGAGTACAAGCGATATGCACACTGTGTTCTACTGCAGCAAGCCCCATACCTGCAGGACAGAGATACTATGTTCACATCTGACTCTGACTGGGTTGAGCACACAAAAGAAGAGGTAGAAAAAATATCTATACTATGCTCTGCTGAATGTGATGGTCAAAGATTGGTGAGCGGGGTCTGTGTGGGGGACAAACTAGCATTCAGGTATGTAAGAAGACAACAGGTTTATAAATGTACAGGTTTGACTGGGGACCCTTGCTCCCCTTAAAAATGAGCAAACATCACTAAAGTGCAGATTCTGACACAAAAGATAAGACGCGTTCAACCATATACCACACACAATCTTAAAGGTACCACAGTAACAAATGTCAGTTTTCATTCCTTTTCATCACTCTGATTTTATTTTTGAACACATAAAAACTCTACAGTTTCAATTTTCATATTTACATTGTGAATCAATGACATCTTACTTGGGTCTTATGTTTCTCTAAATAAGTGTGATCTGGCAAACACAGTTTACATTTCCATTGCCTCTTGAAACTATGTTGACTGCAATACAAGTAAATAAATCGTAAAACCTAAAAATACAGATTTTCATCGTGTATGTATGTTTCGGTGACACTGATATATGTCAGTTTCTCTGTTCCTAGATCAGGATGTTCAGGTCTCGTTTGAAGGTGCCATTCGAGAAGGCCGTGACTGAGGAAGAGGAAATGCCGGAGTGTCTGTTGATTGCTCATGTTTTGAATGCTATAAACCTTTCAATGTTCGCGCCAAGTAGAACATCTGCAATGACTACTCCCAAACAGCAGAGGAGACAGGCTTTCCATGTTTTCCAGAAAAAAAAAACAAAACAATAAAAAACGCTGGACGAGACGGCTTTAGTTTAACAAAGGCAAACGGCATTCCCCAGCTAAGTCAACATACAGCCTTGATTTTATATTTTGCTCAAGCAATGACTTCCACCATTACAGTATTAGCTTCATTCAGAGATCCTCTGCCCTAAAACATAGGCAGGTTGTGTTCCCCATCATTGTATTTGTGGAGAGTGCCACTTAACCCTGGTTGTTAATTGCTGGGAACACAGCATGTGCACTTTTGTACTCCACCTCAATATTGATCACTGTAGCATTGAGTGATGCTTGTTTAAAAAGACCCGGTAAACAGGTTTGCTGTTGTCTAAGACAAGTGTTCAGGACCATTGTGCTCTCTGAGGAGCATTAGGCTGCATAGGGCCTGGAGTGGTCTGGGATTGTGGGATAGCGTTAACCATGTTTTTGGTCCTTGCTCACCCGTACACAGAAGCAGACAATACCTCAGGTGTCCCTCTGTTCTATTTCAAATAAACATCACAGCTTTATCATTAAAACTAGAAACCAAAAGGACTCTGATCAAAAACACCTTTAGTGATTCAATGGTTAATATTCTTAGAATGGTTTTAATAACGGTAACCATTCTAATGGTTTTAATTAGAAAGGTGATGCAAAGTAAAATGAAATTTTTTATAAGCTTATAAGGGATGCCTTCTGGATCACTTTGTGGGCTGGACTGTGGTGTGTTGACATTCGCTTTGAGAAACCATTCGGGTTTTTTTTCACCCTGATATCGGATAATCCCTTTGCGAGGTCCTAAGAACATTTTCAGGGGAAACGAGAAAATTAAGAGTGTAATTTATAAACGGTGGGTGGAGTCAGTTAGTCGGGAAGAAATATCATTTAAAACGGGTACATGCCAAAGCCCATAGCGAGGACTGAATAAGAAAAGAAACAGACACAAAAGTGGACCTTTACCTCTCGAGCGTTGCTTATAAACCCATCTGCATTTACTCAGGTCTCTCTGAACTGGGCTTGGACGCTGAGACATTTGTCATCATTTGTCTCTCTCCCCTGTGGTGTCACACCGGGTCAGAGCAGTGCATTTCTAGACTCATTGACCTCTCGGCACCAATCCACCATACAATAGGGACTTTCTCATCGTCCCGGCTCCTTTTCGTGTCCTTGTCTTCTCATCCCAGCTCAGGAGAACAGAAAGTCTTTCCTAAAGAAACATTATGAAAGCTGCCAACCAGTCTGTAAAAGCCACTGGGCTTACATGTGAATATATCTTTCCCTTTCTTTCCATCTCCCTTTCTGTCCTTTGGATTCGGGGATATTTACAGTAACATATTTCTGTGCTGTCTTAAAAAAATACAGGCATAATTCAAAGCTTTGATTATCATGAAAGGACGCAGGGAAACAACCGCAGATCAGGAATCCGGTTCTCATAGTTGATACGTGTTTTTTCAATAGAGCTGCTAACTACATTGGCCGATAAGCAAGACAGAGCAAAAGAAGAAGTCGGAGATTTATTTTTCATACCAAGGGAGAGGGAGAACAGAAGAGGGACACAAGCGTGACTTCAGGAAGTGAGCCGTTCCATCGGTACTGCCTGTGCTCAGACATTGTTTTCAGGTAGGAGGCGCCATGGATATTTGGGAGGAAGATGGATTGGCGAATTGTTCTGCATTGCAGGTATGCCACGACAGAGCCTTTCGCCATTATTAACATCGCATGCCTCGTTTCTTTCATCTGTCATTTTTCACATCTCATCACATCCCTGCCTCTCCCATCCATCTTCATTTTCCTCCGTGCGCTGGCTTGTACTCTCTCTGCGGGGGAAATGCCTTGCAGGTGGAGTATCACTCTCCCCTCAGGGGGCCAAGACCTGTGATCTCTATCAATTTGCACAGCAGCTAAAAAATGAAGAGAGCAGGGGGCGGGAGGGTGGGCGGGGGTTTAGGTGGAGAGATCTGTCTGTCCGTGGAGCGGTCTAGTCCGCTGTGTCATGGAGACTTATAGAGACGGCAGGGGCGAAACCTCGCTGAAAACCTCATCTGGTGTCGCTCACTGGATGGGGACTGTTTATCCTGTGTATGCCTCTCTGTGAGATATGGGGGAACAGGGCAGCACCACAGCCTGAGAGATATCAGTGAATGGGCCGGCTACACAGCCTGAGAGATACCAGTGAATAGGCCAGCTCTACAACCTGAGAGATATCATTGAACTCAGTATCTCCACAGCCTGAGCAATACCAGCAAACAGGCCAGCTACATAGCCTGAGAGATATCAGCGAATAGACCAGCTACACAGCCTGAGGAATATCAGCAAACAGGGCATCTCCATAGCTTGAGAGATATCGGCAAACAGCTGATAAGGGACCACTCACCTCATAGGCCAGGGCCGCAGCGGAGACTGTGACAGGGTAAGGGCTCCTGTGCTCATACCGCCTCAGCCTCTCGTGCATCTGAGAGGAGAGAAATGTTTTGGGATCAGCTTTGGGGAGGGGGAGCGTGTGTGGGTGGGTCCATCGGGACACAGTGCTGTACAAACACCAGGTCCCAGACTCTGTGGTGTCCGTTAACAGAGGCCATGCTGCATTATTTCAGTGAGACATCATTAATCTTTACCTTCGCCAAGGATTAGACAAGAAGAGGATCAGATAGGACAAAGACAGAAACAGGGAGACAGGCACACAGACGGTACAGAGGCACCAGACAGACCCCCTCATGAGCCAATTCATAGCACAGTGCTTCATGCTGGTCACAATTCATAAAGCACTTTGCAAACATAAGCTATTCCATCAAGTAATTACATGTAACTGCAATGTAATTACATCATAGCCGTATGTGTGCAGTCTATAATCACACAGTTTATCTTTGTAACCTTAGCTCAACTCCATACCATATCCATGACCTTTAACCTTACACCATAATCTCATATATAAAATATTATGTATGTAATTGCATAACACATAGTACCTTCATGAAATTATGAAGTCAACGCACCCAGTATGTACAATGGAAAGCATAACTAAGTATTTTTTCTGTTACATAAAAAACATCAGATGCCATTTGCTGTTTGATAGAAATGAATTTATTTTAGATATAAATACCAATTGAGATCACTGAGATTACGCTGCATTCCTCAGGGACTGCATACACAAACAGAATGGAAAAAAAAAAACTTGCCTGAAAAGCAGTGATAAAGTGATGGTCAAAGAGAAAAGGACAACCCCCCTCCATCAAAAAAAAAAAAAAAAATCTAGTTCTTCAACCCTGGTGCAATCAGCAGTTGAGCATTCGTCTGACGCACCTCTCACGCATGATTTAAGAGCTGTGGTCTGACACAAGATTACACAGGATGTCAGAGAACGCACCGAAAACCTCGGCTGTAGGAGACTAAACAGAGGGAGGCGATGGTCCGAAGTGTTGTCTCCTGTCTGCCAGTCACTGTCTTTACAGGAGAGGAGCACTACAACGTGGCCAACAGGCCTGAAAGGGTCATGGGAGTGTTGGGGTTGGTTGGGTATGGGGAGCAATCATAGGCAATGTCATTCCCCTTCCAGGACTAGACTAGGAAAGACGAGGGAAGAGAGAGGTCTAGACCATGCAGCAGGAATTCCTTTCACCACATAGCTGGACAAGAAACACTGAAACACAACAAGGCTCAGCCGCTCAAATGAGAACAAAGATTTTGTTTTCTTCTGCATTGATGTTGATGACTACAGTTGCTCTGTAATTAAAGAATTTATTTCTTTATTTTAATAGTAGTTAGTGGGGCAGTGTCAGACTCCATCAGATCAGGATGATAAATTGGTGGTTCCCAATCACAGGTATTAAAGTGGCTCCTTGCTTCTGTGTTTTCAAACAGCCATGATGACTTATATTGTTGAAACTGGCAAAAGAAAATCTGGAGAGATATGGCATGATTAAAGTAAGGTATCATGTCATTTAAAAATCAAAATAACATTTTCAAAGGGTTCATTGTTCAGATTTTTGAAAACACCCGTTAGAGGACACAGAGCTTAGCTGGTTATTCAAGACAAGTACAAAAAAAGTAGCTGGATCATAGTTCAAAAATCTGACTACATCAGAACACAATATTGTGCAACAGTATTTAAGAAATTACAACTAAATGACATGCAATCCTGTTGACAGTCCCTTTCAAAATATTGGTATTATAGCAGATGGATTTGGTCAAGAACTCGTCAGCTATTTATTTAGCCATGTCTACTGTGAGCTGCATGCCAAGAAGAGACTTTTTTATGATTCATGCTTTGGGCTGCTATAACATCTGAGCCTACATTGACTGTGTCAAATAATATACATAATATGCCATGCCTACACTGATGTATGTACAGAGCTCACACAGATACCACCTCGGACATAAGGGAGTGAGTTAATACCATCCCACAATGCATTGCTGCCTGTTGCAATCCAGGTAGGCCCCAACACTACACAACTGGAAGTCAGTGGCTCAAGCTGTCATAGCCCACCCAGACTTTTATAAGTAAAATGAAAAACTGTTCCCTTCAGTTCATCTCTTCTTAAGAATCTAAACAGCTAAGAGTAATGCTGTATCCAAGATACTTACAGGGAAGGGACCTCACTTCGGGAACACCAGTTCCAACGAGTGCAGTTGCTTAATGTGGAACGTTCTGACTAAATGAATGTAAGGTTATGTGCTTTTGTTTACACATCAGTACAGGGTCCAACAGACTGTCCACCTAGAATCTATCTGCCTGCATCTCAAATTTAAATGCTGTTACCTTGCTTCATATATTACCACACAGCTTCCTCGGGTCCCTTTGAGAGAACTGCTGGCACAATCTGCTACACAGTGGAAAAAGCTACAGTTTACTGGATATCCTGGAGCCGGTGTGTAAAGGCCATAGCTCAAAAAGAGAAGGTTACAGAGTGCGAGTGAAATCAAAGAGGGGTGCCTGAAAAGAGAGAGGGTCAAATTATAATGAAATCAGCCTCACTTGTTTCACGAAAGACATCAAAATACCCCTTAAAAGCTCATTCCGCATTGCCAGTATAAATGTGTGTTTGAGGGAGTGTTTCAGTACAGACTTTTTAAACAAAATGCAACAACAGCTGCATATACAGTTTCTCTATAGGAAAATGCACCAGCTACATATGTTGTGTAATTAAGTCTGTTGGTGATGGAAGTAAGCATAATCTGCCAAAATGACAAAAACAAAGATAACTTTAGTTTTATATAAATATATTGATTCAGGTAAAGAAATTGCGATCCAGTCATCCATTTTGGCAGTGCTTGATATTTTCTGAACTTTCTTCTGCAAGTAAAAGGTCCTTCAGGTATGAATCTTACCAGTCAACTCACAACATAATTATTAACTGGATGAACAGTATTCATTACATTTCTGTTGTTTCGCTATTCATTTGACTTTTGCACAGCATGTACGTCTAGTAGACTGTATCAAAACACAATTAAAGTAACAACTTGGAAGATTTTACTAAGTCTCAGCTAAGATGTTGGGCATACCATTTTGACATGCCTTTTGACAGCTTGGTCAACAGTGCAGTGTGATGCCAATGTCTCTGCCATTGTGTCTTTAACACATTAGCATAGAGGCACATGCACATCTAAATAAAGCATCCTCCAAAGTTACAGTAAGCCAATGGCAGGAGAGAGATCCGAAGGCGGTATTGTATTTCTGCATGGGGACTGAAAAGGGGAATCTTGGAGGGCCTGGTTACCTTCATCGCTGAAAGCCCATTTTCACCTCCTGGTACCGTTTCCATCTGTCTGTGCCTTGTGTGGTGTGTTCGCTACCCTGGCCGAGACTTCAGTGGCTAATGCAAAACACCTCATTACACACACACACGCAGTCTGATCAAATGCGAGGGGGGCCGGGAGGACCAACTGTCACAACAGAGAAATAGAGGGCAGACACGGGAGTTTGAATTTGAAATCCTGTCAGTTGCAGAATATTTGCTCAATCCATCTTGCTGCACACAGACCATGTCTGCTTTTCAGCAGCCAAAGCTTGCTGGACGTGTCTATTGCACAGTGTATGAAATCTAGTCTATGAAATGAAGCTGATGCTCTGAAATGACATGGATATCCTCCCTCGCCCTGCAAACACTGGAAAAAAAATGTATTATTGGACCAGACTTATCCTGAGATTTTTCTTCTTTTGTAATACTGCATATGACTGTATCTGAGGTGCCTGACAGCCAGTGGTGTTGTCTGCTTAGTGCCAGTGGCAGCCCTTGACAAGAAGTAGGGAAGAAGGAGAAATTACCTTTAAACTTATGATTACCCTCAACCTGTTTGTAACTGTTTTTGCCTGAAGCTTGCCAGTTTTACTAAGGATCACCCAGAAACAGCTGATTAAGTTTTACTTGCTGAATTGTTTTGATCATAGCTAGGTGATTGGGTTACACTGAATATTCAACATTTTACTGAAAAAACCAAGGCATTGGTTTCAATTTATGCAAAGTGAATGTGAAGTAAACAAATTCTACCATATCGGCCCTTTGATGTGTGGTCTGCACATTTTGGACATGTAATTAAGTATTATTTTCAATATTATTTTCATTAGTTTGATTTATATTCCTTTTTCCATCACTGCTTTCTTGAGACTCATGCAAACATTGATTGTTGCAATCCATTACCTCAAGAGATTGTCTTGAACCATTGAAAAGGCAATAGATTATTTGCATAAAATCATAGTTCACAGAGGACATGCCTGAGACATACTGGGAAGAGCAGGACTGCTCCTAACAGGCCCTGTGTGGAAAAGCTTCCACACAGAGGCTGATGGGAGGTGCAGTCCACAGCTTGTTATACATACTCAACCTCAAACTTTGGACTTCATCACCCATCAACCCCCTCTGTAAACAAATTTGTGCTGCACTGCCTTAAGAGAGCTCACCTGAATCTACTGCATCAGGCCTACCATTTAACCTGAGGTAACTGAACCTGTGATGTCAAATGGAAAATCAGCCATGGCTGTGTAACCTGAGAAGCCGCCATGTTTAAATCGTTAGCTAATTCTGTTTGTTGTGTGTGTACACAATGACCTGCAGAGCAGAAGCCCATTGGTGCACCCCTTTCCCCTGCAGAGAAAAAACATTTTACATCGTGTTCCCTTTTAGTATTTTATATCTGATTTCATTGCTCACAAAAAACATAAATTAAAAAACCCCGCAGCCAACTTATTACTTATGCAGGTTTCGTTAAACAAGTGAATTCAAATGATTTATGTAAGCTTCCGGATTGTAAACACAGCTAACATGTCAAAGTAAATTGAAAACATGCAGTAAGATCTGATACAGAGGCCTATGCTAAATCAGACATCCCCCAGTTCAGATGTTGTTTGTTTTATTTTTGGGCACAGAATTTAGCCCGTGAGGGACCCCTAAAGGAACAGATTGTGATCTGAATTTTCCACTTATTTTCGTATCCCTCTGCTTGCCAATCAGAGTTTGGATCCATGTGATCCGCTGGCTTTGATTTCCTCCCTTCTGTTTTGTGAAACCACCAGGTACAAAACAGATGAGAAAGTAAGAATCGCACCCGATACCTTTCACCGTTACGTTTCAGTTCACTGCGTCTCAAACCGATTTTTACTCCTGAACGGCCATAGCGATATTTATAAGAATGCTTTCATTTAGTTTCCACCAAACTCAGTCAGGGGTCTCTTCTAATAAGGACAGGCCCATCCATCATCTCCCTCGCTGTGTTGGAAATAATATTAAAAAAGTGTTTGTTTATACAAACCTGGCATATGCCTTTTTTGAGTGCACACTGTTCTCTTTCTAAAATATTTGGACTGGAGCCTATGAGCTCAGGTATAGTATCGCAAAGAGGGAATTTTGGATGAGAGAGGTGCTTTAACTATACATAAAATTACTCACTCCTCTGAAATGACACGGGAGGCTGTTCTCTCAGAGAGCTGTGTGGCAGGTCCCAGACTCGCTGTCCTCAACACTACCTGCAGGAGGCGCTGGCAATACAGAGGCAGGTCTCTGCACGGCCTCAAGGAAGAGTCACTGGTTTTAACTATTGGGTGATGCACAAGAAATAATCCTATCCGGTTTAGCACTGACTACAGCCTGGAAGGTGTAAACAGTAGGCAACTGTAGCTGGTCTCTGACTATGTGGAGAGCCACTGCAGCCATTGCCTTTTTATTATGGCACTTAAAGTGCAGTCTTTAATGGTTCAGTACAATTGAATGCAGCCTCTCCAGTAATTTCCAGTAATCCCCCCCACCAACTCACAAAAAAACACCTTGTTTTTGTTCGTGTCCCAAAGTGAAGCTGCGTGGTAGAAACCATAAAACAGGAAATATTGTTCATGATTTTCAGACTTTTTCCAGGGTAAATGTTTGACTTCTCTCAACCACACGGACGAGTCATATTACGTGAAAGGTAATCTAATCTTGTCAGCATTTACCCCAATTGTTAACTTTAAAAAATGTGAATGGTAGAATTGTATATTAATAAATCCTAAAATATACACAATAAAGCCTGCCAATATATCTGACATTTTAAACAATGCTTGAAGGTAATAAATAGAATTAAGTAGAGAGAACATGGAGAAGACCAAGCAAGCCCATCTACAGATCATCTGTAGCTTGGCATTTATGGGCACTACAAAGGGTTCTCTCTGAAAGGAAGGAAACAAGCACTGACTGTGATATGGATGAGACACTATTACCTGGAACGAATCAAAAATCAAAAGCTGTATCAGATGACCCCGAGACTTTACACACAAACTTGAAATTTGACAAATGAATCCTAAAATGAGCAATGTTTTAAAAAAGCAAATAATAAAATAATAATATCACTTTAATGGTAAAGAGATCAGTTTTCCCTTAGAATTTCGTCCACGTGTTGACACAGTGGTTCTCCCTTTCCACAGCTTCATTGTTCCCTGCTGTGATGTACCAGTGGCAGGGGCCATCTCTCTCTCTGCCTCTTTTCAGGAAATCTGCTCAAGATCTCTGTGGACCTTGGCCTCCGATTCGCCACAGTCACAGTCAAGGTGGGGACTGACGGCTTCCATGCGGCGGGCTTAGCCCTTTCACCTGTCAGATTATGACAATGTCTTCATTCGCTCCTCCGGCTCCGGCAGTTTACAGGCTCATTAAACGCTTGTGAAATTGCACGTGGCAGGATTATTACCGATGCTGTGCCGATGACGGTTGCCAGACACACCTGCCAAACATTCCGAATAGGTGAGCGCATCCCAGCACTCTGTACCTGCCTCTCCGCTAACACGCCGCGCAGAGGATGACAAATCCCGCTGACCTCAAAAGTCAGGGACGGTCTGAAACTGACTTCAGCGCGCTTCAAGAGGACAGAAATTAATTACCTTCCTTCTAGAGATTTGTGCGTACTTTAAGCCATGCTTACATTTTAAACTACGTGTGTGTGCCAAGTTTACCCGATTTTCTTCCTAAGTGGGTTATATATTAAACTACAGTAGCTGTGCTGAATTAGGGAGCATCCAGCTGTAAATGTCTGAGATATTTATAGAGTGTGGTTGAGAGGGCCCGTGGAATGTAAGCCTGCTGTTGCAGAACAAGACAGTGTAGACTGCAGACCACAGAGAATCCAGCTCTTCACAGAAGTGAAACATTTTTTTACCAATGTACAATACAATCTGTGCCCTCTAACCCTCAGTTGAGGAACAAATAAATAAAACAAATTAATAAAACAAAAATTACCACTGCAGTCAGGGACTGGCTGTACCAGTCTATGGAGGTTGGAGCTGTTAGTATATACAGATGTATACTGGTAATTTGGTGTCCAGGCTGCCAGACTATTCCCGAAAATTGAATTCTTTCAGGCCACTCTCTGGCCAGTCCTCACAGCTGCCTCGCAGCTGGGCCCTGACAGCCACTCTCTGGTATTTCCCCTCCCATCTGCCCGGGCTCGCCGTCAGCGCTGGCCCTACCTGCGCGTGTCAGACTGTCACTCTCCCCTGTCTCTGTCTCCGCCCTGTCAATCTCCTCATGCCTGTCCCTGTTTGCTCCCTTTCTCTGCCCCATTTCTGGAAAACCTCCCCGCCTCTGTTTCTGTCTCTGTGTGTATCTGCCGCTTGCCCTGTCTGAGCGAATATCCCTGTAGCTGTTCGTATCCCTCTAAGTCTCCCTGCCTCTATCCCCCATCCCTGTAAATTTCCTTGTCTCCTAGAGTATTGCTCTAAGTCCTTCTGTGTCTGCGCTGTTGTATCCCTGTAAGTTTCCATGTATTTGCCCCCATCCCAGTAAGTCTCTCTGTCTCTGCCTGTTTGCAAAAATCCTCCTGGCTCTGTCCATATCCCTGTCAATCTCCCTATTACAGTTCTATCCTTGTAAATCACCCTGTCTCTCCACATCACTGTAAATCATGTGCCTTCCTCCCCTCTCCCTTTAAATACCCCTGTGTCTGCCCCTTCCCAGTAAATCTCCCTCTTTCCCCCCATCACTCTCTCTTCCTCCACAGTCCTGCTACAGTGTCCATGCTTGCTGTGGCAGGGCCAGTTATTGCTGTCTGGCTGGTCATGGAAAAACACACACAGGCCAGTATGAAATGGCCCATGGCCAAGTCTCTGAGAAATATGTAAAATTACCATGTTCCTTATTTAAAAAATAAAACACAGCAATGATATAAATGTATTCTACTGCAATGCAGTTTTTAGGAGAGGAATGTCTTGTAAGCATAAAAATATTTAAAAACTACAAAGGATGAGCACAAACATGTGAGCCAGGAAAATAACTATATACATATATGAAATATAGGTACATATATACATATGAAGAGTTACATATATCCTGTAGTCTGACATATTAATTATTTCATGCATAATTTGGTTTCTTGGTATTTCTTGGTATTTTCTTTAACCAATCCAATGACATATTTTACAGCATGTATTCATACTGTGCAGTCTTCTTTGATAAGAGACAAATATGGATAGAAAATTTTGAAATGATTGAGTTTGAAATGAAACTAAATGGTTACTAAAAACATTCATCTTTTCCATCACAATAAATAACATTTTGTTTAAAAATAATGTCACAAACCAAATGGTTAAAATGTTTAAAACTCTTCTGAGCAGAGAATAAACTTAATGCAATGTGAAGAGCCTCAGTCAAAGTCAATAAAATTCTTACAAGTGAGGAGTTTCTCACTCATGAAGGGATGGAAATCGGGATAGAAACGGCCGTGGCAGCCGCTACTGGGCCACGGCTGTCCTTGAATGTTGGAAACGGCTGCATTTTGGCTTCTGCGCAACTCAGCTCCTCACTGCTTCCCCGCGCAAGGCCAGAGAGCATGTGCTTCACTCATTAGCGCTGGCTGGCTCAAACGCGGAGCTAGCACATGCATTCATCACTGTGTTTCTGGAGCTCTCCGCTTTACTGCGCCGTCCGAAGGAATGTGATCAGCGGGACGCCGCGCATAAAGAGACAGTTAGTGGGTGTAAAAGAGCGAGAGAACAGAAATGGAGAGGAGAAGACAGAGAGGGAAGAAATGGCAAGAGGGGTGAGAGGGAAAGAGAGAAAGAGCTAACGGCACTGGGGAAAGAGATCAATAATGAAATAGTCTGAGAGACATAGGGAGGGAAAGGAGAGAGAAAGTAATAGGCAGTGAGAGCTAGAGAACTGGAGTGGAGTGCAGGTTAACTGATGCTCAGTGACTCCCCTGTTATGTGTCACCTCCTCCCTTCACTATCAGAGGGAAAGCTTTGCGGGTTACCTTGACCAGAGACAGGAGGCTTTGGTCTGCAAACATGTCCTGCAGAAAGGTGCTTTCCTCCTCGCTCACATGAGGTTGAATCTGCGTGGGGAGGGTGGCCAGCAGCTCACATACACCTGGGGAGGAAGAGGAAGGAGATGGAGGTCAATAATGTTTCCGCAAAAACACACACACGAGTTTGCATACACTCACACGTGCTCACAAGTACACACACAAGTATATAAAGATTTGCAAGTGTTTTTTTTTTTTTTAAAAAAGCTATAGCAACCAAAAGACTGTCTCTAAAGGCAATGTCCAGGATTTCTGTCTGCTGAAGGGACATTTAGTCCAAGCATACAATACTGCCTCAAGAATGACCAATTTCTGTTGTGTTTGTTAAAGCTATTTCTTGCCTGGATCATACAAACAGAAAAAGTGACATTGATACTGTAGATGCAAATGCCATCCTCATGAGCTGTACACTCACAGCTTTCCTTATTTGCCAAGACACCCTCTTGGCACCATGCTGTACCATGCCATGGGTTCCCACAACTTTCCCAAGCATAAATCAAAATGCAGAAAATGACAGCCAGCTTAACCACTTTTTTAGATTTCTAAATCTATCTCTCCTTTTAAAAGCAAAAATAAGAAAGTAAAGAAATAAATAAATGCATAAATAAATAACTAAGGTTGTGGGTACAACTTGACATTTATTACTTCATGAATTTTCCCTTTTCGCCATTATCTGGTCAATCCCCTCGAATGTCTGCAGCATGCTGTGTCCAGACCGAAGCCAGAACGCATTGCAATGACTAGTGTCTCAAGCCATTTGATGATCTTTAAAACAAACAGGAGTCATAATAATATCCACAGGGGCCTGCCTCGCCTGCCAGCTTAGAGAAAGCAGATTTTTAAATTCAATTTAAGGAGAACCTGACCAGAGCTGACACGAAACGACCAGAGATGGAACTTTCAAATGTAACCGAACCCAATTTAAGAGAGCAGTAACGTGCCCTCAGATAAGCCAGGGTAACCAAGGAGGTGCATTCAAACAGTTATCAAATTGGTTTGATTCAGGTATAGCCAACACTGGTCCTGCTGTTCCATCCCACCAGTTTTAATGATCTCTCACTCCATGCTTAAATCACAGGTAAATGATTGATCCGTTTATTAGCAGTTAAATGGCAGCATCTTGTTGCCTGTAGTGTGTGGCATGGGTCTTATAGGTGGCAGTGTAGTATAGTGGTGAGGAGCAGGGCTCGTAAGCTTGAAAGATTGCTGGTTCCATTCCCTGCTGGGGCACTACTGCTGTACCCTTGTGCAAGGTACCTAATCCACAATTGCCTCAGTAAATATCCAGCTGTATAAATGGATAATGTGTATAAACTGGAACCGATCTAAGTTGCTCTGGATGTGTCTGCTAAATAACAATAATGTAATGAGTGTACAGCTGTCCACTGAGGCTTATGAATGGATAGTTTTGAATCAATTTAAATAGTTGTGCTTCTATATAATATAAAAGTATAACTTTTTCAAACACTCAGATCTCAGTTAGAGAACACAGGCTTATACCTACACATCACGTTCCTAACAACACATTCAGTTTGAGTCATCTTAATGCAACATAGCACAAAATGCTAGGCACTTCTTACCTGAGTTTTGAGTGCAAGGAAAAGCTATTTTAAGCCCTGCACCTTCTGTGCCAGTAGTAAATATTCAGTTATGTTAAAGTTTGTTGTTTTTTTTTTTTACTACTCGCACACCTGTCTCAGGGAGCTTGACGAGCGGCAGCCCGGGCCTCGTGGGACGGCGGTCTAACCGCAGCGCTCATCAGAACCGAACCTGACGGCGGGTCACCTGCTCCCCACCTCCATTTACGAGCTGGAAACGCATATGTCAGGTCATAGTATAAAAGATTTAAGGGACACGGGACAGTGCAGAGGCGAGAGCATGTGGAGAAGCCATCACGGCTCGGCCTCGTGGGACGCGAGGGCGGGGCTCCGGGGGCGCCCCCAGCTCGCGTGACGCAGGACCCCTCTCTCCCGTCCGCTTCGCCCGTCTGGCCCGGCGCTGATCCGTGTGCTTGGAAAAAACGTTTCAAAGAGAGGTCATTCGATATTGGTGCATGGTGAAAAGATCAGTTGCTTGTTTGGGGTTTGAAATATCGCAGGAGAGCGTGACTGCCCGCTTGTTTGGCTGAAGGAAACTGTCTGACTATGAGGCTTGTTTGTCCGATCAGTCAGGGCTCAGATCCATGGTAGCTCATGGACAGAGAGACCAGGAGCTTTGGAACATGCAGGGAAGATGAACCTTGACAAACGCCTTCGACTGTTGGACCGAGAGTTCTACATCTTAGAGTAACCTCCCTGAAATCCACGCTCGCTGTAACGATAGCACACTGACTGGTGGCGGCAAATGCACTTCAGATGTTACAGGCATAGGGCTTTGATGACTTTAGATGAGCCTTGAGATTCGTACTGTGTGGAGGGTCTAAGTCCTGTGGACTATGAAATAAATCTAGGCGAGGAGTATTTCTCTCACTCATAACAGTGCTGTGAGATTCTTCAGAACAGCCCATTGCACAAGCAAGCTTCCAAACGAAACCAGCAACGGAGGTATAGCCCTCCCGCCAAGAACTACACAGCTGCAAATGTGGGGACAAAGACAGAGAAATAAGGAGAGAAAAGAGAGTGATGCTGAGAGGAGTACAGAGTCCTAGAAGAAAGAGACAGAGAAGGGTGCTAACAGGAGCAAAGCAAAGAGAGACAGAGATAAATAACTCCAAGCACTTGACCATAACTTGGATCCTTTGGCCTGGGTTCTAACCATTTTTGGACAAGCCTTTAGTTAATCAAACAGTCCATGCCAGAGCAGGGCACACACTTACTGCAGCTTCAGTCCAGTACAGAGGGGTTCATTGTAAATCAAACCATAGCCTAAAAATATTATTATTATTATTATTATATTTTGGGCTATAATATTATTATATTTTGTTATAATGTTCACTCAGTGAGATGACAAATCTTTAGAGATGTTAATCTCAAACTGTGTCAAATGTTGCCGGGTGAAAACGATCTGTACAAGGAATACAAATATGGAAATACATCTGGCATAGGTCTACTGTCCACTTGCAGGTGTGTGCAGGAAAACATCTCTCTAGGGACTTCCGAAAAATGTTTGAATGGCTACAGGGCCAGTGTTTGAAATACGCCTGTTCGGCGGACACGTCTCGGGCAGTCTGACATGTGGAGATCAAAGCCGAGGAGAGCTGACCCACAGTTTCAAATCGCCCACTTCCTTTTCAGTTTGAACAAGCTCGTAAATTGATATCCCTCCGATCGATAACAGCGAGCTCAGTGGAGAGCAGTGGGAAAACGAAAGAGCTGTTTAAAGAATATAGATGCTTTACCAGATTTTGAGGAAGTCTGAGAAACTGAACAGAAACGCGAGAGGGAAATAATGACAGCGTAGCTGTCACTTAGCATTTAATAATTCAGAGCTATTATCAGTTCATTGATTTGAATTCTTATGATGCAAACCAGATGTTGACATGAGGTTCAGTAATGTCAATTCAAAAGCAGTGCACTTTTAAGTGTTCTTATAGCCTACAGTTAGAGAGGCTGTTCACTTACCTTTTTATGGTCTTATGTAATATAAATGTATTTCAAGCAGACTAATCATCATAATATTGCTCCCACAAAAATTTTCTGATAAAATTTTTTGCCAAAAATGTGATTTTTCCTCATTGACAGTAATGTTGTGCTTAACAAGATATATCAGCATGTGTGGAAATGCAAAGCGTCTCATTCCTCTTGACCAATGTTAAACAGCCATAATGGTGATAGCATTTCTCATGGTTGCGAACGAAATATATCATCTACGAGTATAAAAATGATTCTGCATGAACTGCCATAATGACAGTAACAGTTTCAGAGCTGATTGATAGATCCAAGCTGCCATGTTTCTCCAGCTATATCCATGGTTTCAGTGCCATCGCATGAATTTGGACACAAAATCCTACAGCTACAGAACTCAAACATCAAGCACCTCGACATAATATATCACCCACAAAAAATGGTTCCAGGCCAGGCACACTTACCAAAGCTAACGATCCAAACATTTCAGAGCTGATTTATTTAGTCTTCATTGTTCCACAACCACTTCATTACTGACCTCGAGTTCTCCCAATGGTTAGCTGCAGGCTACTCTTCAAAGACGTTTTGCCACAGAGACAGAAATTGAGGCAGTTCCCTGAAGGGCCTAATTGAATGCACGCAGACTGTACTGGGTCACATCAGGAGAACCCTGTGTTTTCAGACAAACAGGTTATTGTTTGTTTCATGCTACATGACACTGAGATTTGTGTTCCCTGCTTGTCAGCCAAAAAAATAAAATAAAAACAAAAAAGGGCATTGATTGAGGCCCTGAGATATTTTATGAGCTGAAAGTTTTCTTCTTATAACATGTGGAAATAGTATGATGCTTGTGTTCTAAACAATACTGCGCTGAAAAATTAGATGTATTCTCTTCTTACCTTCTGTGTAGTTGTTATTATTAGGGCCATTTTTAGTGACTACCTTTTCAGCAATGATATATATTTTCTCCATTTTGGTTTCAGTGCCAAATTATTCTTGCAAATGACTGGTTGTCTATGGGAACCAAGCTGGTTCCAGGGAAAAATCCATAAATACATCCTTGAAGGCAGCTGAACACCTAATTAGTCCACTTTTTCTTCAAGATTAATCCTTTACAAATTGATTTCTGTTAATTATCCTCAGGCATATTAAAGATTTTTTTAATATATGGAAAAACAAACAGATCAGACTGAGGTTATTCCTCTCTAACTGAAACTCTTCACAAGTGTGCAAATCCTTCACAAATTTCCACTCCCACTGGAGCAACACAGGTGGCCAGAGGCTTATTTTTGATAGACCAACAACTTTTAAATGTGAAATGAAACCACCAAAATAACTGCATGGCTAACCACTTCACACACAGACAAAATAGCCCAAACCAGGGGCCTAAATCCAACAACCATCTCATTTGCAGACAAAACATTATCCAGAACATGAAGCCAGGTCCAACAACCCACTTTTCACTAACAGATAAATTATAGCCAGTAGCAGGGAGCCAGACCCAATACCATGCCTCACTCACACGCAGGCAAAACAGAACACATTATTAGGCTAGACCCAACAACCTGCAGCATAACAACACAGACCAAAAAAAGTAACAGTGAACTAGATACAACAACCCTCTTTACACACAGGTTAATAACAGCCCCTACTGAGACGGCAAACTCAACAACCTACATCACACACATATAAAACACAGTCCATAACAGTGATCTGACAGCCTGCATGGGGGAGGCTGGGGAGAAATTTCAAGGGGACCTAGGTACCCTATAAGTACTCTATTTATACCCAAAACAGAGCAGCAATACTAATAATAATGCTTTATAATACCAGCTAGTTAGTTCAAAATGATGTTCTGTCCAGTACTCACTGTTCTTTGCATGGGGACAGAAAGTTTTATCCTTAAAAAAAAAAAAAAAAGAAAAAATACAAAAATAAAATCGCTCTCCAATCAAACAGAACTCCCTCCCTCCGAACCCCCCCCCACCCCACCCCGACACCCACCCCTTTTGCGAAAAGCGAAGTGGAAATTTTCATTCTGGTGCAGTGTAATTGGAAACAGGGAAGCCTTCCAGTGGCAACAAATTCTCAGGTTTCAGTACTGTATCCCTGTGGCAGGACCGGGCTCCTGAGAGAGGAATAAATGGCTGGAAATGGATGTGGTGCTCCCGTAGCAAACCCCCGGCTCTCGCGTCACAGATTCCAGATGCCCTGCATTCTTCGCGTCGGTGTGGAAAAACTTACTGTTAGTCTCGAGAAATCCGATATCGTCATTCTTGTCATATCACTCATAGCTACGTTATTAGGCCCCGTGTCTGTGGAAGCAATAGAGCCTCCGGGTTAATGATGAAAAATACGGAAGCGCTGTGTTTCGTTATTGGAAATGATTGCGGCGCAATTACGCTTGCCTCGTTTGAAAAGACAGGACAGCGCGGGACAAGAGGGGGCCTTGAAAAAAAAGAAATGACATGCTTTTCGTGAGGAGGCATAGTCGGTAAACGGGTTACTTATTTTGCTGGCCTGCCTGCCTCTCTGTCTGTCTGTTTGTCTCTCTGACTGAATGTCTGTCTTTCTGTCTCTGCTAAGTAAAAAGGCAGACACTTAGCCTATGTTTTTAATGTTGCAGGCAATACACACTTGAGGGACCTACACATATTGCCCAGAATAACACTGGTGACTTTTATAGGCCCAATAACAGCCTAACTGGACCCTGCACTAACTATTTAACCCTCCCCTTCCTCACGTTAGATTCAAACTGACAAGAGGGGCCTGTCTAATTTTGACTTTGAAACTGTTGGTTTTCATTGCTGAAGTCAGCGGGTGAACATGCGCAGACGCAGCTGTCTGTTTGAGTGCAAAATGGCTGAGGACGCCGACAAATTTAACAGGTCTCCTTCAATTGTGGACCTCATATATGCAGAATATAACAAGGAGTAAACAGAGCTCTGGTAGTTGTGCAAGAGGAAAATATAGAAGAAGGCTTAAAATGGAAGGCCTCTGCTTCAGGTATGCACAGCCCAAAGATGGCGAGCGAGACACAGAGTCTCTGAGGTCTAACAGGACCCATAATCTGCATTGAGGCACATCTAATGGGTTTCGGTTCTGAACAAAGAGCTTTTGCAGGCTTCTGTGGCTGGATATTGTCCATGTCGGGTGGGATGGCGATTAAATGCACAGCTGAGAGGGACCTGCTTCTGTCTGACACTGCGCACGGGCGTGGGCTCAGACGCAGACAGACACAGACACAAACAGACGCACACCTAATTTGACTTGCGCTCGTAACTTCTCTGACAGTGAAATTCATCATCCGTTCATATTCTGACAGGCCCTTTTCCCAGGGGCCCCCACTGGCTATCCGAGCCCATGAGTCAAAGCCAGACAGTCACCGCCGATCCAAGTCCCTGGATAGAGAAGGGCCTAGGGACAGCCAGTTTGAGAATGAGCAAATCACCTGGGCACGCCTGTCTCTGGGAGCAGTGAGGAAACCAGCCCAGCAGGATAACCCCCCCTGACACGTGGAGAACATGTAGGTGCAGCACACGCATACAGACGACGGGATCTGCGTATGTATTCCAGACTCCAGACCAGGGAGGCTGTAGTGCCAACCACTACCTCACCACTATGCCCCAAACTGCCGCCCGTCTGTGCCGTTATAATTCATTGTGCTCCTCTAATATTAAACAGGAGTCTGTGAATGGATCCCTCATGCTTAATATCAATCCAGAAGAGAGAGAGAGACAACACAATCATAAATGTTCCAAGGCTTACATCTGAGAGTCAATCCAGGGGTGAGGTATGGCCTATTAACAGCAGATCTTAACAGTCCAGCAGGACATGTGTACCTCCAGTGGAGATGTTGAGTTGTTTCTCAAGACTAATAAAAAATTTTAATCTACTGAGGCATGTGGGTCCAAACAAAATACAGGACAGCTAGGGAATCGGTCTGGTAACCAGAGGGTTACAAGTTCAAAACCAAGAATAAGGCATTGCTGTTGTGCCCATGTGCAAGGAATTTAATGTGAATTGCTTCAGTGAATATTCAGCCAAATAACTATGTGAACAGTATGTCAACAGTCAGGTTGGTCCTGGATAATAGTTGTTTGCCAACCAAGCATGCAGTACAATTACAATCAGAGTTATTTGCTTTAGGTAATTAATATTATATTTCCAGTGGTTCCTAAGCATGTTAAAAGGTAAAGGAATATCAAGTCATGGAAAGCAAATCGTGTCCCAGGCGTGTGACAGGAGAGGACATCAAAGTGTTCACACAAGGGCACAGAAGTCTGTCCTCGCGAGCCATTGGCCGGTCATGGGAACAGTCCCCTGCTTTGCCCTTTAGGATTTAAACACATGGTGTGGGATAAATCCCTTCACCAAATGTCCCCTTAATCTCGTTCCAATGGATCCATTAAACTCTGAAAAGTTAGAAAGAAAGCAAACCCTAACCACAGTCTTCCCAGTGGCCCCAGTTCCAGTGGGGATGGTTCAAAGCCAGTTTTCCATCTTCTTTATTGTTTTCCCCGGGTTCGTTATTTTACTGTTTGGTTTCATCCATTCATTTATTTATTAGATCTTAATCTGAACACTAAATTTGAATTTGTTATTGTAGAAAGCAGACTGGTAATGAATAAAGCCACTCCTGCAGAGATTAAACACACTGTGTTCTCATAAAATACAATATGTCAACCAGGCCTGTTTATCTTAAGGGAGAATGTGAGAAAATATGAGTGCTTATAAATGCATTGTATACAAACAGCACAGGAATAGCACAGCATCATTCACCTGTCATGTACAGACAGAATGATCCCAGCAGCTTCCTCACGGATAAGCACACAATGCAAGCACATGTGCTACAGACACCCACTGATATTCTAGGTTTATTCATGCTGTTCATTTACTTGCACACGCACACACATGTGGAATTCATTTATGGTCCAATCAGAAATAATGTTGGGTACGCTGCTGATGTTGAAAATGATCAGTCATTGCGCCCATGTAGGCTTTTATGATTAGATTACATGTGTTTTTTCTCACACGAAATGCAGAAAGGTGTGTTTTTATTTGCAAATATTTCACGCCTGTAATAGTGTTTCAGCCTAGTCTTAGCTGTATCATGTCACCAGCCAACTTCGCTTTGTTGCCATTCTCAAGAAGTGAACGAATTAAACACTTTCCGGATGTCTGGAGCACTCCTATTTCCACAATACGGCTTTACTGGCCTATCAACAAGGACAGATTTGTGGCTCCTAACATGCTTCATAGGGAATGAGTCTCATGCCTGTAATTGCTTCAAATGACTGTTGTGGTAATGGACAGTCTGGCTTTTCACTTTGTCTGTACGAATTTCCACTACGGGTACGTAATGATTGCAAAGGTTTGAGGCCGGAGGGAAGCACATCGTTTAACCATCACTGCTCCTGCCTGTCGCTCCTCTTCAGTCCTCTGCACTGTGACAGAGGAAGAAGAGAGAATGACATGTGCCTAGCCGTCAACTGAAGGGAAACCTGTCAGATTAACGCTGCTCTCTCCTCTCCTTCTCTGACACTATGAGGAGGGGTTCACTGTGATATCACACATGCAGGGAGAGCTAACAAAGCAACACAGCTCTGTCTCTCCCCCATTCCAATCTGAGCAACAAGGTCAGCAGCAGCCCAGCTGCTTGCAATGAAGAGGTCACCATGAGCAGGACTCACCACCCTGTACCAGAGGATAGAAGCCAGGGCCTGGCATCTCTGCCCTCATCACTGCTGGGTGGGTCTCCACCCATAGCCCACCCGTAGTCCACCCATAGCATCACCCAAAGCCCACTCAAAGAATCACCCAAAGCCCACCAATAGCCCCCTCTGGACTTCTAACGGTTTCTGCACTTCTGTAGTGAGCTTCTGTAGTGAGCCGATGGCTATTTTCATTCACAAGCCTTCCTTGTGCTCCTATTCCACTGTTTGTTTGGATTTCCATTGTTTTCCAGCAGTCTCTCGACCTCCCTTTCCTGGGCTCAGGGAGTCATTTTCCATTTCTTTCCCACCAGCTGGCTCTGGATTTCAGGATTTTTCGATTCCCTCTGGAAAACGTGAAAATTTGTGAAAAATGTTCTGTAGCAAAATCAATTTTTATGATAAATGGATGAGCGTGTGGGTGGAAAGGGGGCTCTCTGAGAAATACAGGTCACAGCTACACACCTTCATAAAGTACTCCCTCATCCAAACCTGACCTTCTGTCAGCCTGTTAAATGTTTAATCCACTTCTGCAATTGTTGGTCCCAGGGTAGCATCACCTGAGGGTATGCTGCAAGCCCTATATATGCTACAGGGCCTCCCACTGGCATGCCACCAGCTCTCTGGTACAGCTTGATGATGACAGGGTCACATGATCACATCAGCAGTTAGAGCCAATTAAGGTTAACATTTGCAACTGTCAAAATCTATCTTGAGGGGAAGTTTGACAGTCAGAAAAAAATCTGTGACACCCTGCAAAGTATTTACTTGCATTAGCAGTTCTTTGAGTGACTCGCAGGGAAATGACTGTGTATGGATGCAATATGTGAACAGGTTATCAAATCATACCACACTGCGAAAATATTTTCAATTATACATTGGTTGGGGTGAATCTCGATGTTGAATAAAATGAGCATGACCAGTATGGTTGGAAGGGGTTTGATCATTTTTGTGTGCACTGTGTGAATGCGTGTCTCTCTTCCTCCAGCAGAGCTTTACAGAGGAAAGCTTCCTGATTGCTGTAGACCCTGGCTGTAGGATGTGAAGTCTCAGGGAAGCATGCAGTGGGACTGATGATTAAGTTAGCGAGGATTTGGGGCCTGATGGATGTGCTGGACGGACAGCGTTCTGCGTCTCTGGGCCGACCGGAGACCAGGCCTTCCCGGGCTGGGTCCCTCGGGGCCCCGGGAAACAAAAGCGCCAGTGTTGCTGACCCAGCTGCGCCGCGGCAGGTTCGCGGTACCTGAGCTCTTCCGAGGCCCGGCAGACAGCGCTGGCATGGTGCCCGCCTGCAGAATGTGGCACGGAGGCGTCAGAGTAGCACCGCGCGGGAAAAAGGAGGCGCGGCGATCGATTCCGGAGAGACCGCCGCTCCCGGGCTGAACTGAGTCACCTTCCGCTGGGCCTACGCCAGAGCCCTGGAAAACAGAGATGCTGGGGTTAGGGGACCTGGGGTGACGCCTCAACAGTTTGAGTAACATGAATCTCACTGAGAACAGCTCCTTGCTCATGCTTGCTGCCGTGTTGAACAGGAGTTACATTACATTATTGTCATTTAGCAGATGCATCCAGAGACACTTACATCGGTTACAGTTTTTACACATAATCCATTTATACAGCTGGATATTTTACTGAGGCAACTGTGGGTTAAGTACTTTGCCCAAGGGTACAGCAGCAGTGTCCTAGCAGGGAATTGAACCAGCAACCTCTTAGTTATGAGCCCTGCTCCTTAACCACTATGCTACACTGCCGCCCCTGAGTGTCCAATGGAGCGAACACTGCAGGCTCACAGTAAGAACTGGCGCCCACCTGCAAAGAGACAGAAGAACATGGAAACACGTCGGCTCACCAGAACACGGAGGCAGTTGTCACTTGTTGCGACAGCCTCGGAAAAGTCTCCCCTGGCTGCGGAGCATGGGTCGTGACAGTGCAACGCACGAGGGGAAAAAACAACTCAGCTCATCCAGCTGACGAGAAAGACGGTTCTCAGAACAGTGTCGCTTTCACGCAAGGCTCCGCTTTCACGTGGTTTCGAAGAATCTCTGACAATAAAAACGGAGGGGGAAAAAAAAAGAGAAACGCTGCATATTTCTGAGCCGAGCGCTGTCATCCCTGGGGAGAGATGCGGTAATTTGTCAAAGCGGGCCGATTGCGCAAAAAGCTTTGCATTCGGGATCCATGGAGTATTTATCCCAGCCAGGCCCTGCAGAGGGCGCTGCTGTGAAGCGTGGCAGAACCTGGGGGGGTCTGTCTGCACGGGGCTGCAGAGGCACAGCTGCGGCCTGACTCGCCCCTGGACCTTGACTCGCGCACGTGCCTCGCATATAAAAAAACTTTACTGCACTTCCCATCCAATCGCCGGCGAGTCATGCCATTTTTACAGATCCCAGATCAGCTCGTCCTCTTGGCTTTAATGCTCCCTCACTGTCAGTAACAGTACTCGTTATCTCCCGCACATTTTTATGATTAAAATCATTATTAAGAAATGGAACATTCGAACAGCTAACTGCCCGGTGATCAAAAACAGCCTCTTTCAAAATGCACAATAGAAACCTGTTGAATGTTCTCCGCTTGTGCAAGTTCCTACAGACTACAGTTTATGGCTTTCTGAAGGCTGTGGTTACATGCTCCAACCCACAAGATATTACATGAGTAGACAATTAAATGTTGCACAAATGGAAAAACATCATGAATGAGCCCTTCTCCCTGGTGAACTCTCCATGCCCCCTGCAGCAGCTGCAGCGCTCTGGATGGCTGTTTTGGATCCTGCCCCTGATTGCTCCTGGTGTAATGAGGTTCAGAGCAGCGGTTTTTGCATCAGACAGATGCGCATGTCACCTCGCGTGCGGCTGGATGGCTTCCACCGTCGCGAGCCCGGTCCGCTCCACTCCATGGTCCTGTGCCACCCCTCCCTGCACCTGTGGTGGTGTTCCCATCACACCTGTCACAACGCAGCAGCACCCCCCACAGCGCTCCTGCCAATCAGAACACCCTGCCCCGCCCCAAACTCCTTCCAACATCCGCCATCCAACATATCCAACATCTTCACCTTGCACCTTGTTTTTCCTGATTGTCCATCAAACCCCTGAACTATTGTTAGCTTACAAGGGCAGATGTAGATAGATTTTTACAGGGGCGGAGGGTGGGGGAGGGATGGCTGGATGGACAGATGGGGTATATCTGTGAGATACTCTTATTTTATGGAGCCTATTGACAGAGAGCAGGCTTCTGGGGCCATCTTCATCATCCCTCCAGCGTTGATCAGACTCCAGTCCCCGGGCATTAGAGAGCGGCTGAAACACTGGAGACAGCCATAGAGAGCTGAAAGCCCCTCCTGAAGGCAGAGACAGGAGAGCACTCCCTGCATGGGAGCCGCAGACAGCAGAGAGCTCTCCCAGCACAGGAGCTGCAGAGAGAGAGCTCTCCCAGCACAGGAGCTGCAGAGACAGGAGAGGTCTCCCAGCACAGGAGCTGCAGAGAGAGTAGCTCTCCCAGCACAGGAGCTGCAGAGACAGGAGAGGTCTCCCAGCACAGGAGCTGCAGAGAGAGTAGCTCTCCCAGCACAGGAGCTGCAGAGAGAGTAGCTCTCCCAGCACAGGAGCTGCAGAGACAGGAGAGGCCTCCCAGCACTGGAGCCTCAGAGAGCCCAACACGGGAGCGGCGGAGAGCGGGGAGATCTCCCGGCACGGGAGCCGCAGGGAACCCCGCGGAGCTATCCGTAACGCGGCCTGTCGTTCTTGGCCGGGGCCATGGGATATTTCACACCGTATGTGTAGGAATACAGTCATCAGAGTAAATCAGCCGTGTCATGAGCTCTCTTTGTATAATAAAGAGGAATGCTGGGCTCGAGCAGAACCCCGGGCAGCCTCGGTGCTCTGCAGCCAGAGTAAACGCTGGAAAATATCTCAATGGATGGAGAGATTCAGCCATACTAGAATCAGCACATTCAAAACAAACAGTTCTGAAAACACTGCGAGACGGACAAAATCGATGCACCGCTCTAAGCCAGAGGGAGCGTAGGAATTAGCAGGGTTTCTGGGAAAAGCCTGTGTAGAATATTTACCTCCAGGAAACAAACACCAACTCCTCCACCAGAAGGGGATTATTGTATTTTTGGAAATTCCAATCTATCTTTCCATTTGGAGCCCGTCAGAAGCCAAGAACCAATCAGTATTGTCAAGTGCACCTAAGACAGTTACAATGCCCTGGAGGACTCTAAAGAGTAGTCTTAAAGAATTACTCATTAAGGAAATCTTACTGAAAAGACATTATTCCAGGTTTCTGTATATCACACAGTATCAGATTTTTGGATGCATTTACCATGTGGAAAAAACTTGATCGGAATGAAAGATATGTTTGAACTTCCACCGGGCCCTTACACTCCTATTGGCCTCCCATGACATTAGTGCCATCTAGTGGACTGAACAAACATTGAAACATTGAAACATTCTGATTTTCTTGTGACAGGAAGAACAAAGATGATGCCTGGTTCTTGTTTTAGTGTGCATAGTGTGTGTGTAGTGTGCAGACCTACACTTAAACCTCTATGGTTTACCATTTTTATAAAAACAGTAAAATTTCACAATTTTCAAATATTTTCTTCTTGTGTGGGAGACCTGCACTCCTACATGAATAACATGTTAAAGTGTAACACATCAAACAAAAGATTCTCGAAAGATTAAAAGTCTGGAAAAAAGCACTGTGGTATTGTTGGTACCCATAAAATTTTGACTCCCCAAAACAGTTGCCAAAGGCTTGTGGGTTGTGAGACATTAGCATCACTTACAAGGCACATGTAACAAGGTAAGCAAAGCTAGCATGACATCATGAAAACAATGTAGCAGCACAGCATTTTGTCCTGATTGCCATTAAACCTGGATCAAAATGAATGAGATCATTTTTCTCAAGGGTAACAGTCAAAGGAAGCAAGAAAAGTTTTTGCTTCCTTTTGCTCAATTTTACCTCTTTTTTTCAAACCAAAGCCCTCATGTGACAAACACAGTCACGCACACAGACCATTTACATGGCAGTCAGTAGCACTGTACTTCACTGCTTTAAAGCCTTAAGCTATGAGACTAAAACCAAGCACTCCACCCTTCTATGGCCGAGTCTGTGACCTCACCGATTCAGACACTACACTCCAGCAGCCATAAAGTAGGAAGAATGGAAAGGATACAAGGGCGTGCTGCCTTCAAAGATATCACATTTTCTTCTCCTGTGTTCGTCCGGCTGATTACCAAACCCTGACCCCAGTGCAATGATTCATGGTTGCATTTTATTCAATCCAACCCGAACATAGTCCACAGCCTTGGATGCAGGTGAACCTTAAGACTAAGGACTTGGATCAAAGTTCACATCCTGGAAATATGGAACTTATTGTCATATTCATTTTTTTATTATTATTATTTCTATTTCCATTACTTTACTGAACACACCCATGAATGTACGAACTGGTGACCCCAGGAGAAAGGCTTTAATCTGCCATGTGTATTGCTTGGCAGATGCACTTAACCAGAGTGACTAACAATTTCTCGTATTCTGTAACTCGTTTCATTTACTGTTTTTTTCTTATTGTTATTTTGGGGGGGTAAGCGGGGTAAAATGCTGTGCTCAGGACCAACCACTCAGGATTTGAACCCGCAACCAAGGACGGGCGAGCAAGGGAGGGTAAAGCAAAGGTGGTGGGGTGGGGTGTAAAGGAAGGGATGTGGAAAAACAGGTCCTATCATCACGGCTCTGGGACACAACTGGAACTGATTATACTGTAGCTCTGAAGCCATCACATGACAGCGGGAAGACAGAGACAGGGAACAGGGGCTCGTTTCACAAAGGCGGGTGGGATGGGGACAGGGTGTGTGTGTGTGTGTGTGCGTGTGTGTGTGAGACACAGCGTTGCATAGTGGTAAGGAGCAGGGCACTGTAACCCAAGGGTTGCCAGAACGATTCCCAAGTGTGGCACAGCTGTGGTAAAAATGACTTGCTTCAGTAAACGTCCAGCTGTATGAATGGATAGGGTGTGAAAAATGGTAAGCTATGCAAGTGTCTCTACATAAGAGCCTCTACTAAGCAAAAATATAGTCTAATGTACAAGGGTGTAGGCTTAGGTTCTTGCTGAGAGGTATGGTCTTCAGATGGGTCTTTCATACCACTAGGTAGCACTAATACTTCACAAACACACTGATGGCGCTTTATCACCAGTGGTTTATATCAATAGCTTGCACTAACATGAATTGATTCATCAAGAAACAACTGCTAAGGAACAAACATCTACACAGAAACTGACAAATAATCAACAACAGATTTTTCTCTGAAACACAAATTAATAACACAGACGCAAGCATACACACACCCAGGCCAACTTGACATACAGGTCAAATCGATGACATAAAGCGTCTGATGAATGTGCGGCCTCAGAAAGAACACACCCTGGATTTAAAATGGAAAAACGGCTGATCCTAAGATCAAGTCAATAGTGTGCCATCCCTGGAGGGCATATGCGGTTTGAACAGCTATACCAGCTTTGCCTGACAAGGCCTTGTTATCACTGTCCAGAAAAAGAACAGAAAAAACTGACATAAATGTATGACTTCAGTGGTCATACATTTATGTCAGTTTTTCAGGGTTTAATTACTGACAAATGTGAATGGACATGTACCCCTTGCTTGACTTTGCAACTCAAATTCACGACAAAGCAACGTGTAGGTAGATTGAACAGAGGCCTCAGTCTGGTGTGAGGGTGGAAAAGGCAAGCGGACATGCACAGCATTTTTTTAAAGTTGATCTGAATGTCTCCGTACAGCATGTGGCAACTGTCATGCTATAGCAGGCCTGGTTTCATTTATCAGTAACTTACAGCTCAGCTGCTAGCAAAACATGGATATTACCCTGCTGTGAACATTGAGGGTGGTCAAAACCAGATTCCACCGGTCAGAATATGACTTGTTATTTCCTCTAGAATGTTCATCTTATTCAACAGAATTCAATGAAAACCCTGATGAATTTAATTTTAGCGCACACATCCCACAATTGAACTTGATGTGTAAATGCATCACAGCATTGCTGAGGGAACACAAAGCATTAGAAAAACAAAACTGATCGTAGCTGAATCATTATAAACATTTATGGTAGATTGACACCACAAATGACAGATCACTTCTGTAAATTCAGTAAAACAAAAATGATACACAACACAAACACACACACACAGAGGGGGGGAATGAGACTTGATGATGAAGGACTAACCTGATCACATCTGTAACTCCTGGACTTCCAGTGTACCTTCAGTGAATCACAATGCAGTGTCGCCCCACAAACCCGAGTCCTGCCCGCTGTGTCTCTCTTACACCCTTACAGTGCCCTCCACACACCCCACTCCCATACGCAGCGCAGACAGAGAGTGTCACTCAAATGTGCCTTATGTTTTATAATCTCCCTCTCCCTTATGTTTTCTTGTGCTCCACTGCACATTGAGAAGTTACCATTGTCTCTCCCCACCGCAACACAGATAGCTGATATAAATATCCCTCCCCCACAATCCGACATCATCCTACATTCCCAGAGCAGATACAGAAAGGGTCAGTGCAGTGTCCCCCTCCCTCTCTTCTGTATCCGGGCAACTGCACACTGTGGCCAATGTGGAAGATCCATTTAGCAGCAAACACCCGTAGCCAACATGTCAGCCTGGCCCAGAATTGAATTACAGTCAAATTGATTTTGGTCCTCTCATTTACTGACACAGAGTCAATGTCTGCCCCCTCTGCTGTTGGTGCAGATTACTCCACCTGCAAACACGGGGCATTTGGAGTAGTTAAGAGTCTTTCTCCATTCACCATGTGTGCTTCAGGTAACACCTGTCACTGATCGGAAACGCATGACCTTCACATGCAGATGGTGTGGACAGAAAAGGCTGTACAAACCAAAAGCAAACTTTTCCGAACTGTCATCTGCTTTGTAGACTGAAAGTAGGTTGCAAACAAGATCACATTTCAACCATAGTGCAATCTTTGCCAGACAACATGATAAAACACTGTGCACATTACTTCTAGTTTTTCAACAGTTAACAATAAGACAATACTGCTTTTTTTTTTTTTACCTCTGAGGAGATTTCCTAATGATTGGTAAATAGCCCACTTATCTTTAACTCAACAAATTACTTTAGACATTTTACCAAGGAGTCCTCTGAGCTTGTCTCTTTACCATTGAAGAATTACCCCATATACCTGCAGCATAATTATGTAAACCCACATTTGTTGAGATTTTGCTGAATCCAAGTGAATGTAAATTCCCCCACCACAGTTTTATGACTCCCTTGCATTTTGCTGTAATAGTCCAATATTTATTGTATGACGTTTTAGACATTCATGACCTATGGTAAGTGTTAATGTAACTGTACAATGCAGTGTCAATGCAAACACTCAAGTTCATTGATCTAAATTTATCAGGAAGTAGGATCCTGAATCCTGAATATATTCAGAAGTGAGCCAACATTTTTGAGGAAATAATACTCTAGGTCCTCTGCACATTGTGGTTGTGTAGGCTACATGTACATGTCCCATAGAAATTATAGATTCCACTGTCCCCTAAACCCAGAACAGACAGTGCTACCCCAAGGCTGATCACCACTACTGACCCAAATAAGCTAGCCAGCAAACGCTCAATAAACCAGTGGGAAACACCCCTGCCCCTCCTTCTGTTCCTCTTCAACCCCATTGCAACAGTCTGCTGCTAACCACTCAACCACTTCAAGCAACCACTGTGCATTTCATCCTTTGGCCTAACTCTAAGTGAGTGGTACTGTCTACGTTTCTCACACAATGTCATGATTTTCAGATGGGGGTGAGAAAATGCTATTATGAAAGAATTTGAAAAAAACCCACTGAAACCATTTATACACACACACTCACGGATACCCCTGATTAAAGAGGAATAAACATTTTGTACATCATATAAAACATTTATATGGATACCTAAACTGCGCATATAAAAGCAAACATTTGACAAAAAAGTAAACATCAAAGTGCATTGTTCTGAAATGTATTTATTTACATTGGTATGCAGTGTGACTGATTCCATTTCTTATGTTGTATGCTGTCTGTATGTCTGTCTATCACTCTAAGGAAGGCTTTGAAATCTATGAGGGAGATGAAGAAAGGAAATCAGTGCGTATAGGGTTGAAGAGGTGAATATGCAGAGTATCAAATGTGCAATCAAAGCCACTGTCGTCATAAAATTTTCAGTATCATACAGTCTCCAGTGACACCTAGTGGCACCCGACAGATGAAACCATCAATTGATGAAGAACTTAACATGTGATGTGGGCTTCCTTTCTTCCTGTTAACTCTATTGCCTAACAAAGATTTCACAGAAGACACAGACATGCATACAGGAAGCACTTTGATTGTTCTTGGGAAGAGCAATAAGGCATCATGAATTCCAAAATGCTTGTCGATCCAAGACACCACAATTTGCCTGGTGGTGATGCTGTGCTATGCAGAGCAGACCCAAATTTGTTTAAACCAGATCTTAGGTTTTCTTTAAAATGTATAAACTTTAATTTCCTCAGATGTAAGGGATATTGCTTGTCTGAACTCAGTTTTCTTGATTGAAAAATGCAGGTATGCATGGCATCATCTTCTTTAATTTGCAAATCAAGACATCAAACGTATCTTTATCACAAGTTTCCATCTACTGATTCATACTATGACATGGTGAACAGAAATATTAGGTCTACTTCATGCTTCACACTTTGCCTTTTCATATTATATATGGCCTTACCTCTGGCTTACCTTTCCATCCCTAAATCAGACTGACCACAAATTATAAACCTGCTGAACATTAATATGCAATTGTGTCTTTTCACTTTGCTGTTGCACTGACATAGCCATCGGTCATGTGCTTGTCTGCTGGAACTAATATGCTTTAGAACTAATCATGTGATGTGAAATTATTCTAAACTGTGACAAAACATGATGAAAATGGCAATTATATTGCCGAGATGAGTATGAAATGAAGCCTTACTGTTTCTATTATTTCAGGGAATAAGTTGTGAGGGTGCCACATACTTCACTTAGACTTTATATGCGGCATACGTTTTGTTTGCTTGCTTTGATATTCGGGGAGCGTTTGACCAATGAGGGTCCTGTAAGAACCTCATTCTGAAAATTAAACGAGTTCACAACATGCACTATCTACTACTATCCACCAGATGGCAGGCGATATGACTTTAGAATAACAGAGACGTCTGTAAAGGATAATAAAATAACAAAAATGAAGAAATCACAGACGCAGCGAGTTTGAAATCATTGCAAAATAGTTGTATAATTGCCACATAATGATTTATAAAATGCACCTTAAATGATATCGAGGGTTCTGCAAGATCAAGTTTCTTTTGAATGACGTTCGTTCGCTAGAGATGGCAAGCTAACGCGGTTACTGAAGCAGGATGCAATACTTGTTTTAAGAAAGATGAACATGTAAGACTAGTCTTACAAAAGGTAGCTATCTGCTAAGCTACTGCGCATGTTCCATTTGATGACTCTTTCATTAGCTACAGATAACTAATACAGTCGTCAGACTGTTGGCTAGCTAACTTTGCACACATCTACCTAGTTAGCTAATTAAACTGTCTTCCTAAATGTTAACTTGAAAGGAAACGATTCAACAGCGTCAACATGTGAAAGATGATAAGAGGCACTGAAATAGTTTAATGGTCTCTAGCGACCTATAGTTGCTATCTCATCTTTCGAGTAGATAACACATGCTTCATGATAAGCGTAAACACTACAAGTCGCATTATCAGTCATATAAGAATAATGGTCCCTCACAACAAGATAAATATGTATATACTGTCACGCAATGTGCACCGGCGAAAACAAAAAACTTTATCACCTAAATTCTTATTGACACCAGAACTTAGTAACTCTTCAAAGACTCATTGCCATAACGGAACTGTGTGTAGACTCAGATAGTAACACAACACACGTACTCCCACTTGTAAATACTGATCTGCGACGGTCTTTCGTTTCGGCAACCGGAAGAACCTGGCCGAGTTTAGCCGAGTTAAGCCGATTTGGACGTACAGAGTGTCCCGGATGTAGTTGCGGGGGGAGGCGGGGCTCGGCTGTCTGGCTGCGCTGTGCTGTTGTGTAGATAGCGAGCCTGGGTTCAGTTTAGTGTGTTGCGAGTGAGATGGACCGAGGGCGCTCTTCCGATTAGCGAAGCCTCAGCCCGAGCAACTCCATACACCCAGAAGTACTGAAATAATAGCTTAGATCGAGTCGCCTGAAGACAAAAAAGAAAAGCAAATAAGCTGTCCATCTTTCGCCTCCACTTCACACACCCTAACACGGCATTGATGGTAATGCATGCAAGGAAACAACCGAGACTCAGTGATGGGTAAACCGCTCATTATGTTATATTCCGATTTTTTCCTCCCTTTCCTTACCCGCTTTGACAAATCCGCCATTTTTGTTGCTATCAAAATAAGTAGAAACTTAGTCGAGCTGTTTCGGCTGTTGATATTTCTAACATAGTTGTCAAGATCGACATCTCAATCATCAACTCTCTAACTGTTTTCTTTTTCTATTTATAGGTGCAACGACCGAAGGGATTCTCAACCCTATCAGGTAGCTATGGTTATAAGAAACCGAAATAAGATTAAAAGGGGGGTAATCTAGCGCAGGCTTTCCGAACACGTACAGGCCTCAGTGCGGAAAAATACAACAAAAGTACAATTTTATCGTTTATTTGTTATTGAATTTACGTTTTACGTGAAAATTAGTCGTAGACCACGTGTTGTAGATGTATAAAGTTGCTTTGACCGTCGACGTTTAGTATAAATGATTTAATATTTTCATTTCGTTTAGGCCTGCGAGGTTGCTCTGCAGATAGTTAAGAGCCGATGTTAACGTTGTTAGTTAGCTTACAAGTTATCGTTAGAAATTGGAACGAATTCTGAATTTGAATGCATTTAAGTTCCATGTTACCTAGCTAGCTGTTGATATCTAAACAAGTTTATTTAGCTTGTTAGCTAGCTAGCTAGCTAAATTGTGGGTGGGACGGTACTCCCAACACTACAGCTACATGGCCATTCCTAGTTGATCAACATTAATGTGGTTAGCGCACTGTTTTAGCATAATAGCTAGTTAGCTAACTGGGTAATATATCCAGAGGAAGAAGATAATGCACATAATTCAGTAATTCAGCTGAACTGTCAGTCGAACATGCATGCAAATGGATAGCTATCCAGCGAGCTAAGTGTTTACATGATGTATAGCTATAGCATTGCATCGTGACGTAGCTTGCTAGCTAGTTAGTTGGTGTGACTGGTTAGTTTGCTGGCATACAGCACAGTTTGGATGTTTCATTTTACTCTGAATGCTTTGAGGTGTTTGACTTGTTTCGCAGACTCTTAAATACCCATCAAAGAGTCACCCAGGCAGTGATCACCGCCATGAGAAGATGCGGGACAATTCAGACCCCAGTCCACCTTGCAAAATGCTTCGGCGGTCTGACAGTCCCGAAAACAAACACAGCGACAGCACGGGCCACAGCAAGGCGAAAGCAGTCCACACGCATCGGCTCAGAGAGAGAGATGGAGGTAAGACAGCACAGCAGTACGTAGGAAATATAACCATCATTAAGTAACTGAGGGTAGAACAAATTGCAAGCTAAAGACCTGTGTTCTGGTAAGTTGTAGATAGTTAATAAGTCTTCCTGAGGGTTGCATATCGTCCTTACTGTTCAAACCAACAGACATGTCACAAGGTCCCTATCCAGCAATGTGTTTTCTGCATGTAAGTTACCAGCAAGCCTGTTGGGTAGATTACCATCAGCATTGCAGAGATGAGCTGTAAGTATGTGGTAAGGTTTGGTGTCACCAAGGGACCCTTGTCCCATTCTCTGCAGCTTTACGTTTTATATTTTCCATGAGACAGACCATTTTGCAGATCAGTTAATACTACATTGGCTTGCATTCAGACCCCCTTAAATTTCTGTCAAATTCTGGTGACTGGAAATGGCACCTTAAAACTCATCAAACATCGAAATTGCATATATATAGCTTTAGAGCCTGTTATCAAAGTGATTCTGCAGAGAAGTGTACAGTTATTATTGACTAATCGATCCACAAAGAGGATGTAGAGGATCAGCTGCAATGCTCCAGGTTTACTCATTCCTGATTCCTCCTGCTTGAAGATTTTTTTTTTTACATGCCTACCAGGGAAGGTGATGAATACTTTATTTGAGCTCTCGGGAGATTATTCCGCTCGCAATTAATGGAAAGGGCATGGTCATAAAGATACAATTTGAGTGGGTAGGAAAATCAAATGATCAATAGTTTCTCGTTTAACTGTGGCATTTTGCAGTGCCATGTTCATCAGTGAGCCACATTAATGGGTCCAGTTAGTCTTTTGGAAGATCAAAGTAGGCAGCAGTATGGCATTGTGGTTAGGCAATGGGATTTGTAACAAGATTTTCGATTCACATCCCAGGCAAGTCACTGTTGTACCCTCGTACAAGATACAGAACCTGTGTTGTTTGAGTAAATATGCAGCTTTATGAATGGTTCATGTATAAAACCACGCTATGTAAATCCCCAGATAAGATGGTGTGCTAAGTAAAAGGATGATATTATGATTCATATTTATAACAAATGAGTAGGTGGAGTCATTGTTCACTTGCAAATGTAAAATGGCAATGTTCTGTGTTCAGACAACAAAATAGAGAGGCTGTCTAGTGACTGGTCTTAGAGACTGAACATATCTTAGAGATCGAGCCCCACTGGTGCAGCTTTAATTTGAGGAGAGGGCTTTTTCCTCTGTCCTTTTGTATTTGAATGTGCTTCCTGCTATTCAGTTAACTTATCAGAAGTGTGCCTTACAGGAACAGTATCTCAGGTTCCTGCTTGAATTGTGGCAGGACCAGTAATTCACTCATGTGGGCAGCGCAAAGGAAAGGACATAGAAGGCAGGTGTTCCTCTAGATAAATTCATCACAATTTAAGATGTCTGTCCCAAACAAATGGCAGTACTCATATATTTGACATTCATTGTGTAGTTAAATCGTTTTCTGTAACAACAGTGGTGGCACATAACCATTTGTTATGAATTTGGCCTTTACTTGGTACTGCCCCGTACATCTGATTTGTAGATGTAGCATAGAATATAATATTCAGTGTTGTTCTCTGGCTTTCCAGAACATTCTATTAGTATGCTTACATGAATGTTAACTCTCCTCAAGACATGCCAAGCCACCCTACTTTTCCTGTAGGTCTAGTGGCCACTGATGAAGACTTTTTGTATCTCCCTGAATTTGTGCTTGTGTGTGTGTGTGTGTGTGTGTGTTTGTGTGTGTGTGTTGAAGACAGTATGCTAAGAATATGGGCAGTAACACACTTTGGTGCCAGTCTGTCCTTCTGTGCAGGCACAGTATAAGGTCTGACAATTTTCTGGATTGTAAAGTGACTGGAGTAATGTCATACACTGCATACGCATGTAATCAGATGCTTCCAGAGTGTATTTGTATGTCTTGTTTAAGCTTAGGAATGCTCAAGTGTGGATGTGTTAAGTGTACCAGTCTACACACCTGTTACCTGCTAATTCAGCCCTTCCCTTCGTGTAACAGCTTAAGGAAAGTATCTTGCTTGCCAAAGGATATATCTTGTGTGCACATCCAGGCTTATAAACACTGAGGCCCAAGGGTCACGTCATCTGCCCTTACTTCCCACTGTGAATGACTTTTGTTTCCCATTGGCAATCATCTTTTCAAAAGTCTTGAGCACAAAGCTTGCATTGATTCAGGTTTTCTCTCAGTGATGATGGTAATCATGTACAAAGAGATGGGCAGCTTCCTCAAGGCCCACCGCACCTCTGCTGTTGCCATAGTTATTGGGCCCTGGTGGCAGCACGTCGTAGTTACCGCCACCTGTTGCACACCACAAACCCACAGACTCATGGGAGGTGGGTTTCAGGACCCACTCAGACTCACACCTGGCATTGTGTGCATTTATTTCTTTTACCTCCTGCTTCAGACCATCTTTCAGTCAAAATTTAGTCTGATTCTTAGGCACACTTAAGTTTTCATTTCAGTCAGCATGTCTAGTCTGGATTTATATGGCTGTATCTTGTAAAATGACTGATTAAATTCTGCTCTCTTAATTTTTGACTCAGACAGAACACAAGCTTAAAGAGCAGAAAAGTGCTACCTCTCCCCTTTTCATTTCAGTAATATTTGAGTATGTGGCCAAAATATTAACAAAGTAATCAGTAACAGTGATTCTCTTCCGCATTCCAATAACCATGATAGAACTACATGAGTCACACATTGTCTGTCTCTCTTCTGCTTGAGTAAGTGTATGAATCAATATTTTACTTTTTCATTCATACAAAGTTAATGAAGCTCTTACATTTAAAGGTTAATTGCATTGATTTAGTGTAATTAACTTAATGGTATTTTGATGTTGAACTTCCCTACAACCTGTCGATATGTTTTTTTTTTTTTGCATGACTCGCTACAGCAACTTATGTTTCTCCAGGTAACTTCTGCAGTTTGTTCTTTGAAACATGCACGGGCCATGACTGCATCTTTTCTCTTAATGTGCTTGTGGATCACCATTTGCAACAGCAGAGTGAATAAATTCCACCTGGTCAGTGTTAAAATGGAAGAAATGTTCCTATTGTTCATTGGCTTACTTAGCACATACTTGGAAGGAGATGGTGTGCATGATGTTGGACAGTTGAAATGGTGAATGTGATCCATTTGAGAAATGTTTTTAACCTTGTATCAGGAGTTTTTGCGAGTATGATTTTGTGCTAAGCAACTAGCTGCACGATTTGGTAACAGCTTGCTAGGTTTTCTGATATGTAACCACAGGTATTTGGCAAGCATTTAACACTGGAGTTTAATTCTTACTGTATTGTACGCCTTGAGGCTATAGGTTTATTGGCTGGCTTGATTTGTCAATGATGAAAGCTGAGTAGCTGATCTTTGGCTGATGCATGCTAAAGAACTGTTTACCAAAAAACTGAGACAGAACATGGCCATGCTACTACTTTTTATTTATGTATTTTTTTACTTGTTTTAATTTATAGGTGTATGAATTTATATGTATTTCACCTTACGTTTTGTTTTGGGAATAAATATGAAATATTTTCACATTTCTGTGCGGGTATTTTGCAAAGAGAACTTGTGCTAGAGTTTGTTTTGCCTGATCTGTGTTTTAAAGAGGGTTAGCAATATGCTGACGACTTAGACCGACTACATAAGCAAATGATACCTGGCTTTTGACTGACCTCCCCCTCCCCTCTCTTTCAGGGACCAGTTATTCACCCCAAGAAAACTCACACAATCACAGCACTCTTCATAGCTCAAATTCACATTCTAATCCAAGCAGAACTTCAGAGGCAGTAAGTATCATTTTTTTGCATTGAGTATTACTTTTGGTTTTGAATGGAGTGTGATTAATATTACAGCGTTGAAAGCTTGTCCCCTTTAGGTAGCTATATTCAGATGGACTGTAGGAGTATGTAGTTTGGGTCACTGTTAACCTGTTGATTAACATGAGAGAATTTGGGCGAGGCGTTCTCATGTTTTGTTTAGCTCTTGATTTTTACTGGCCAAACTATTTGGTAGTCCACACTTGGATAAAGCGAAATTGCCTGCCACCTAATGCTACACAGGTAGGATCCTGGAACTCATTTGAGCCCACACCGCCTGCCCTTGTGTTCCTTCTCCTTTCTTTGTCAGTCTTGACAGTTCGACTGAAATATTCCCCCAAGGTTGTTTGCACTTTCTTTCAACCCGCTGTCAATCAGAAGTGAGGCGCTGTGTTCTGGCGGGGGGTGGTTCTGCCTGGGAGCTGGGCCCGAGTTGGGAAAGCTCAGAGTGGCACGGATGCTGGACCTGTGGCTCGGTTCCCTGCCCTCGGTGAGCTTTGCTCTTGGCCCGTAGGCAATGCCGCTCCTCTCTCACAGATCTCCCAGTCCCCTCCAGATGTCGTGGTGTCCTAGGGGCTTCCCCTGTGAGGGCCTGCTGTCTGTCAGCTGCTATACATCAGCCCTGCGCTGGAGTAGAACAAATCTCCTGTGCCCTCACGAGTCCCTTACCTGCACGTTGCACTTTCTAAAATGTTTCGTATTGTGGAGAGGGATCAGTTATTGATGACAGGCCCATGTCTAGCTCCTGTTTGCTAAACATAAAAATCTTATTTCAAAGCAAGTTGATCATGCAGTTTCTGATTTTGCTTGTTGTACTTGAATGACAGACACTATTGTATGTAAAGCTGTTAATGAAGATTGAGGGTAACCAGAGTTTCTACAGGCAAGGTTATCTTACTTCTCCGAAGTGGGCAAAAAGTTATTTGAAAAACTGAAATATAGCCTACTAAAATTTTAATCAGAATGTCTCTGTTCTTAAAGAGCTTAATGATACTGTCTGCCATTTCACCATCAGCTTATATAAAAGCGATCTCTATTAAAGTACATTTCCATGAACGTACACATTTCACTTTCCATACCTGTTGGTACATTGCCTAATCTCAGCTGTTACTTAGTTTTGTTGGCTGACTGACAAGCTACCATTAGCCAGATTAATTTGTCCTTTGAGTCCTACAACCTGATGGAATTCCATGCACCTTTCCAGTGTCCAGTATCTTGGATTTGAAGGTGTCCAAGCGACCGTTGGTTCACTTAGGAGATAAACGGCTGTGGAAAGTTGGTCCCTTGGTTGTGCTTTTGAGTTGAGTGATGTCATTATAGAAAGAGCTATAAAGATTTGGCTGGTCTAGATCAAAAACAATGAGTGGCCCTCTCCCAGTAACAGTGCACACCACAGACCTGGATCAGCACAAGCCTTGTTCTATATGTGGTTACATGTTTGGCAGTCTATAGTGTAGCTGCCACTATTCATGGCATTTATGGAATGTAATCTGTTTACTGTGCTCATTTTAACCTGGTTGTGCCACTGTTGCTCACAGCAGAACCTCTCTTCTTTCTGCATGGCTAATCCGTTTTGAGAAAATAGTTGGTAACCTGAAAAATGTTACTCCAGTACCATATGCCATAGTTTCTAATGTTTAGATGGGTGTGATATTAAATATGCAATGTCCTTAACTCTTCACTGTCATCTGTGATGAACCATTGGAAATATGCAGTCTAGGCCTTTTGCATACCTGAGACCCAATTCCTTGTATTGTGCAGATAGCATTGTTATGCATGCATGGGTAATATCTCCATATTTTACTCCTGCTCATAAATCTTTTGCTTTGAAGGGAAGGATAAACTGTGAGGTGCTGATAAGGACTTCTTTGTGGATGTGTGTCACCGATTGAGATTTGAAATGTGCATCGCTTACTCGTTGCAACAGATTTTATTCTTGCCTGTTCACAAGGAGATGAAACAGGCTAGAAACATTTTATAAAATGGAGAGTAGATGAATGCCAAATGGAATGTGTTGGTGTTGAGCCCCTACCCCCCACCACCCAATGATAAAACTTCATATCCTTAACCTTAATGACAGTCTGTTTAAAATGGTTGACCAAAGAATCCTTCTGAAAAATTCATAATTGCGTAGGTTTCTGACTTTTAAAGGACCCAGTTATTATGATGAATATAATGAATAACTTATAACTGTTATTCGTTCAACTTCAGACGTTCTTAACCAACACTTTCATTTCATATCATGTAAGTTCGGGTTTTTTCAGTTACCTTGGCCATTAGACTCTTTTTGAGATGTTTTAAGGTCTGATTTATTGCATAGTCCATTACAGTCAGTCATTACTGACAGTCCCTGGGTTGTAAAAATCTAATGCAATACCTTGCATTTACACCAATTAGTTTTCTGTGTGTGATAGTCAGGTAGGAAATGCACTAAACCCGTTCCTTTAAGAGTGGGCAAACTGAACGCCCTTGCTGTAATGATCTATAAAGCATTGGCATTAAAAATTCACAGCATGCTGTCAAGGCTTGGAACGTGCAACAGGTGTAATGGGAGGAATTCAGAATTGGGGTGAACTATTCGGGCCTTTAATAATTGTGTTGGGAGCTTCTCTACGCCTGGTGAGCCACCGGGCCTGTTGAATGGAAGGGAAAAATGAGAACCACAACCCTGCTTTTCTTCCATTCCTTTTTTTAGTGTATCCACTTGATTTCTGATTGCATGCACCTAATTCTAATTCATTTAAAGATACAAGCTGCAGGCCTAGATATAAATCAGCTCTGGCAGGTATTGCAAGAGCTTGCATCAGATGTGAACTCTACCTAAAATTTGGATTATGTAAACCTTAGAATCCCTCCCATCCCCCTCCCCTAACCAAGGACGTTCTTTTCCACAGCCTTACGAGCCTGCCGACGACTGGTCTGAACACATCAGCTCCTCTGGGAAGAAGTACTACTACAACTGCAGGACAGAGGTGTCTCAGTGGGAGAAGCCCAAAGAGCTGCTGGAGAGGTACCGTCAGTCCGTTTATGAACACCCTTAGCCCTCGGCGTTAGTGCTAGCTTGTGTGAAACTGACTCGGCTTTGTGGCCTCGTGCGTGTGTGTGTGTGTCTGTCTCGGTTCTCAGGGAGCAGAGGCAGAAGGAGGCTACCAAGGTGGCGGTGGTCAACAGCTTCCCCAAAGACCGGGATTACCGGCGAGAGGCCATGCAGGCAACGAGTGCCGGTGGCTTCCCGAGCGCGAGTGAGTACAGCCTGCGGAGCGGTGCGTCACCGCCGGGCTCTGTCCCCGTCTGAGCGCTTTTACAGTCGCACGCTCACAAAGCTTTGTTTACAGAGAATAAGAAAAACAGAAAACCCAAAGCCAATTTGGGGGGCGGGAAACTGGGAAATGGGACCTGGGACCTCGGGGGAAAAAGGATTCAAGAGAAACAACAATGGAACAGAAAACAATGTGTTTGAGAATGCAGAATTTTAGGGTGTTTTTTCATTTGGGATATAGTACCTTTAATGAATCCCTTTTGTGCCTTAGATGTGTTGGGCAAAATGACCTCTTTGAGGGAGAGAGTGAATGGAAGTTATATTTAGGTAAATGGAAATTGCTGTGTTTTGAACACTGTCTGTTTTCTTGAAGGATGAGCACTGTGTCCCTGTAGAGGTCGGTTTTTTTAGTTGTGCCAGGGGAAAGCGTACATATAAGTGAAACATGTAGGTGACTGATTTTTTTGTAAAGGAATGGATTGCCTTCTTTTAAAACTATGCCCCTCTGAGTATGCTGTTAGCCTTGTCCCTGACAAGCAGTCATGGTAATAACCTTGCCTACCAGTCGCCTGCTCATTACACAGGTAATTTATTCGCGGCGCCCATTTGCAGGGGGAGGGTTGCTAATTACCCACTTGTCAGTTATTATTTCACATGGAGGTGTGACTTCAAGTGAAGGTGACGATACATGCTGGAAATCCAAGGTCGTGTTGCATCTAAACAAAGCCCCTGGGCTTGCTTTCCTTTATGGTTACGAGTTGCTGGAATCGCAATGTGTCACAGATGTTATTTGGAAAGTGGACAAGGACAGGCTTGTAGAAAGAACTGTTTACACGTGCAAGTATTGGTCAATTAATAAATTTAAGTTTTTGAGTTGCACACTATATTCTGATGGGGCTAAGGTGTTTAGGTTCTTGTTTTTGGTGCATTGAGTATTCAGCCCGATTATCTCACTGTTGGTGGGGGATGGCACCGCAGCTGGTAAGCCAGGCTGCAGTGATGAGGCTGCAGAGCTTTCAGGGCAGAGACTGAGAGCGTAGCGGGACTGTGTCTCCCTCTAGCGCCCTCAGAGGCTGCTCGCTGCGCGGTGTGATGGCAGCACTGCCAGTTTTATCAAAGCCATCCAGCTCTCACCCTGCACATGCCTGCACAGAGATGTCAGAACACAGGCGCTCTCAGAAGGAGCTCTCCTCAAAGATGCAGGACGAGCGTGGAACGTGTTAAGGCATGCGGATAATGGTAGGTGTGCTTTTTTACTTCATTATAAAATTTCAGTAAACATGACTGCGCTGAGTTTCAGTGCTTTGCACTTCAGATCGTCTTTTGTCTAATCATAAGCTGCCTGGAGGTGAGAGGACCTGTCCTGGTGTAGTGTCACGCCTAGTTTTTCCACCACCGGTGTATTTGGCAGCTTAACTAATGATATGCGTATCTTATTCTTATATTCTGAAAACGTAGTTGCTATAGAGTATGGATGAGGTTGATTCTTGTTAAAAGCTGAAACTTTTTATTTTCTTGTTCATTTCCTTTGACCCTGGAGAACTGGCTGTCAGTTGCACTGAAGTATTTACATTGTTTTGAATACATTTACATTTGTACTTACATTCTGTCACTCAACAGACACTTTTAGCCAGAACGATGTACAAGATGAGAAAATTTAACACGTTTACATTTTTGACATCCAGTCAATGCTCATTCCTGATAAATCACACTAGTGGTTAAAATGCACTTGTGAAACTAGCCAAGCCAAAGAAAAACAATCATGTCATCCCTATACAGGAACAATCATGTCACATACAGTGTTTGAATTCATGCAGTGCTAAGAAGCACACTTAAAATACAACAGCTTCATGCATAAAATAAATTAGTGATACTTTTACATCCAAATTTTTATTTAGCAAATGCTCTTATCCAGAGCTGTAAGGTATGGATACCCGTGCATTAAAGTTTTAATGTAATGCCAATATAAATTGATTGTACTGAACCACTTAGAGGGCTGCAAATCATTCTTTCTCAGATTGCACACGGACACATTGATATTTCTTTAACCTCTGGCTCTTTAGCATTTGGTATACATCTCAACAGGTGCTACATTCAATAGCCAGCACTTTCTCGGGAAGAGTGGATTCAGGGAAACGTTTTCAACCTTGACTTAAAATGTGAATTATTTTTCACTTCAAAGTCAAGAGACAACATTGACAGAGTTGCAGTATGTGGTCCATAATGCATTGATGATTGAGAAACAAGTTAGAGCTTAATGAGCTGATTTCATTAAAGTTGAGAAGCACACTTTTTACTTTGGAATATTCCGTGCTACCGCAGTGCTTTTTATAGGTTCTTGTTGTGGAGTTGTTCCTTGCGTTGATTATTCTTACCACAGGTGTTGAAATGTTATGATAAATGTTATGTAAACCAGAGTCTTTCACCTTATTTATTAAAGGTTCTTGCCCGTAAGGTGCATGCAAAAGCCTATGACGTTCACTGTGGCTGAGTGTTGGCAGGCACTCGAACAATTTTTGATTATCTGTCATCTCCTGTTTCAGACCTGGGAGTTGTTTTAACAGTTAAATGCTACATAACCTGTGATAGTTATCGATAAGCACGGTTTCAGTAACAAAGTTCTCTGTATTTTCCACCTCATAAATTCTTTATGAAATGGATCCCTATGTTCCTTTTTCCTTCTCATAATGTGCAGTTGAATTGCGACTTCCATTGATCGGCAGTTCCGCAGACATGACTAGCTCCCACACAAAGCCAGAGACGGCGTAACTGAGCAGTACTGAGGAGGGCGTGAGAGCATCCTGTGATGTTACGGGAACTGCTTTTGCTGAATCGGATAAGTGGGCCTTGTGGGAAAAAATACAATGCCGGAGGAGGCTTTGCTGGCAAACCCCTTAACTACAGAAACCTGTCACCTACAGTCCAGAAAAAGGGAGAAAGCAAAAGTCAACAGATAAATGTCCAGTTTATCCATTAATTACACTCCAGATTTTTAATCTGTTTTGCTTTTTTTGGACCGCTTCCCTCGGTTTCTCTTTAACTGCTTTCGTCTGTGGATACAGAACCCGTGTTCCCGCATGCATTTTTGGGCTTTGCCTTAGGCTTGTTATTGTGATGCAGTTGTTGAATTCCTTTGATCATTCCCACACACACACCTGCACCGATAGAAGAGCCCTACACTTGGCAGCTAGTGAGGTGGGGACAATAGAAAAATGTTGGAAGCAGTGTAGGAAGCATACCACCATGCAGGCTCTGATCTGATACCAATGTTTGGAATGGGGGTTATGTGATTAAAGAGTCTCAGTGCAAGTGTACTGGCTGGGTTGGCCGCCGCTTTGAACCGGGCCTAGTTGTAATATAGCCCTTGTGTTCCCCTTTCCCAGAATGCACTCCAGTGGATAAGCCAGCCCCCCATTCCGGCACCTCCCAGTCGTCGTCGTCGTCGTGCTCCAGCGCGGGGCTGAACCCGTGTGGCACGCCGGGCTCGGTGGCCTCCACGGTGCCAGTGTCCCCTGTCCTCCAGTCCCCGGCCCCTCCCCTGCTGCAGGACCCCAACCTGCTGCGGCAGCTGCTCCCGGCGCTGCAGGCTACCCTGCAGCTCAACAACGCCAGCGTGGACATGTCCAAAATCAACGAAGGTAACGCACACGTCCCGCGCTAGAGAGAGAAGGAGCCAACCCCGCATCGTCCACGAAACGCCCACCAACAGAGCTGCGAACATCCGTTTCGTGTTAGCGGCGGCGTTTGTTATGTCAGCCAAATCAAAAAAAAATCCACAATGAACCGAAAATTGCCATGTTTTGTCAAGCCTGCCCCTTGAGGGGATCACAGCTGTTGGCTTATTTCAGCTGCCAGGGACGCCAGGCTATTTACTCTGGCGAAACAGCATGTGGGAGTATGCACGTTTCACGGACATCCAAGTACTCCAATGCTCAAGCGCCAACAGGGTCTGATTTCACCCCCTCTTTTAAGGTCCATGTAGATTGGGCTGTAGTGAGCGCCGACACCTCCCCCAGCTCCTGTGGTCTGCACTCCACTGTCCGCCCTGTACCCCCCTCCTCTGCTGCCCCAGCACCTAATTAGTGCAGCTCGCTTCTGTCCTCTCTCTCCCACTCTCTCTCTCTCTCTCTCTCTCTCTCTGCAGATAGTGCTCTGAGCTGCCAGATCTGAGCGTTTGTCCCTCTGTCTCTCGCATGTCTCTCCTCCTAACCCTCTCTGTCTCCCCTCTGAGGGTGTGTTATCCGGAGCGCGAAACGCTCCCCGCACGGTGTGGAAATCGGTTGGACATTTGCTCCTTGACTGAGTGCTTAGGTTTTCGCATTTTAGATGTGGGGAGTCCTGGACTCTCCTGATGTAGCTCGTCTTCCACTGGCCGTGGTGTAGCGAATAAGGAAACTGACCTTTCGAGCGTGCACTCTCTCGCCCTCAGAAGTTTCTCTTTATGTGGCATTGGTGATTTTAGCCAAAGGGACACCTCGCCCTAGCTGAAGTTTAATGGTGAGATTATTGCAGTCGTTCCCCATAACAAGACTTTCTGCTGCTGAAGGAAATTAAAGTCATTAGTTTAATTCCTTTCGAGACTGGTATGATCACTCAGGTATGACCGTCAAAGTTATTTTTTCTTTATGCAGGCTACTGTGTAAGCTGGGAGTATGTCTTAATGCTTTTGATATTCTCAGCCAGCTGTTGTGCAAGCTGTCATTTGTGACTGAAGGAAGCCATCCTAAAAAGTGGTAGTGTCCATCACTCACACACTTGAGAAGTTTACCAGTCGGCCTGCTAGGTTTCTCATTGTCTGCCTTCTGCACACACAGAGCAGGGTTGTAACCTTAGCTGAGTCTTCAATCTGTATTTCGCACCACGATCAGCATCTGTGGAGAAACGCAGCAGGCAGGTCTTTTCCAAAGTGGGTCAGCGCTGTTTCCTGCTGATTCTCAGAGCTGGGCTTTCTGCAGGGTGCCGCGTGTAAACATTGGAGTAAATCACTGAACGCCACAGTTGCCGATCGGAACATTCAGTCTGCCCTGTCCCGGGGGGATGGTGGTTTCAACACCGAAACAAGACCACAGTCGTGATCACGTTAAGACCACTGGAAGCGCTTTGTTTGAATCCTCAGGGGCGTGGGGTTTCTGATTGAGACGAGCGCGATCGAGGTGTCTGAGGAGCTCGCGATCGCAGCCGGAGCGGCTCTTAATGTCAGAATGCTGCTTGACCCTGTGAAGCCAGGCCTCCTTCACGTATCTCTTGTGTCTTGTGTTTGTTTTTTGTCTTTCCCCCTTTAGTTCTCACAGCTGCTGTCACACAAGCTTCATTACAGTCTATGCTTCATAAGATTCTCACAGCTGGACCATCTGCTTTCAACATCACTACTTTGCTTTCCCAAGCTGCTCAGCTGTCTACTCAAGGTATGGCCGCTGTGGAAGCCTTGTTTTAAGGTACTCTCAGTGTCGATCCCTTTAGGATAGTGTGTGTTTAAGTTCAGTCATTTGATTCTCGAGTGATTTGGTTTTTTTGGGTTCAGTCACAAGTGGTTTAATCAGAAGTGTGGTTTTACAAAGTTCTACAAATCTTTCACTGCCTGTGAATCTGTTCATTTAGATCACATGTCAAAACAGTGAATCTTCCAAAATTATAGACCCCATGTTTTAATTGAGCTCATTGAAAAATACACATCTCTAATCAGTCTTGTAAAGAAATGATTCAGACTGGGTTTTAATGGCAGATTGCTTAATTGCTTGATTGGCTTGTTGAAATCTTGAAAGTGCATCACTTGCACACAGAATCTATTTAGAGAGGAAAATGCAGCCAGTGTTGTAAAGCACCCTGTGCAGGTTGAGCACTACAGCTAATGGTTGCTTATCTGAATAACCAGTTTCTGTTAATGGAGCGAATCTCGGCCGATGCCGGTATGTAGCTGAGTTTTTACTGGGATACTGTGCCGCCATGGAGCAGTACGTACAAACGCTGCGTCCCGTGACGGAGCTCACGCGCATGCCGGAAAGATCCTCCGCACCCCCGCGTCGGGTTCCTCTCCATCACAGATGGTGAGAATATGAATGGATCCTTCTCAGCGGGGCGTGCTCATTAATGCCTTTACTGTTTCCTCTCTCCTGATTCATTAAAAAAAAACCCAGCCCAACAGTCCAATCAGTCACCGATGTCATTAACGTCAGACGCCTCATCGCCGCGGTCCTACGTGTCACCCCGAATAAGCACGCCGCAGACCAACACGGCGCCCCAGAAGTCTCTCACCACGCCGCCCGTGTCCTCACAGACGAAGGTAAGGCTAACAGCTCGTCATCTGAACCTCTGTGTGCGTTACATGCTCATTTTGGATTTGCCTTTCTTTACTAACGCATTACTGAATTCATGTGATTTGTGTTTACCGTGTTGTCTTAAAATGTTGCATCAGCTAGTGTCGACCTTGATTAGTAGCACAAAGATGCTAACAGCCTGTTGCCACAGAGCGAGTGCTGCAGAGAGTGAGATGCACACTCACGTTCTGCCGTGCATTGAGCAGGACTGAAAGTTGATAGATATTTGCATGAGAGAATGCTGCAGGCTAGTGTCACAGATGCTGCTCATGACTGGCACACTATGTAGAGAAAAAGCAACTCTCTTCCATTTTCTGTGCCAAGTAGAGCCCTGCACTATTACCATCAGGGCATGCCACCTGTCGAGCAGTGTAGGAATGGAAAGGGTATGTTAGCAATACTTGCAAGCAAATTCCATCCCACCATACAATGTTCAATCAAATACTCCCAAGTTGTATTAACAACAGAAGGGCCCAGTGTTCTTTCAGGAAAATATCTGGCACATGCGGTGCTAATGTGACGTCACCTGGGAGCTGGGACGTCATTAACAGAAAGGCCGTCTACTTTGCTCTTGACATGGCATGAAGCAATGCATCAGCGTTGGACTCCACTCTAAGTGTGTCGTCTAAGCAGTGTTAGACTCCGTAGTGGGGCTGCAGGTCAGGCTGTGTATGCTGTCGTGAGATGTGAGGCTGTCTGCCTTGCTGACCTGTCCCACCGGCGGCTCCTCTCCAGGTTAGCACACCGGTGGTGAAAGCAGGACCAGTTCTCCAGCCCATACCTCAGCAGCCCGTCCCCGCTGAGAAACCACACGAGCATGACTCTCCAAGACTTCAGCGACAGAGGTAACCACCGCCCTTACCAGTCACAAAGTATGCATTTCCCCTTTCAGCGTGTCCTTCCTACCAGCGTGTTTTTATCGTAGTGGAACAAGGCTTATGTGAGTGTGTAACTTGTAATGAACAATGTAAAGTCTGCTAACCACATGTGATACTACCAAGAAAGTGCTTCGGAATGTTCGCAGATTCACTACAGTCACTCCACAGTTTAGTCTTGCAGCACCATCTACTGGCATGCCTTGGAAGTGCAAGTACAATGCATTTGGTGATTGGTAGTTACCTTCAAGTAGATTCCTTTATCCAGGGGGACTGAAGTACCTCATGTTTTAGATATTAGCCATTTATATAGTTGAGTATCTGCTGTAGAAATTTACATTAAGTATAGAGTCAGCGGCTCAACAGTGTTTTCCTACCCTGGCTAGAAGTTGCAGCTCTCTCATTGCGAGCCCAGATCCCTTCCTGTCTCCAGCGTGCTCTCCTTCCATTCCCAGCAGCAGCCAGAGGAGTCCCTCGCCAGGTCCAAATCACATCGCCGCCAGCAGCAGCAGCAGCAACAGCAGCTCGACCCCCGCCACGGCCTCCGTGCCCCCCGGCGCCGCCTCCCGGCCCACGTGCGCCCTCACGCCCACGCTCGCGTCACACTTCAACGAGAACCTCATCAAGCACGTGCAAGGCTGGCCCGCCGAGCACGTGGAGAAGCAGGTGCGCCCCCCTCGCCCCAGCCGGCGTTTCACCCCTCCCCCGCCCCACCCCGGCACGGATCTCCACTCACTAACCCGCTGCCGTGTCCTTCGTCTTCCAGGCCTCAAGGTTACGCGAGGAAGCCCACAACATGGGGAGCATTTATATGTCAGAAATTTGTACAGAACTGAAAAACTTAAGATCCTTAGTTCGCGTGTGTGAAATTCAAGCAACGCTGCGAGAGCAGAGGTAAGGCCCCTCTTCACTGCTGCGTTTTCACTGTGTGTGACCGCTGTACAGTGTGAACAACATCTCCCCATTGGTAAATGTAGAGGTCAGTCAAGCTTATACATGGTAGGTTGGGTTAAAGGCGTTACGTGTGCTTTATAGATTTATAAGCGTCCTTTCAGTCACGGTTGGTAATTAGTCTAACTCTGGATTTAACACTTCAGAACAGTTCAAAAGCATTGCATTATCACTAAAAGACTGTCAGTGAGTCAGACCTCTTGAATAAGACAAGATAATGTTGAACAGCTTTAATAAGGTGAACTGAGCTTGCTTTTTTTGTGTTTTTAAAGCAGCACATATGCAGATTTTTTTCCTCAGGGTGTGTCTTTTGTTTTGATGCAAATACATTGAATGCTGATAAGATTAATCTGTTTTAGTATGTGAGGTATATTCTCTCTTCAGTCATAATCTAGAGCAAAATGTTATCTGTTAGTTGTTGTAATACAGATGTTTAACATTGAAATGCATGTCAAAAATGGTGGGTTACTGTTGGACTTGAGAAACCCTAATTTAGGTGGTAACAATGAACCACTAATGGGTTGGCTGTTTGTATCGCATCAGTTGATATCAGTGTTATTTAGTAATTTTCAAATTAACACACTAGCTGTTTGACGTGTTGCTGCTTAATCAAAACAATAGAAAATGGAAGCACGCAAATTTATGGTAAATTTTCTTTTTCCTCTCCCTGCAGGATACTGTTTTTGAGACAGCAAATTAAAGAACTCGACAAGTTGAAGAATCAGAATTCATTCATGGTCTGAGAACTTAGAGGAAAACCAATCGCACACGGTTTGGAACCCAAGAACTGATGTTCTGTGCCCAGTCTTAACACTTTTGAGCTGCGGTTGAGTAGGCTTTGGACCGTTGGGCTGGGCAGAGAAAGGGAGACGAGGGCAGGAAGGAGGCGTCGGCGAAGGGTCACGTGACTTGCAAAGCCCTCGGGAGTGTAGATTTCTTGTAGATGTATCCATGTTGTAAATACATTTTTGTAGAGTGAAGCCATGGAAAGCCATGCCTATCTGAGCTTTGACATCCAAACTAATCAATGCCTAAGTACTGGCTAAGTATGTTAGCCCTCTCCACATGTTAACTCGTCCACAGACCTTAGCTTATGTGAACAGGTGGGTGACCTGCTGCCTCGGGCGTGATATAAGGTCCGCAGTGAGGATCCGGTGCGCTGAGACTCCCTTTTTGGGGTAATTCTGTAAGGGTTGTTGGGGGTTTTTAAAATATTCCATGAGTACCCAGTGAAGGTTTGGGAACAATCCGGATCGGGGTCCCCATTCAGACGCAGGGCTGTCGGTGCAGAGCCCTCCCCCTTTTCAACGGTCTGTCACATCTGGCCGCCGCGGACCAGAGGTCAGCCTCACTCAGCGATGCTGCATTCCCTCGAGATCTCTCCAGTGCCTGGGGGCTGGCGTCGGACCCCCCCGCAGCACCACAGAACAAGTGCGGTCAGAGAGCGCCCCAACCGTCCCCCACCCCCTCTACTCCGCAGGGTAATGCACAGTGCCGACTCCCCCAGGGAAGAGAAGCGTACAGTCCCCCTCTTAAAAAACCCTCGCTTTATTTCCAGTCTTTCCAACTACTACTTTTCTCCTTCCATTTCACAACTGTACTTCAAATAAAAAAAAAAAAAAACTAAAAAAAAATGCTTACTAGACGACTCTCAAGGCACTTTGGGTAAGCCAAGACTTCATTCCTCTGTACAGTTGCTTAAGTAATAAGGAGGTTTAAAAAAAAAAAAAAAAAAAAACAGATTTTATTAAAAGTTGCAGTGAATACTAGTATATCAGAACTGTTGTATACATGATTTATCGCTACACATTTTTTCTTTTGCACCCTGTACGACGGAATGACAGCGCCACCGGAAGCTAACGCTACGAAGCATCGCTGTGGAGTCCGGTCGACCACCAATCGCACACGGCAGGACTGGGGCATGGGGAAAAAAAAAAAAAAACACAAGGTCAAATGTGAAATGTATGTATTGTAATAAACATGCTAAACTCAAGACCCCTGCTTAGTATCTAATTCACTCACTTCCCTTCGGGACACCATGCCATTGTTTATGTGTTGGGTTGTGACACTTTTGTCCCCGTTTAAATTTACAAAGCAAAAGTACTTCAGTGAGAAACCACCTTTAAAACAAGTTTGTTTCGATACTTCTCTGAGCCTTACTTATATAATGCATTTTTTTTTTTGATCATTTAAAAGTACTTTTCTAGGAAGTGGTGCATTCCTAGATGTTGCTTTTAAGGCAGCTTTTGAATCCCTGTGTGTGTGCACGAAATAAGCTTTGATCAGGGAGGAGCTTCCAGTGGTGGAATCCTGGCAGCAAAATAGTGCTGTGAAGTCACAATGGAGGCCGTTCATGCTAACATGCCTTGCAGTAAGACTGACTGACCAGTAGGAGGAGCCAATTAAACATCTACAGTCAATGTACTTAACCTGGAATGTCAGACAGCTTTTGCTCTTATGGTAGGGGGGACTTCTGTTTCGCTGCAAGACCCACAGTCTAAATTTGTCATATAGCCACAAGCTATACTCCATCTTTGCATCCAAAGTGACTACAGGACGTACTGTTAAATGTATATTAAAAACTTAATTTCTGTTTCCACAATGCCACACCACTCCAGCACTGTTGGAGTCATATTTATCATCCAGCTTGGTAAGTTTAAAGCTCTGTAAACCCCAGCAAAAACAGTGATAAACTCAGTAGTGTTCAGTTTGCTGTACATCAATGGTGGTGTGACCATTGTAGCTAAGAAAAGACCATGTTTGTACTTGAAGCTTGTACCAGTTAAGAGTTATGCCTTTTGGTTTGATGAATGCTCCTGCAACCTGTCAACACTCAATGGAATTAGCATCAGAAGAGTCAAAGGGACAGACTTTGCTTTGTCTGTTTAGACAACTATTTAGTCTATTCAGATTACTAGCAGCTGTATTTCCAAGGTCTCCAAACAATGTTGGATAAACTGAAGAGCTTGTGGCCACCTAAACTTTAAGAATAGCCACTCAAATTGTATGTTTTATGCTGTGTGGTCTCTAATAAGGGAAAAAGCAGGAGAGTGTAGTTGCTGAACACTGCAGTAGTATTGTCTGGATGATGACCAACAGCAGCAGTAGTGTTTGAATGATGACCATTCGTGAGATGTCCTAATGCCATATTTAGAAAAATAAACATTAAATGAATTCAATAAAAAAAATGCAGTTATTAAAAATTAAAGTGACTTAAATGACTACAGATATTCAAGTATTATGTAGGCAAGTAGATGGACCAAAGGCTGTAGTACCATATGTGTCCAACAGGTGGAGCTAATGCATGTCTAGTATCAAAAATTCCCAAGATCCAAAACCACCCAAGAGTTTACAGTGCTGGTATTCAAGCACTTAAGTTGATTGAAATGTTTCTGCTGACAGATTTCTGCTTTTCCAATTTATAACATTGCTAAAATATAGTCCTCCACGCTTTTCTGTGTTAGCTGATAAAAACATAATTACCTTTTGACACATAGAGATTGTTGTCATTATGGAAGAGTACAATTACGTGATACTTTTTTATGTAAAATTTGATTTTTTTGTCCTCTCTCCCTACTGAATTGCCCACAGAATGTGCATTTGTAAGCCTATATATCTGATAGTGTGCCTGTGAGACAATACATTTCACTCACTGCTCACTTCATACTCACTTTTAAAATGGGTCACCTTCACCTTATAACTTTTTTGCTACATAATCCATCATTGTCCACACTCAAAGGGGCATTAGAGCTGGAATAAGTTACCAAGCAAATATTGATCATCCATGTTACTAGAGAGTTTAGTGCTTAAACCAGTGTTAGCTGCATTTGTGAACAATGCAGAAGCACCTGATACAACTGAAGAACCAAGAGCTGGAAGACAGTGAAATATCTTCTGTAATTTCTTTAGTCATGTCCTGTGGCCTAATGGTAAATGCAGAGGGGAAAAAGAGACACAGACCATTTGCTGTTGAGACCAGCTTGGAAATTGTTATTCGCAATGGTGTCCGGTCGCGGTTTAACCTAGCTGGGTGATGAGGTGAGAGTTCATATTAATTTGTGGGTTTAAGAAAACATTCAGTATGGGTATAAGACAAATTGGCAAAGACGGCTGTTTTCTTCTGGCTGCAATGTGGTTGCATAAGACTTTTTTATTTTTCTAGGGTAAATGTACTTCTTGTGCTGCATATTTAATACTAGAAGCACATGTGTTTGTACCAACACCACCATGGTGATTGCATTTAAATAGTACATCACTGCAGCTTAAAATAATCAGTCTGTTTGGAGCCTTCATTTAATTTGTATACTTAGCCCACCACAGCATAAAAGACCTGCTAATCTTATTCTTTCTGTGCCTATTCTGCTTTCATGATTGTTTTAAAATTTGTGACCACAAGTTTTAATGTACAAACTTGGGCTACACTTTTTTTTGATAAAATCAGTAATCCAGAATGAAAGCAAACCCATTTACAAATCATTTGTGTGACCTTCAGTCCAAAAAGGCAGCAGCTCTAAATTTGAAATTGTGGACTAGCAGATCAGTTTGGACTCATTTTGAATGGAACCATTTCATCATATCCAGTCTTAGATCTTAAACAGATACACATCACTGGCATTGATTATATCTAATCCAGGGGCTAAATTACACATTGTCCTGCTGGGTACTGCAGTCTCAGATCAGGGCTAATTAGCCCTTGTGAAATGACAGGGCAGCGGTTGTCTATCCAGTTTACAGTGTGGGTGGTGGGGAGTATCTGAAGGCAGGAGATAAACTTGGGGGATAAAACATTTGAGAGGATTTTTACGGGGTCATAAGAAAGGCAGAAATGAATAAGGCCATTCAGAGACCCTTATGCACCCTGGGCCAGGAACGAATCATTCGCGTAAGACGATTAATAAGTATCTTTGATGTTGTCCCAATTTGTTTTGTCAGCATGTACAGTATATTAATCTCAAATGTTTAAGAAAGGGTTGAGTGGGAGTGCTGGAATGTCTCCGTCACGTTGGTGGCTGGTCTGTCTTGCATTAGGGAGGAAGAGGGGGTATCTATGGGCAGGCTGGCCTGTACCCCGGTTGGCTGATCCACACCCTGTCCTAGCCAAGCTACCCCACCCCCCACCCGTCTCAGGTGAGACGTCCTTAGAGACGCTCATAGAGAGCCGCTAATTTGCATCCCAAACGGCCGGTCGTCTCAGGAGGGGCCCCGTATTCACAGCCTGCCTGTGAAAGACCCTCTCGGCAGCCGAGAGCAATCGGGGGGCAACCTGGGCGGGAGGCCTCACCCCCTCGGCTAGTGCCCCGCTCGCACCTCTCTCAAAGCCTCGTCTCATTGAGACTCGTGCGCGAATGGCCCATCAAAAAAAGATACAGCCTCGCGTCACAAAGGGAAACGCGGCCTTAAATCAACCTGGCGCTCCCAATGCAGCCACTGCTGCTATCATAAACCAGTTAGCAAAGAGACCTTACTTTGTCACGGCACCACTGAGGACATAACCATGTCCATTCTTTTCCTGATGCCACAACACACAGTGCCTCTGAGTATTTCTCATTATAACACAGAAATTGCAAAAGACGTGTGATCCTTTGTAATCCTCCTTAAAAGACTTGACGGACATACAGTCAAGGGCAAGCTGTCCCTTTTTTTCAATGTTATCGAAAGCCATGGCAAACCTGCCAAAGATAATAAATACACTGGGATCAACACTGGACATTTGACCAAAATAAATAGTAGTTAAAAAGTGCAACCTTCAATATTTCGTCAGTAGATGGCAACATTCAAAGGTATAACCATCATATAACCATACACAGTATATATAAATGTGTACTGCATCTACTTCATATGTGCATAATGTGGACAAAATCAGTTTATGGTAGTTTTCTGTTTAAAAAATGCAATTATCGAGACATAAATTGATGTCTGTATTAGTAAAGACAGACATCCCCTGTGAGGGACGATGGGTTTCATTTGACAAGATTGTGGTTTTTGTACTATTGGAAACTGACATGTCAATGCTCTAACCATGCTTGAGCCCAGACCTTTTCATAACAGAGAAATTGGGAGAAGACATGTGACAATGTATAATCAACCATCATAACTATTATAGCCATTCGTTTACTAGGGTGCAGGTAGGTAAAGGTTAATTAATCCTAAATATGCAGACTCAATAACCAGGCTGTGCCAGCATCGGTACTACACTGCAGTCACAAACAAGTCAAATGTTCTGGAAGAGCAGATTTACAACGATAATCATAACCTTTGGAATTATTTGATTAGTATCTATGATCAATATTGAGAATTGTTCCAAAACAGTACGATTGTTACTGCATCTATTAAAATCCCTACAGGGATTTTAACCAGACTACGGCGCATAGTGGGTGTTTATTTTATACCTGCAGAAGAAAACCTGTCTTTTGTCTCCTAAACTCAACAATTGTAGCGTTGACGTAGGCAACTTTTATTTAAATGAAAGGCGTTAGCTTCCTGTGGATACTTTTTCAGTTAAAGATAAGCAGTTACGACCCCACCCTCAGACAGTGTTAAGTGTGTGGGAATCCTTTGATGAAAGGCACTATATAGCCTAACTAAAATGTCGTTCGGAACGTCACTTCATACATTTCTTAAGGTTCTTGCCACGCCTTCAGACAGTAGTTCACGTCTCGACCTATCAAAAAGGCAATCAGGTAGGGTTCTGATATCGATCAGGCAGGCCTGTGATTCGCATACTGTTTGGGGGGTAGGTGAGTGTCAGACTACCTGTATCGTCTCGGTGGCGCCGCTTGCTTCTTTTTACAAAGCGCCTGCACCACCTACGACGCCCATTCGCGAAAACGAGAGAATCAGGAAGGATGAAAAAGAACTGTCCTGGTTTGTGCTGTGCCAGAAACCTGTTCACAGCTGCCTTGTCTGGTATACCACACCTAAAACGTTAATACACTGATAACCTGTCAAAATGCAACAGAAGCCTAAGTACATGACCGATTGACTAATAAATACCCAACTCATTAAAGCTTTGAGTTACTGTAGGCTGAATAACTCTCAGACATTTAGTTCCATATATCGAGGCTAAATTTAACGAAAAGGCGCCGTTGGTTGAGGCAAAACGTTTACCGATAAGAAAGAACGCAGTATCTTCCATCCTGTTGTATTCTGTTCTAACCTCCATAGCCCATAGGTAGCCTACATTAACACGCGGCCCCGTATTCTAGGAATCATGTAACATTCAGAAACAAACGAAATGAATAAAGACAAGTATACACTAATTTCGGGACTAGATATAAACCATTACACACCCGAAGTACTTGTTCGATTGAATGAATGTTCCTGTAATATAGATATTCTATGCCATAATTCCTCTTAACTGGAAATAGAGTGAATTGTGATGGAAAAAAATGCACCTGCCTACATAACCGATCAGTAGGCCAAATAAATTTAACTCAACAGTAGATTTTATGCTGGATTGCCGTTCAAAGAATACTGTTGCGCTAATAATATTACTGTTCGATGGATGTAACGTCGGCTACTGGACAAAAAAATCAGCTTTTCTCAATGTGGGTAGGAGGAATTTTTCAACTGTTTGACAGTGTGGCGAGCCAATAATAATTTCAATTTCCCTGTATATGTAAATTGTAGGTAGTATAATCCAATGGGTTTCTTGAAAGGCGGGGACTAGTTGGGTTGTGAAGTGGGCGCTGATAGCGCCTCGTCTTCATAAATTCAGTCAAGGAGCATTTTTACGGTGGTAGAGGAACGCGTAAAGGAGTCTTTGGCTATGGTTTTGGATTATTATGTATTTTTCACGTAATCACCAATAAGGACTTGAACTGTTCTCTGCTGGGGGTATTTATTCAACCGCCGTAGAAGGAATGCGTGTTTTCTCTGCCAGCTCTCAGTTTTCACGGAAGATCTGGCGAGTGTTAAACTGGATGTAATTCGAAAATGCAGGGCAGTTTCTTGCCTTTAGCCAATGCATTTTGGATCCACACTGGAGCGTTGTGCCAGCGCACGTAACGGAATCCAAAACCTCTCTGTCATCCATGCAACAATAACGACCAGATTTGAGCTGAGAACCAAGCGACAAGCAAAGTGGATTTGAAAGCAATTGTTCGTAAATGGATCGCCATTCCAGTTTCATTTCCATTTGGCTTCAACTGGAACTTTGTGCGATGGCTGTTCTTCTAACAAAAGGTAGCTTAACTGGCTAAAGTTTTCAATCTAGAAGATGGCTTAGGCTGTAATTGCAATAATATTTCGGCTACGGACTGTTGTGTGAAACTTAATGTATAGTGAACTGCAAGGCAATCTACTACACGGAGGGGAGACGAGTGCTGAAAGTTTACGGGGGAGAGTGCGAGGAAACGGGGTCATATTTTTTTTTCAGACGTGCCCATGATAATTACATAGCGCTTTGAACTTTGTTAAACGTATAAACAGCTACTTCTGTCGGCAAAATTAAATAGTTGACCACTGTTGGCCTTCTGTAACAGTAATAGCAAAAATGGTACAATGCGTGTCCATACCTTCATAGCGTTTTCCAATTCTTATATCGTTATCAACATCAAGATTGGAAGCTCAGTTTACTCACTTTCAGTTACATGGATTAGTTTCAAATTTTAAGCCTCATTTCAATAAGCTAATGTTTTGTTACATAGTTAAAAGCGAGTTGCAGTCAATGTACCGTTTCTGTCTTCATTCCATCGTTATTTTTGCACTTGATTTTAACGTGGTCTCTGCAGTTACTTGCGCAAATGGCGTGTTTTCGGATAATAAATGAGCAAGTATGATTTAGAGTTCCCAGATCAAACGAAAAACAATTTTTATCTGCAGGTTAACTGAGAAACGTCAACTCCAGGCTGGGATTTGGTATACTAGTTTAGCTCAGAGCATTTAGCTGGGTGATATGAAGACTGAACGAAGCGCGTTGTTTATTTTTCTCTTATATTATTAAGTGTTCTTTTGGAAAACATGCGTTGTCTCGATGTCTCGCCTATAGCTACTATTAGTATAACATTCTTTTGACTTTACGTCAAAACTGTAGGCTGAAGAAGACCTGAAACTCAGGGCCATCAAAGTTTCCATATTCACTCCCCTAATTTCTCAAAATGTGCCTCTGCGTGCGTTTGTACTTTTTCGTTTTCGACATTCAAAAATAAGGGGCAGTGGAAATGCTCTGTTGACGCCTTCGCCTTCAGGCATTGACAGGAGAAATAAATTATTGTAAAAAGTTTTAATTGCCTGGATTAGCGGATCTTTGATATTGCACGTGCGTCATTCATGTTTAACAAAGGTTTAATAGCTAGGTTATTGATATTCCAGTGTACAGTGAAAACCATAGGCCTTGCAGTAAAAAAATGGAATCGTTGTGTTACTTTGCATTGGACGTTGCGTTGGAACTCGACCAGAAGTATGTTTGCAAACAAACAATTTAATCGGCATTGTTTTCTGTTTTAGCCCAGCATATCCATTTTTCCACAAATGAACAGATAGATAGATAGATAGATAGATAGATATATACTTTATTAATCCCGAGGGAAATTCAGTCGCTGGTGCCACCAATTAGAGTAGGATAAACTTACTGTTTTAATACCGAACTGGAGTCTTTAGCATATTTCCACACAGGTTACGTTTCAACACTTTATGCTTTGTGGTTTGGGCAAGGGTTGAACAATCTGGTTTACAATACGAACAACATCCTCCAGGAGGTTACTTAAGTGATGTTACGGGATTGTGTTCGTCTACTTCGGGACTCCATTGGTTTTATTCAACAACAAAACAGTCATGTTATAATCTCCTTGACTCAGTTCTTACTCACACAGCCTCCGTTTCTCTCTTTTCAGGAGAAATAAGGTGTTACTGCGACGCACCTCACTGCGTGGCTACCGGCTACATGTGCAAATCGGAACTAAACGCCTGCTTCACGAAAGTATTGGACCCTCAGAACACGAACTCTCCACTCACTCATGGGTGTTTCGACCCCATCATGAACTCGGGTCATGTGTGCATTTCCAAGGCCACGGATGATACGCGCGTGGGCGCGTCCACGCTGGAGTGCTGTCATGACGATATGTGTAATTACAGAGGCCTGTATGATCTGGCCCAAGCCAGAGGAGACGCCTCAGGTAAGCGCTGCTGCTTTATTCTTTAATGATTGACGTTAATTCAGATTCAGATATGTTTTGTGTAATGGAGTTCGTAAAAGAGACCGAGATGAAATTCCAGTCCCTGGCAAGGTTATTCAAAACACGTGAAGTTAAAATTAAAGACAGATTTCCTTCAGTAACCCGACAGGGTACAATTTCTCTTTCTAAAGCAGGTTTTATTGAATGCACAGAAGTTTTCTGCATTGTACTACTCCAAGTGCAAACCACTCTTTTTATTGTCGAATTTCTTGAGATTTTAGATTTCCAGAATCAGTTCACCTTGCCCTGGTTACTTGATTTTCCCTTTTACGATCCCCATTAATCTTTCGGAACCCGGATTTGATGTTTAATGGATTCCAGCAGCACATTGACAGGGTAGGGGGTGAAGACCACTTTAACTTAAGCACCTGGAAGCAGATCAGATTTTTTTATGGCATGCAAGCAAAGTCATTTCCTGCGAGCTAGTCTTCACTTTTTAGAACAAGCAGCCGTCAGAATGTTTTAGAAATGATGATGCCCTTATGGAAAATTATGCCAAGCTTTGGTCAGATGTAAAATTGCAAATATTAGGAATGCATGAGTAAATATTATAATATAATATATTTTCTCTCCCTGAGTATGCTGTTGTAAGCATATATTGTAGAGTGGGTTTTACTGAACATTTGATTTATTTTACAGCATCTGAATAGATTTTTTGCAATATTTTTGCATGTATTAGAAATGCATTAAACATACAGGCTTGGCGCCAGGAGAAAATACAGAGGGGTGCAATTGCAATCCATGGGGATGCACAAAAAGTCATAAATACTATGTAGACATCGGGATATAAGGAGACAACTGGGGGTGCACTGAGGTCCATCCGGGGTGCAATGCACCCCTGAGCACCCCCATAGCACCAGGCCTGTAAATATACATGCTCCATATGTTGAGCTTTATCAATGTCCAGGGCCCCTTTGAGAGCGGTTGTCTGTGTCATTGTCTGATGGTCTGTGGTCCTCCTCTGTCTCTCAGATCACGGGAGTCACTACCAGCCCGAGGGCGGCCGGAACCCGGGCACGCGGGTGCAGGAGCTGGCCTCCACCAAGGAGGTGTGGTTCCGGGCGGCGGTGATCGCCGTGCCCATCGCCGGCGGGCTGATCCTGGTGCTGCTGATCATGCTGGCCCTGCGCATGCTGCGCAGCGAGAACAGGCGCCTGCGGGACCAGCGGCAGCAGATGCTCTCCCGGCTGCACTACAGCTTCCACGGCCACCACGCAAAGAAGGGCCACCTGGCCAAGCTGGACCTGGAGTGCATGGTGCCGGTGACGGGCCACGAGAACTGCTGCCTGACCTGCGACAAGATGCGGCAGGCCGACCTGGGCGGCAACGACAAGATCCTCTCGCTGGTGCACTGGGGGATGTACAGGGGCCACGGGAAGCTGGAGTTCGTGTGACCCGCTTTTTATTTTTTTTTCCCCGGGACAGAACCAGGACTTCCTTCCATCCGCTGTTGTCGTTTTGGTTGTTTTTGTTGTTGTTGTTGTTTCCTGTTGAGTTCAGTTTTTTTAAAGATAAAACTTATAAACCTTAATGCAATCCGCATGGTTTTGCTAAGGAGCACTTTACTTGAAATAAAAGCCGAATCAACACGGAGCTGTAGTAAGACTAGAGTTCAGGAGGGGTGGCTCTCTTTTGGCTCTGAACTGAGACTCTTACTGACTGCTGAAGGATTCCAAAATTTCTCCTATTTGCACATTTGTAAAAAAAAAAAAAAGAAAAGAAAAATAGGTTGTTTCGCTTTAATGGAAGCTCAATAGAAGAAATTCACACTGACCAGGGTACAAAATGACTTCTGAGGAGGAACAAGAAGAATTCAGTGTTAACTGTAGATGTGCACACTCCTCTGTATGTTTGTTGATTCAGTTTATTGTAAAGATTTCAAAATATATATAAATATATTTTTGTCGGATTATCCATTTGGTGTTTTTCCTGTGCTGGTGAGTGAAACTAATATGTGTGCTTCATTTGTTTCTGAAGTAAGTGTCTTTCAGGAGCCTGCAAATTAAAGTTAATATTAAGATCAGTCAGTTGTCATTGCCCTTTGAACTTAATTGTGTTAAGTCATTTTGAAAAGTGCTTGAAGCGTAGCCTTCTGGTCTTTTAGTCTGGAAAATATTATCAGGTTTTTTTCCTAGGCAGATGCTCCCGAAAACAAGCCTCTCCACAGACAGCAGACAGCATACACTTTAATTTATTATTTGATGTATGGGTTGTTTCAAAAACAAGAGGCTGGTGTATATCTCAGGTGAGACAGCGCTGTACGATTATTTGGAAATGGTTTGATTTTTTAAAATTGTTTAATTGTTTCTACAGCATGCTTCTCCTGTCAAAATATGGATAAAGAGGTATAAAAAATAGCGTCTATTGAAAATGTTCAACACCCCAAAGCATTTGAGCTGAGCTTTGTTTAGGGTCAGGTCGATTGGACTGAACCTTGACATTGGTGTGATGACTGTTTTATACCCACCACAAAGTCATTAGCAGAACTGCAGGTGATTATGAAAGTCGTTAAAGGCAAATTCTTGTTTTACAGTAGCATAACACATCTGACTCATGCAGTAACCATCTACAGAGATGGGAGTTTGTGCTTCACACCTCTGTTTGAAAGGTACTCCTGGCGTTATCATGGAAGGCATCGTGACATCTTTTTATTTTCACACTAATGCCCTAAAGCCGTCCCCCTAGTCAGTTTGACAGAGTGTATTTATTCAATAGTAATTCAGCTTTGCACTTATGAAAGCGAAGGAGGCTATTCATTTGTCAGTCTTAATGCAGATAATAACACCCGTACTTTGTCCAGTTGGAACTGAGGATGTGTTTTTGAGGTTTGGCCTGGTCTTGTTTTGAGCTCTGTGTTTGTCACAGATGTACGGCGGAGAAGTCACGGGGGTTTTGGTAATGAAATGTGTGGTGTCGTAATGAAATGTGTTGCTGGCATTTTTTTGGCCCCGCCCTTCCCCTTGTGGATGCTGAAGAGTGTCATCTGTGGCATTAGCTCGCATCTGACAACTGTGCCACAGCAGCAAGTAGTATGGGCCACATAAGCCCTCAGTGCTGCCTGAAACAGCACCCATGCTTCTGCAAGTCGGTGATGAGTTTTGGAAATATTGCTTTTTGTCATTGCATGACTAGACTGTTCTGACTTCTGTTTCTTTCTGACTTCCTAAATACTCCACATATGTAGAGATACCCTCCCGAAATGTAAAAAAAAACTTCTGGAATGAACAGATGAAAAAAGGCAACATGAAGGAAGCACTCCAGCAATATGATCAATTAAAACAAAAATGTAAATGTTGCTACTTTCCCATTACCTTCTTGGTTGTCTTGTCCTTGGCTGGTGTTTTGGGTTATGACAGACTACCATGCAGTCATAGACATCAGGGCACTCGATGCCCAGTTTGTCATGCCAATGACGAGAGTAATTCCCTGTGGCGGATGTCATTCAGCAGTCAAGAACGTGTTAATGCAATTCCAGTCAGTGCATACACAATAACTCACTCTTGCATGCATGTGACTGCATTGAGTCTCAATATAATGCACTTTATCAATAACCCTCAAAAATAACTGGCATTGCAGCTTTGTTAGAGCAGATATTTTATATCACATCTAGCTGTACTGTTTATTCATGTATAGGTATAAATTTAACCTGTTATGAAGGTAAGTGTATTAAAGACATGTACAATTTGTCAAAACCGAATTCTAACAGCATCCAGATTGTATGGCAAATGATGTGGCTCGACATGTGGATATTTTAATGTGTTTTTCCATCTGAAAAAAGGATGAAAAATCAGCAACTGTTTGCTCCCAGTCCGGTTTCTCACACCCCGTTGTTGGGGTAGCCTCTGTGAGCACCACATGGGCCTGAGTGTCAAACCTTAAAAAAATCACCACTACCCTCCATTTAGCAGTCTGTAACCGTCCTGACTGTCATTAGTAGGCCTTAGCTGTAGCTCCGCCGCTCCCCAGGGACCATTACTGCAGTAATAATAACAAACCTCTCCGTTTAAACTGCTCGTGCTCTCTCTGTTTTGTTAACACACTTTTCGCAGCTTTCTGGATCCGCTGCCAGGCCCTTCAGGGCCGGCGTGTCTCAACAGCGGGGATTGGAAGAAATCAAAACTGACCTACCTGCTAATATCCCAGAGTTGTTACAATAAGCAGAACATTCACCAGTCAGATGGAGGTTAGCCCCAATGTAATTATTTATTAGTGCTTGGGTCAAAGTTTTCACTTTGTCCGGCTCTCGCTTTTTCCTCTCAGCTGCCCCATTGAAGCTCGGTCACTGGCTGTTAAAAGTAGTAGGTGTTGAAAGCATTTACAATGGAATGCAAACATATCCCTGTACCGCACATGCTCACATGCTTTTGTTCATTTGACTGGATAAAACGTTTTTCACCATCAGACACCATTTAGTCATTTATTTTGTTCATTGATATATCTGCATATGCTTGCGTGACAATGCAGCTTTGCCTTCATATAAGTTTGTCTCCAAACGCATCGCTGACAATACTTGTTTCAGATATAATCTATTCATTTTAAAAGATTTCCCCTTTTTGTCTGTGCCTGAACAGGCACAGACTCTATAAAAGTACATAAACAAGATAACATTACAACTCTCATTTGTTCAAAACAATGGGGGTTACAGTTGAAGCTGGCCACCCTGAAGGATTTTTGAACTTGTTTCCTTTCTCTCAATGTCTTGTTGCCTCTGCCCTTTGGAAGTACAAGCGTGACTGAATTTAATGTTTCAGCCGTTATATATGAGATTTATTGTAAGGGTAAAATCTCAAATTACCCCAGAATAAACAAAAGAAAACTAATTGGATTAATCATTCGATTACAGCCCTTTTTATGATTGACTGGATGAGATGATGTCTAGACAGAGACATTAGTGTTGTTCCCCGATGGATATCCGCTAAGCAGGCTTAATGTAAACATTTAGTGCCCCAGAACAGTATTAGTTCCCTTTAATAAGCAAAACATCGGCTAAACAGTTCCCATTAACATTATGGCTCTAAACATTTATGCGTGTGTTTTGTTAACATTTAGACATCAATCTCTCCAAAACAAAAATAACAGCATTTGGAATGTTTATGAAACTAACTGGGGCACTTCAACTTAAATGTCATCCTCTGTTTATGGGTTCAGGTTTGCAGAGAGGAAACTTCATCGTGCTTAGACGTGTAGGAAATCAGTGTATCAGAGTGTTTAACCAAAAGGAAAAAGGACGAAAATGACAGTTTTACAGAAAAAAAAATTAAAATTACATTTATGGTTACAATGCTATACCATAACAGCTCTGTCTATATAGATCTTGTTAGCTATCCATGTCTGTGTTAGAGGACAGAGGGGGAGAAAGGCATACACATAGACGTAGAAATACACACTTGCACACACCCACTCAGACACACACATACCCGTGCAAATATGCAGACACCTCAAATACACACACAAAAACACTCACTGATATAATGTCCGTTATTACAGTCAGTTATGTCTCTTTCAACAGGACCTCTCTAGGATTCATTGGAGGGGTCAGTGAAACTTGCTGCATCAGGTAAAAATCACACTGCATTATAAAATTTCAACACCGTTTCCCACATTGTCTGCACAGCTCACACCCTGGCTACATGTTGGTAGGTCATATTCTACTCACTTACCTACCATGGGCTAATCTGTGACAAAACCTCCTCCTTACTTTTGTTACAAGCACAATAAAAACACACATGGAGTGCCTCATCATTTAGGTTGAAAAATGAGCAGCTTGAAATGATATAATTCTGGTGACATATAAAATGTTTGAGGACCAGAAGGAAGCTACTGATACAACACTGATAGTCACTGTCTCTGGCATGTACAAATAGCATGGCTGCATGCTCATAAACGGGAAATGAAAAAAGGGAAATGTTGCAACCCCTGCAGCTCCACCAATATTTGTAGGTCGACCCACGGACCCGTGACTCTAGGAATACAATGGGAAGAGCCCAGCAATTAAACACAGCTACTATTGTTGCAGGCAAACTTGTGTTTGAGAACCTGTTAGTGCTGGGCTTAGCAGAGGTTTTGTCTTGAAGAAAACAGTCTAGCTCAGAGAGAATAACAGAGCGTATTAGCATCTCAAAGATAGGAATCCTATGTTTGTTGCTGAACTCTTATGTCCCCTTAGATACCTCATGTCCCTTAGCTAATTGGTGAACACAAGCTTATTTATTTACCATTAACACTGGGAAGGTGCTTATGAGTGAATTTGTGAAACTGCAGATCCCTGCTATCATTAGCGTTGAGTTTGCAAGAATGTTATTTTGTCAAAAGGCCTCTCAGGGACTTCAACCCAGCATGTTTTCCTCACAATCCAGAAAAGAGGTGAGAAATGATGAACTTTAACAATGTGACTTGGCAATTTATCCCAAGCTTCAGTAATGACCGAAAATGAGCATGCCAGGGGGAGCCAAGTATAGATGAGCATGTACAAGAAGTAGTAGTTTAATGAACCTTTAGAGAGGGATGGGATGACAAGGTTGGCCATCAATTGCAGCACCATGAAAAAAAAAGTGAAAAAAAGGTTGCGTGCAAGTTAAAGAGTAATTATGGATTTCATTAAGCAAGCTGGATTCTTGCCATCTTCTAACAGTGCAGTCCACCCTCAATTGTGTGACTCGGCCCCCGGGACTCTGCCGAGGAAATAATGCCTCTGCATTGTGAGAGGAACCCTGGATTAACTGCCTGAAAGGAGAGAACCCCTCTGCTTGATCTCACTGTACTCCCTGCCCGTATCTGAAATGAAAGGAGTCTGGCATTGATACGCCCTGCGGCCCCTATCTGTACCAGACTGCTCCTGCCATCGCTGAATAGACCTTCCTCTGCCATCGACCGTCACACCCCCAATGCCCCCTTCCCCCAGACTTTCTGAAGGTGACAGCCGGTGCGGGAGATTCGATCCTCGGACGTTCACCGGCAAGCGTTTTGCGCCGTTTTCAGTGGATTGAGCAAGTGTTTGGGGCCGGCCTTCACGTGCTGCATTGTTGAGAGGTAAACAATGCAAGCTGTGCACGTAGACAACTGTTTTCGCGAAAGTAATGAGTCCTGCTCTTAGAAATCCAAACAGTGTTGTAAAACTCATGACAGAACGTACTGGATCATGCTGAGACTACGTCTTCCAGTGCCCTGTGCCTTACATTGCCTGAGGCCCTGTGAAATATATAACCCTGCTCTCCGCATTCCACCACACTTTTATGCACAGTAATTATGTTCTTCAAATACTTCAAGGTACATATAGAGACCCATAAAATTATGGAGCTTGAATATTTTTTTTAAGAGGACAGGTTTAACAGGATCACACCACTACAATTAAATCTGATATAGCTTTGTCAAGCACAGATTGTGGCCTGTACAATGACCACTCCACACATCTTTGTCCAGATAAATGTCTGCGTTGTGATAGATTGGAATGAATATATTTTATGTTGACAGCTGGGGACACCCTTTTCTGCTGTGGGACCTTTTCGCCTCGATGCCAATTCAAGTCATAAAACAAGACTGGAGTCATATTTATTATCAAAATGTACACTGCAATAATGTATATTTATAGAAACTACTATGGCTGTTTTCAATTGAAGTGTTTAATCTACAGAAAAGTGAGTCTTGTTATCTTACCACTCTTTTAATGACTCTTTTCTTTGTATGTGTGTGTGTGTGTGTGTGTGTGTGTGTGTGTTTGTGGGGGAAGGGGGTATTACTTCAGATGGGTAGTGAATTTAGTACTCCTAAAACACCGAGCGTGAGCGTGTGTCAACAGAGCTGTGCTAGATATGGTTACTTAGTACGGTTTTCCACCTGAGAGCTTTGCATGTATCATGGGAGCTTTCCAGTGGAGCGTTTTGTAGTTGAGTTTGATCCAGACCGTGCTTCTTTACATTGTAGTTGTCAGGTCGTGGAAAACGTCGGCAGTGGTTGTACTTTTCCCCAGTGAGATGTGCCTTGGTGGAACAGCGCATCAGGGGCCCCCACCAAATCGTCAGCAGAATGCACCCACCGACCGGCTTGCACTTTGAACTTGCAGTGTGAGGAATGTGGATCAGCGTAAGTTCAAGAGGACACGCATGTACTTTGTCCTCCCTCCAACACGGGCACAGGGGTTATTTGGAGTAGTCATTTGGGGTGGTGTGAGTGGGGGGGTGGTGTGAGTGGGGTGGGGGGGACTCAAAATCAAGACAAAGTAAACGCAACTGAGTAAATGAGATGAAATCAATTCAGAAGACCAGCTAGGTCTCACGGTGGAATCTGAAAACTCAAGATAGTACCTGAATGGAGTTAGATTGGTAGCCCATTCTCACCAAAAAAAGAGAGAAAATTCAGTCTTTTTATGAAAATAGCAATTTAGCAGATCTGAGCTAATTTTGTTGGCAACTTCCCTCTCACTGGCATGTACAGCTTTTAAAAGGACATCTAACTTCCGAAAATAAATATGCTTTCATGCGCCATGAGTTTGGGTCAATGAGAGGGGGGTGGTAAAAAAAAAAATACATGGCTTCCTTCATATAACTCAGACTGACGTTTCCCTCCAAGACTTTGCAGAGGGAAGCAGTGGACCTACTTGAAACCGAATACTGCTCTAATTGGAGCTGAATGGGCAAAGAGGATTTACAGGAATCTAAGATTGTGCTCCAGTTGTGGGGTGGGGGTGGGGGTCCAGAGAGTAAGAGAACGTTTGGGTGAAAGAACCTCTTTTCTTGGCCAAAGCCAGCTCTGCAGTTTATCATCTGGGGAAAAAAAAAAACTGTTTACTGCCGAGGTCAAAGTTCCAGTTGTATGTTTATAGACTTGCTCAGGAAAGTGCCGTTGTTAAATTTTACCCACCGCGCACGCGGCGGAATCAAACATGCTCTGCACATTCTTCTTTTTCAACATGTTATTATCTGAGATGAACATATCAGGGTTTTTTTTTTTTGTTCGGGTCATAGCAAAATAAGTGAAAATTATGCTATAGTGCTAATTGGTCTGCATTGCGCTACATTACATTACATGCATTTAGCAGATGCTCTAATCTAAAGGGACTTCCAGCACAATAGAACATAAGTGCAGTCATTCAGGTTACGCTTATGTTCACACAAGTGTGTTGTATATTAGAACATTTTCCCATTTTCTATGAGGAATATGTGCTAGTCTGACTCTAAGTGGCACCTTCTCTCTGTTCAGTTTCTTTGACCAGAGCTGTGGGCTTCACACTAAAAACACAATTTACCACTAAGGCAAGGGAGAGCAGTGGTCTTTTCTCCTTGAGCTTTCAGACAGCCATTTAACCTTATCACAGGCTTTCGAGACAGTAATGTTCTGTACCTGCCGTTCTCCTTTAATGCCTTTTATAAACCCGTCCCACCCTAAGCAAAGGGACAGGCTATTACAGGGGGGCCCGGGGTTTTTTTTTTTTTCGAAGCAGCCAGCGGCGGAATGGTGTGGGAGGCGCCCCAGCCCGTGTGGCATTAAGGCTGAAAAGAACATTAAGCGTGCCTCCTCCACAATGGAGCGCATTCAATCCGCCCACCAAACCTAATGCACAGACGGGTGGGGGTGAGGAGGGAGGTCAGGGACAAGGATAATTCAGACCAGAGGCCGCACCGCGGATCAGCCAGAAAAGCTGCACCCACCCGGCCCCCCTCACTCCCCCATAGTGCAGTTGCAACCCAGGACGGCAACCCAGGACTGTAGAACTATCTGTAGCATATCTTAGAATGGTTAGCATGCATATCTACGTATGATTTCAATTGGATTTAGTGTTTACTAAAGGCATTTAGTATTTCAGTAATGACCCTGTTTACCTGAACGTACGGTATCAGGTGTACACCAATTGAATAGAACTTACCAGGTTGTCTTGAAAATAAATAAATGCTTGATTCATCTAACTAACCATTTTTCTTGGGTTTGTTGTTTTCACTCACCAATGCCAGATGAACCACAACCTTGAGGAAAGCACAGATCCTCCTCCCAAGCGCTTATAATAAGGCCAACATGAACAACAGTACATACAGAAAAATGCCATGGCCTCATTGGCATCTGTGTCCATCTACAGCTCCTCTCCTAATCCGCACTGTTAGTCAGCCCAATACAAATCAGCACTTAATTAATAGTGCAATCAAAACGAATTACATTAGTGTTCAACTTGGACTAACACCAGCACACACAGTGGGTGCTCAGCACCGGGATTAAGGCACATTCTAGCAGTCGGACATGGCGGAAATCCTCCATCCGGCCTTGAAAGAAACACCCCACCGCCATCATCATAAAAGGCATGCAACTAGTGATTTAGTGAATTTTAACACATGACACAAACATATTCCTGCAATGTCACACATTTGTATGCATCATAATCAATAAATCCAAAAACAATTGCATATAATCTCTCTATAATAGACTGGTGCCCTGTGGCAGTTACCTGGCCTGTTGTAAAATACATGTTTGTTTGCACATTTTTGACAGATTTAAATATCTTCTCTTTAAATGAGAACACTGGATCTGATCTGACTCCTTTAAATACTTAATCTTAGTGTTATTGAAGATTAGATGGCTGTCTCAAACAGTAAAGAACATTTAGGAAGAGCAAAAACATTTAGAAAGTAGTCATCAATGACCTAAAAGTCTGTAAAATTAGCCAGGGCTTTTCCTTAAGGGATCTTCATAACATACTGGCATTCTTTTTGACACTGCAACCACACTGGACAAGGACCAGGCGTCTGCGCGTGTCACTGTCTGGACTTCTCATAAATTGTAGCCTCTACATCCAGAAAATGTTCCCGAGACCTTAGAATTAGAGGGTTGTAACTAACAATTTTGTCAAAAATAACTTACTAACACAGGAATGTTCCATCCATCGTCCCTTACCTACACAGTGTGTTACATACCTGAAAGTACTTTTAAAATGTGATGAAAAAAATATGTTGAAAAGGTTATACAGGCAAAAACTATTTGGACTCTCTTAAGTCTCTCTTAACTCCTATAAAAATGTATAATACCTCTATTATCAGATAATTCTCAGACAATAATTGAGAAATGTATTACAACGCACTATCAACTTAGGGCATATAACACTCCAAACTAATTACACAGTCTTCATATTGAGACAGAGAGACAGAGACAGAGAGAGAGAGAGAGAGAGAGAGAGAGAGAGAGAGAGAGAGAGAGAGAGAGAGAGAGAGGGAGCTCAGAAGGGCGACTGATGTCCCAGACTCTGGGTACTTTCTATGCAAGCAGCTGATCCAGGATCAGTTTACCCACTGTGAGGGAGAGCCCTCACCTGTCCCACAGAACCCAAATGCTTGTTAATTGTTAGTTTATGTTAATTATTAAAATGTTATGTTCAAGAGCCCTTTGTAGTCAATCCATTTCAAATCTACCAATAGCAGATCACATTTCATAAATTGCATTGAAACCTGCTAATTGTCAAAATTATTGTGCATGTGAAGCCAGCCATTGGTTAATGGGCCACACCTGCCTGATCAGAGGCACATTAAATACAGGTGTAATGCACTCACCTTTGTGAGCAGCTTTAGGCTGTGGTGCTTCTGCCCAAGACTGTGTTTTGTTACCTTTTTGTATTTTATTTTAAATTTTGAAATAGCTTGTTTTTGGGTTTTTTGTAAGTTTATTTCTTCTGTTCATTTTTGGTGGGAAGACTTTGGCCAGTTTCTTCATATTTGCCTAACCTAACCTAACCTACCACTTTCTGCAACAAGTTAACACTCAGGATTAGTGCCTGGGGTAAAACATATGTATACTGCAAAACCAAAACAGATTTTTTTTCTAAGCCAAATACCTTTTAGACAAACAATGAGACAGCTTTTCTTAAATGGCCTAACCCTTTCCTTTTTCTTAGACGCCGTTTACACAGGACTGACATCCCAGTGTATTTGCCTCCCACAACTGGATGATCTTTTCAGTCATATGGGCTCCTGCTTTGCAATGTTGCTTTGGCAGAGGGACAGGGATTTCTGTATATTACTTGGTCTGTGTGCTGCTTTCAACACCTGACATTTACAGGTTTATGCTTTGAATAGCAAAGCTAGAGCTCATTTCAGTAAGCTCTGTTTGAAAATAAACAGGCCAATATCGTTGCTAAAAGTACAATGTCTATGGCTTAAACTGAGTGATACTGAATTATGTATTTCATGGAAAATGTTTTATTTACATTTTAAAAACCTTTTTTTTTTTACAATGCTTTAAACAATAGAGCATAACAATATAGTATTTAATGTCCCAGACTTGGTAAATTCACACAAGACTATATTTACAAAGGTGAATAAAAAGTCAGTAAATGCTTCAGAGACCTCAAGAAAACTAGTTTCATGCAAACAGGTTTAAAAGTCGCTGCTTATCTGTGTCCCAGCTCTTCGTGTCAGGGTGTTTTTATTCTTCTCGAAGTCTGTGTCTCCAAACACTCAAACACACATGCAGCACACAGCTGGATCGTTAAAGATTCACGACAGGTGGGAACCACGGGAGTGTGTGAAATACAGCTGAACTACAAATACACAAGCACATCCCTGAATATACAGCACCACCTCCACCTGAATCATATTTTATTTGTCACAAACAAGCGCTTCTAGAGGTAATTGTTGTTCTATGTGTCTGACACCATTTTTGTTGATGACAGACATGTGGATGCTTTCCAAAAGAAACACAACCCCCCTTCTCTAGCACACAGTAGCTGCTATTACAAAGTAGACTACCTATCTGGCCTGGCAGAGATTACTCCACAAATCAGCTGACACCTGTTTTTAATAAATAGCAAAGAGTACAGCCCTGTCAGAAACAAGGGGGTGAGAAGACAAAACAGCCATTAACCGAAAAAACGAAGAAGTGCTGATGTTGACATGTATCTATTAGGCAGTTCTCTGGCATGCAAGCCGGAAAAAAACTTTAGCTAATGAGTGTAATCTTCCACATGTCACTTCATTTTGTCCCAGAGGCAGAGGGGGGGTGGGGGAAAAGGAGGAGAAAAAAAAAACCCTAAGAAAATCAAAGAAACCTACGGAACCAGCCAGCATGAGGTAGAGCTCATTATGTTATTTAGTTTCTGCCCGGGGCAGGATAAAAACTGAAACAAGTAGTCCCCAGTCCCCCATTCTTGTTCTGCTTCTCTTCCTTCTTTGTCCTTATTTTGGTGTTCATTTCATTTTTCATCGTGCCCAATAATGCGTCATCTCTGTCGCCTTCCTTTTTTAATTCTATTTGGCGTCTCTGTTGGAACCCATCAAAGGGAAAAGAGGTTTGGAGCATATCAAACATGTTTTTTCAAGAGACTTCCTCAACCAACACTGGTACAGTGTCTGACTGCTGGTTGCTGGTGGGGATAGTTGCCCAAACAGGCACAGTCTCCTAATTGTAGACCATGAGGAACGCAGCCCCAGAATTGGTTGATGATTATTAGGGCAAAACTGCAGTGGCCTTTATCACAGAGACACATGAAATTGTCCTGGACTAATGTGATTCTTATGAGCTGAGTGCACTGTATTTTTATTAATATGTGTGAAGAAGAAGAGATACGTAGCTGGAACAGTGGTCACTCAATGATGGTAAATAGCCTTTAAACACTTATAAAAAGTAATTTGCTAAATTGCATCAAAGTTGGACCACACACTGAGTTTTCCAGCAAAACTGAAACTTTTATTACAGTAGTTCTACCCAGAGGTAGTCTTGCTAGACAACTCCCTACTTTGCTGAATTTGTAAATACAAAATGGCATGTAAGCTGTTTGGTATTCTGACTAAGGACATAACTGACAAACAAATATTTCAATGAGAGACCACTTTTCTAGAGACAAACTTTGTGCTTCTTGTAGACCTGATCAGCTAATGACTAATTATACACAACAAATCAAAAAAAAAACAAAAACCAGAACATCATGATGATCTTACAGGACTTATGATCAAGGCAGTTTACTTAAAACAAAAGGAATTTTGTGTCTGGTAAAGCCTATATTTGGAGAACTATCTGCAAAAAAAAAACAGCCAGTGAGATAACATCTATCCCAGCAAAACAAAATCTGTCTCTGTTTTGTTTTTTTTTCCCTCCTCCTCTCCTAAATAACATGTAATAATGCTGGGCGTAATTGAATAAAATCATTATTTTCTTTTTTTTTTCATAAATGCCATCCATGTAGGAGGTGCAGACTGCAGCCGAATGGGAGGAAGACTTCCGTGGGGGGGGTGGGAATGTTCATTATAAAGCTGTCCCCCACCCCCGTAGACTGAAAGCGTGCATTACCTTTAATGGATACCAGCTCTCCAATGGGATTCACAGCTCTGTAATTAGAATCTTTGCAATGAGGAAAAAGCTACCCTCTGCTGTCCTCAAATTGAGGTGTGCTGTGTTTTGGCCTCGGCTCAAATGAGCGCTGTACTTACTGACTTGTGTTTTGCCTAATTACAATCTTACAGAATACAATTATGCTTCTCTGTGTAGTGTATTTCAGGGCTGTAAAAGTGTGATTGGAGGCAGCAGCGTCTGGATCTGAAAATGTACTGATTACCATATATTTATTTGTACAGCTTTTTTTTAAATGGGCAGTTCAAAGTTGGAGATTGGTGTTGACTAAATTGACAGTAAGGTCCATCTGCTTTGTTTTAAACTTTGTGTAAAACAAAATTAAGCAAGATTTTTATGGCTCCTCCCAAAACTGTTAAGTTTCAGTTGCTGAAATTGTTCACAAATGAAACGATTAAGCATAAGAGCAAAAAAAGAGTATTGCCAGAATAACAAAAGTTGGAAACTGTGCATATCTTACCAGAAACCCCAAGAGCACAAACCTATGATGTCATCATGCTTATCTATCAGGCAATGACTAAACAATATTCAGCGGTGAAATTGTCTTTTTCCGGTATCACTCAAGCAACAGAAGAATGAAGTGGAACATCCAACCGCGCAAGAGAAACAGAGTAACAGCCCGGTAAACACTGGAAGAAGGACCAGCATGTAGAATCCAGTTTTCATGCCAAACAAGTCCATTGTGACGTGTGGGGAATGGGAATGTTTTGCTATTGTAGTTTGTGTTTGTAAACACAGGCGAAATGCAGGCATGCACCTGAGGCGCGGCTGCACAAAGCTCCGAGCAGCTGTTTGCATAAGACAAGGAAGATTCTTTCAAAATCTTATAGGAAACCAAAAAAGCAGAAAACCGTTTCAAATATTTGCCCCATGACTTACCACATCCCAAGATCAGTGACTTTTATCCATAGGTAGGATAACAGGTAAGGAGCAATGAGCCAATGCTAATGCAATGCTTTCTCTCAGTTTTTTTTTTCACAAGAGAGGTGGACATAAATCACTTACCACAAACTGACCCAACACATGCTGTATGTTAAGAAAAAAATGTTTCACAAGGAAATAAGCATGGCATCAATAAAATCCATGTTGTTCTTCATATTTGACCCTAGAGCAAGACAATATTTTTTAGTCAATATATATTTATGTGGAGTCTGTGGTCTTCATACAGTAAATAATAACTTGTCACATCATCAATGTCAAAAGGGGTCTCAATATAGCATGTGGATGATGAACTGTGTCATACGATAAATGATATTTGGTGGTGCAAAATGACGCTGGCAGAGGTGAGGAGAAAAAAAAGTGCCTTTCAAAGCATTTCAGTTGCTGTGGGCTTCTGAACTGGTTTGAACCAGTCTGACTTGTGCCCTTTGTCAGATAAATAGTGTGACAAAGCTTAAAACAGGCCACGCTCAAACAATGTTCTTTGTGTTGAAGTGGGACAGACACTGTCATCGTAACCATAATTATGATTTTCAGCTTTTTTTTTTTACTGGAAATTGAGCACAAGCGTAAAAATAAAAAGTGAAGACAATAAAACTCAGGCCAATGTCATATCTCTTCCGTTGCCAAGACCCACATCTTTCGAAGACATCCAATTTCAGGAAGACAAACAATGGGATATCTGCTTAAAACAATCACACACTAGCCACAAATGAATAGTTGTGTGGAAATGTAATGGCATCTATGGTGGCCCAAAAGTGCCATTTACAGTAGCCCAATAATTCAAATGTGCCCTTTTTATTACAGGTTTTTATCCACCAATTAAAAAAAAACAGTATTAAATTTTTTTCTGTGCCTTTGGACTACCAGACAGGCCTGACAGTTGGACACACTTTCATTCCTTCCATTTTGTGAGGTTTTTTTGTTGTTTTCAATAGCCTTTTGCCACCCCCTCTGTGTCTGCTTAGTGCCTTTGTTCAAAAGTAAGTCTATGAGCGAGCAGAAACTTTGAACTTGGCTTTATGGGAGTGTTTGGAGAGACAGCCTGCTTTGAGCACAAGGGTCTGCCCCAACTGACATTTCAGAGAGAAAAGAAAAGGTATCCGCCCCTCTCCAGGTTGACTGTAAAATGGATTTGAGGCATTCCTCTTTAAATGACTCCGAATCCAATCCTTCCATTAGGAACAATTATGGGATTTCAGTAAAATATTGCAATTGCAGCCATTCACTGCCCATTTCATCTCCTAACAGCAGCCACTCTGTTTTGACTGACATTTATATATTGCTCACATCTGGCCCTGTGACGGTTGTTGACTTTAATAAAATGTGTGACCATCACCCGTGAAGTCAGAATACATTTTGTTTGTGATTCAGGCCCGCCTTCAGTATGTTGCTCTCAAGGTTAAATATGCAGACTCACACTATGAATATCAAATACTTAACTTTTGTCCTTGACATTTTTTTATACACCACTAATATTTTTGGAGTTTGTAATGGGATTTAACATCTTGCACTCTTTCAAAAGCTCATAGGATGAAAGTGTGGGCTTATCATTTTTTTCAAAAACATAGCCTGCTGTGAAGGTCATTAACATGTGTACTGGGGTCAATGGTACATGGCACAGGGAATGTTTGGAGAGACAAAAAAATCCTCATTGTATGGCCTTATCTTGAAGAGCACGGAAAGGGTGACATCAATATGGTGCTTAAACTATGAGAAGTAAAAAAATGTTTATTCATGCACTGGTTACCTATTAAATAATTCTGAACACATTGTTTTCAAACTGTAGCTGTGGGATGGAGCCGCAATCACAACCCATTCAAATGTGTCCAAGGTATTCGGTGAGAATAAACTGTACTTGACTTGTCTCATATACATGCCACTATGCTCCTACAGTAGATGATTCATCAAGGTCAATCCTATTGAAGAAGTACGGTTGTAAATCTTCAACCAGAGTAAACTAGGAAGCTGCTCATGCCCTGTGCAATTTTAAGAAGAATGGGTGACCACACAGTGACCACTTGTGGGTGTTGCGAAATATAGTGTCTGTCTGCTGTAAATAAATTAAGATTGAAATAATATAGTGTTTGTTCAAGGTCTGATTTTGGCCAAAACAATATTTGCTCAAACTGGTTGCCAAACACTGGGATTATTCCCATAATGATCCTGGTGTTTTTTTTTTTTTTTTTACTATGTCAGTCATTAGCTCTAGCCACAATTTCACTATCATCAGTAGACTTTCAGGTCAAGATTTAACAGTATTGGTAAGGAGATACACGTTTATATTGGATTTTGTTTTCCATTGCAAATGGACTCGCCCTTTTAATAGTCCCATTGTCTTTGGGAGTGAAAACTAAAGAATAAAGGGAAAAGTGAGCAGTGGGTATTTTGAGCAAAGTTATTTGCAACAGTCTTGATGTTAAGATATATTCTGCGGTAAAACAAAACTTCCTTTTGTACTGTTGCATCAGAAATAAACCTTTGCTTTCAATTGTTAAGCCCATAGTCTTGAGATTGGACACTCTTAAAATTTGCTGTTGGGTCCCCATTCAGTGGCAAAGTTTATACAATTTTTCAAAGGGGAGATTAAAAAAAAGTGAGAGATATACAATGATGAATAAATATTTTTCTTTCCTCCTAGTCTGCCCCTTGGCAGTCATCCGTAATAAAAGACAAGATGATGGTCATGGTTTAATTCTCAGTTTTCTATTAAAAATCTAAAAAACAGTCTTCATTGCTCTTGGGAGGGTCACATTTAAATACTATTACTGACTTCTCAAGCTTTAACTTGGGGCATTTTGAACAGTGCTTACTTTTGCCACTGAGAATGACTGAGAAGCACTTGCAAAACTGCCCTGTGTAATTTCCACAAACCTCAGTGCCACTTGAGATGGAGGTGAATTCTCCATGACATCAGGGACGTCATTTCAGCAATGTGTTTGGGAGAGAGCTTGAGCTGGAATGCTGGGATGTCTTGTCTGCACTCCTAAGAGTGAAGAGAGGGAGAAGAGAGGGAGACACTGAAGGAATGAACGGATTCTGGCCTACACATTAATCTTGCAACAAGACTCATGTTACATATACTTGCCCTTTTTGAAAAGTGAAGTGCGTGCTTTCTGAATACACATGAGCTGTAGCTGCAGTAATACTTAAACACACACACACACACACACACACACACACACACACACACACACACACACACACACACACACACAGTGTATATAGGCATGTTCATGCATGCATATACATGTATTGTTAAAAAGTGTTGTTATTCTAATGATAATAATGAGAAAATGTATCTTTATACTAGACATAGGAATACCTTATCTTTTCTATATCAATCTGAAGCTGATGCTGTTGTCAATTTTTTTTTTATTTTCAATATATGTCTCTGCATTGTATGTATTATATTATTACCCTGTACCTGTAGGGCCATGCAACCAAGTAAAATAGTGTGACCTAAGAAAAAGGTAATTTCATCCAGCAATCACGTAAATCAACCCACACATCACCTGCATACTACTTTGTTAAGAGGTCAGTATATCTGTACTTCAAGTAGTGTACCTGCTTACAATGTAGGCAGCAGGAACTATGATTTTCAACACAATTCCACATTGCAAAGTTTTGACCTTCTTCTGCCCTTCTGAATTTCTAAAATATCAACCTCGTGTAGTTCTTTGGATGTGATTAATGTTTGGTTTAAAACCTCAAAACTATTTTGTACCGCAGTCTAATTTAACATATTACTAGATAAGAGAATCCAAGGGTATTACATTAAGGAAAGCAGGAAAGAAAACAAGACAGACATCCAATATAATAATCAGCAATGGTCAATCTGGCCTCCAATGTACAAAACAAAACAAAAGCTTATTGACACAACAGGCTTGAGAAATATACCCATTACAATGTAGTGACTGATTATGGACACAGCCAGCTGACTTTATATACAAAAGAGCACTTGTGGAAATGTGCAACGCAAAACTCTCCAAAGTATTTTAATACTGTTTTTTATGCCTTGCTCTCTCAATCTGTTTGGTTTTAAAAGGCCATAAAAGCACTCCTTTGAAAACATAAAGTAGAACAAGCCCTGTTTCCAGCATTATTGTAGAGGCCTCTCTTAAGCAGTGCAAAGAACTCCAGTTTGCCCTCTATATATACACTTTATGACTGTGTTGTACATTCCATTTATATTACATTATACTACTTGAAAGGTTATTAGCTCACTTGTACCCCCTGGTCTAATCTGAATAAAATGTAAACAATGATTTATGGTTCTATTATGGTTCAGCCATATATCAACAATTGAGGGAATAATGGGAAACACTGAAGACACCGGTGATGTTCATAAATCTTTGAACAACTAAATTAAGCTTAATCGCTATTCATTTTGTTGTCCCTTTGCACAATGCATAAAAATATTCAATACAGTTCTCTTCATTTTGATCACATTAAGTAAGAGTCAATCACTTGGGACTGTGTCTAGAGTTCAGAAATATGGCAGTTATTTGGAAATGTATAAATTGTGATTTTTTGAAGTGCGTGCACCTGGGCACATGGTTATTTCATTTACTCTGAAACAGCACCATTTCATATGAGAATAAACATTAATCAACAGTGTTCAGGTGAGTGAGAACAGACTGGGCAGTCTCACTACCTACCACAATAAAGACATGAGTGAATAAATCAATGAATAATAAAACACTGAACCAATCATTCCAGTACCTGTATGTCAACGCCTGAACTCATTACTTTCACAAGGATGCTTTCACTGCAGACAGTAGACTACATGGATTTGTTGTCCCTGTAGCAACCGATGGTCTTCTTTTAAGAATCCCATACCAAACAATTTATTTGTCAGTTTATTTTGTTTTGAAATGGGTGGTATTTTTGAGCAATCTGATTTGACTTTGTGTGCTTGTAAATTTACCCAATATGCAGTTACGTCTGAATATTAATTTCATTTTGCACTTCTGAGAGATGTAAAATGTGAAATACTTCCTAAACATACTCATACACTTCCAAAACTGCCTGCACGCATGCACACACACACACACACACACACGTAGCCGAATTGGCTGGATATGGTTGGCACACGGTCATCAAACAGCCCCAGTCTGCAGATAGGAGTGGAGGATGAAGTCCCTCAGGAAAAACGATAAAAAGGCATGTCTGGAGATAAGCACTCAGTCTCTCCTCTCAGCATTCCCTCTGACCTGTGTTCTTCGTGTGTGTGTGTGTGTGTGTGTGTGTGTGTGTGAAATGTATACACAGTCCATATGAATAATACACTCACATTTTTTAAATATTCTATTATTCTCACCCATCCTGAAGGCACTTGGAAGGACCTTGCCAACAGACGTAGAGAACAGATTAGGGGCTCTGGGGTCTAATGGCCTTATCATTTCTAAACATGCCATTGCATTGAATCCAGAGTGTTCTGGAACACGTTTCCTGAACATACACTGCAGGCTTCCCCTCTTATCCCCTCTGTTATGGATCAATAAGCAGGGGGAGATAAAAAATGAGCCACATCTTTGAAAGGAACAGCAAAGTCTCTCTGTCGCAGCATATATGAAGAATAAGCACATCCATAACTTATTAAAGGGCTGAACCCATTCAAAACTAGCGGTAAGGAGCAGGCTTCTTAACCTGAAGATTGCCCATGCAATTCCCAGGTTGGGCCACTGCTGTCACATCCTTGAGCTAAGCACTTAACCCCAAATTGCTTCTGTACATATACAGCTGTATACATGGACGCTGCGCAAGTTCTTCTGGATAACGGCGTCTGCTAAGCAAATAATGTAACGCGGCGGCCCTGCATTTAACAAAGGGGTTGGCGCAGCCTGAGGAAAGAGCAGAAATAGCATGATGCTGTCATACAGCCATTAAACTCTTTTCATTTGAGCTCTTTTTATTTTGCATGACCAACTCCCCTAACCGCAACATCACCATAAAAACATTTATTTTCAGGCATAATTAAAATGCAAACATGCAAGAAAAAGATAATAAATAAATAGATTTATGGGTAAATAAATTCTTTTTCACAACCAACTGTAATTCCCTGACTCTTGTCTTTTCAAAATAGGTTGATCCTTTTTTGGTTTGGTTGTATTTTCTGTGTGTTATAATATCCCTTTCGATGCTCATATTTTCTTTTCTTAACCAATGCAGACATTAATGTCAACATCACAAGTAGCAGACAAAAATAAAAACACTCAAGTGTAGGCCAGCTTCAAAATTAAAATTAAACTTTTGCTGAAGCATTTTGCCATTTTGTTTACTTTGCCTTACTTAAAACAAAATAAATGAGATTAAAAATGAAATATGTTTCACAAGCTAAATGTATCAACTAAACTTTGTTTATGAATTACTTATAGCCTCAACCGGAGAGCTTGGCATGTTTATACACCAAAATAACACATTGTGACATATTTAGCATTCCAAATGTAGCCCCTGTATGCCCTTAGACTCACCTCTATATAACATTGGGGCGGGAATGTAATTCTACTCATATAATGGCACAATTTTCAAAAGTTAATGAAAAACAAGGCATCTTTTAAACATTGTTAACCTCAATGGATGAAGACATGAGCCACACAGACAAACGATAAAGAGGAACACAGTGCTTCTTTGTTCCCCGGGAAAATATCCTCTTTTGTTGAAACCATTGAATTCATTGAATCTTGCTGGTTTGTTGATTCAAAAAAAAAGTATGTGCTTCTTGCCACATATCTGTACAAGTCAATACTGTGATTATTCATTTTTGTTGTCCGTACTGAAGTCCCTTTCTTTGAGAAACAAAGATGCTAAACCAGCACATTGAAAGGGTAAATAGATGACTATTATGGGATATATTACTCAGTTGAAACTTCCGTAAATGCTAACAAAGCATTAAATATGTACTAATAATTTCTGTGTATAACATGGGAACAATAGATATAAAATGGTAGAAACTGGTAGAAATTGTGCTGAAATGACTGATTGTATGCTTTTTAATCACATTTACCAGTGGCTGTTGTGAGGTAACTGAGTGACGTGCATTTTCATGCATTCTGTATGGCTTGAGATTAAAGAATGTCTGACTATAGCGCAGTATCAGAATGTCCTGTGGCCACAAACGTCCCACTGCAACTCTGAAATCAATGTTGCATGAATGATAACGCCGAGGGGCTACGTCGTTAGTCTCTGTAACCTGAGAGCGTGGCCGCCAGCGTGTTGCCTTTTTTCATTATGAAAGCCAAGGGCTTTATCATCGCCGGACGGAGTCGTTCACCTCCGTCCTTGGAAAAATTAATGAATCACAGACAAGTATGCTGAATTATCAGGCCCACTGGTGCCATTTGCTGGAGCACTGAGCTGGTGTCTGACAGTGTGTCTTGTTTTCACGGCCTTCGGAGTGACGGGCTCCAAACGGCTGTCTCTGAGAGCGCCTGCTCCGATAAGGGAACCCCCACACCCCTCACCCCTCACCCCACCCCTTTAGAGACCCTCAGAGATTAACCCTGCAAGACCTGACAGCCTAACTGTGCTGTTACACAGGGTGGTTAAGAGAGGTGGTTAGGGAGCTACAAATAAGGAAGGCAGGGAACTGAACTCTAATTGGTAACTTAGCAAGGGCTTTGGTAGCAGTACAAGTACTTTATTAATATGCTGATTTTCACTTTTTGGCGACTGCTTTCTTGCAGGGCATTATAGAAAAATCAGATTTATAGCTCAAATGGATACATTGCTGTAAATTGTAACATTAGCAAATATTGAACTAAGATTCATTTAATGACACAGATGAAAATAAGTTGCTGAGTAAATAACGTGATTTAAGCAAAACAAGACCAGTCTAAAGGTATGCTGAATTAGCAGCACCAAAGGAATGAGGTTTTGATTCATGCTGTAATCTGTATACATACCAGAAACCATAGTAGAGGTCACATACTGAGGGCTGGGTATTTCACACTAGAGGGCAAAAGAAATTACTCACCATATATTACTGTGAACCTTTATCTAACCAGGAATGTCAACTGAGAGCTCATGCCTCACTTTCAGTGACAACCCAGGGAAACAAGGTCGGAAGGCAATGCAAGGGACTGTGCAGCCATCTAGTACATTTCCAAATGTCGAGAGCCAGTTTGGGAATTTTACCAGGACACCAAGATTAACACACCTACTCTTTGTGCTCTGAGTGCCAGGGGATCTTTAATGAGAGCAGTGATTCAGGACCTCAGTTTAACTTCTCATGGAAAGGATGGCATCTCCTATAGCACAGTTTCCCCATCACTGCACTTCACTGCATTCATTTTCTGCATGGTCTACAAGCAAGACTGCCTCGATCTGGCACACCAATACCACCTCTAGAGGCAGTAACCTGGGTTTTCCCAGGAGGTCACCCATCCAGGTACTAGCTAACCAACCAATCAGCATACCTATAGCCTTACATGAGATTAGAGTAGACTTAAGAATTTGAAGGCATATGTAAACAGGATAAATAATTTTGTCACAGAAGCAGTGTGAAAGAGTGGTTTGAGGAGGAGAGAACTGGGGTTATGAGCTGGCTATCACAGACACAGAATTTAAATCCTATGAAGAACATTTTGGACCAAGCAGAAATTAATATGCAGGGGTATGTAAACAGACAACAATACGGTAGATAGATATGACACCATCTTTAAAGCCAAAGGACATGCTCAAGAAATTCAGCTATTGATTTGTTGTATGTATGTTGTATGTATGTTACCATGCATAGTAACATAGTCAAGTTATTCAGTTATTTTCCTGGGGAGCAAGTGTTTTGGGCTGTTACTGAATCAGGTAGAAATAGAACACCTAGAGAAGATTACTGAAAGAAAAACAAACTGAAACCTTTACATAAGACAAATGTGCACCCCCGCCAATCCATCCCCAAAAAAATCTATAGTAAAACAATAGAGATGCAAAGTGAACTTTAAGATGCCCTGTGGGGCTTGCCCTCTGAACTCTGCTGAAAGGAGTGTTTAGAATGTGGCTAAGGTTTCTGTCATTCCAAGCATACTCTCACATTAGAGACATCCATTATGCCAAGCACCTTGTCACCTGCTGCAAAAGACGTAACAATCAAAGGTAACTGCTCAGGTCAAATATCATTTCAATAGACTTTAAACATGCCACAGACTGAAAAGAAACAGCTTGGAAACATGCATATGGATGAACTAAAGGACTTTTCTCTTTAAATTAGAGCTTTTTGTTGTAATTCACACCACAATGATTTCTCTTTCATAAAACACAGCAAGATTTTCCTGCCCTGAAATTATTATGAAACATCCACCCAGACAGCTAAGTGGGAATTTCGTCTAAATTTAAATGAGTAATGACATTATAAATGGAAGAACCTAATTAAGCCATTTGAGAGCTTTTTTACAACCTAGCAATACCAGACATTTGGGGCCAAACTTCCATAAGCAATCACCCACCTAACCCCATTAATCTCAGAAGGAAGTAATTACAAGCGTAAAATGAAGTTAAAACAGTTGATATTAGATCAGAATCAAGCACACATCCAGACACAATCAGAACATTTGGTGGGAAAGTCAAAAGGTTTAAAAATAAAAGCACTGATTATCTTTTGCTTTATAAACACTTTTTGCCTACGGTCTGACAACTGCACTTCATGTGCCTAGGTATGCTGTATGTAAAAATCTCACTCATGCAATGAAATGTCACCTGAGATTCCCACAGTTTGATCGGTGAATCTAAGCTGAATGTCCGAGATGAATTAATATGCCCACAGACCTGTTTATTAAAGAAATCACACTGGCAGGGCTTTCAGAGAATGTGTCACCCTGTGCATATAAGTTACCATGACAATTAATCATTATGCTACTGTACAGAGGACACAGCATTAGTCATCTTTAATACATTCTTCCAAGTCATTTAGCCACACCAGGACTTCAAAGGTATTACGTCAGTGTAAATAGTAAATAGCAATTAATATCAAGCAGATAAGACAGCCAGACAAACAACTTACTAATATTTTCTCTTTTTTAAGTTTCTTGGTTTCTTTTTTATTCAAGATCTCAATACAACAATCACAAGAAGAGTTTTAGAATAGAACGTTTAAAATATTTTTCATCTGATGCTGTCACCTGAATAAAAGATTCCTTTCTAGGACCAAAAGGCCTCACACTTGCACTCCACTTTTAGATAAAATTAAACTCCAGTTTTGAAAAGGCATTGCTTCACACAAATGGTTAAACAGAAAAGTGTCAACCATGTAATCATAAAACTATCTTGCCCAGACCTTCAAAGGAAGTCATTTTTGGTATCAAAGGGATTCATCTCCTATCCTCTCAAACCACAACCTGTTGGTTGGAATTGCAAAAACTATCATTTCCTCTTTCTCTCTCCCCCCCTTCCCCATCCCCCACCTCTTATGTATAATAAAATACAAAACCATTCATTTTTCTTTTCATTACAAATCCACATCCCCTGTATTTGCCACATTCAAAAGCCATTATAATTAATGTAGTTTAAGCAAATTCACTCATCCATATAATTCTACATCACAGCCCTGCATCATGGCATTGTCACAGAGCCACTGAGCCCTGCTCACAGAATGAGCCATGGCATTCAGTGTGATGCCATTCCAATAATCTGCTCAGCAATTGATTAACATCTGAGACATTTGCATAAAACCGATGGATGTGCATTGCTAACCCATAGTTTCAAATGTACACATTTGTGGGGGGGTGTTTTGCCCTTAATATTGATTAACAATTTTAATAAAATGTTACTTCTTTTAGCTAGCAAACTCCAGTGACATTGTGCAACATGAAACACTTGTTTATACATTTTAAAAAGGATGAACATTTATATAAAATTGCATAAGGACAAAGCACATTTTGATATACACAGCCTTTGAAATGCACACAATCCCCAAAAATGTTTTTTCTTGCTTGAAACAGGTGTACGCACTTTCTCACTAACACATTAGGGTCCCTCCCTTCTCTGAGAGAGACAGACAGACAGAGACAGACAGACAGACAGACAGACAGACAGAGGGGCGAAAGAAGAACTCTCAAGGAAGAAAGAAAAATAAGACATAAAGAGGGAGAGTTTGTGTGAAAATAGTATCTAACAGAATGGAGGCATCCAGGCTGACAGGGGCCTTGCCGTTTAAGCAGTGCAGGTCTGCGGCAGGGCAGACAGCTCCAGCTGGAGATCAAAGGCGGTTGTCTCCTGCACAGAGGAGTGGCAGCTGTTTCCTCTCCTGTCCCGGCACGCTTGATAATTGCACGGAGCTGTCGGCCCCAGCCGTGAACCCCCACCCCCACCACACCCCCGACATTAAAGTGCAGCCCCTGGTGGGGTGCATGGCCGTGGCTTCCCTTAAAGTCTCACACGCTGCGGCCCGGTTCGGGGGCCCGGAGCGGCGGCTCAGAGGGGGCGTCCGCTGTTATCGCGGGTCACGCCGCATTCCAGCCTTTGCCTTGCCCGGGCCTTTCCCAGCTGCGGCGGCCGTCTGGCCCCCTTGTCATTACAGGTAGACTGGAAAGGACTGGAATTACTCCAGGGCGCAGCGGGCCTAATGACAGGGCAGGCTGCTGCTAGTGCTGCTGGTGTTTCGCGTTCCATACACAGGCTATGTCAGGCTCTGCCCCCCCAACACTCTGTGGGAGGGCTCAGCGGCAGGGTCATCTGGCCCTGGTCAGGTGACTGTCCTGCCGGGCTTCACCGCCTGGTCAGGGCGGATGGGAAACTCAAACACATGATGCCTCTGAGTGGCTCACTTGGCTGGAGATTCTGCTGAGCTATCACCACAGCCCACAGTCCTGTTCTCACTGCTAACGCAACTCTTGCAGAATTTCAGTCTGTTGCTACTTCTAAACGAACAATCCTGTTACAAGCGTGCGGGCTCACTCTGTGTCCTGTGGACAGCCCTTTTCACAACGATTGCAGTTTGGTTCTGCATCATTGCAGCATGTTAGCTCTTTAAAATCTTTTGGATTTGTTGTTCCTTTCAAGTGCGCTTCCAGATTGTTACCCTAAGTCTATCTCTCCACATAAGCCTGTTTGTTTTCTTTTGCCTTTTTGAGCACTTCTCCTCTCTTTTCCCTGATGTGAAAAATAAACATCAATTGGACGCGTTTAAATTCGGATGTTTGCTGATGATCAGGAGTTCATGTAAGTGCACGGCCATAATCTTACATGAATATTCGGCCAATGACTGAACCGCGTGAAAGCTCAGCTAATTTAGACCACCCGCAGAAAGGCCTAGAAGTGTTCATTACCTGGGGGAAAAAGCCCCTTTTCCAAATTTGATGGTAAAGAGGTGTCGGAATCCACACCTCTGAAAATCTATTTACCTGCTACTTGGGCCTTAATGGATGTATGTGTACGGATTGGGCAAAGGCGCCGTATGAGGTCACCTATCACACTCAGACTGCGCCGTTGGCTCGGCGTTGTCGGTATTCCATAAGGAGAGCGTTGTTTCCTGAGGTCTATGTTTCCAACCGCGTACCTTGTTAAACTTCTGACAGCCGTCGTAAACTGACTGCGCAATTCGGTGAATGAAACTCGCAGTTTAACCGTTTGACTCCTGCGCTCCTTGCCAGATTCGACGCAGCTGTCGCCCGACGTGTGCTCGGCGACAAAGGGCCTGTTCAGCTCTCCCTCCTCTAACCCCGCCCCGTTCCCCTTACCTCTCCCACCGACTCGACTGGAATTTGTGCATGCAGTGCACAGACTGGAAGGTGGCCGTTGCAGAAATTGTGCTGTAAACCCTCTGTTACCATGCTTACTGTACCATTAATCTGATCAAGGTTTAAGCCCAAGTGTCTCATCCCTCACACACCGTGCACTGAGGCTGTGCAAACAGAGCAGGTCTGCGAGTGACAGGCCTCTTCAACCTGCAAAAAGATCATTTATGGTAGCTGTGACTGTCACATTGTACAGCCAACTCACACAGCACGCACAGTTATGCAGCGGCCCCATGGGTTGGTCTGCAAGGCTACTGATGGATTCCTGATATGGTAGGACAGAAATCACCAAGCAGCTCTGCTGAAACCACACCAAGCCGGGCAATTGTGCAGAAAGGAAATAGTCATATGGCTGTATTCCTTTATAGCCAACGGTGTAGAGGACTGTATTTCATTAAAAACACACAGTGTGGGAGGCAGTGAGAGGGGATCGTGTTCGGGATTATGGGCACACAGAAAGCCTCTCACAAATGATGCAAAAAAAGGGCAAGGATATAATGTTTATATTCTTTCTCTCTTGTTCTTTTTTACAGTATTCCTACACAAACCAGGAGCTTTACAGAGGAAGGTCTGATGCAATCATACACTGACCATAAGCATCACCACTCCCATTTAAATAGCTGTGTGTGAGAGCCAAAACAGCCTTCAGAGAGTAATCAAAATGCTCTCTACAGGTCTGAGAAAAATATTATGGTCCATGAGCAAATTGCTAGACAAAAAGGGCAAACTCTCAGCAAAGCTCATGTAAGTGAACATATTTAGTCCTACTACGTTTCCATATGTACTTACAACAAGGAATGCTACCATGACGTGTAACTATTTTACATTTCCTAAGGCCTGAATATGTCATTCATGGCAGCTTATTAGGAGAATTGGTTTGTAATGCTTTATGGGGCCAGTGGAAGTGGTCTTAAGTTCATTACAGTTGTGTCAATGCGGACACAGACAAAATGCAACTGTGTATACATGAAAATTTGTCAGTCTTTCATAAATGCAGATAGATGAGAGCATCTGACCAGTAACTGGTGTTCAAACTTTTTGACAACAAAATTCAATGCTCATGCATTCCATATATGTGTGACACATCAGATTTTTCCCATTTTAACTTAAGTTGTTGTCTCATGGCTCATGTTATTGTATCCCCATAAAGTGCCTGGATGTGGCCTGGAAGCTCTGGACTCACTCATGTGTTCAGCCTGTGCTCGTGCACATTAAGATGGCAACAACACGGTTCCCCCTCAGGCAAAACATGCTGCCCCCATTTTTGCTGTACTTCCTGCATGTAAATAAGACAGGAGGTATAACATGTTAACCTGTAGTTCAGTGGCAGCGAGCCCGGGTCCTGGGGTGAATTATCATGCTACATTAATGCAGGTGATAAGTTAATGAAGGCTGTCTGCAATACTACCTAGAGAAATACTATAATGGTCAATTGCATTAATGTTGGTTAATAAATGATATAATTAGGGAATTAAGAGTTGTGCTGAATAACAAACCATTAACTTCTCTGGCAATCCAGGACCAACGTTAGCTACCCTGCTGTCTTCAATCACCATGGGTTAAATATGATACTAATACAGACTACAGGTGAATTGTTATACTGAATTTGAAACCCTTTTAAGGAGGTCTACCCCATTTGAAATCTCTTTGAGGTAACTGCTTAGATCACACGAAACATAATCAGATGACAGAGACTGTAAACATACACCTGCCCTCTATTTAGCATTGGCCATTATGCACATGACCGAATGCAACATGATTGGTATTTGTTTCATATTGTAAATGGGGAATCATGCTGTGTTGGTTATTTAGCTCTGCTGATACAGAATAGTCAGAAGAGATGGTGATAGCATTCCTTTTAAAAGTTTGTTTTCTTTTTGAGATGACATTATTTAATCTCCATCACTTGGTCACTCATCAGGGGGTGAAACCTGGCCATGTGACTCAATGCATATATATTTTATATGAGTTTTTTCCCCTTTGACTGCATCTGATTGGTTCTGACAGAATTGTTCTCTCTTTTAGGAACTGACTTTAATATGGAGGACTGTTGAGTTTCCAGAGCCCTGATTGGGTAATTGTTACCTGTCAGCCTCTAATTGGTCGCGGGCCACAGTGCATTTGGATGAAGCCTGCGAAGCTCATCAGCAACTGGAAATAACGGAGGGCAAAAAATACATTTTTCCCCCCTCTTTTCAAAAATCCTTTCTTCTCAAGACTGCGGAAATAAAACAAGATGCCGACGATATGTCAAACTGACGACTCAGCAGAAGAGAGTTATAATTTAGCCTTTCTGAGCGGGCCTTATAGGAGCGTCTCCTGCACTTTACCAAAGAAAGCCAAAACCGCCCTGGAGTGACTGCAGTCCTCGCAGACCCGGCGTGGCTAATTATGGGCCAGGAAGATTGCAGGGTCTGAAGTGAAACCCAGCGGCTGGCCAAGATTACAGCCCTCCATCTGTGCAGAGGCGGAGACAGAGAGATGGGGGGGAAAAAAATCATACGGCGCACACTGTATTTTAAATTTTTCTTTGCCGGGACGTTTAAGATCTCACCCGGCTCTCTGTCTCTGTCCTCCACCAACGCCAGAGTTAGAGAGCACTACATCAAATTCACACCCTATATTTAGGGCGAATGGGGAGGGGGGGTGGGTCAGACGTGCTGTATCTGTACATGTAATCTAAAAGAATAATTGCGGATATGAATATTCCACATTCAGATGAACATGGTCTTACTAAAACTGAGCTACATGACCCGCTATGGGGTTGAAAGTAATAAAATTTTTTCAAGCCAATTGATCTCTGATGATTGGAGGGATTTGGTAAGGGCCAGGTTTAGAAATACATGGATTTTTTCGAAGCCCCCATGCACTACTTTAAAGTATTCACACTGTTAAAAAAATGTGGTGCACTCATTGTGGGAGACTGAAAGTAGGCCAGCTGAGGTTTAGTTTTTGAGTGCAGCATGTCCAACTGTGAGGAAAGCCAGCACTCTGACTGTGAGTGCTGTCCATGGATTCCATTGATTGAGTTCATTTCCCACATTTTTGGGTTACACACCAAGTTTTCATGAATGGGGTTTGCTACTGCATCACACAAAAGCCTTTCAGTTGTCTGCTATGAAGTGAGAGACTGGTTTCATACTCTCCTCTTTGGTAGAATCATTATTAACCCCTCCACCTAATCTCATTCCTTACCTGAATACTATCCTACTTCTGGGGTGAGTAGTGCTTATGGAGCAAACGCAACTCTTAACTCCTGGGGGAGCTTCCATTTATTTCTCATATGATTATTTCAGGGATGGAAATTAATCCTACTGTGTGCAGCATTGATCACACAAGAAAGTCCCAGAAAAGGGAAACTTTTTTTTTGGCTGTTTCAATGGCAAACATACTATTAAAAGGCCCCACACACTGACACAGCAATGAACCACCTGCCAGAAGTAACAGACCATTACTGCAGACCACAGGCCTTTGTTTCCTCTGGTAGGAACACGTGATAGGTGCACTTTACCCAATGTTTTCTGACTCTTCACATGATGTCCGTGCAGACGAAAAGGTCAGAACAAATGGAACGTTGTGTCGGAAAATCAGATTGGAGAGTTGTAAAACCAGATTTCCGGTAATGCCCCCCAACCAACACGACCATCGTGTTTTCTTTTTTCCGCTTTAAATGTCATTTGAGGAGCCGCACCCCCGCCCCCAACCCCCTAACCCCCGAGGACAGACTCACAGACAGGGTAATGAGGGAGGCGAGGGAGGTCGACGCCCCCCTGGGCTCTGACAGTGTGACGCCCGCTCGTCTGTACCGGCCGCTTGCCCTGTTGTCTTCAGGCGACATGATGGCACTGGCGCACTGAGCCGGCCCCTGCCTGATTTAGGACAGACCTCGGTGGGTGTGTTCACTGCACCTGGCTGACTCACACACACACAGTATAATTTAGACGATTCCCATCTGTTCCCGCGACGACACTGACTCACGACAGCGGCGCATTACACATAGTGGCCTCGGGATTCACAATGAACGTTAACAGATGGCCCAGTCAGTTCTTTTTTTATACAAATCAGTGTAATGAGATTAAAAAAAAATTAATTAATTTAGAGAAAAAGATAACAAAATATTGGAGCGTGACTGTATTTCACCTCACATTTGAACCAAGAACTGAAAAATAGGGCAGTCCAAGGGTAGTTCTCCTGTAGTGGCCTTGTTCGGTTCTTTTGCTGTTTTAAGACACCTCCCCTGTCAACATCTGCGTTCAGACATGCTGCCTGGCCATTCATCTTGATAATCTCTGCAATTTATTGCACTGCTTACTCCATTAAGTCCGTGCATTCTGTGCGCACATTTTTGCTGTAGTTGAAAAGCTGGTGATTTGGAGAGTGAGACTCAGTGGGCCTCTGATGGGTGGTACTGTCAATCACTTACTTAATCATAATAAACCAATCACAACACTGTGCTCTCGACAACAAAACACGCCGCTTGTCTCAAATCAGAGTCAACGAGCGTCCAAGATAGGCTCTGTCTGTGACGTCTTTCATGCATTGCTCTGAGGTCCATGCTTTTGTACACAGTTCTCAGGTTCTGTTTACTGTGGCTTTTCCCATAATTCTTGTTTTGCTATGTTCTTCCTGCCTCTGGTTCCATTTCCTTCCAAAAAGCTTTTTATTTAATCCCTGAGCAATGCTGGAAAATTATAAACAGGAACAGAGACGACACACAAATAACAAATTATATCTTGAGACTTTGCCCTCGTGCAGTATGGAGAGTTAGAAGGACTAATGCATTATTTTCCCTGTGGTGATATTTGCTTGTATGGAAATGATAATATCACAACAAATTGTCCCTAGTACTGAATGAAAAATAGCACTTCATTTGCTGTGGTACTGGATGAAAACGGATGTTTAAGGCAATGTGTTAGACAGTGATCAACACATGTTGCTTGAGAACAATACATTTCCTTTAATGTGCATCACAGCCAATGAAATGCTTTTTTATGACTATGAAGGACACAAACCTAACATTCCTTGGTTATATTTACAAAATTCAAAGCCAGTTGGATTTGGTGGGTTGCGTGTAAATGTTGTGAGTTTGGGAAATCACAGGACAGTAACTTCTTAAGACCTTCAAAACAGAACAGAATGTACTACTCCAAGCGCTATCTGCACAAAATATGGCAAGATTTGTCATTGAATGTAGCACTGGAATGCATTTCTTTGTTTTTAGTAACCAGATCTGTTTAATTTATGAATCAGAGACACGGGAGACAGCTTGCAGTTACCCTCCTTTATCAGGGCAGGCTAGCACTGGGCTCCACAGTTTCCAGTTATCTCTTAACCCCCCAACACAGGAGCTGACACAAGCAGGGAAGCACGATGGAGTCCGGGCCCCTGCATTCTGCTCCGTCTGATCCACTCGTTCTGCTATGCCCCTAAGCACATCCCAGTCACAGCTAATCCCATTCTCCTAAATGGACGCTGGTCTCTTTGGCTTAATTCTCGTGTTTTTTGGTGTGTTTTTATCTGTGTGAAAAGACTCAGCTCCTTACCGTGAACACAAACAAACAAACGTAGACACTCCCTGGAATTACCGTTCACTCTGTGGGGCAGGTTGGCAACCGCCCCTCCTGGAAGGACATAGCTAAGAGGATTGAGATTAATTTGCCAGAGGGGGTCGACCATGAAAGTCTCATCAGCTCAATGTCAGGCGGCCTTCTGCTGATCAGCTGAGTGCACTGAAGGGAGAATTCGGGGAAGGGGGTAAACTTGGGTAGGAGGGGGCACATATTCCCCCATGTCCTGTCCTGGGTCTGTCCCCTCTCCCCCATGCTGGAAATTGGCTCTTCATGATCACTTGTGTGAAGTTTGCAGGAAAAGGCAACCTTGATGTGTAGCAGTTTGTATCTCTTATTGTAGCTAGGTGTTTTGTGAAAGGGGCACAGGCAGCTTGTAAAAACCTGGAAAAGAAAAAAAATCTGTTTGAAAACATGGCACTCTAAAAGGAACACATTGTGAAATCTGCTGCTTAACAGATCTCACTCATTATATTGCCATTTAACAGTGAAGTGTAAGTGCTTTTTAAAGATCGTTGTGACGTTTTAACGGTGAAAGAGCCATGTTGTGAAACAATTTAAGGATAATTGGATGTGCACTTTTGGCCCCTGTGTTACAGTTTGTCTACAAGGCGAAGCCAACATGGAGGGGTCAAGAGGTCTCCAAACAATTGCTCAGTCAGACACAAACATGCCATGATTTGTGCACTCAACCTCTATTTGACACATTGGCTGGAAAAGGGAAAAAAAAACCTCAGCTCAGCTGCAGTCAATGACCGTCTCTGGAATGTTTTGTCAGCATAATGGACTATTAAACCCTTCTACGTCTCTTGTTTCGCTCCGAGATTATTGTCTTAGGTGAAGGATTTTCGGGAGACAGGTTTAATCTCCTGAGACGATGGGAAGTCACTTTGTGGTTGCCAAGCGATGGTATCCAGGAAGAGATGAATCTGGCCTGGGGTGATGCAGCGCCGTTGAGACAGAGGCGCTGTCTGTCTGCCCCGAACTTTAGAGCCTGCACCTCAACAATAGTGTAAGTGTCACGGAGGAAATGTGGGTGGTGGTTTGCAGTGCCTTCTGGGTAAGCAGAAGACAAAACTCAGGATGTGCACAGGACGGGGAAGGGTCAGTAACAGATGAGGCAATTTAGCATCACAGAGGGCAAGGGAAGTTCATCACAAATGTATTATTTTGTCACACAGCCAGAAACTTTTACTTAGCCGACCCACCAAGATATAAAATACAGTTGCTTCCTCATCTACAGGATGGAGCTGAACATTTTATGCATTCTTATTGTGAAACCTTAAAATGTTACAGAGGGCACAGAAAATAGGTTGTAAATTTTTAACGTTCTACTCTAAATATCTTCTAACGCATTTGTGTATTTTAAAATATGCAAGCCTTTAAAAAATACACAAGCGTATGATCGTAAGGATCTCCTGCATAACACCACGTTAGTCAATTAATGTTTCTTTTCAAGTTTGGAGTTGCCGTAGAAACCCTGTCATATCAATACTGCCTGTTCAATGCTCATGTTCTCCCTGGTGAGCTTATGGTATGGTGAAGAATGATGCATTATGTGCCTGGTATGCAGTTGAACCACCCAGTGGAAACCTGAGCGCCAGGGATGAGGGTAACCAGATGGCCCTCCACCAGTCATGTGATGTGATGGCAAATGACAAAGACAAATGCGTGGGGCTGAATGGTTCCTCTCCACCGCACAACATTAGAGCACAGACAAGCGGAGGAGAATGAGCGATTGCCGGGCCCGGGGAAGAGGAAACGTTAAGCCCCTTAGATGGACACAGTCTCGTCATCCTTCACGTCATCGGCGCCACTCGATCGGGTTCCCACACACACGGGTAAGAGCTAGCTGCATTCGCCAGGGTGTGATGACCTCCTTTCTTCAAGACAGCAGAGAGCCGGCCAATGGGGTGCTGAAGAACGATCTGCAGTTCCGCCCCTTCTTTCTGTCAAGTTCTGGTCAAGCACATCCTACACATCAAGCCGTGCCCTGCCCCTGCACAGAAGTCTGCTGTTATCCTGTGCTGGAAATGGTTTTTGTCTGTTTCATCCAGCTCCCTCCCTACTCCTCCGTTACTTAATGACCTGTTGACAGTTGCTGTCCTATGGTTACTGCGATGTCAATACAGTCTCGCCCTTGTGAGTAGGCCCACTACAAGGTTAAGCAAAGCTATAGTTCTGAATTGGTCCAGTAAAAGGTTATGCAAAGCTATAGTACTTGGGACTTGTGTCTTGTGTTCATTCCATAGCCTTTATGATTAGAGTGAACCCTGTAAGGCTTGGACTTATCGGTGAGTTACTGCCATGAAACCTTTAATAAGTGCAGGGTTTATGATGCTGGATTAAAATGCTCTGAGGACATGTTTATGACACACAATCAGGTCTGTCATGACAGTGTTATCATGTCACATTGATATGCTAGTAGTAGGTTGATATTTTTTTATCTTAGCTGAATTAAATACGTAATACAAAATGAAACCCCCCAGTAAGACTGTTTAGTTGGTCATAGTCAGCATAGGCCACATAGATGGCTTTTACATGGTTGATTTATGTCCAACCTATCATTTAACTTATTCCAATTATAGAAGAAACCCAGACTTTGCCTTTATCCTTGCAGATATGTGAGATGGAAGAGACCTCCACTTACTTTTTTAAACATTTCCAAACAGGCTTTTTCCCTGTACACTGTGGTAATGAATGTCACGATTATTGATCAAAGAAATTACCAAACAAAAGACAGAGAAATGGAACATTATTCATTTCTGCTGAGGCACTATCTGAGAAATGGACCATAAACCTGGAGAGAGCCATCCTGCCTCCAGGATTTTTGTCTGAGATTTCACCAGCAGCCCTGTTTATGTCACATGACGGACTTACCTTTGGACCTATAAATGCTTCTCAAAACTCCTCCAAGAGGAAAGTGCTACTAAAAAAAGATCTCCCCAGATAAATCCAGCACCATATTACATGAAAACTGCTTTTTCCCTTTAAGATAGCTGGGTGGGTTTTGATTGAATCAAGAGGTCAGCGCATTATGATAAAATGCCAGATTAATCCTGGACAGTTTGAGTTTTCTTGATTGAATAGCACTTTCCCCCGGGACAGCTTGGCAGGTTTGATTGAATCCAGGGGTTACTCTTCTGGAGCTCTGACTCACAACCTTATGTTCGATCAGATAACCAAAGCCTTTCCCTGCTACAGCTCCGGCTCAAAGCTCCAGATAATGCTTCCCTGTAACTAAAACCGCCTGCTCTTTGGGCCTCCCGACCCGGCCCAGAGAGGCCCACTGGAACCCTCTCACCGCCCCTCCACTTGTGATCACAGCGCGACACAAAAGGGGCTGGAAAAGAGAGGCAGAAAATATCAGCTGGGGCACTTTTACAAGGACTCCCATCGTAACCTGAGCCCAGAGTCACTTCTAACGCCTCTGGAGTAAAGGACACACGCACACAGATACAAATACACACAGGAAACCTTACGCTGACTCGTTCTGACGTGGTCGGGTCGGGTTCAGAGTGCAGAGGGAGAAGGGTTCGGCCGGGCGCACATGCGTATGAGGAGGCGTTGCCGGGACGCCGTGTTCTCAGAAAGGCGGCACGACGCTCGGACGCCTCATCGACCTTTCTGGGGCCCGAGGAGCATGATGCAGAACAGATGAGTCAAATTACGTTTACATGCTTATTATCTGTCTGGAAAGGAAAACACCTCTGAGCACTCCCGGCTCGGTATTAATCAAAAACATCCACGCGAAGCAAAGCTGGGAGGGGGAAGGAGTGAGCATAATGCGTGTTAAAACTGTTTTTCAACATAATAAAGAGGCCTTGAGGTTTGGTTTGGTTTGAAACGGCTGGCTGGGGGATCCAGACTGCGTTTAAAAACCGGCGAGCCCAGCGACTGTGCCCCGCTGCGCTTAGCGTCACCAGCGGCGCCCGAAAATGCTTTCATTCCCTACCTCAGAGATAAAGGCGGCCCTTCAGACAGGGAAGGTGGAAAACATTCAAACAGCTCAGACTGCTCTGTGGAGGCCAGACACCCATTCATTGAGAGGGGTGGTAACAATTCTCTCTGAGGGCAGCAGTGTGGCACAGAGGTAAAGAGCAGATACTGTACCCCTACAAGTTGATTGCCATGCAGAGAGCTGCTGTTGTACTCTTGACCGTGGAACTGAACCCTGGTTGATTTCGTAAATACCCAGCTGTGTAGATAGAGGCATTGTAAGTCATTCTGTATCAGGGTGTCTGCCAAACAACTAAATGTAAATGTCTGACAATAAGTTGTAAATAACTGTCAGACAACGTGCATTAATCCACTTCCGTTTCCCCAGTTGCTTTTTGGTCATAGTGATGTAGGGGCAAGCAGTGGCGGCCATACATGAGACAGCTGTTACAGCAGTTGAGGTCAGCAACGTAATAGCTCCCGAGAAATATCTTTCTCTTTAAGTACCTAGATATGAGTCACTAGCGCGTAAGAGCAGAAAACAAACAAATAAATGCATTTTGTCATACTTGTAAATCGTGTTTCCAATCATAATGTCTGTGATTAGACAATTATAGGCGGCGCCCACGACGACTGAATTAGCGTCTCCTTAACTGATTATTAATTGGTCCGGATGAGCGAGATTGTGATTAGCCGAAAAATTAACGACAGCGCGTGAGCGAGCACTCGTTGTAACACACTTACGCAAAAGAGCAAAAACTAAAACCAATATGGAAGAAACGAAAAAAACGAGAGGGAAGAGTAATGAGTCATTTCTGCAAGAATGCGCTCAATTGTGAGGGGAAGTCAGCGTATCTACTTTGCCTGATATGCACTTAACGTTTAGCCTCCAAAAAATAAATTACAACAACATCTCATCGCAAATCATGCTGACTTTGCAGCACAGTGGGTTGTAGGTGAGGCCCGGAAAATGCTGGTCAGCAACTAAAGAGAAAAACTTAAGTTGGTCCAAGTCAACTTATTGCATGGAATTGATTTGAATTCCAATTTATCAGTCGTTATCAGTACCGCTGTGTGGAGGAACTGGGTTTGATGGTATTTCCGTGCATGTAGATTTGGAGCCAGAAGTTGCTGACTTGAAGGTGTCGGAAATTTGATTTGAAAAGTTTACGCCCTTGGTTCAAACTTGGAAAGCGTTGCTTGTCAGCGCGCGCAGCGGGCAAATCATGACACATGGACGGATCTGTAGAAATTATAACGTGAGAACTCATTCTACAAACTTGGAATGAACTTTCAGCGACTTGCAATACAATGCCGACTGTCGTTCTGCAGTGTTGACGATGTTTTGCTCCACGTATATGAGCAAACAGGACTCCACTTCACATCAATAACCACCTACGCTCAAGTTTGACAAAGGAAAGTTTAAATGCCCGCACGAAGCTCAGCCTATCCAGGTACAAACCCGACTTCAAAGCTGTCAACAAAACAATGACAGTCACATTATACTTGTAAGTACACGTTAAATGTATTACTACTACGCCATCGTATTTGACCCATGTCAATGCATTATTTTTAATTTTCAAATTTTCATTGGTTCTGCATTTTATGAGCTGTTGGGTCAGTTGTCTGATCTACATCAGAAAGGTTACCGACCCGTGTGCTACATATATGAATGCATGAGATATTTAAAAAAGGTGGTACATAGAACTTTACCTTTTAGGGCAGGTAATTCTGTAGTCATAAAGAGACCATCGGAAGGGGAGCCAATTGAAACTTGGTAGGAGGCTACACTCTGGTATTGCCTGTTGAGTGAGGGCCGTCCTGTGGTCTCTGGTTTGGGGATGAGGGGCTCATTTTGCTGGAGGATTCTTTGTAGTGTGAAGTACAAAATCCATGCCCAAGTTTGTAATTAAATCATCAGTGCCAAGCCTTTGAGCAGGAGGGACGTCTTGATAAAGACTCACAGACGCTAGAGGGTGGGTGTTTAAAAAAAAAAAGTGGTTTGGGCGTGGATTTATTTTTTTTAATCCTAGATCCCCATTATCCGGTAGCTAAAGTGCCAAACAAAGCGTTACCTGAGAGACGGCTAGGGTTCTTCCAGTTTCTAGTGGAGGCTTATGTAATAAGATGATACAGAACATGTAATTATATAGCACCCCCCCTCCCCCGCGCCCCACAGAGGGTGCCGTAGGGGTGCACCCCACTTGGCGCTGTCTACCTGTCATCTCTGTCCATTCTAATGAGCGCAGCAGAAGTAGTCAGCAGTGCTAAAAGGCGGTAATCTGTATTTTGCCCGCGGGCACAGGTTTACTGCCACATCTGTGCCTGGTTTGCTTCCTTCTCTCCCCTGTTTGTTTTTCTTCGTATTGAATTCAGTTTGCCTGATGGATCCCTCTGTTGTTGCTTTTCTGTCAGAAGTGGAGAAAGCTCTCGTTCGTTTCTATTTCTCAAATTGTAAGGAAACAAGAGCCCCTACCCAAAACACGGAGATAAGCAAACTCGCACACGTCCACCAAAGCGTAAACAAATTCATGAACTAACACAGACACACATGCACCGACAAATACCTCTGCCTCTGTCCGCCCTCTGCAATTTTACTTGAACTCACAGGAGACATAATAGATGCTGAGAAATCTTCACTACAATTTTCATCAAACATCATGTCTCAAAAACTACATTGTTATCAACTTTGTGCACTTGTGAAATACTACAATATTTTAGGTGACATTAAAATGAAGGCATTGTGAAGGTCGCATTCTCTCACTGGTATACCTCGCGCTAGCTGAAGTGCTATTGGTGCGCCCAGAATCGAGAAGTGGCGGTGCAATCCTGACAGTCTTGTTGGCATGTGTTGATATCTGTACCACAATTACTCACTCTGCGCTGAGAAAATGTTATTGAACGGATGTTGCTGTTTCCCATTACTTAAATCTGTGGTTAATTTCCTGTTTGGTCAAAGTAAAGCTGAGAGTTTAACAGATATTCTTGGCGTTTGGCACTTTATGTGCGCAGCTGTTTAAAGGTGAGATTATTGAGAGAATTCTTGCATGAAATCTGTATTCAAACAGGCAGAGAGGATCTCTAGAGCTGTGTATGTATATATGATTACACACAGAACATGATGTTTATCGCTCAATTTAATTATTCATTGCATATGTTCTGTTGGCACTACAGAGTTTTCTCCCATTGCTACAGCAGTCATAAGATTAGAACAGGGCAGCTTGCATTGCATTCAGGCAAAAGCGCTCTGTGCCTTTTGTCCTTACATACTTTTTCAGGCAGCAATGAACATCAGGTCCCACTTCATTTTGAATACACAACAAACAATGATGCTTAGAATGACTGTCAAATATTATATCTTCGCTTGGTTAGGCAATGTCTTTATTTTTCAAATGATACCTAGTCAGCCTGGCCTTTGAAAATAACTCAGAAACACATTAAATATGGAATATGCAGAGGTCAGAACTGAAGCTCCAGTGGAGAGAATGTTCTAGAAAATGTTTAAACTGTCTTTAGGGCAGATTGTGATCCTCCAAGGGCCCCTTTTTTATTTGGTTCCAACAGGAGGTTTGTGTTAGCACCGTTACCAACTGTACACAAGGGGCTTGCAGTCCCCCACCATGGCCCTTTAAGGGATGGCTGTGATTAATTTGAAGGTGGGCAGGGATGGGGGTTTTTTTTTTTTAATGATCTATTAACATATTACTCTTATGTGTTATTGACCATATTACTTTTTTGGTCAGATTCATAGTACTTGTATTATGTGTTTTTTTTTAGTCAATATATTCAACTCTCTGCATTTCAAAGCCTCTTAAACTTCCTTAATCAATGTCAGGAAGTTCAGATCTGAGCCAGGACCACGTTCAGTGTGAGGCAGGACTTCTGATTTGTGCCATCCTGCATGCTATGTTCAGGTACGAGAGTAAGGGCCACAGGGACTCTGAGGGACTTTTTCTGGCCCTGTCTCCCGGGCCTGTCTCCCAGCCTTGGACCCCACCCCGCTGTCTTGAATTGTGCAGCTCCCTGCCCAATCCAGGACTCCAGCCCCATCACCCCCCCTCCCCCTTTCTGTCATGTCCCCTCCCTCCAGCGCCCACATTCCTGTATTTCACAGGCATAAACAACTATTAACTTAATGGTTAAGAAATCATTAAAGGCGGACCATCTGTGGACCCCAAGCAGCCAGTGAGTGGGCAGGGGCGGGCGGGGGGAGACCAGCGATACCGCCTCTGATTGGCCGGATACAGCGGTGCACCTTGTTAAGTACCTCCCCCAAACGCATGCATTGCTTTATAGTCTGTTTAGCGACGGGAAGAAGCAGCGGGATGCAGTGGAAAAAAAATGGAACGTAAAAAAAGCAAAGACACACAAACACATGGGAGCGTTTAGCCTCTCAGTGGTAGCTGCAGTTATTTTCCCTCTTTCATTCTTTCAATCCCTATACCTAAATAAGGACCAGATTTTTCATTATGCTCTTTCATTTAGAGCCCTTTACAGTCAAGGATGTCACTGGAAATTGAGGTGGGTAAATTGTTGAGGGGGGGGAAAGAAGGGGACATAAATCACTTAATTACAGGCATAAAAGGAACATAGGCTTTCTTTAATTAAACCTGCTCTCCTCAGAGCTTCCACTTTTAATAATCTACTTAGGAGGCCCCGGGTATTCACGTGAGCTGCACATTTATGCTGTGACCAAGTAGGCCGAACAACTGTCAGTGTCGATTAATCTGGGGTTTCATTTATTTGTTCGAAGCAATTGAAAGAAAACTGAAAAACAAACAAGTGTAAGTGGCGAGCACGCTCCATGAACAAAAAGCGGCCTAAATGGGGGAGGGGGAAAAAAAAAGAGCGACATGAAAAAGTCTGACACCTACAGAGGGTGTGCCGTGGTAAACTTCATGAACTGCCATCGCCGGGGCTTCTTGGATCAGATTGAGTCTGACTGCTTGAGATGGGGATTTTCTGTCAGTGGTTTTGACTGAATGATGCTGAGTCAAAGATGAAAGCATTTCCCATGTTACAGAAACTGTGCTAAACAATGCAAACGTGGTGTAGTCAAGGGTGTCCACATCCTTTATGTCACATCCATGTACTGCAAACACAGAATTCCATATTTCATTCCAAATTCAGTGCATGGACAAGCACAAGTACTTTTCCCCGCTGTCTGATGCAAAAACACTGATGGGATCACTAGACTTTAAATACACTTGTGGATATACATAAGTGCCTTTCTCTTCACTGCTTGCCTTATCAGCAACTATGATGGAGTCAACTTTAAAAGTATGTATTTGTTTGCACATTAAAGATATAATTATGGCCCTCATGGTTTTATTTTAATAAAAAAAATAGCATTATATCTGATTGAAAATGTGTGGACAGAGGATGTTATAGGTATGTACATGTGTGCATCACCACTGTAACCAAAAACACTCTTAACTTGGACACATCTCAGGACAGGTCACAGATGTCTCAAATTTCTGTTAGATGCAGCCTGGGAATCGGAGGCTCCAGTGCATCTTCAGACGAACTGGTGCAAGCAGCATCACTTCCTGATAACTGCGTATGACATACAGAACAACATTATGCATGTGAGAGGAGCATGAGGAGTGGGATTAGACTGGCATGAGCTGCATTCTATGAAATAAAACAGATGCTGCTGTTACTTGATATGCAGTTACAGGAAAATGGCTGCACCCAAGACCTGTGTGCAAAAGCATTGACCCGTATAGCTTAATGTAATTGTTTCAAGAATGAAACAGAAGTTAAATGTAGAATGAATGGAAGTAACATTTGATTTGTGGCACTCTCCTGATTTGCTAGGGAGAGTAATTGGCATTTTGTCTTTTTCACAAATGTTGGATTCTTTAAGTTTCCAATACAAAAACATTTCTCCTTAATTTTGGTGATCATTGAACTTGTGATATTTGAAGAAAAAAATGCATTAACACTTGAATTTAATTTTGCATCAGGTGTTGATTGAATTCAAGGGTTAGCACTGGTAAACAGACACACCTGTATTTTTTCATTTTTGAAACAGCTTTACATGGCAGTGTTCACATACAAGTCTGTATCATTAAAAGAAAAAAGTTTCAAGAGGATACATTTAGCACTGGTTCTTCAATGATTGACCAGCAAAGGCTTTTCAGTTCACGTGGATACTTAAAATATTACCCAGTGCAATATTGAGGCAGCTTAACATGCTCAGTGGGCCCAGAATAACCATTTTCTTCACATTCCCATGTGTTGCTAGGAGACAACAGCTAAGGTTCATGGGAGCTCACTGCTGCTTCATCAAGAGATCCAGATTTGTTTGGCTTTTTGATTGTACACGTCCCTGTGTTGGCGATTAGTTTGCCCTCTGATGGTACAGCATATGACTTCTAAAATGCGTACTGTGCCTAGGAAGTGTCCCCTGTGCATGCAAACTCTTATGTGCTCACATTCCTGGCTCAACAGAATTCACCATTAGGTCAACTGACATCCACATGGTTTCATTCCTTTTGTCTTGTTATATATTTCAGATTTATAACAAGACATACCAATCCATCGCACTGCGGGTGTGAGGAATTTGTTTTCATGCTGGGGGAAAATCGTTGCAAATGAACGGTTTCGCAACCGTAAGAAAATGTTTCCCAACAGCCTTGCCTATGGTACCTTATTGTGCATTCAGCGCCGTGGAGTTCCTGTATGTCAGTATGAGAAGCCTCTGGGGATACTGTAATTTCGGCGGCCATTCGTTTTTGTTTTTTCCTTGCTTTGCAGATGAAACTTCAGAGGAAATGCTTCACCACATGAAATATTCCTAAGCCATTCCCATTCATTTGTGTGGCCTAATAAAATGTAGGGAGCACTAACTCTGCAGGACACAGAACAGCAACGTAGGGCTAGCTTTGCGCTTTATGTGACATTACAGACCGGATGGGGGGCGCAGCAGAAACATGTCATTATAAGTGTAAGGCCCAGCAAAGACTACGTTCAGATGGGGCGAAAATGCTGGGAAACAAGATTAAAATAAGGCTCTACCAGTTGTGGGAAAAGGAATGGGAGTTAAATCATTGATGAAGCTGGTGGGAAAATGTCTGAGTTCTGTAATCATTAAACACAGCGCCAGAGAGTGATCCTGTGTCTTTGCACAACAATTTTAGATAAACAAACATGGAGCAGAGTCTTATAATTAATATGCCTGTAAAATGGCCTATTTGACATTAAATTGGCACACACACACACACACACACATGCTTGCAGAGTGAGGACTGGCATTTGGCTGGACACTACTGCAATGGGTGGAACCAAATAAAGTAATGAAAGTGACAGTAACAATGACCAGGTCCAGGTCCTGTTGGGTATCACCAATGTCAGTCATCAAATCACAGTAAAATCATCTGCTAATCTGTCTGTGCAGTCCTCTATCCAGGGGGCCCATCCCACAGAGCCCCTTTAATTGGAGAGCTATAAGAAGGATATGTTGTGCTTTAAAGCACACCTTAACCTTAGTGTGGAAGCCTCTTTTATAATTATACAGTAATACGGTCAAAAGAATAGATTGCCTAATTGCCTCATCTTTTACAGGTAACACTTCTGTTTGGTAAGATACAGCAGAAGATAGAGTCTCAGCATGGTAATGTTTGAACAGGTCAGTGTGTCTACAGAAGGTGGACCAGCACAGTCACCACTGGACTCTCCTACAGAGGGCAGGGGGTTCAGGTCACAATAGTAAAATTGCTCAATTACCCTACAGCGACTACTAAAAATCCACTTGTTTATATGAGCTCCAGAAAAGGTGAGTGGATAAGCCCATCTGATGAGTAAGTAAAAAAGACAATCTACTGCAATACTGCAGCTTCATTGCTATAATCTGTAAATGAATGTGTTAGTTTGGTCACAGGGTTACAATGACCACAATCAAACCACAAACTTAACTGATGAGCCTGTTTTTATCTGATTTAAAAAAAATTCAGGTGAACACGCTGACAGCTAAGAACCAGAAATACGAATAGATGAAGTAGAATAAATAGACCTAAATACCTATGCCTGGATAAAGTAAATATCTAATTGCTCTAAAAAGTGTTTGCATGCCATTTATTTAATTTCCCCTTGGCAGCTTGTTTGTGTAGCCATTGCAATGAAACCCTAAACCTTAAACTATTTGGATTGCTGGATTTGGCTTCCATTCTTCCATTTAAATGACGGATTAGGTGGTTTTGTACAGAATCAGTCTGGTCCTGGTACTTCCCATTAAAATGGCATAAATTGCGTTAGTGTTGATTTATATTTATAACAGCAGTTTATTTTGCCGGAAACATCCATTTCCTGTCCATTTTAAAACAGTTTAGCGTTCTTAAAAGCTGGTCATGTCCCTCGCAACACAACATTTTCTTGAACAAAGGTTAAGGAGGTAAGGAATACTGTATGTGAATATAAATTATTATCAAACAGTACAATAGATCAATATGTCCATCCTCTACAACATACATATTGTTAATCTGCAACCGTGGGGCAACTGACTGTCCCATCCCAACAGACACAAACACAATCCTTGTCTGTACTGGTCCTTCAGAGGTGGAATGAACTTCCCACAGGGGTCAGGATGGCGGAATCACTGGCCATCTTCCGTCTGAAGACCCACCTCTTCAGACTGTATCTCGGTTCCACCTCAGTCCCCACCCCATAACACCTGCTAATTGTAGTACTTACTGTTTATTTTATGTGTTGTATTGGGATGTGTTTTGGGTTCTATGATCTTGCAGCTTTGATGTATGGTAGTATATGTATATATGGTAGTATACTTGGCTACCCTAGTTAACTTGTGGTAGGGCCTGATTGTTTTATGCTCACACTAACTGATCTGGAGTGTTTTTAGCCTCATCTGATACTGTTGCTCATTTAACTTGAATGGGTGCACTTCTGTTCTGTAATGTGCAGGGGTAAGGCTCACTTTTGCAATGTGCTGTATTTCAATGCAGAATGTGTTTCACAAGAGACATGTGAACGAACCAGGCTACAGGAAGAAATTGCTCTGGGTCCATTGATAGACCCTTCAGGGGACTTCCAGGTGAGGGAGAAGTTCAGTCAACTAGTCTCTGCAAAATGTTGAAACCTTTCTTTCAGCATTACATTGAAGCTGACTTCATGTAGCAGTCCATATCACTCTTAAAAAATTGGCTGTTTAGCTCTATCAGTTGGAGTCCTGTTGGAATCTCATTTCTTGCACTGGTTGCTGTATTTAGTTGGAATATCCGTTGGCTATTTTCATGATAAAGCTGGTGTCAGAGAATGTTTGGAATTTTTTTACAGACCAAACAATCCATAGAATATTTGGTAAATACATAATGTACGTGTAAATTGCTGCATGTGGCTCATGTGTGGTATGTCAAGGCTTTCTACTTTCTACTATGTCAAGGTTTTCTACTTTCCTTAACTTACTTAGTTGAGTTTAGTTGTTTTAGGTTGCACTTAAAGCTTACGCTAAGGTCTTCTACATTACTGTAGCTTGCTTGCTGTTCCTCACTTGTAAGTCGCTTTGGATAAAAGCGTCTGCCAAATGACCTAAATGTAAATGTAAGGCAACGGTTTATTTCTAATGATTATAAACAAAGTCTACAGTAGTGATGGGCCCCTGCTTTGCGGTGCATTGTCAGTATAGCATATTCCATCTCTCTTAGCACCAGCAATGGCTGGGACTGACACGTGGATGTAGTTTTGCCTCAGCAGAATCGTGTTCTACTCTTCCAGGAGAGCTGTACTCAGTTCAGCGGAACGTCCCCTGTGCAGTCGCTCTCCGGGGCACACGCTGATCCAGAACGTCCCGGTCTGATCCTGTTGGTGCACAGCAGTATTGCAGTCATTCCTGCCATCAGCATGCCTGTGGCTTGCTCCCTGTTCTTTCTCCGCAGTGCGGTGGCATTTTGGTTTGTACATCCGGAATGAAAGTCTGATCGTACGAATGCAAGTCTTTGTTTCTTTTTTGGAGGCAGCAGGCACTGTGTAGATTCCACGTTGGTTCCTTGTGTTTAATTTCAATGCTGCTTACATAAGGGGCTCATTGAAGTCAAACAGCGGCGTGGGTAATGTTCTCCCGCACAGAACGAGGTGAGAATTCGCACCTTGGTGTTCACTTTAGAATCCGAACACAACCGTGATTTGCTTTTTTTTTTTTTTTAATGAGCTTGGTTGCCGTACCTGTCACATGTAGGTGAAAAAGGCCTTTTTCAGGAAGTGAGAACGGCACCGCTGTTAATCCCTAATGATCTACCTGGTGTTTAAGAAGTGTCAAGTGTGCAGCCGCGTGTCTGTGGGTTAGACGGGGCCTATTAGTGCTGAGGTGTGGCATGCCAATCTAACAACAGCGGATTTTGCTCAAACAACACCCAGCCTACCCTAGATGAATCACTCTTCAACCAAAACGCACCAGGCCCGACACGTCTGTGCCTTTTATTTTACAATTATGTCACCGTTTAATGTCTTGCCATGGGAGCTAAAATTCTTGACGTGACATGCTGTATCTTATTAGGTACATGAAAAACGATTGTCTACAGTTTAGTGCATTTTAGTCTGTTTTGAGCTTCGAGTATGAAATGGCTCACCTGAAGAATATTGTTACATTTCATTGAGCAGACATCATTATCCAGGAAGGGGTACATTCATTCCAGGGGTTTTCATTTTACAAATAAAGCTGTATATTTTGTGAAGCACTCTGGATTATGCCCTTACTGCATAGAAGCAGTATCCCACCCATGACCTCAGTCTGCAACCACATGGTTACCAGTCATATTTCTAAGGAATAAACCAGTTACCTACTTTTCCACCCACTTTCAGTAGTTGAATGCCCAGGCTGTGTATAAATTACTCCTATACAACAGAAACATGCAGCTAGATGAATCATGTACCAGACTGTGTGCCTTCTGCTGACTGAACCAACATTGTACATCAACCAACATTACTAAACTAGAGAAGCTTTTCAAGGGAACTGAGGTCCCCAGTTGTCTGTCAATATTTTCTGTCATGTAAAACATGCAGAAAGCATAAAAGAAGCCCTTGTTTAAAATTTTTTTGGTTAATTTACAAGTCCTTTGAAAGGGCTCATTTGGAAATGTGGATGAATAAAGTGTCTGTAGATGCAGCCTCAGACTGCTGAGATAAGCCTGGCATTCCTAATATTAAAAAATGGGTTTTATCTGGGGCATGTGGGCTTCTGTGCTTCCAAGATGTCTGTGGGAACCATCCGTCTTTATTGTGGGAAACATTCTGCTTTTGATACTAGGCAGAGTGTCCACAGTGTCTTATCTGTGAGGCAAAGTTCAGCTCAGTTTAAAACTCCACCAACAGAGAGGGGCTTTGTGCAGCTCCCGATGTCTCGCCGTCAGCGGCAGAGCAAATTTCAGAGATCTTATTTGATGGCACATTTGATAAAGCGGGGCCGATACCGCGCCGAAACCGGTCGCCGTATCGCGGGCATCGGCCGACAAACGAGATTAGAAACGGACAGAAAGCGAGCGCGCGTGTAATTTGTGAAAGCGAGCCTGTTCAGTGTTCTTTTTTTGGGTGTTCTGATAATGTGTCACATGACTGAGTGATGTACTCGCGCTGTTTCTCCAACTGGGCTTTGGAGGCTGGGGAGCGTTCCTCACTGAGCCGCAACAGCTGTGCCTGTGTCTCCGTCTCTCTTTCTCTTTGCGCCAGAGACTGTGGAAACGCTCTCCCAGTCTCGGCGCAAGTCGACACCTTTCTTTTGCATGCATGTAAGATGGAAACTACCGTCCACAGGATTTCAACAACCATTTCCTAAACTGGCTCTTGAGGTTGCTGCCCACAAGTATACTTCACATGTACATTTGTGCTCATTTGAAGACAAGTCTCTCATCAATGTGATTTAAGGCCATATGCACTGCAGTGATACCAGTCGTTGAGACAGATTCTGTTGAGCTGCTTTTTTGATTACATACTTGCACATACAGGGTGGAGGCAAAACGGTAATAAAAAAATCCAGTTTAACTGGATAAATTGACTGAAGCATTATAGCCGAAATGTATATAATCTACTTCTGAGACAGGTAATTCTTTCGTATCTCTTGCTACGGCATATGTGTCAGATGTGGTGTATATGTTTGTGTTAATAGGAAATGGTGGAGTGGTGGTTTTTGAATCTCAGTGCTACAAGTGCAGGATCCAGCCTTTGATTCAGTCTAAAGGGAGGCATATAAGGCCTCAGACCAACAAGCGAGTTTCACTGGGTTTATGAAGAAATAAACACACATTTCGTTTTAGTTACTGATGATTTCCACACCACCATTACCACCACTTCTCCTGGTGATGCAGTCAGATGGCTTGGTTTGATTTTTTAGTCATAAAATGCCACACTGGCCCATGAGCATTAGTGGATTATAGCACAGATCATCTTCGCTTGCTGGTGCAGGATTTTGCTGTGTGTAAAATGTCAGCGATAATAAACGAAGTATTTCAGATAAACCTTGGCTTGGGAACCTTGCTAAGGCAACACAGAGACTGTCTGCCCTTTCAAGTCTGCAAAGACGAAAACAAAGCCAACAAGCTGCTTGTTTTTGGAAAAAGTTGACCCCCTGCGGGCAATGTCATCGTCGAACAGTGCCCCGGGAACCCGCTGCCCGTCCCTGAAAAGACGGCAGAACAAAACGGTCGGTTTTTTGTCGTCTGTTGCGGACAAGACGTTTGTCATCCTTTGTCTCGGCGCTGGCGTTCCTTTATTGAGGGAGAATAAAGTGTTCTAATTGAGACATTGTCGAGGGGTGCGGCCCTCAAGCTCCTTCACTCATTAAATCAATTGAAAATCGTCCCATTTTTTTCCCCCTCTCAACTTGACTGGAGGAAAGGCAGTGTCTGAGCTCATTAGATCCTGTCCCCTTTCCATGGTGTCTTAAACCGCGCCGCTTGTTCTGTAAACAAGGACGGCAGCCGAGTTCCCCCACCCAGCCCCCAGGACCTCGAAGTGGGGCTCATTCAGTCCCTTTTTCCCCCCTTCTCTCTCACTCACTCTCTCTTTCTTTCACTCTTTTTTTTTTTTTTTTTTTTGCTTCGTGCCAGCGGAGCAGCTTGAAGCTGCAGCGGCAAATGGGGATAATTGGAAGGGAGAGTGGCCCGGCCCTGTCTGCCCAATCTTCTCACACAACAATCACCGGATTGTTCCCGGGGCCCGGTCACACAACAGCCTCGCAACTGCGAATTTGGGCCGTAATTAGCAAGCACTTACTGTCATGCATGTCAGATGCTGTTATGTGGTGAGCTGAACAGGATCCACATTTGAGGTTGCCCATACCCCCCGCCTCCTGATATCACCCTCTCCTCCTCCCCCCTCCCTCCATTTATCTCTTTTTCCTTTTTTTTCCTCTTTTTTCCCTTGTTATTGTTTCAGCAGAGTAACAGAAATCAAAGTGAAGACATCAGATTTGACAGTGGAGAGCAGGGTAAAGCAAAGGAGGGTGACTCTGTCTCCCGCTTCACGGGGTCCTCTGTGGGCCGTCTTCCCCGCTGCCTGCCAGAGCTTTTGTACTTGACCCGTTGCTGGTCAACCACCTAATGAGGTGGAGGGGTGGGGTGGTGTAGGGGGGGCTGGGGGGGGGGGGATGAATAGAGAGCACAAACAATGTCCCATTTCACCCGACTCGTTCGCATACAGCATCCCTGTGCTGGCTGAAGAGCCGGGTCGTCACCGAGTGGCGGTTCATTAGCGCACTGAGCAGTGTTCTTCCACATGCTTCCCCTGAGTGAATATATCCACACGGCGTTTGGGGTGTTTCATTTACCTCTCAAACCCCATTCACCGTCGAGCTGTTCATATGCATCTCATCATACACAATATAATTTTGCCTGTGTAAACATTTGCTCTGTAAGAAAAGTTCACTGGAAAGTATTTTTCTCTGTAGGCCTTTACTGGTTTCTTTTTTTTTTGTTTTTTGTTTTTGTGAAGTGTCTTAAGTGGCCGGGATTCTTTCTTTCTGCATTCTTATCCTCCACAAACATTTCAGCTGTTTTATGCATTGGGAAAATGTATTTGTTTCTTAATTTTTTTAGTGTTTGCATTTAATACAAAATGTATTTTTCTGCAAGTATTAAACAAAGAGTTGAAATGGGGCCCTTGTTTGTCCTTTTTAAAATATACATTCAAATGAGGATTTGTATTTCTTTTAAACAAGAAATTAAGTTGAAAAAATGTACATCTTGTAAAAGAAAAAAGGGAGGGAGGAATGGTTTCTTTGTCTTATAATAAGAGTGCCTCATAAAGTTAATTTTTTGGGATGAGTTAAGAATTTTGTGTGCACTTAAGCCATGATGCAGTAACTCGCATTACATTGCCAGTCATTGACTTGACATAGCCTTTTCTAACACAACCTTCACCTTACTCCAGAGCAATGCAATCACTGTTGTTTCTACAGCACCAAATACAGTTTAGAAAATTCAGTTTTTTAAAGACTCAGTTCCATAGCCTCTCTATTGCATTTAAATTTCTGACCTTTTAAAGTAAAAAAAGAATTCTGAGAACCAAGAGAGTATATCATCTAATGTATATGTAAATCAAAAAGAATTTGTATAATCATACTTCTCCATCTTCTCCAACTGTATTTTTGAAGGACTCCCACAAACCACAGAAAATACACAGCCACATGGTACAAGGGGAAATTCATCTACAAATACATACTAAAAAAAACTGTCTGATTCATCTTTCTGTTCATTGTAGATCTTTCTATTCATATATATGGAAAATGATCTTGAGATCATTATTATAATAATTGCAAGTATTGATTCTCATATTCCTCCTGGGTGTTAATTTACAAAACCTCCCCTTTGATCTAAATATATATTCCAGCACACATTAAAGTATTTTCAAAGATTGCTGTAAGCAATGTTGTTTCACGCTATTGTGACTCTGTAGAGTAGTTCCGAGTCTGAAATTATAATGAAAAACAGGCATGGCACAGAACTGTTAATTTGATATCAACAGCATTGACTGATTTTTATCTGCACTTCAGATCTTTAGTGCATGACATTCACCCTTTTCTGCTTTTGATGTCTTTTACATGTGATGCACATGTATGCGTGTATGCATGTGTCATGCAGAGTGGTGTAGTTAATAATAAATGATATGTCTTGGAGAAGGTAACAGTGTTAAAATCGGCCATTATGAAAGCAGGAAGTTTGTGATGTAAATAAAACATTCCGTTATGGTGTCAGGAGCGACGGTATGAAATAGGGAGCCACTGTGCCTCGACCGGCGCTAAATTGGAAAACTGTTACCCCCCGAACAGAACGCTTCCTCAATGGGACGGTAGCAACAGATGCGGCCGTTCATCGGCAACGGTGTCATGGCCCGGTCAGAGGGAGGCCCTCTATTCGACCACTGTGCCCCCCCGCAGCCCCCGCCCCGTCCAATCTCTACCTGACACCTCCTCAGCCACACAGTGCCCCAAAGGGGGGCCCACAGCATTGCGCCCCCATCCCGGTGGCTAAATCACAGGGGTGAGGGTGCAGGGGGGGAGGGGGGGAGCTGGCTGGACCAATCAGGGGGTCAATTTCACATCTGACTTGTGTTTCGTGTTTAATGAGAGCCACTGTCACTTCAGCTCAGGGCAGTGAGGAGAAAGGAAGGGCGCCGGGTGAAAAAGAGTGTAAACCTATATGATGGCAGATCTGAAAGTGCCACCCCAGAGACGGGGGGGGGTGTGTTGTTGAGTTCAGCTGTGCCCTGTGTGCTGTGTTCATTTCTTGGACCACTGCCTGCATATAAATGGGGGCCCATTCGAACATGAATGCAACACTGTTTTATGTTTTTAATTGTCCCTCAGCAGCCTCAATAATAGAAATGACAACTGAAGAGCTGTAAACATAGGTAAAAATATAGGTATTCAAAAAAAATTTTAAAGGAAAAGTAGTTAGTTGGCAGACAGATTCACATTAAAACACTGGGTGTGGACCAGAACAAAAACTCTGCAAACCTACTGGAAATTAAATTCAAAAGACATTCCAAACCAACAGAAACCCGCACACTGCTGGGAATGGAGCGCTTGCCCACCGACCTCATTTTACGTTAAGTGACAGACGACGTGCTCTGGACGGCCCAGCGCACCAGAACGCCACCCCCAGAGGACAGAGGGGCTTTCATGGGCCGGGTGCCCCCCCCAGTGCTCCCTCTGTCTGCCACCGCGGGCCTCATTAGGTCATGTTTACTCAGGCCTGTTGTTCGCCGCTCTCTTAATTCTGTTTGTTGCGGGACAAAAGAGGGGACAGAGAGGCTTGTAACTGAGCACGGGAGGGAGCCGCCCCCCCCAGCCCCCACCCCCCACCCTTCCTCCCCGTTCGTGGATTACCCGTCACCGTGGAAACCGGCCCTAGCGAGTCGCCCCGCGGGCAAACGGGGGGCACGGGTGGCTGGGTCAGCGACGGGGCGGATCAAAGACGAGGGCCCGGGTTGAACGAGGGGGCGCAGGAGGACCCATTAGCAAAGTAAATAGAAAGCTGTCGTTACCGTTAAAATGTCCCGTCTCCATGGAGCGTGCACGGTGCTTTCGTAGGACCCTCTCTCACGTCCTCTTGGTCTGAGTCAGGTGACGTGAGCTGCTGAGACAGAGGTGGTTTGCAAACAGTATTGCTTCTTTTCCCATGAGTGATTGCCATGGCGATGGCCGTCACGGAGAGCGCTCCTGTCATCATTACCGAGACTGTCTTAGCCTTTCCTTTCTGGTTGGAAGCACAATGTGGTAGAGATACAGAGGCAGTACTAAGCACTACTAAGACACTTGATTCATACTTGTCAGTTCATGCTGCATGATAAACTGCAGATACTTGCACAGAACTATGTATCTGTGGAGCAGACTTGGGGCTCTGATCAAAACATTTTAGCTTCTTTCGATATTTCATTACTATGAGGGTAGCCATCCTTAAATCCAGGAAAAATTAAATTTGTGGGTTAAATTGTGGGCTAATTATAGGATTTAGTTGTCACATCAAATTCTAAAAGATTTTGCTGCACATTTAATTCACTGTAAAAATGCTTTACTCATAAATTTATTTATTTTATAATGCTATATTAAATTATACTGAAATTGCTAATGAATTGATATGGTAGCACATTTTGCCAAAAAAATTGAAGCTCTGGAGTAATTGATAATCGGTACAATAATCACTTTTCACCTTCAAGTTGTGGGGATGAAAGAAGATTTGTGTTGAAATATATGGCGGGGTTTTGCAGTAAGCTGTACATATCTATATGTCGGTTGGCCCAAGGGTGCTTTCAGTTGCAGTAGAATGTTATCCTCCAGCCAGAGTGGCTCTGTTCCTGATGTGGAATCATATGACATGTAGAAATATGTCCATATGAATGTTTCCTGATGCTTTGGTTTTCCAAGATGCACATGGTTTGAAATTGCTTACAAAATTCATGTCCACATGAGAGTTATTGCAGTAAAACCGCATGCACTCAGAAGGAGAATGCTGAAGTATGTAAAACAAATTTGAAAATGTGCAATTGGTACATGACTTAGACTAAACACTGTACTGCAGCAAATGATATGGGTCCGAGCTGGAGTCTGATGGTATTCGAGGTCAGAAATGTAGCTGGTTTTAGACTTGCATCTCAGTGAGCAATGGAGTTAGACTTGGAATGACAGGAGAAATGACTTTCTGTCTGAACTGTGAAGTTCCATTAATGCAAATCTGCAATTTGGAGCTGGGAGAGGAGAGGTCAGAATACAGACCCCTGTCTGCTGTCTGGGCTCTGGCTCCACCAGGCTCTGTAACAGGACTCAGAGTCCCCTCTACAGTCCAGACAAACTGCTCGCCTATCTGTAACAAAAACAAAATTTGTGCTCTGTTTTGTGACTCTTTATGGAAAAAGTTCCCTCCAAAAGGCTGTGTGATAGAGTCTCACTTCCTCCTCTCGGACCATCCTCTGAGCCCTTTGTATGTGCTTATTGAGCTGATGACTGTATCCAGGCTTATTTACCCGGAGAGATTCACTCAGTGCCTGGAGAAAGTATCAGCTCATGATATGAGCTCATACATTGCTTGTAGTTGGTATAGAACAGAGGGTGTGCATAGGCTTGCTTGGTGAGTAAATACATTACATTACATTATTGGCACTTAGCAGACTTTCTTGTCCAGAGCGACTTGCATAGGTTACAATTTTTACATGTTATCAATTTATACAGCTGGATAGTTGCTGAGGAAATTATGGATTAAGTAACTTTCCCAAGGGTACAGCAGCAGTACCCCAGCAAGGAATCGGCAAGCTTTTGGTTATGAGTCCTGACTCCTGCCCCTTACCAATGTACTACACTGTTGCCCAAACTGTAAATGCTTGCGACATGCAGAGTTTTGCAGGCACTTCGTAGCTCTTAAGTACTTGAACCCTTGGGGCATTTCGTTCATATCCATGAAAGAACTCTGATGACAAAAATGTATCAAGGGAGAGGGGTTTATAGTCTAGGAGCAGCTTTATTTGCAAGTTTACTACTGAAGGAATAGGGTTGTAACACTGAGGGGGGGAAACAGAGAGGGAGATTCATGTATCTCCTCAAACCCATATATTTCAAATCTTAAACCTGCATTCTTATTTTTAAAAATTTTAAAATCTTACTCTTCAAATAATCAACATTTATGCTAAATTTGAGAGATTACTGCATGTACATTCAGTTATGTGCCTTCAGGTAAATGACTGAACATCCCTGGATAATTAATACTACTTTTTGAGGCTCTGCTACAGGTTTCCAATACAAAATACTTTTGTTAATCCTCTGCTTTTGCTGGAAAGCATATGGTCTTACATGTGCACACATTTGTTTTAAATGTAATTGTATGGGGCTGCGCACAAACTGACCCCATCACCTGAAGTGTTTCCAAAAGCTGTTTTGTTGAGAGGGGTTGGAGTACTTGTTGAGGCCTGCTGTTCATTGTGGAGGCAGGGGGGCCCTCAGGTGATATAACATTCTGAGGAGGCGAAAAGAGAACAAGACTATTTGTGATTGTAACAAAGGAAAACCTGCAAACACTCTTAGCTCATAAGCTAGGTTTAGATCTAATGAATCACTTTCTGATGATGCCACTGCAAATCAAAACATGCCCATTCTTCCTCACGCAATTGAATGGCAATGTGAACAGAGGTCCGCACAAGAGGGGAATTTCTTGTCTTTTGTCGATGTTTCTGTCTGGATTTCCAGCGCAACACAAAGAACGGAAACCTCTTTTGTGGCATCCTGTTATGGCGGAGCGGCGAATGAGAAAAGAGAGGAGAGAAAAAAAAAAAAAACCTGCTTTGATAGAAAGAGAAGAAAATCAATTTGATTTGTATTGGATGAAATTTTAATGAGGCTCCGATCACTGGCCTTGGCTGCTCTGGTGTTGAGATGAGTAGGTCTCTGTTCCAGGCCCTTGGGACTGGGGGTACAGTGGGGGTCCCGGTGAACTAAGGCAGATGGGTAGGGGTGTGCAGGGAAGGAGGTGAACTACAGGTAATCAGTTAGAGCTGGAAGGACAGAGAGCGTGGCAGCTGCCCAGCCTCCGAGCCAGAGGATCCCCCTCACTGCAGCGCTGCAGACAGCGGCCCGGCTCCGTGGCGCGTGCTAATCAATGACCAGGCGGCAGCTAGAGCCATATCCCAGACTGGAGAGCAAACTCGCATTAGCGATCCTCGCTTACAGCCTCCCGCCAGCCCCCGCAGACACTGCCATCGACTCCCTGTCCGGCCCTCTACCTGAGTCAATATGACTCCAGCACGAAATTGATTTGGAAGGCTCCGGATAAAAAGAAAAAAGAGAAAGGGGAGAGCTTAAAAAAAAAAAAAAAAATCCATAAGCTATTCAGCGAAGAAGCCCTATGTTCAGCATCTAATTCATTAATGGATTAATTAACCACTAAAAAAATTGTTTTAATTACTTTTTTGGTAATGTTCTCAGAATGTTGTGGATTATGTGTATTTACAGGTGCACTTTAGGTTAAGCAAATTTCACAATGGTACAAGTGTAAAGCAGCAGTTACATACCAGGGACTAGAAGCTACAACCTTCTGGTTGCAGGAGAAGTTGTCTGACCAGGTGGCTGGAGTTGGGCGGAACTCAAAAGACACCTCTCACAAGAAAATGTAGTTTTCAAGCAGTGTCAGAAAGCAGAAATATCCTCCCATCTTCAAAGCAGATATGACCCCCTGCTCCCTGGTGCGGCAGCACTGGTCTGGAGATTATTGGCTCCCGCTACGAGTCGGTGAGATGGGTTCCTGAGTGGCGACATCTTATCTGCTCTTTTGGGGCAGATCAATAGAGAGACGCACCGCCTTTCCATGTTTATGCGAAACCTGCTGCTTTGCTTGATTCATTATGTGCTTGTGCGGTCAAAGTAAATATACTCTGATGGATTAATCCACTTTTTAATGAGTAAAAAAAAAAAAAAAAAAAAAAACTGGTGCGGTTATTTTCAAAGGCGGCATCCTGAATCGTATTTATCAGACGTCTGTTTTTTGATTCAGTCCGAGATTTAAACTGTTTATGCGCAGTCAGACCGTGCATGGTTTAGCAATTGTAACTAATGCTTCCTGTAAGTGATCCACCGGCCACAAAGCGCAATGGCAAATGCCTAAAAAGCTTTTCCCCTGACTCCTGAGTTGATATATCATGTAAGCAACAAATGCAACATGTTGATTATGGCCATTATTTAGCCATAAGGACCGTGGACCGGATGGCTTGAGGTGAACCCAGCGAGATAAAAATGAGTTGCGGAAGATGTTGGTGATTCAGCACAACATGAGTAATGACCGGGCTTCTTTTCCAAGGTTGCAACATCCTTGTAAAAAGCAGAGATAAAAGGCCTGAACTCTGCGGCAGCAGACACAAGAGTATTTCTCCTGCTGAGACTGTTGTAGCGATAGCTCTATCATCAAGTGAAGGAAAAAAAACTTCCTGCCAGATAAAGTTCCTGTCAGATAAACTTCTTGAAGGTGAAATGATGTAGTCTAGAAAGTGACCGTGGTTTGTGAATTGTGGTCGCCCCGATTAATAACACAGCGGTCCTTGTACTGTTTGCATGAACAGATGTACACTTTCATTCACTCTGTGTCATGTATACATACTCTGTTTTTTTTTCTAATTTAAACATTAGTGGCATTAAAGGAAAAGGCCATGTTTACAATGAAGATGAAGTTTCCTTTAAATACAGTAAGAAGACCTGTCTGTCACAATGAATCACTTTTCAGTTGCACCAATGTTAAGAAATTCTCTGTCTGTTCCAGCTCTTCAAAGATGGCTAATAACCAGAGCTACATTCAGCAGGGCATAGAAAAGTCCTGTTCAGACGTGGTTATTAGTAGTATTGGTGTGGGTATTGGTGTTCATGTTAGTGTTGGTATTGGTATTAGTGTTGTCAGTACTGGTAGCATTAGCAGCCTTATCATAGTTCAGCTGTCTCTAATGGCTGAAGCTAAGCAGGGGTGATTAGGACTTGGATGGGAGACCTCCTGGGAAAACCAGGTTGCTACTGGAAGTGGTGGTGGTGGACCAATAGGGGGCAGTCTTCCATCTGCACCCTACAGGAAAGCAGTGCCTCAGTGCAGTGACAGACTCTGTGCTGTAGGAGATGCTCTCTTTCAGATGAGACAGTAAACAGAAGTCCTGATGCAGCTAGCATTCTGTTGTCATTAGAGATTGATTGACGCTTATCACAAACGGTAGATGTCCTGGCTAAAATTCCTAAATTCCTGACTCTTTCGGTCTGGCCATCTAATAATCCCCTAGGTAAATTGTAATTTTTTGTAAATTGTGTCCCCCCAGAGATTTTTGTAAAAAGTTTGTCCTTGGCTGCCACATAAAAATCAATCACAGACTCTTTTACAGTTGAGGTTGACTGAAAGCAAATATGGAGAGAGGCATTTCTCCCCAGAGGCATTTCCAGTTGTCATACTCACCAGTTGTTTGTTTTTTCTCTTTTTTTAACAAGACCAAGTCCAGGACAGTATCATATAACAGTTTAAACAATTCACCCTGTTTTGCGTATTGAGACATTTCAAGCATGATTTTGCAATCGCATTCAAATGCTTAAAAATTAAAAATCTACCACACGATTCTGTAAAGCTGTTGTACTCTAGGCCATTTTTAGCTCTGAAGTGTGTATACTACATTTCATTTTGTTACAAGATGTTAAATAGATCATGTAAAATAGGGGCACAGTCTCACACAGAGTCTATAAGCTGCGCCTGTAGACCATGGTGTTCACATATGCAGTGATTCATTGCAATGATCTGTGAATCACTTCCTACACAGGATCCAAAAACCCATGTATCCCTCACAAAGGCAACCCAAACACAATTGCATCGACAGTCATCTTTGCACCACTGCCTCCAGTCAAATTTGATTATAAAATGGCAAAACCAGTTATGTGAATCTGATTAGTCTGTGATGAGGATATATGATTCTTGTAGAAAGGGCCTGAGCTGAGAGACCTGGGGATAGCCAAGCTACCATTTAAGCTCTCACCTGACTGTTATGAAAAGGACTACAGAGAAAACTTGGACATATGCTTAAAAGTATTGCTTAATATCAAAATGTATTCCATAATGTAGAAAATGCATCACATATTGCGAAGGTCATGTATAAACTCTCACGTGTATCTGTGGTATACTGCATGCATATACAAAAAAACCCCACAAATTTTGCTAAATCTGTATCACAATATATTTATACAAATGTGCATTGAATATGTAACAATAATGATAAGATGCAGTTGGTGATGCGTATGCTGTACATTTTGGCATATTTTACAGATGTATTTAGCACAGTGTAGGTTTTATGCTTCACCATATTTTTGCATTGAACTTTTGGAAGGGAAGGTGGAGATTCCCTCACAGGCAAGACCAGGTCTCCTTCCTCTCCTCCCCATTCAGTGTGCTCATTGTGCATGTGAATTTACATACCCTTACAGAACAGTTTTCCAAAGAGGAAAAAAAAATCTGCACCCATGGTAACTCAGAGCCACAGTTACAAGGCAAGATTACAATTTTGGCAAGCAATGTTAATACCTGTATACTAACCAGACAGGCTTTAAATAAAATTAACTTTTTTCTACATGCAAAGAGTGGGTTTCAAGAATAAAAATTGCAGAGAGTCCTGTCCCATACAAAAGTTTAAATGACAATATGAGAAAAAAGAAAAATGTTATATAAATGCACACAAACATTGAGCATTTACTATATTACATGTTAATAATTCATATGGTTGAGCAGTTTAGACTCTGATGGCATTTCATTCAGCCGAAACAGTCCATGTGATTACCCTGTCTGGCAGATGCTTCATTGAGCTTTCCAGGCCCTGTGATATCCCATTACACCCTGCATATAAAACAGCAATGAGAGTCTACAGGCATCCTGTGAAAGATAAATAGGTATTGTAAAATTTCAAAGGGAGGATTTGGGTAAGAAAACATCAAGCAGATTTGCTGTTTTTTCGATATTCACCCCCCTATTCTCAGAGCAAACCATATGCATTTTCTACAGTTCCATTCCTGTCAGAAGGTTCTGGTTTATTTCTCTCATTAGTGGTTTGTGACAATATATACCTCATTCATGCATTACCTTTGACAGCAGCAGTAGCAGAGTAGTCTTGCAGCCCGCACAAACTTGTCTCATGAGAATCAGCGCAGTGGTTTCCATGTGCGTCCATTTTCCAATAAGGTGCTGGATTCCTTTTGTGACCATGGGGTTCTTCTTAGACTGAGGCCTTTCAACATTATTCAGTCACCTAGATATTGGCTGAACAGAATTGATAAATGTCAATTTGACTTAATAGGAGAGGAGATAAATGCATAGGTCATCCAACTATTTTATTACATTTTTATTTGTTGTCAATTGACAAAAATTACTATTTAAATAAGGTTGGTATTTGATAGGGAAACTGAACAGACAACATAAACTAAATGGCCTCCTTATTATATTTATTAACATGATCATGTTAGGTAAGATGATCTAGAATCAGTCTTTCCAATCCTAATCCTAACTGCAGCCATTACATTAAAAAATGATCTGGGGTCAGTGCTTGGTGATCTAATCTTTTTTACAGCAGCTGCAACTTGCTCTTGTCCTCACTGCATAACATAGAGACATATAAGACCTCTGATTTGTGTAGGGGTATCGGTTCAGAGCAGGTGCTGAGCAGATGGACTAATCTCGATATTAAATAGAAGCATCGATCTACCTGTCAGTGTCCACGAATAGCTCAGCCATATGGTATAAACATCAGTGGATCTGCGCAGCGTCTGCTCCGGACTGATGCCTGCCCACAAACAGCAGATCTTGCGAAGGAGTGTTGCTGGTCATGTGCGGCCCTGGTGTTTGCAGAATCAGCAAAGCGTTCTGAAATGAGGGGAGAGAAACCCTGCCAAACACTGCGGCTTCTCCACGCAAACTTTGGTCCAGTTCAAGCTGGAGTCAAGACCACCAATCAGTTTTATTCCAGTAGATTTTGGTAATGGGGGAGGTGGCAGCATGGGTTGTGTGTACATATGAAAATATGCATAAACTACCACAGCAGCAAATCTCTCCCGTTTTCAACTATTTCTGTACATGTGTATTTTTTCCACATGATTGAGATGACAGAAGCGCTGTTTAAAGTGGGTTCAGAAATAGCTGTTTTTTTTCCTGTTGTCTCCATTTTGTTTAAATCTTGCATCAAACATTACTTCTCTTATTTTACAGCTTGACAGTCTTGTTGCCATTTCCGGCGTGTAAACAGGAGTGGTAGTTCCAGAGGAGGTGTCTGTTATGGCTGTTGGTGGGAAATAATGAGAAGGCTTTTTGGAGTCAGTCAAACGGAGCTGCAGGGGGATTTTGCTCTTTCTGTGAGCACTGCCAGCCTGAAAGCGTCACATGACTAGCTTGTTCCTACCCTCCTTACATAGCCGTGAATGAGGCTCTGTGATCCAGGTGAGCCGACAGCCTGTGTCCCACCAGCCGCCCCCGTGGAAGCATTTCCCATGTAAATTCGGAAATCTGCTTCGGAAACCTGGCCTAAGCAGGTCCGGTCCGTCCGGCTGGGCTTATTACCTTGTCATGAGAATCTGTTCTCATTTCAGCAGATGTTATGCAAATTACTTCTAGCCTTCAGTAATTGCAGTGGCTGCTGCATGATGTAATGTTTATTGAGGTGTTGGGAATTTTTCCGTCCTCGCAGTTTTACGCGTGGTTAACAGGAGGCGTGTGTGCATGTGTGTGCGTATGCATGTGCGCGTGTGTGTGCACGTGTGTGGAAGTGGGTGTGTCTGCAGTGTGTGTGTTTTCAGGGAGGATGTGCAATGTGTCCACTAACACATTCGCTTACAAAGATCGGTAACATGCAAGTGCAAAAAGGGAAAAACTCATACCGATGTTCCAAAACAATCCCAAAAAATAGAAATTTAAACCCTTAATAGAACTTCTTTTACCTGGAGCTGGAAACAGGGTTTTGCTGCTTTACCCTCTACTGCATTGCTGAGACCAGCTCTCTGCATGTTTAAGTTTCACTGGCATTCTTGGCACATTGGTTACGTCCACAGGAGCAGTCTTCCAGGACAGCGGCCACTGTGACAGTCTTTCTGTACAATACATCCAAATTTGAAAACAAAATGAAATGACCCAGAGTGGTCTCCAAAGCCAAGAGGAGATGAGAGACTCAAGTAAAACCAGTGAATTCTGTCTAATTTAGGAGCCTCAAATGCCTCTGAAAATACCAGTGAGGGGATTTTATATGAATATATAGAGTATGTCAAGGACTAGAAAAATATGTGGTTTAAAAAAAATAAAGAGCACAAATAATTTTTGCAAGAGCAAACTTGCATTACCAAAGCAGTAAACTAGTCGTATTTGTGGAGCATGTCAAACAACAAATTTGAGTTCCTTTTCCATCTGGAATGTAATTTCAACCGTGATACTAATGACTCTGATGATTAGAACTCCTTTTTCAGAGCCTAAATCACTATCAAAGATCATGTATCTGAAAGCCTTCACTTACTGTTTCTCAGTTTAATATAACAGCAAAACAGAAAAAGCTGCATGTTAGATTTCAGTTGCTGTTCATTCCCCTTTCTGTGTTTTTCCCATGATCAATCAGCATCTGCAGAGCACAACAGAAATAATCCTGCTACTCAGAGATAAACCTCATATTTAAAATAAAAATTAAAAATACATTATCGGAGAGTGAAGTATGGAGTAAGTTGCACTTACACTGAAATATGGAGTGAGTTACACTGGCAACTTGTGTATAATAATACAAGTTACACTTATACACAAGTTGCCAGTAAGTTGCCAGTTGGGTCAACCCGTTCGAGTAATTGTGAGTCTGAGTGGCTTGGTCCTCCCTGTGTGAACACTTTCCCCTACAGATACATGCCAGGTTCCCTCCCTACACCTGGAGCAGTAGCACAATTGTAGTGCTTCAGGGACACCAATAGGCAGACGGGCCTTTAGGAGTTGAAAGGGTTAAAAAGCTCTGGTTCATTATTCTGACTGCGCAACAGATTCAAGTTCACAACACACATTTTCATTCAGTTTGCTCAGTCTACACAAGCTGTGTTTTCTGTTTTCAAGGAGGAGCAACAGCAACAGCAGGAACTGGGTTACACGTTTCGTCACACAATATTGGTGCTGCACATCTACCTGCGGGTCAGTGGGGGCGGGGTTATTCATGCCACCTTCCTCTCAAGGTATCCGGCAGTTGGAGGTTATTTGGGGTCACTGAGTTTGAGCCTGCGACAGATAACATCACACAAGTAGTGCAGCTTCCGCAAATCAACCGGAACTGGCCTCCCAGACACATTCCACACTTTTTCTGTTGGTATCACGGTCCCACGTAAGCAGCAGCGCGAGAATACAAGGCCGGTGCCATTGTTTACCTACAGTATCTAATCGAGTGTTTCCAAGCATGTCTTATCGGCGCTTATCAGTTTCAGCTACAGATCCACACGGGCGCCTCGCGTTACCCCTTGGTTTTTTGATGGTTGCCTGGTAATGGCTTCGAACAGTCAGGTCATCCTTATGCTGTTCTGGTCCGCTTATCTTAATGTCTATAAATCATCCTTCCCAGTATTTAGCACAAGAAACCAAAGGAAATAATTGTCCGGTAATTGGTTAATAATTTGCAGTCGGAAAAGATGGTGACAGATTTATTGAGCTTTACACTGAATAAATTGCAAACAGGTTTGCGCTGAATTGCTTTACAGTGCCTCTATAAATTGCAGCTCGGCTGCAAGAAACCATAACCACCCGATATACCAGATGTACAGGACACCTCCGCACCAGGGGGATTAGATGGCCTTATCCTCTGTAGGCTCCTGTTTTTCAATATGTGGTTTTTTTTTCCCCCACATGAACTACAATGACCCTCTCACTTTAAGATGTACATCAATCTGCAAAACAACCTCCTCAGTTCAGTGAGTGGATGACTCAAACACACACATACACACACACCATGCGTGCATGTGCATACACATACACTAGACGCAGGCACCCAGCCACACACACGCATACATGCTTACACATAGACACACGTACACCACAGTCTGTAGGCATTACATTTTTACATTATTGGCATTTAGCAGACGCTCACATCCAGAGCAACTTACATTGGGGGTGTGTTTTTTTAACAATGTTATCCATTTATACAGCTGGATATCAACAGAGGCAATTATGCTTTAAGTACCTTGCCCAAATGTACAGCAGCAGTGCCCCAGCGGGGAATCGAACCGGCAACCTTTCGGTTACGGGTCCTGCTCCTTAACCACTATGCTACACTACCTGTGAACCACACGCCCACCCCTGCAGTTCCCCCAGTTCACCACGGCAACTGCATGGTGGACACGGTGAAGAGGGGAATGACAGAGCCATGAGGCTGGCTGTTGTGGCGCTCAAACAGGAGCAGGCTCTGACACATCCACTGCGGCCCAGTGATAAAACGCCACAGTTGGCACACATTCTCGTTTTCCCCCGAGCGGCGCGGGGATCTGGAGTCCGTGGGGCAGGAGTGGCAGAGGCTCCCTCTGTAACCCTACACCTCTGATAAGCATCGCAGCAGCCAAAGCCAGACCTGCTGCAAGGCGGCTCTTGTTGGGGGTTATTGCAAAGTGGCAACTTTCACATGAATGGAAAGCCGTCCCCATGGCCTTACACAGTGAGCGCAAGCATACAGAAGGAGGTTTGTTTAGATGGTATGGGGAGTTTTGGAATTGTTCACACAGATTGAAGGAAACAGTTTTGTACACACTGGACGCCAGCCTGGAAGTGTGTAGGAGGAACCATGAACTTTTTATCTGATTATCATTTTTGTTTTAGTTCTTTTTAGTAACGACATAAGAGCAGTAAAACTGAGAGTAGTTTGACAGTGGATTTCTAAAGAAAAGATCATTCTCAGCTCCAGATGACCCCAGCAAGCACACAAAGAAATCACATTCTTTCCCATAAGGAGCTTAGGACAATGACAAAACTCATGAAAACATGCAGGACAACAGCAGGAGCTGCTTATTTAATGAGAACTACAGCACAACTGCACGTTACATGGGTCGAGCAGACAGGGTCAGGCTCGCATTAACCACGAGATCCCCTTTCAGATGGTGGGGGGTTTGCGGGGGGGGGGGGGCGATTAGGTGTCATATGGGTTTTAATCAAAATATTTACACAACTGGGGTTCATTAGACATCAGATGGCGCCTTTTACGACACCCATGTAATGCTCTGAAAATATCAAAGCGCCAAACCAACAGTCCTTCTCCACAAGAAAGCGTTTCGCTAAGCCGGTTTCGAGATTCGAAGCTCATTGTGGATCCTAAGCACTTGGACCCTGTCCTTGATGTCGTACATGTGTGCAAGCATTAAAAGCCTTTGATGAAGTCGTTGCAATGTACACAAAAAAACAGTGTGCCGTACTGAAGAAAGCTTCCCTTTTTTTAACCGTGACCAAAAGTAGGCAGGATCCCGTATTCATATCAGAGAAATACAGCTCCACCAGAAATAACAATAACATTCATCACATTCATTACTGTAATATAGAGTATCAATCGGTGGAATGACATAGCCTCCTACTGTCAGGACAGGCCTACTAGCCACAAGGCCTTTGACTAGTGACTTTTTTTTTGTAAAAGAGACCTGAAGAATCTATTTTGGCAGCACTATACCCCGTAAATGACAAAAGCACAAAAGCACTGCTCTTAATTTGAGGGAGCATATATTCAGTGAGTGAGTGACAGTACTGTTTTCAAGTCTTAGATACAACTAAAACATGAAATCTGATTTTACTCATACTGCTGCCACCCAATTGAAGAGGTTAAACGGGTATCACAGACAGTTATCCCACTGGGACTGTAGAAAATATGGATAACAGCTCTGTATGAATTGCAGTTATGGGAATCCAACAGGCTTAAACAAAACAGGCCCAGGTAGAAACCAAACCAGTTCCTTTGCTCGAATACAAGCAATAAACTGTTATCCCTGGTCAAACACAGCCCTGCCCGTTACAGTTGAGGGCCCGCAATCAATATCTCACAATTATCAATAATACGGCAGGGTGGCGCCTGACGCAGTAATTGTGTTTTCTTAGGGTGTCATTATAACGGCGGTGCCATGACGACTAATTGCGGGGGTAAGATGGTTTTGCATTCCTTTCCCATAATGCCTCTGCTGCGAAGGCTCCCTTAAGTGGCCCTCCTGTGGTTAATGCAGTGGCAGGGAAAGCCAGTGCTTCACATGCGAGGACATGTACTCCCTGAACTCTCCCTGCCCCTGGCGGGGACTCTGGAGGCCGGTGAACGCGCAGAGCGGGGCAGAGCAGCCCGGTGAATGGCATTATTATTCTCCATCCTCGCTCGGCCTTCTCCGACGCAGGGGGTGTAGGACAGAGTTCAGCTCAGCTCAGCTCAGAGGCACTGCCCTGTGAGACCTTTCTTAATGGTAGTGCTCTTCATTAGTAAGTTTAAGTCAGGGGGTATTTTCTGTGTATACATCATAGGACACCGAGAACATTTATTTGTTAAAAAAAAAAAAAAAAGATCAGCAATTTCATTTATAGGTACTTATATAATTTCCACCTAATTCTCAAAGAATAAAAGATTGTGTTTTGATGCCTGTCACAAGATAGAGCCAAATTTACTTTGGGTACATGAAATATATTCATTAATTCCACCGTCTGGTCTTAATATCGCTATTAGCTAAATACACACCTCGCATTTCCGTTCCCACATCGATAAAATCATGACATTACTGCGGAGTCTGAGTAACGGCCGTCGCTGTAGACAACAGGGTGCCGCTCCCGCTAAACGGCAATCAGCGGCAGGGAGAATAACACACACACACACACACACACACACACACACACACACACAGACCAGGCATTGAGCGAGGTCTGTGGTGCAGAGGTAACAGAGGGCTGGAGGGAGAGCAGCTCTGTGTGTATGTACACACAGACTGCGTGTGAGGACCGCGCTCTGCACCCCGCCCCGGGGCAGGACACGCCCGTCCCGGCTCCCGAGCATGCTGCTACACCTCTCTGCAGCATCGCCCTCATTATCTCCCACACTCCACCCTGCTCTTTTCTTTTTTTAAAACTTTTTTTTTTCTCTGTATAATTAATTTCTGTTTGTGCCACTAAAGTCTACCAGTTTAGCTCTGACACCTTTGCTTAAGGCATTTACATTACATTACATTATTGGCATTTAGGAGACGCTCTTACTCAGAGTGACTTGCAGAGGTTACAATTTTTTACATGTTACCCATTTATACAGCTGGATATTTACTGAGGCAATTCTGGGTTAAGTACCTTCCCCAAAGGTACAACAACTGTACCCCAGCAGGGAATCAAACCGGCAACCTTTTGGCTATGAGTCCTGCTCCTTAGCACTATGCTGCACTGCCACCCAATAATGCCAATAATGTAATGTAATATAATTTCACATGCATACAGAGGCACTACCTATTATCTAGAACAAACTCTATGTCTCCAGCAGTTGGGCAAAATCACAGTTTTAACCCTACCCACCATCCCGTCTAACTCTTCCCCCCCACCCCACCAAACCCCCGGGCATGCTGTGACCTTAGAGACACTGGAACTTCTGTTGCTGCGCAAACATCACAGAAAGGGCCCAGTTCCGCCCCGGGGCGGTTTGTGTTTCTGCATCAGCAGAGCAGGGTGCTGAATGCTCTCCAGCCACAATTCTTATTAATTACAACCTGAGTCACACTTAATCACCGTTTGCTGCTCTATTAGTTTTTTCCGCGCGGGCCTCGTGTGATTACGAGTGCTTACGGCACAGCCTGTGCGATACTCTACCGCCGACTGTCTCGCTGTGCCGAGAGACAGTGGAGCTCAGAGAGCTGCGCTCCCGGTGTACGGGGCACACGCCAGTGGCCGATCCAGCCAGCCAGGTGTGGGAGTATTTCCGAGATGCTCAGTCTCTCAAGTGTAAATTAAGCGCCTTAGATCCGTGCTGGTGGTCCCACTGCCATTTCCTGCCAAAGGTCTCCTTTAATTAGTGTTTCCATATTAAAAAAAAAATGGTGCCGGTTCCCAGAGCGCCTTTTTAGAGGACGCACGTAGTCCGCCGTGAGAGTGAAAACTCGCGGGAGGGGGGTCAAACTCTGGGGGGTCAGAAGCCGGGGGATGCGCCAATGCGCGCCGCCGCCGACGCGAGCGCCCGAAAGCCGTCGACAAAAGCGAGGCTGTTTTTTTTTTTTTTTTCGGGAAAGCGCCCGCGGCGGAGGCCTTCGGGGGCTCCGCCGCGCTCGTTTGTGGTTTCTGCTCCAGGCTCCGGAGCTTTGCCCACGCAATTCTGCCTGGCACCAGCGTGTCCAGGAGCCGCGGCGCTCCCACCCGGAGAGAGAGAACACTTCCCTTTGTTTCCTCCAAATAAAAGGCTCTGCTTGAGCGATGCTGTTGCGCCGGGGCTGGGGGATGGGGGAGTGGATGTGGCAGGCTCCCAGTAACGGCCGTTTTTAAAATAAGCCATGAGGGGACAGGCGCTGCCGGGGCGTCAGCCCTCAGGGAAGCCCGGCATTCAGCTCTGGCACTGGCGCGGTTTCATCCCCTCTGCAATTATCATCATTATTATCATTATTATTATTATTTTTAATGCAGTTGTTTATTTGGGTCCAGACATTCAGAGAGGATTCCCATGTGTTCATTTCCTTTCGATGTACGCGCCGAAGGAGGGAGAGCGGAGACTTGTGGAAAATTCCACCCTTTGGCTTTGGGAAGCTGTGTCTCACGTCCCATGGAATTGAAATGCCCTCACAGTGATTCAAATTGAGATAGGATGGAATATTTGAGAATGCACAGCTGAAGTTACGTTACATTACACTACATTACATTCATTTAGGAGACGCTCTTATCCAGAGCAGCTTCCAACACGAGAGAACAGAAGTGTAACCATTCGAGTTGAATGAGTGACAGTGTAAGACCAGGCTAACAACACTCCCAGACCAGTGAGTGTGGAGCATAACACTGTTCAAGCCCTACCACAAGTTAACTTGTGCATCCCTATTAGACAAAGGAAGCCAAGTTATCATACTTCAGTCACTAAAGTTACATAATAAAAATATACCTTTTGAGAATGCTATCCATCTCTGTGTCCCTGCAACAGTGCTGCACATCACCGAGATATAGGTTGCATGTGGGACATATCTGAATGAGAGGGAAAATGGCACTTTGTAATAAAAGTAATTTATGGGCTTCATTTCTAAGGGATCAAACTCTAAAGTAGTTCCCACCAGTGTTTGTCTGTTCCTGTCCTTCCCAGGTTCTCACACACCCTCGTAATGAGGCTGTGAGACAGCTCCACCCATATGTATGACAGTATACAGTGAGGCGATGGAAGTCACTGAGAGATAACAGATTATTTAGATGTAATTTTTTACCATTGGTAGCACAGTGCAAGGCTTAAAGTTCAGCTATGCCCCATGCTGTATGGCACCCGCACTGTTGAATTTGCCCGTTGCTGCTACACATCAGTTAAAACTGTGAAACTAGGAAATCTTGCTGTAACATGGATGAATGTGTCTGAGCAGTGTTTTATAATGTTAGACTACCACAGTAACTGTAACAGTAACCATAATAATAACCAGTCACCCTGCTGTTTCATTTCAACCCGTGAATACTCATCTATTTATATTAATTAATTAATTTGAACAGTTAAATGGGTTAATACTGAACAAACATTTAGTATTCAATACCAAAAGCCTGTTGTTACTTATTGATTACCCCATTACATATATGACTGAGATTATTTTCCTTTATGACCAGATTTGAAAGATGACATCCAAATGCACAGGATTTTGATAAGTTTACTGCAATGGCTGTGACGTTTATAGGATGAGACCAAAAAAAGGAAACATCATTTTCAGCATTATTTTACAGAATTGTTCACAGCTCATAAACAGCATGTGTTTACATTGATGAAGCATATGAGGTTTTGAGCACTCAAGTCGTGCTTTCATTTTGTGATTAGAGAAATGAGTTAGATTGAATCCACTGAAGGATGGCTGCAGTTTCACTTCATGTAACTTGCGTGCCTAGTTTTAAACAAAGTGTTAGGACTCTTCTCAGTCTTACTGCAATGTGCTTTGTTTCACAAAATCACCGTTATTTCTGTGATCAGAAAACTGTCACAAACCGCAACATTTGCTCAAATTCAAGGACAAAGCACATTCTGAATAGATTAAATACAGGGTTCACATTGATCGTGTTTGCTAATCCGTTTCTCCTTGCAAATACCACAGAACTGTGCCCATTACACAGAAGCAGTTCATTTGTCTTTAATGGCCAAATGTTGCCTGCAAGCTAATCTCCCGAGTCATTCAGAATCACCATCAGAAACCCAGACTTGAAAGCAACCCTGCTAACCTGCCTTCCAGAGACAGACAAAAAAGGCAAAAAGATTTCAAGTTGCGCAATGTCTACTATGTGGGAAGGATGTCAGCAGCTTCACCTCCCAATTTGTGCTGTGATAATTCGGAGGGCCATCATTTTATAAACATTCCTCTTTTTTTTTTTTTTTTTTTTTTGAAGATCTAATCAGACGGGAAGTGTCACCTCGAGGTCCCTGAGGTCAAAAATCTTACCCCCGTCTGGGGCCATCCGGAATTACTGTCAGAGGGGCTTGTTTGTGTGACCTCAGCCCTGCAGGAAATCAAAGCTGGGTCACTGCTCCAGTCCATATGTGTGTGTGTGAGACTGTGTGCATGTGCGTGTTAGTCTGTGCGAGCATGTGCATGTGTGTGCTTAGAGGGAGTGTGTGTGTGTGTGTGTGTGTGTGTGTGTGTGTGTGTGTGTGTGTGTGTGTATGCTTGTGCAGGAGGTTGTGCATGCATGATTGTGTGTTGGTTACTTAGTACTGCCTTACCACAACACTCTTTCTGCATTTTTTACATTTTTATCAGTTACTTATGTGATGTGATAGTAAATGTTACATGGTCAATGAAAATAATTTATATACTGTGTCTGTGCGTGGAGGTGCGACTGGGTCTGTGCAGTTGTGTGTGTGTGTGTGTCCGTGTGTGTGTGTGTGTGTGTTTTATGCACCAGAACAGAGAACCTCCAAACTCCCAAACATCCAGCTGATGTCCACACTCTCCTTCCCAGGATGCACCTCCAGTTTTCCCCCTACACTCCTCATCACCTGTCATTGAGCTGTGACAGAGAGCTTTATTCTTTACCCCTGTTTTCAGCTCCAAGCACAGAACCTGTATCAATTTTCTCTCTTCTTCTACACAACAGTCGGGCTCTGATTGTTGTTTGGGCCTACTGATCCTGGATCAGACACACAAGGAAGAAAGTCCTCACAGTGTTTTTTTTTTTTTTTTTTTAAACCTTGTTAAACCTCTACTTGTCTGTCCCTGTTGCTGGATTATCACCACGATCTCATGACCACGGCACAATGGGCCACAGCACTGACCCAATCGAGAGGATTTGTGCTGTTTGCTTTTTCCCAGTGCTAATATAACCAGGAGGCCAGTCATCCCTCCTCCATAGAGTTTTCTTGTTTTTTTTTGTTTATTTTTTTCCTTGCTGGCAGGAAGACAGATAAGCAGAATGTGGTTGTCCATCCCTGATATTACTTGCTGCAAAAATGTCAGTGTGGATTTTTATTTTTTTGGCCGCCTTCCCGCAAAAACTTTAATGTCGGCGACAATTAGATAAAGCTCTGCTGATGTGTGCGCAGTGGTGCTTCCTCTATTGAGTTACCTCAAGCATTACCATCAGTCTTGTCTCCAGCATTTGCAGACATCTCTCAAGCCCAGCTCTACGTTGGCACCCCACACATTACCAGTGTACAGCACGTGTACATCACGGCAAATCAGATTGTTGTAACTGGCTTTTGCCGTTCCATAAATTGAATCTGACTGGAGGCAGCGGCGCAGAGATGACTGTTGATGCGATTGTGTTTGGGTTGCCTTTGTGAGGGACACGTGGGTTTTGGGATCCTGCGCAGGAAGTGATTCACAGATCATTGCAATGACTCACTCCGTATGTGAACACCATGGTCTGCAGGTACAGCCTATAGTCTCTGTGTGAGACTGTGGCTGTTTTTCTTGCTGTTGTCTGCTGTTAACCGTAGTTAGAGGGTGTTTTATTTTGGTGGGGAGGATAGACAGGAAGTCTATGAATGGTGACATTCAAAGGCTACCTGACAAATGGGGGCTACCCGACATTTCAAAGCTCCCTCATCCCGTTAAACTCTTATTTATCGGCTTTACTGTCTCTGCTACGTGTCATTCCTGTGTGTGTCCCCATCCACTCTGCTAGGATTTCTGTCCAAGGAACACAAATGCTTTTCCCCCGTAGAGCGGGGGGCTGGTACTGTAACAGCGTGTTTATTTTCTTTCCTCTGCTTCTTCTCGATGCTAACATATTATTTTCATCGGTCTGGAAAGTTCTTGCAGTGAGAGGCTCTGGAGAGCGCATGCCATTGAGAGACGAATCGAAGCCCAACTGTTTTTTTTTTATGCAGAAACTTTGCCACACACGGGGCAGTGGGGGGGGTTTGTGCTTTCTCTGCATGTCTTAATTTCTTTCCCTCTGGCAAATGTTCGTGAAGTGATGACTGATCAGATACAATAAAAGCCCTCTTGTTCATTTTAACCGCACCATTACAGTTGTTTCAGTGTAACTCCGTAATTTGGCTGACATTTATATCGTACCAGAAAACTTTATGCCGTTTAGGTATTAAGCGCAAAATCTGCTACACATGAAACATTAGTCAGATGATAAATCTATTTGCTGTTCGGACCTAGTTCAGCTACAAGGGTTGACGTACCTCTCTAGATGAGTCATAAAATAACACGATGCCCAGTGAATGTAATCTCCTTCTCTAAAAGACATTTGCACCTTTTTGTATATGTAGGCTAGTCATACGAAAATAAACTTTGGCCTCTATTTAATATGAAAACCTACAAATTGGACTCTTGAGAGTGATGTTAAATGATGTTGAGGGCTAGCTTCAGACGATTGCATGAGTTCAGTGTAACAGTTGGAACCTCTGATTCAGATTTTCATTACCATTCTCAAACCACGTAGCTGTTACTTCTGGCGAGTGTGCCATTCTGAGAGAAGTCCTACACATCCAGGCAGTCTGAGGGCTTCATTTCAACACCACCAGCTGGTAGACATCCCATAATGCATGCGTAGATCTTACCATTGTTGCTGAAATCAGATGTACCCTAACTCTCTCTACTGCCTTTCTGGAAAACTGTGCTCTGAGATTACCTCAGTGGTGTCTTGCTGTCCTGGGAAGATTCCATTCTCATAGTTCCTATAGCATGATCTACTGGGTCTCACCAGACATCTTTTGAGAGTTAACACTTTAATTAGATAGATAAATCAGGGCTAACCATCCTTTTTTTCCCCCAACACGAGTTCAGGACCAACAAAAGGCCTGACAGGGACAGACTAGGATTTGAACAATGAGGCGGCACCTAGGGCTAGTCGTACCAGGAAGAGTTCACGGTCAAGACAGGGGTCTGCTGTACGGCAGCCTACAATATTTTAAGCAGATGGCGGTCAGAGTGCAGGATGACCTCAGGGGTCTGGGACCTCTGCCATTTCGCTCTCAAGAGCCCTGAATAGCCTCGTACGTCTCATCCTCACTTCGACACGTATTGTGAGTAGCGACAAAGAGTCGGCTAACTTCTCGCTGTGCTCGATTTGATAAGTGGCGAGGCTGAATGATAGGGGCTTTTGTGGGCTGGTGGAAAAACCCTGGCACGCTCAGTCCACGTCAATTACAGAGGCTCCGGTAGCCTTGGGCGTCCTGGGTAGAAATTTAGATAATAACCGTCGGTTGTTCGGTGCGCAATTATGAGACAAAGGTGAGCTTTTCACGGGAGAGGAGAGGAGACCAGAGTGAGCCTCAGGCTTCAAACAGGGGCATTGTGGGACGCCGAAGACTTCATCACCGAGCCAAAGCATATTTATTACAGCAGGCGAGACTGGGGGAGACTTCAGAGGAAATGAAATGCGATGCGGATTTGACTTGGTTCTTGCGCGCACCGCAAGTAATTCCCAGGATGCACCGAAAGAAATTCGTTCAGAAATGTGTTGTTGCACTCTCACCAAGTTTGTTTAATTGAGGCACAATAAAATGCTTTAAAGGGCAATGAGGGAGCACACATTCCTGTATGGGATCATTCATTCCCCTCTTACTGAAATATGACAATGATTTATATCGACGTTTTTTTTTGAGAGTCATTCATTATCTGAGGGTGGGATACAGAGGACTACAAAAATACAGTCAAGAACAATGGACAATGAAATGTCTCAGAATTGCTTCCTGTGTTTTGGCTTGTTATATTACACCCCTTTGTGAGGGAAGTTCACAAGTTTTTGGGAATGAATGGTTAACAATATATGTTATTGTAAGGAGGAAACCATATCACCCTTAAGCCTGCTTGTGCCAATAGGTTGATGCTAACTAGATCTGTTAGATCGTTAGCACTTCAATGGCTGACATCCAGGGAAATCCAGGCAGCTGCTGAATTTGTGTTGCGCTTCAACAACAATGCTTCATTTAAGATGGTAAAAGGAAAGAATAATAACAGCAAATCCTGTCTCTCTATAAATTTTGCTTTTCACTTTTCAGCCTGCTTGGTTTCTTACTGTTTATTGGTTGAAAAATATAATCTATGATCAGTTTTCATGTTAAAGTAATTTTAAAAAGTTGTCTTAGTCTATATTCTCTAGATACATTTCCCTTCACTAGGAAAACTGGAATTCTGTATTTGACATATGAAATACATTGATGTCCTTGACAAACCTAGCCCCACGTCAGCTTGAGTTGACTTACTTCACCCATATGGCTCTCTCACTTCCTTTCATAAACATTCACCTAACTAAAAACTAATACTCAAACCACTCTCACTTAGTAAGGGGCAGTAAGACTTTCTGAACTCCGTAATGCTTGAGACTACCATGTGCTTTCACACACTGACTTGTTTGAACCAATCATAGTGTGCCAACCTCGTTAAAACACTGTGAAATCATTGAGCCACTGGAGACACATAAATAATGTCTCAGTGCAGGCTATACAGTGCTGTAGTGTGAAGTCTTTATTCAAGCATAGTACAAAATAAATGTTCAATGTGCAGGACCGTGCTATAAAATGATATCAAGGAAAGTGATTTGTGGTGATATGCGTACAGTGTTCTAAGGCTTTAATTTTTTATACAAATTTTTTTTTTTTGCCTGACCAAAAATCCTCCCTTTGACCTTGTCCTTGGAAACGGAGGCAAGGGTCCTTGCGCCACTGTTGCGTACATATTGATCTAATTTACTTAGTAACTGAGTCTGTGATGGCAATACAGAAAGACAAAGCATCTCTTATACTCAGACTTCAGCTGCTGGGGGAATTGAAACCCACATATTCTGCGGTCTGCAAGAATATTATGCAATTCAATGTAATGTTGCAAGTATTTTAGATTGTATGGGAACAAATGTCCACATGTGTTTTATTTGTAAAATAAACTGAAATTTTGGACTCTCACATAAATAATAGAATTAAAATGTGTATGCTTTTCTTGTTTTCCCAGGTCATTTCATGAGTATATGGTTTAATGTTAGTTACTGTATTCAAACAAATTAGCTTGGAGTACTAAGAACACTAGCTGAAAAATATGTTTTTCATAAATATGTTAATGTTAAATATATTGGGAAAACATGAAGAGGAAAAAGGAAATGTGCATAGAGAATGAAAAGCATTCAGACCATTCATGTATAAATGACCAACAACACAGTAATAACATACTTGTTAATTATATAGTACATGCTGTTTAACAGAAGTGGCTGATCAACAGATTTTATAGCTGCAATGATGTGCGGATAGTGCTTCTTCATAAAGCTGTCGTTTACATGTAATGTGGAAAACTTAAATATAAAGTATAAAAGATATATGCTCTGTAACACTTTGCACAGTGTGGACATCAATGGCATCTCACCCAGATGCTCTTTAAATCAGCTGATGATTTTATGGGCTTAACATTATAGCATAAAACACTACATCTTCAGTATTTAATATACCTTTACCAGAGGCCAGTGGTATCTCATTAAAACAAGATAAGCACTACCTAGGCCCTATCTGGAAAAAAAAATAATAATACGGCCTTTGTTCCACATGGATCTGAAATACATTTTATAATACTTACAAATGAACTTAATGATGGAAAATTAGACATAATTGAAGGTGATGATGGATGGGAAAAAAGGAACCTTCTCTGGAACAAAAATCTCTCTAAAAGCATTTTGAATCTCCTCCACTGTGTACTGTAATCTGCATCCATAGTTATGTCTGTATTGAACAGCGTCCTGGCTGTCCTCTAGGAGAAGTTTTAGATGCCGAGAAGGAGGTGCAGCATCAGTAACGAATATGGAAGCACGCTGTCATGTGCTCCTGTGTTGATCATGCTAAAGTGTACAACGTATAGAGTGCGCGCTCCTCATGATCACAGCGAAGAAAGGCTGGCAAAAAGTACCTAAATAAACACTGAATGCCTGTTTATTGAATGCTCACGTGGATGTAAAATCACTTGACAGTTATCTGATGTCAGTCTGTTGTGACAGAGATGTACGTTAGAAAAGTATTTATACTAACACATAAAATACAGGTATTTGTGTTTTGCTTATTTCTGTTAATTTTGTGCTCCTTAGAAATTCAACAAATCAAATTATTGTCTAGTTTCTTATTAACTACTTTATGGCTTAGAACATTTGACTGAAAAATTTAATCAGTTGCTCAGCTGACAAATACCCCGGGTGAATTATTTCTAAGATTCATGTATCCTCCTTAGGTTTTATATTTCATGTTTGCACTTGTTATTATTTTTCATGAGTCATGGTAGGATTGCCTGCTCCTCCTTTATCCTGGAGAGCAAAAAGACTCAGTTCCAGCCTGCAACCAAAGCCTTTTCACCTACTTTGGTCTGAGCACCAACATGACAACTATTTCCATATTTAACAAAATAATTTGGGTGGTTTGATCTCAGTTTTTTTTTTTTTTTTTTTACCAATCAGGATGTTTTCTCTTGCAGGCTAATAACGCCTGGACTAATGGCCCTCAGGAATCTGCTGACACGGCCTCAGCGTACGCATCAATCACACAGGCCCGACCGCGGCGGCTTGGAGGACTGGCTCCAAGCGTTTGGCCTCCGCACTTTGAGGGCTGATCCCAGCTGAATCAGCGGATCCCAAATTAAACTGTCTGTCATAGTTTGTCAGGGCAGACCCCCCACTTCCCCCACACACACACACCCCGCCACTCTCTTCCTCCCTGTGGACATTGAAATTGCCATTTATGTGCTTGCTTTCCTTGCATATAGAATTATGAACCGTCAAAGATAAACACAGCAGTGTGCGTCTCCCTCTTGGCCAGCGTGACGTCGTGTTGGCTTTGAAGCTATGGGTAGAATGTGGAGAATTACAGACTACGTGTGGTTCGGAGGCTCAATTTTTGAGAGGCACACATTGTCTGTTTTTGATTTTTTTTTAATGACAGCAACAGCTGAAAATATGCCTTCTTTTATCTTCTTTCAATATGGGGTTACTGTTTTTATCCTCCACTCAAAAGTGAGTGACACAGAAATGTATTTCGCAAAGACAACCACTAAAATGCATGTGCTCGCTTAAATGTTTATATGCATTTTCCCCAAAGATGGAATGAGCTCAGTGTTTCCAAAATCTACTCTGTATTTTATGAATGGAATAGTTTACTGTGTCTCTCATTATATAAAACCGATGTATTGTGGTAAAGGCCAGGATGGTAAAGTATGACATAGATCAAATTGTTTCTTATTTTTGCTAAAGAATCAGTACTGAACACCAAAAAATACTGGGAAAACATGTTGGGAAACTGACAGTGGTGACACTACTCATATAAAAGCTATAGTGCAGAAGCACTAGTTATATCTAGTTATATCTAGCTATATCCAGATATACCTGGCCAGTGCCTTGTCTCGTAAGAGCCATTCAGAACAGTTGATTCTGTATTCATTGAATTTCTGCAAAAATTTCTACCCCTGAGAAGTGATTTCTATTTAAAGTTGTCTGTGGGGGAAGCTACTCTGAAAATGAAAGAAACGGGGAAATGTTAGTGATTATGCAGCTATTGTCTGCATCAATTTGCTTATACTTCTGATGACATTTATCTACATACATTAATGCTACTGTACTCTAATTCTACTTTATTCTAATTGGCAGTAATGAAATTACACATAATCAGTGCTGAAGTGTAGTTCAGCAGTAATAAGTTCATTTGAAATATGTTTCAGTCTGTTTGTTTGACACATTTTCCTGTGTCCATACAGCCAGGTTTAATCCTTTCCCTTTAATTCCCTCCTCAAACTGAACTGCGACATTGTGCAAGCAGCACGCTGCAATTGTCAATGTAGCTCCAATATTTCACTTGTCTTGAAATTGCTCCTACCGAAATGAAAATACACGTAGAGCAGGAAAGAGCTGCCGAACGCTGCCTGCCAGTACAAACAGCACGCGGCCTCTAAATTTACTGAGAGAGTCAGACGTTCTCCTGACTCACAACCTATGCTGTAACCTATGCTGAGAGGAGCGCTAAGATTACGTTTTAATGGGTTAGGGCTCTGCTCCAAGAACGTTCCCAGGGCTTCGCAGCCTCGGCTTCCTGAGGTCTCCTGCTGTTATTAATGGACTGATATTTGGAGCAGTCAGTCCAGGCCCAGTCCCACAGTCTCACTTAGCAGCCGTATGTCAGCTCTGCCTTGTGTAAGTACGGCAACGACCGTGAGCTTAAGTGAGATAAGTGTGCACGGACTGCTGGGAGGAGCATTGCTTAGCATCTCGCTTTTCCCTTAGATAATGAGAGATGCTTGCTGCATGCTGATTCAGCAGGTGAAACACTCTCTGCTTTTTATCGCTGGGCATTTGTGTATATACTATCTCAGTTTAGATGGTTAGGATGGTTATCAGCAGGTGTTGTCAAGCCTGGCACACAACTTGTAAGTGACTCTTGCCTGTTGCTTTATATCATCTATACCCTGGTATTAAAATAAAACTGAAGATAACCAAGTGGCCATGAGGGAAGAGTCACCTTTACTTGCCATACTTTCTGAGGATACAGCTCAAACCTGCTCTGGCTGAGGGCCTACTCTGTCAAAGTGTCACTCTTTCCACTCAAAGAATGAACCAGGTTAGAGCTTCAGCATTTGGTGATAGAGACAGATATTGTTTGACAGACAAAACAATCCTCTACAGTCAAAATTTATGTCTTTCAGAGGATAATTTTCAGTAGTGGTTTGTCTGCATTCGAGATCAAATATGCACAAACTAATCTTGGAGCAAGAAGGTCACAGATGAATCAAGACTAGTGGACATTTTACATGAGAAAGTATGATGAAAGCCTTCAATATGTTAATGAATATATGGCAGCCATTGTTTGGTGACAGTTTTTATTAGGTTTGCCATAATATTAGATGTTCTGATGACATTTGTAAGTGGAATTTGTAAAGCCAAATTTAAACATGAGCAATACTCAAAATCGTAAACAAAAAAACTCTCATTTCTGTCTCAGTATGAACTTTTGCAACTGGATCTGCAGTTCCAGCACATTAATTCATCAGAGACATGACTTGCTTCCAGCCAAATTAGCAAACTGAAACCAGCCACAGTCAAGGCTGAAAGGTTCAACTGACACCAAGGTAAATAGTATCAAACAGAGCGAGAGAAAACCCAGGGTATTGTTGTTTGTCTTTGACCCAACCTCGTGTCGGCTGTTGGCAGAAATCCCAGCACTGCATCATGTGTTTTCCACACAGCTGAAAGCGAGTGGTGTGGCTAATGGAGACATGGACTCAGTGTTATGCTAACATCCAGCTATTGAGAAGTACATCCAATTTCTCTCTTTTTTTCACACTTCTCTGCTGCCTAGTGGTTAGCTAGTTGAAAAACCTGCATCTCTGAAAATGTGGCACTTTCCTTGTGAGCCTCTTGCCTTTCACATATGGTTTATGAATTTCAAGAGCCTCACAGACTGAAATAAATCTGTGCCCAGAGGTAATTTTCAGCATGACCGTACCAACAAATATTCAAGCCAAAAAAAAGTTCCCCATGCAGCAATATACAATGAAATGTAATAATTTAGAGTGCTATGAATAGAGAGGGTGGAGCTGGAAGCCGTTTTGGGGGGTTGGTAATAAAAAAGAGGATCTGTTTGCACAATGTTCCGTTAAGTCAATAGCGGTTTGTGAACACCCCTGCCAATACTGAACACACAGTGACATTACTTAACAGTGTAAGGAGATTTTTTGAAGAATGTTCCTATAACTCATTAGCAGCACTTGGGGTTCATTTTTAAACCACTGCTTACACAGGGTCCAAGGAAAGCAGTCAGCAGTGTTTGTGTTTGGCTTGTAAATTGACTTTAATCCTGAGGTCAAGCTACAGTAGGTTTTCACATTAATTAAAATGCTCCAAAAGTGCCAGATTCTCAGTTGGTATGATTGTAAACATTACAACAGCCATCTGTTTGCATGAAGAAATATTTTCATGGGCACAGATATATATTTTCCATAAAGCATTTATTATATTTTTTTAAAATATTTCAAACAGCCCTCCGCTTTTTAAAAGTGCACCCAATTTTTTATTCAAATATGCAGAGAGGATGTTGCTAATTTCTTGGAGAGAAGTCTGCAGTCTAAAAAATAAACAGTGTCCTCACTGTATTTTGGAAAATATACTTTGCTATTCGGAAAGCACTACGTTGCATCATGGATCAGCCGTGGATCACTGCTCCTATTGGGGGAGAGAGGCTTCCACAAGCCCAGTGGAAAACCTGGTAAACACAGGGCAAGGATAGCTGAAGTCACATTGTGAGCTCATGATCTGAGGGCACTGATTCGTCCCAGTCTAGCGCATGCCTCACGTGCTGTTCATCAACCGTTCCTGCCCGCTGGGTGTGGCTGCTGGTTCTAGAATGTATAGACCGCATTCCGATGACTGCCATCTGTGGACCTCTGTTATGTCATCCCTCCCACAGCTAAAAATATCTCTTGTGATCAGTTTGTGTACACACAATTAACATGTTGTGTTAAAATATATCTCCCTTAGTCACTAGTCTGTCAGTGCTTAGCATGTGGAGGAATTTGATGAAGTAGTTTTATGTGTGGTCCTTACAGACAGATGCATTGGCACGCAGTGTATTCAGACTGCTTTGGCATGCAAAACCCTAAACACTCAAATACTCTGATCATCACACATTATCAACTGCAAGGACATGCCAAAGAATTTCTGCATAGGAGGAAGGAGTGCTATTATCATTTATCTTTAAATTTTGGAACCCAGTGAAAGATTACTTTCCAGGAAATGCACAACATGTTTGATATCTGTACTGCATGGTACCAACAGTGTTTTAAAACACCAGCAAGACAGGTTTGACCATAACATTTCTATTAACAGCAACATTTCACATTTGAATCTTGTGGGTTTGGCTTGAAATGAAAGGTTTAGCATTGGCTAGCACATATTCAGCTTTATTTAGCTGCTTCTTCCAGAGGATCATCTCCTGTTTTGAGAGCTATATCAGCAGGGCTTTGTCTTCAGTGGGACCTGTCCAATAGCATAGAAAGAGTCTTAACTCAAATGGAAAGATATCTCCCAGAATTCCTTCTAATGCGTTTTAGTAATAAGTATGTTGTGTGTTTTACATTACACTGCTGCTGTTTATTATGTTGACCAGACAGAAACACTGCAAGGTGCACGCACTGTGTGATTTTTATCTGGAAATGCGTTCTTCTCAATCGAAGACAGGAGATGGAGAGAAGCTAACAGAACTGCCAGTACAAAAGTTGGAAAATGTTTGACTTTCTTTCTTAACGATGCTGTTCACTGCGACCTGTGGCCAAATTGCTAATAGTTCTCTCAAAATTCATTTTATGTGCTTTGACCAAAAAAAAAGCATTTGTGACAAAAGGTCAGGCCCCAAGTAAGAACACTCAGTGAGACATAAAGCATGTTTAAACCGTACATACTCTATGCGCAGCGTTCTCAGTCCTCTATTTCTGTGTCTGTTCTGAAGTAAGCATTGAGCAATGTGCAAATTGTGTGCCATCTGTGTGGACCTTAGGGTATTCCTTTGAATGAATTCTTTGATCCACCCCACCAGTTTGCCACATCTGCAACAGTTGCGTTGACAGAACACACAGACCAATCACAACACAGCCATCCTAAATCTGTCCAGTTCCAGGCCTTTTCAAGTTAATCATTTGTGCAAATCATCCCCAACTACATGTAAGGAGGTTATGAAAGACTTAAGGAGAGGAAAACCATTAGTTTTTGTGACCGTTGGCTTTTATTGCAAGCACATAAATTACAGCTTCAAGGGGCGGTGAGGACACTGTAAATCTGGTCCTTTGTATTGTTTGACAATATGTAGCTTTTTTTTAAATGAAAGTAAGTAGTTTAGCAGGGAAAGGGAGAAAAGTGGTCATACGGTACATATAAAGGCATGCCAGAGATGTTTGTAGAGTCTACCAAAACCTCAGTAAATCTAGAAGTCTGTTCGATGGTCTGCTAATGTCTGCAGCTATCTTTTGGGACTTGAATGAGCGGGGAGCCTCATCCAATAGGAGCAGGCCCCTCCGAAAGGGAAATGGGAGAGAAATGTAAGTCGACGTCCTAAGGAGGGGGGAGCGGCTACACAACCGGAGGCGGGCGTCAAAGTGTATCCCGCTACGTTTATGTCATTTCCTGCCTCGCTTTGTTGCCGCGGAAATAATGACGTGCGGGCAGGCGGGGAAGGCGAACCTCTGGCCCCCCGAACTGGAATCCGGTAAAACGAGGCAGCCCAAAAAAAACCGCAGGGACATTAATGTGATGAAATGCCGCGCATATGAGCGGGAGCACGGCAGAGGAACGCCTAGAGACAGGGCCTCTCTTTGTGAAAGACACAGAAAAACTTTCCTTCGCTGTTTCGTTGACTGGTTACACGTAGGTGTTGCGCAACAAATTTCAGGCTCTTTCGGTGTCTGGCTCAGGTGATGAATTTGTGCAAATATGTTCAGTTGGTCATTTTGGACAAGCTGTTCCTAAAGAAAGATGACACTGCTCAGAGAAACAAGCACACAAAAAGCAAAGGACAAAGTGTGAATTGTAAATTCTAGTAATGTAATTGTGTAATGTAATTTTTCTAAAGAATGCTGTCAGTTTTTTCCATTAATCATACTAAACAGTAGGCCAACAGAGTTATTCATTTAGTGGGATTATGATTTTTCTTTTTCTCTAGGGCACTGCGTATTCAGACGGATTGCTGGAGTTAAACAGAATGCCATCCAAGTCAATTAACACATGCAATCAGCAATAATTATCAGTTAATATGTGCACGTAGCGTGTGTATTTGTGTTATGCGTGTATAAATGCACTTTATAGAACACTGGATACAGCTTGCCATAATTTGTGCTGTGCTTCCTTCAGACATAGCTGCTATGCTATAGACTGGCGGTGTACTTTATTAATAATGGACGCTGAGCTGTAGAATGCAGCTTTCTGGTGGAAAATGAAAGTCTGACATTTGAATAAAAGGGCGAATCCCGCAGAGAGGGTTTCATGTTTTCACCACAAGCCAATAAGCCCTTTAATCACTAATCCAAACAGAGCTTCTGGAGAGAGATTCTTTGTAGACGATGGCAAAAAAATGGCACTTTCCACAACAGAAGGATTCTCATTCCACTCTTGTTATTCTATGGGGATAACGCCATCTCTCACGACTGTAAAGATCATGTTTTCCCAGATATAAATATTTTCCTCACAAGTAACAGAACTGGTGAAAACCCTTTGGGCAAAAATAACATCGTGCTAATCACATTGCCATGTACAGTATGTGACCAGCATGACATTTTCACTGTAAACATTCATATAGTTAGGTGCCAGCCTGTGCTAGGGCATAGATTCAGTATCTTCAAATGGTTTTGTTCATAAATAGTGCAGGTGTCGGAGATTCCTCCTAAGGTGACCCCTTCTGATGGGGAATTAGGAGGAAATGGTTCCTGAAGAATAGAGGAAGGACCTTGAGGAGTCATGTCTGTGTTGTTTGGAGCTGTGATTGGAGAAACAATAGACCACAGAGATGCTTAATATGGAGTTATGGCATACATTTTATCACAAGACCAATAGCAAAGCATACAAACACAACAGGCAGACAGTCCACCAAAGAAAACCTATACTTGCGAACACCCAGGAAATGGCAAAAGAATTTTAATCCTGGAGGAATTTTGTAATCCCTTTCAGTCGTGATTGAAAATCAATTGTATAGTGGCGTGACGGTGCCTCAGAAAATAGTTGCATTATTTTTTTCCTTCTCCTTCTTGTTTGTCTCCTTTAAGACTCCATCAAAGGGCATAAGCCCGCCATCAGGAATTAGACCTCTGCTAAGTCAATGTACTGTAAATATGCAGACATCAGAGTGCTAGATCTGTCCATCAGACCAGATAAAATCCATCTGTCTGCCCGGCGCTGTTTTCCATGAAGTGGCGAGCCCCGTTGGTTCCAGGATGTGGTCCGCAGCCTGGGATTCGCCGGAAGACGAGGGTGGTTGGTGGAATGTGCGCGCCGTGAACGTCTCGATAAACATCGTGCTGGTGCTCGTCGCGTGAGATAGAATCAAATAAAAGCCGCGAAGGCCTGCCAAGCCAGTACACTTTAAGATCACAAATCACCACAGTGCCAGTCTTACAAGATCAGCGCACAAAAGAAAAGAAAATTCCAGAAATGAGATTTGTGAATCTGATGATGGCGCCACTGCCAAAGACAGTCAAGAGGCAAAGATAAAACAGAAAGATACCAGACAGGCACGCCTGCAGCATACTGTATGCGCTAATGTGCCACAGGATTAGCGCTGTTGTAGCTAGGGCAGAACTATTTTTCCATTATATTATCATTTGTCTTTGTCCTCAAATCAAGAAATGAGAAAACACTGGCTGCCTCATATTGTGGAATATTCTGCATAATTCGCACTACAGCTTTGAAACCGCTGTGATTTACTGTGGTTTCCCAGGAAAGGAAGCCATATCTGATTTTTGCTGACAAACTTGGCGCAAGGTTAAGGCCAGCCTGTGAGGCCTGTATAAGCCCCCACCATCTCTCAGTTGTTAATGGAGGTTTGCCTGGCACACACAGCAACACAGGATGCACGCCACTTACTGCAGAAGGTTATAACTGCATTGTGCTCAAGCAAAACTAGTAGAAATTGAAGCAGATTGCAGTTCCCAGATTGCAGCTTAATTTTGATTGTTGCCAGCAAATGGTTAGTGTATAATCAAGTCATGAAGTACATGACACACATTTATAGTGTAATTTACAGTAACAAGGTAAGGAAATGGTGGTGGTGGACCAGCAGGGGGCACTATTTGGACCAAGGAGAAAAGCATTCTGAAGTGTCGTTTTGGGGATCGGTGGTCAGTCATTTTGGCAGATATGTAAAATGAGTATCCTGACTCACTGTGGCATTAAAGATCTTCCCATAGCGCTTACCACACAAAATAGGTTCCCTGGTTGACTTGGCCAAATTCCTAATCCTGCATTAACGTTTAGGTGGCTAAATAAATCCTCCCCTCTCAACATCAGTTAATGTGTGGTGAGTGTGTGACATAAAATTGCTGCCGTACGTCACCCGCATGGGTGCTACAGTTTGGTGTTGGACGAGGTGAGTCATAGTGTGGGGTTTTGAGGTCCTTGACAAACAGCGTTTAAAGGCAAATTCATTATGGGCTATAAAATGTATTTAAGCATTTCTAGATGGATGAAAAACAGTGTCGTTACATTTAATTGCTAGTTAGCTTTCTGCATATTGCAGTACAAACAGCAACAGGGTCATGTCTTACAGAAGCAAAAGGTCTTTCTTTTCAAGAGGAAACATGGTAGAGGAATTTTGATCTCCATGTGTATGTGCACGAGCATGTATTCAGAGCCGAGCACTGAGTTTCAGCGTTCAGGCCAAATGCTGCGAACCCTGTGAAATCCTAACGCATGGTGAACCAGAACAGGGTCTGCAGTTTCTTTGGCTGCCGTGCTCTGTACTTCCTGATGTCTGAAGTAATTAATAAAAGCACAGTACATGGATGAGAGCCAGAGCCAGGCTCTTGTAGCAGCGCTGAACCTCTGCAATTGTTTTCCCGTCCTCTGTACCTGTTTATGCAATACACAAAATCAAATAGAGCCCCTCAGTCGCTGCTCTCCTCGACTGCAAGACATCTGAAACAGATATTTAAACAGACAGCTGATGTGATGCTAAGCTTTATTATAAAAGAAGTTGTTTTATGTGTGTGTATGTGTGTGTGTGTGGTCACCTGGGTGCATGTGTGTAACCTACCTCTATTAAGGTTTTTTTTTCTTTGACAGGTCATACATGGTTTCAGTCATGCAATGCCTGCTGTCACATGTAAGAAAAGTTGACAAGTGCATTTTCCGCTAGCTTGTTTACTTTCTAATTATGGAATGTACCGAATGTGTGACTAAATACATCAGGAGGGCAAGATGTGTCCTGAGATCCCAGTACCTCCGATAGGTTGTGTTCACAGTAACGTTGGGCAGGATGTTAGTAATGTGTGCCTCCTCCAATGCTGTATCAGGTGAAGGAGCTGCACGCCTCTGCCCCTCACCTGGAGATGTTGGCCTCCCTTTGGGCAGGCACTTCAGGGCTTGCCAGCAAATGCTGCATACAGATGCTGCAAACACATGCTGCAAACTAATGCAGGCATCTCTAAAAAGAGTTAAAACATAGAGTAAACCTAATGCTGTGCTCTTGGCATTTTACCCCCTGAATGCTAGCCCAGAATTTAGAACAGCAAGGAAAATGTGATACAGCGAGAGAGAGGGGAGGTAAAAGAGATAAGGTACTTCATCTGTTGACTGACAAAAGCTGGCTCCAGAGCTGTTCTGGTCTCAGAGATTACAGACACTACAGTTCAAAGTCCTCTTGTTCGGGGCTTTGATAATGCTGCTGTCTCCTTCTCGGGGGATATTACTGTTAATCACATTATTACAGTTCTCCATGAGGGACTACAGGGAGCCTCGCAGTCTGATTAAAGGCCTGTGGTAATTCCCGGTGCTCTTCAAAGCACCTGCTGATTACCCCTGTGCACTGTCACTTTGATATGATCAGAATAATATTTATTTTGGAAAAGATATTAAAGTTTGATTATGCACCTCTGTTCATGTTATTAACCTTTCCAAAGTCATTCTGAGATGAGAAATAATTCTATTCTGTGAGGTCTGTAGTGTGTAGGGGGTGTGTGGGTGTGTGTGTGTGTTTGGTAGCTTGTTATTTAATACAAAATTTGACCTCAGAATTGACCCTGCTAAAACCATTGGTCTTAATAACAAACAAAATGAAATAGACTGAAAACAGAAAATCGCTTCAGATTTAGAAAACAGTGATTTCTAGGATGCATTAGGCCTATTGGTTTCTCATATAAAGAAGGTAGCATGAGTTGTAGTAGAGAAACAAAAATACATTAAACACAAAATGTCAACTGTAATTCCTTTGCAATGTCAATTGTCTTACTCGGTGCACAACAGTTTGGTTCAGCGAAGTATGCCGTTAACCATGGCATGTGCACACAATGAGCGTGCTTCTGTTACAATTACCAAGCTTACTCTGAGGATACCTAAGGTCAGAGCACACCTCTCTGCTGAATTCTACACACCCCCTGAAATCAGTAACCCTCCTAAGAAGAGAGGTAGAAGGCTGAAATTCTGTGTGTTCACTATGTGTGACTGATTGTGATTTGTTCCAATGTTTGACTGAATAGCTTTCTGTGATTCTTAGATTTAATTTGCCTTAGTGATGGAGTTTAGATGAGGCCTGCTCTTATACTCTCATACATTATTTCTTGCTTAGCACACTCTGTTATCCAGCATAACCAAAATAGTACTTTTTTTTAAATATCACCCATTTGTACAGCTGAATATTTACTGACGGAGTTCAGGTTAAGTACTTCAGTCAAGAGTACAACAGCAGTGCCCCATCTGGGAATCAGACCTGCAACCTCTCTGTGACAGACTGAGCTCTGTAACCGCTACATGTTGCTGTCCCGAAGAGAGGACGCCAGCGCATCCGTCCAACAAACAAACGGTGGCTGCCATGTGGGTACCTCATTGAGCCTGACGTCACCCTCCCTCTTGACCTCCTCTGTCTGCAGGAGGATGACTCAGCCGGCTCCTTGACTCGTGAAGGCCTCACCAGCCGGGCCCTGTCCGGCAGCGGGCTTCTCCCACGTCCTCAGTTTGCTCCGGTGGTTTCGCTCCAAATAGCGAGCCCACAAGTTATACAGCGGTGTCAGCGTTTACTCATTGCGTAGCCAGTGTGGTTCGCTCGGTTTCGATTTTAAAGCCTCATTAATTTGAAGTCGGAGGGGGAAGAAAAAATGATGTTGCAAGTCAAAGTTGTTTACAAATAACCAGAGGTGGTCTTGGCTGAGGCCTCTTGGCAGATAGGCTCATGGCAATGATAGAGCAGGCGATAAATGATGGCCCTTTTGTATTCCTATAAGTAATATAGCGTCATGTAATGCAGTTTACAAATCTGACTACAACAGCCCTGTGTGCAGATTCAGTCAAAATCCTTCCAGCAACAGCACATCATGGGCAAAGTCTAATGTTTGGTTCCCTTTCACCTGCCAATAGTAAACAGAGTACACATCAAGATGGAAAAATGCCTTGTGATCTCTCTGCCCCAGTGTCTTTGGAGATATGCTTGCACAGTGAGTTTACATCAAAGCAGTAGACACAATTCAGTATGCAGGGCACTGGCATTGGTTTATTAGAAAATAACTGGAATGTGATTAGCACATAGCAAAGGTCCTGGGCTGTCAAATGCTTCATTGGTTGGCTTTTTTGGAAAAGAAACTGCTCAGTTATAAAGGTGTAAAGAAGCATGACTTTAAGTGGATCCAAAGTGACTTCTTCAAGAGTGTGAGCAACAGCAAACGACTGCTTAATGAAATCAAAATCTACATAGAACTCCAGGCAGGCGTATGTTCCATACACATACATATATATGTGCATGCATACCTATGAATTTAGTTCTGTTTTACAAAAAACTCAGTGTGCTACCATGTAGGAATGATTTTCTTTAAAAACATCTTTAATAATGTTATCTTTAGTGAAAAACTTTAGTGAAAAATTGCTTTTCAGAAAAGCAATGTGACACTTGAGGGCATGCTGTAGTCCTTATTGTCAGGGCTTGGTGGGTGTTGGTACAGTATGAGGAGCAGCTTCAAACCGGTACAATAATCACTGTAACATACAGCCTCTCCTGCCTAATGCTCCATTACCACTGGGTTCTGCTGACAGCGGTACTGGTCTGAGTGGCTGCTCGTGACTGCCACCCACAGGACAAACAGAGGAAATGTCTGGGACAGCATGCACTGCTATGTACCTGTCCTGCAGAGATGGAGAGTACAGAGCCCCTTAGAGGACAAGGTCAAAAAATGCATCACCCCTTTAGCAATTTGTGTCCACTGTTTGTCAGTCCCTAACCATGGTCCAGTAATTTCTATCCTCAGTTCAGCAGTCTGTACTCACAGATTACTCAACTGTGCCCTTAATCTGTTCCCACGATTTACTAAATCATGGCCTCAAATTATCAATCCAAACCCACATGTAAGATCATTCTGTTGGATGTGTTGTTTATGATGATGTTGGATGGGAGCAGAGACCATTTAATTGAATTTTGGTTTAATTAAGGCTTGAAATACAAACATATCATTGACATGGTGACTGCTAAACATAGAGTAGCTCTAAGTTTTCAGTGCATGAATAGGGCATATATTGTAAAATTAACCTTCAGGGCAGATGAGAATGTCTGTGGTTCATTGTTATAGCTGTACACAGAGTAGTAGGAACACTGTGAATATCCTGTCAGAAAGTGAATGTTTTTTAATGGAATCACAATGTTCAATTGTAAAACTTGACCTTCTGAAATGTTCATACCAAAAATGATCTTGTTTCTGAGAAGCACCAGCGTTGATCTGGTAAGAAAATAATGAACTGCAGATTTCCAGAGATGGAAATCAATGAGAATAGTTGTTCCTTATCTGATTGTTCCTTACCAGTTCTGTAATTCTGCACATATATAATTGGCAACAAGCAAGACATAATGTTACAGTGGAAAAAAAAACAACTTTTCCCTTTGGTAAAGGGAAATTCCTAATGACATGACTCTAAAATGTATACCTCATAACCTGAGTAAACAGGACTTTCAGGAAAAAAAATGTCAGGTCCCACAGCATTGGATAACCTGTGTGTCGTTGACACTTACTGGTATCTGCACATTCTAGTCACCCAGGCCCTAAGTTCACATTTCTACTGGCCAACATTGGCTACCTCAGAGAGACAGATAGGAACTAAAAAAGATAGTAACCATAGAGCCCCCTTAAAACGTTCATCTACACAAACACACACACACACACACACAAACACACACACACACGCACACACACACACACACACACACACACACACACACAGGTGGTGACCAGTGCCTGTAAGACTGAGGTAAAGGTAAAAGCCGTGAGCTGGTTTCTAACAGCCCTATAACTTTAGCCAATAGATTATTTTTCTGCATCAAATGTGTCTTGGCCAGCGATTGCTGATAAACACACATGTACATGCACAAACAGATGCACCCACACAAAGAGGGGTATGGACCTTCCATAGGGACATGAGCAAGAAAAGAGCACTACTCACTACTCAAGTGCTGAGAGGGCGACAATACTCAGTGAATGTCCAATTGATTTATTAACAAAAAGAGACATGGTAGACAAATATGCAATATTATATACAATGTATGGTCAAACACACGCAGCTGTGCTGCTGCTTCCCAGCAGCAATGAGGTAGCTCCTAAAAAGCAGCACTCACCAAGTTTTGACATCTTAGCATCACTGCTGGAGCTCCACCAAGAACCCCCCACCCCCACCATCTCTAACAATAGGAGCTTTTAGGCCTACTAGCCAGACCCAGGCTCCTTATCAGGGAACGCCTGACCACCATGGATGCCTTGCTGTAATTAAACACCACTGAAGAGCCATCGTTTTCCACAGACTTTAAATGCGTTTATTTCTCTGTCCCTCTCTATGATGCTAACTCTGTCTCAGATATTCCCAAGATGGCACCTTTTAGGCACTATACTGCATAAAAAAAAAAAAGAGAACAGGAACAAAGGTGTAGTTAGTTTCTACTGTAAGAATGTTGTGTCAGTAAGGACTGCTTTCTGAGGGTACACAGGACAAGAGGGTCTTTGTAATCCTAAACTCTACAGAGGGGTCCATGGTAGTGTTCCTGAATTGCGTTGAGATTGGTCCTGAGGGATGACACAGGTGTAGAGTGGTGGCACGTTTAGACAAGGCAATGCAGCTGCCTTGAGTCTCGGCGAGAGGGGAGAGGGGAGGGGGTCAGATACATTACCCAGTGATGCTTAACAGGTGACCCAGCAAAGCCCACTCACACCTGCCATTTTGTCCGTGAAACAGCTGGCAGTTCAGCCTTTAGTGGGGCCTGTCTCTGAGCCTCTGCCCTCCTTTACCTCACAGAACGTTACTCTGCTAACACCCTTCTACTCTACCGGACCCACAGTCCCTCCGTAGAGAGTTTAGAGTAACCCCCGACTGCCAGTTGCTTTGTATCATCTGTTCCCTTTTACTCTACAGCATTCTCTCTTTCCCAACCATAGACAGCCACAGTTCTTTATGTAAATAAAGATATTGCAAAATAAGGTGTAGAATATGGAATGCCTGTATTCATTCCATTCATTCCATTTTCTAATACAATCAGTAGATTGACTTTATTCTCCTGTTTGTTTTTTGAAGGCGCTAATTGATTTTCTTTATACATACATACACTTGCGCTGTCAGAGGAAGGCTTTACTGGTAGGAGTGCAGTTAACTTGCTCTGAGCCTGGTGTAGTACTGCTAAGCGGATGTCCCGTTCTCCTAACATTACAAAAGGTTTCAAAGATGCGAGATCTGTGGTATTGTAAGAAAGTAAACTGTCTAGTTTAAGAAACAGCCTTCTCGGAATAAGGATACACATTTTTCACATACACAAGGGCCATTGCACCACAGCCCTACACTGTAGCTTCGTCATAGAGCAGCGTGTCTCTGTTTATCTTTAGATACCTGCTTCTGTACTGTGGGTAATTTAAGTATAATCAGGTGTGACGCAATTAGCCAGTTACTGATTTCTGTTGTCAATCACAGACGATGACTAACAATTAGAATTACACTATGTAGAGAAGATAAGATTTGCTGACAACGTGACATCCAAATGAGCAGCGAGGTAAATCTAACAAGTAGTGAAACCATTCTTCCTGTTCTCTTTCTTGTTTTTGAGCCCTGAATGTTCGGTGAGTTTAGCGCCACAATGAGGCCTAGCCAGCGATTTCACTTCGCAATTTAAGGTCACTCTCCCACTTCCTGATTTACCTTCATTTCCCACCAACATTTAAGGGGCCGTGAGTCTGTGATTACAGTGTACAGTGCCAAGGGAGGTCAGAGCCTTATTTCAAAGTTACGGCTACAATAACTTTCTCCCCGCAGACATGTTTAAGCAATACAGGAGGGCCAGTGAGATGCATTCCTCAGAAAGCGGATCAGGTTCGCATCTGGTTAGTGTAGCGGAAGCCCACGTCCAGCCGTGAAATTCTGATCCGCCGTGATTTTGCTCCATATATTTGGGTATGTAATCCTGTGGGAATCTGGGAATAAATGAGCGTTCTCAAAGCCCCCTCGCCGGGCGTACAATGAGAGGGGCTTATTGGAACAAGGTCGGCACTGAGCTGTGTGCCTGGGGATATTTGTTTGGAGAGTGGCGGGGCACAGGCCGACCTTTGATCAGTCCGACCTCCTCGGGACACCCCCTCGGCCCGGCCACCACCGCACCCTCCCTGCGGGTCCGAAGTGTCTCCCGGCAACAGCCAGACCCGGCAGACTGTCCCGGAGACATGGGGCTAGGCCCTTCTGTGGATACCCAGGCAAGCGGAGCAGGCTGACAGATCTGCAGTACGTTACACCGCAAAAGCAATGCACCTGTGCCATTATATTTTATAATAGTGTTTTAGAATGCACTGTTTCATGTTTTTATATCTATTTTATGTTATATCCAATTTATTATAAACATAAACATAAACACTTCTTTGTTCAGCAGTGCAAAATGTTGTATTGAAGGTGCTCTATAAATATAATAACTATTATTTTATTTTTCCTCCTCCCCTTCTGTGCATGCTGTTTACCAGGTTTATGTGGTCTGAGTCTTGAGCAGTCCCAGACAAGACCGGGTTTGTGTGGTCTCAGTCTTGATCAATTAACACAGCAGATGAATTTCTGAAACTGAGGTTCAGAAAAGAGGACTCTCATCACCTGTACAGTTGAGTTAGCATTAGCATGTAGAGGCTACGGCATCGGTTTGTAAGTTTGCAGGCCTGGTTCCCAGGATGCCTCCTGTAATCTTAAGTGAAGTATTTAACGTTACATTACATCACAATTACATTATCTGTCCCCTCCCTTACTGTACAAACCCCCTCCTCCCCTGTCTTCCTCACTCTAAGCTGCTGGTCTCCCGAGACCACGTGACTGCGCTTTGAAATATCAGATATCCTGTGGATCCGTCTTCCCGCATGATCATGACCGGATTGATTGGGAGTGCAGCCTGTGTTGTGGCTGCTCTTCTGCAGTACTGACAGCATGGTCTACCCGCACTGCCCCCGACAGGCCAGACGTGACTTCTGTCTCTGAAATAAATCCCCACCTCGACAGGCTCTGTCACATGTCAGCGGCTTCAACAATATCCGATACTTGCGATAAACAGACAAGTGAAATCAGAGTCTGTCTGGAATTTGTACACCAGAGAAATAGAATAGTGTGCTCTTCCCCCTCTCTGCTATGAGTACAATGGACACAATCGAACCAGATAGTACAAGTAAAAAGTTTGTTTTTGGTTTGATTTTTTGTATCTCAAGCTGTGACCTGGACTCAGAGCAAGCCCAAGCAAAGAGGTGGAAATAAAGCTTAGGTCTTTATGTGAGGCTCGGCTATGTTTATGACGGTAATCAGTCATAAAATAAATATGTAGTTTTGGATGTAGATGAAAATAAACCGGACTACTCAAGTAACATTTGCTTGCTGGTACCCTACTGTGACTCAACGCACAAATGTGCCTGACTCAGTTTCTATTCACTATTTACATTCATTCACTAACAACTAACCAAGAGAGTACAGCATAAATCGCATATAGTAAGCACTTATGAACACCAGTACACATCAGCAGCACATTTGAACAAATGTATAATACACTAACTTTCAGTCACTTTCAAATGGTCACTGAATAGATGGGACCTTGAATCTCTTTCTCAAAAAATGCCACCCCATCTTCACAGTGGGAAATCAGAAAAATAAGTGATCCACGGGGTCAGAAAAGAAAGAGATGTATCCCCCCCATCGCACTCTCTCACACACATGCACGCACACACCCACACACCCTTTTATAAGAAATGAACAAAGCCAGGAGTCAAGGGGTCAGGGCCCTCTGCAGGCCTCAGCTCGGCAACCGAGATGAAAGTCAGACATAATAACCCAGCGGAGCGCTGAAACGGATCGGGCCTCCCGGGGGAGTGGAGTTTGCTTTCCTCCGTGTGTCGGGAGGACCCTCGGCTCGAGTCCATCCAGCAAACTAAACAGCGAACAGGGAACACAAACATCAAGGGAAATGGGGTTTTAAGACAGAGGGGGGGAAGCATTTACACAGAAGAGGGCTCTTCTCTCGTTCTGGTTCCGGGTGTCTAAGAAACATTGCCAGGTCCCTGTGCTGCCTGTCTGTCTGTCAGGGCCCAGGTGGGCAGGAGTAGATGTGAGCTCCGGATCGGAGCTGATTCAGGTCAGGATTGGGCTGGTCTCTTTGCTTTCGCAGTGTGTTTACTTGGCACGGGGGTCCAGTGAAAGACCGTGTGAAAAATTCACCGATGGTAAACACAGGCACATGGCATCGGTTAGCTGTCCTTAGGTTAGGCTGGTAGTGCTCTTTTGCTTTTACTGTGGTTCCCTTTCTGTCCTCGGCTAGTTGTATCTGATTACAGTATTTTGTTTGGAATGTGCAAAAAAGAAAAAAAAAAAAAGAGTTCATTAATGGTGTAGCTAAAGAACAGTAGTTGACTTATTTAGCTGTGTTGCTTATTTTGTTACTTGATACAGCTTACTTTGTCTAATTTTACAACTGATTTTGTAAAATATACTTTTCATATTGTTTGAAGAAATCCCACAAACCACTTTTTGCAAATTGCTCATCTCCCAACCCCCAAGAAAAGCTGTTTATTAATGTTAATTTATGATAGCTGCGACTGTCACATTGTGCTGCTATCCCAGAATCACACAGGGGTGCTTAGCTGTGCAAGATCTGCATCTATTGTAAGTTCCTGTGTCTTGTGTTGTGTCGCTTTGGACAAAAACGTCTGCCAAATGACTAAATGTAAAGTATTCATCTAAATATTATGCATGTGCCACTACAACAGCCCCTGTTGAAAGAGTGTCATGGACCTGGTCTAAAATGTAAGCATTTATTGACAAAGGGCCATGAACATCCAGGCAGGCAGCATATGTCACATGTTTAGGCTACCAGTGTATCATAAAGCAAGACTTGAGGGGTTGTGTGGGGAGAGGGGGCTCAGAAAGATAACCCAGCCGTCTGAGGGTAACAGGGCCCTGCGCTATTCACAAATGCTGCTGCAGTCACTGCAGAGCTGATTAAACATGCTTTTCTGCAGCTGCTGCTGTTTGGCTTCTGTTAACTCAGGGGAAGTGGCTGCTGGAACAGTGAGGGAAGTGGAAACATTTCCTCTCCGCTGTAAAGAACATTCCTCTGGTCTGCTAATGGTTTAACACGCGACAGTGTCTGTGGAGTGTATCAGTGTGCAGTAATGCAGGGTTGGAAAAGATGTGTTTGCAGAGAATTGATGTGATGAATTGATTAGTTTCTTAAAATGTCTCCAGGCTTCTCCTGTATCATGATTTAGCAATGTAACACATGCACACACGCATGCGCAAACTCTTTCTCACACACATACATATATATACACACACGCATTCACACTTGCAAAGACTCATCCACAAACCCTCTCTCATACTCACATGCATGCACACAGACACACACATATATGCACAGAAACACACACACACACACACACACACACACACACACACACACACACACACACACACACACACGCACGCACGGACATAAAAAGAAGCACAATGTCCTGGCCTCTTTTGATGTTATGAGTGATCTCAGTCAGCATCTCCATGGTTCATCTCCTTGAACTTCCAAAACAAATATATTTACTCAGGGCACCACTCCCAAGTGGACTCTACACAGCAAACAGTGAACTCACGCCAGCATTCTCTCCCTCCTCAGAATGCCTGCAAACCAAACCATCCACCCCTGTTGTCAATTACCAGTGATCCGTCAAAGTTTCTGCTGTGTGCTGACCACAAAATGTGCACAAATAGAACATCTGAATGTACAAATTTGGGAGGATTTATCTACCGCAATATGTATGGCAAGCTCAGTCTTTTAAAACTTCTTCACAGTGCATGGTGGGTCACAGTAGGCTTCATGCTGGTCATGGAGTAATACGGAAATTTGTGAGCAAACAGGCTTATCCTTTTTCTCATTACATGAAAGTGGAAATGTGTGTTATGTGGAAGAGTGTGTGAAGTGGAAGAGTTGCCTGTATTTTTGGATAGTTTTGACTCTCTTCTGTTAGTTTTACAGCTCTTGGAAAGCCAGAACCAGAACCAGTGTATTTGTCATACATAGACCTGATCAGCAGCAATAAAAAATACTGAAAAATTTGCACAGGGGCCGCTCAATTGAACCACATACAGTATTTTATTCTATAGTATGTGTCTATTTAGATTCAACCGTTAATACTATCTTTATTATTTTTTTATTTGCAAAACCTGACAGAATCATGTACAATGTAAATATCGAGTTTGTACTCGGTTCCCTCACGCACACATTTCGTTGCACAGTAGGGCATTGTGATTACAGGCTGGGTTAATGTCATAGAAAATCAGCACCTTTGCATGAGCAGAAGGGCAGAGGAGATGAATCTCGCGATGTCTCTGGATTGTACCAGAGGAATGTGGCTCTGAAAGGAAACACTTCAGTGTGTCTCAGCAGCCCTCTGAGGGGTTCCGCACACCTCTACAGGCACTGCTCAACAGCTGTTAGGTGCATTCCTTTATTGGTGCCCGTTCGCCAAGTGGTATTACAGTGCTCACTACTTTGGGAGGGATGTATTAGCTCAGTGAGTGGGTGGGTGAGGGGGTGACAGATGCTACATTTTCTAGCACTGCATAGTCACAGCCAAAAAAAGCTATGGCCTGCCTTCACAGTGCCCAGCTGTCCAGAGGCCCGTGATTCACAGGGACTTTTTTGAACTCGTCCTCACGGCGCGAAACAAAGAGACAGCTCTGTTTGCCTCACGCAGTCAGGTGGAGACCACCGACGGGGAGGAAAAAAAAGATGGCATCCGAGATTTGACAGGGAGGGCGCGTTTGAAGGGAATAAAGACAGAATTATGCTCAGATGTAATTGAAAAAAAAAAAGATGGTGAGGTGTAACTGAATTGCTCGCATTGTAAGGGGTAGATTTGGCCAGGAAAAAAATGCCAGGGAGGAGGCCTACTGAAAAATGACTCTGCACATGAACTATAGGCGTCATTTATAAAAGAGATATCACAGTCAGTACTTTTTCTTGGGCCAATGAATGTGTGTGTCAAACAGAAAGGGACAGATAGCTACAAATAGAGGAGAAAGCCCACTTTTTTGATAACTATTCTGAACATGTTCACTTTAATTAAGGATGACCCATTATCAGCAGATTCCCTTCTTATCTTAGATGCATGACTTGTGTAGCTCATAACTACTGAACATAAATAGGCAAAGCTTGGTAAATGATCAGAAACATGTTCAGGGTTATTGAAGGTAAATCATTTGCCTTTAATTTCCATTTTGTATGGTACTCCCCTATTTAAAGTTCACAAGATACAGGTCCAGAAACACATTTCGTGTGGAGAGAATGTCTAGCGTCTGCATGATGATGCCGCCCTGCCAGACCCAGCATGTTAATATATCCATCATATTCACCCCCTACATCAGAAAGGCTTTTAGGGAAAATTGATTGGGGCAGTTTATGGGTCTCTTCAAGCAGTGGAAAAGGTACACTGGGCTGCCATAGGGTATATATGATATGAGGTACTCTGGGGGGGAAAAAAGAAAAAAATAAATGCTGCAAATGAAAAATATATTTAAGTTTCCAGAATGCCAGCTTTTGTGGTGAGGGAGAGATATGAGGCCTGCATCTGAAAGCTTAAATCAGTCATTCTAAAACTGCACATTGGCATGGCATGATAATTGTCGAAGGTTTCAAAAGACAGCATCCCTCACGTCTAAAGCTTTTAGCTTTCCAGACTTCACTCAGCTACTGTGGAGGCCACCTTTATCTTTACAACGATCTTAATGGCGAACCAGCATTTTGGGGGGGGGAAGCACGCCGTTCTTGGATAATGACAAGTAATATGAGTAAGTCAGTAATGGCATCCTGAGCCATGGTTGCCCAAGCAGTGTGCTTCAACTAACCGCCACAGTATTAATTATGTTTTACTTGAAATAGCAGCACAACTGTGGGAGTAATAAACGGGGCTTGCTCTGTGGCAAAAGGCACAAAACTCGTAAAGCCTGTGTGGGAAAACTGTTTTGGTCTACCTCTGAGTGCATTTAATAATCTCATCCATTTGTCTCTGTGTACTTTTTGTTCTGTCTATCTCAGCAGGACGTCTTCTAGTTGGTATGTGTAATAAAATCAGCCCAAAGCCTGATGAACATATTACTTTTAATATGAAGCCAGACAGACTAATGGCTACTATTACCATCACCATAACTGCCAAGCAAGCCTTGTCCTGTAAGGACAGATTCCCATCTATTTTTCCAGTGCTGTGTCAACAGTGCAACCTCTGTTAAACTTCAGACTGCGTGCTCAGAAAATGTCTATTAAATGCTGTTTTGTGGTGTGCAGTCACCAGGGGGAACGTGAGAAGGTCAAAGCTCCCTTTGTCAGCCACAGCTATCATACAGCTATTAAGACAAGTTTGCTCCTGAGGAGGCTAAGGACCCGACTTAAGCGGAGTATCGTGGTGTCGGAGGGTGTGTGTGCGTGCTTGTGTATGTTCACATTTCCAGTATCATACTGTTTTAGGGTTAGCCAACACTTCAGATTCATTGTTTATTTTCCATTTATTTTACATTATATTACATTATATATACTGTATAGCAGAAGCTCTTATCCATAGCAGCTTACATAGGTTATAGTTTTTACACATTATCCATTTATACAGCTGGATATTTACTGAGACAATTCTGGGTTAAGTACCTTGCCCAAGGGTACAGCAGCAGTGCCCAGGCGGGGAATCGAACCAGAACTTTTCGGTTACTAGTTCTGCTCCTTACCACTATGCTACACTGCCACCCCATTTATTTTGTGTTCATTATTTTTACCACTATGCTTATTATAATATTATATAGCTATTGTTTTTTTTTCTGTATGAGAATCACAAATGCACAGGCTATTCAAAATAAGAGGCAATATAAAACACCATTCTTCTGGCCCATCTGTTTTAAGATTGCTCATTGTGAGATCATTCAACCAGGCCTATATTTATTTTCATTGGACAAGCAAATTTCATTACAATGCCTAGCTGCGTTCCTTTCAGTCAGTCCGAGCTTTGACCCCTGGGGCCTTCAGCCTTGCCTGCAGACGGCTCCTGACACCCAGATAGCGGATATTGAACGTGCCCGCAGTCTCCGAGCGGGGCTTCTCCCGGCCTGTGATCTCGGCCTGCCCGAGGCCGACAGCCCAACACACGCAGGGACACATATTGAAACTCATCACCCGCTGCAGGCTGGCTAGACGTGCCCAGCAGGACTCAGACCCTTGGCCCTGGAGCAGACGCTGCGAGCGGGAGAGTCAGTCTCCACGGAGACCCTGGTGGGCAAAGATCAGGCCCCCGGTTAAACTGTGCGGTCGGACCACTCACAGACAGACAAGCAAAACCACACCCCGACCCCTAAATTCATTTAGATCTCGGTCAAGCCTTATTAGAAAGGAATTTTGGAAATGCAATGTGTCATCATATGCTAAAATAAAAAATAATTAATAAAAAACATTAAATAGATGATATACATTTCCAAATGTAAATTTTATTTATATACAGGGGGTAGACAAAATGATGGAAACACCAAATGGAAGAGATCTTGCTGAAGTAGCTAAATCTCAACTGAAAAGGAGTGTACGCATGTGTTTCTTATTACTGTAAGTTCTAATTACCAGTATGTTTCTGCTGCTGTTTAAAATATGTTTTAAAATCAACACTTTAAGGTGTGAGTTTCTAAAGGAACATGAGAGAACTAGCAAATTTTGAACAAGGTCAAATAACTGGTGCCTGAATTGCAGGTATGTCAGTCACAGCAGCGTCAAAATATTTTTTTTCCAAAGAAAGAAAGAAATGCATGATGAAGGAGGAACAGTGGATGCATGTCAAATGTCACCAGCAGGGATAGATGGACACTTAACAGGACAGCTGCTAAAAACCACAAAACAAAGTGTTCAAAAATTACTGCGTTAGTCTTATTTCCTACATCTGGACAGATTTATGTTTGGAGAAAGCCAAAGGAACCCACATTGCCTGTCCCCAACTGTTAAACATGGTGGTTTATATATGTCATATATAAATGATACCGTATATTTTAACATACAGTTTTCAAATATACAGGGCTCTAAAGAAAATTCAAAATTTGAATAGGCACTTGCTCACAGATCACCATTATGAAAAGTTCATTTCACTGTTATTTTCTTAATAGTGTGCCACTGTCACTGCTGCTCAGAAAAATGTCCTGTTGTGCTTGCTTAATAATTGTCCTTATTAAAATAACACATGCACTCAGACGCTGCCTCTACCAGGTATGGCTCTGATACTTTTTTTCTGTGAGCACTTTGAGGTCTAGAGGAAAACAATGGGACCTTCTTGCAGCTGTGCCACTTGCACTGTTTGATAAAATACTGAATAAACGCATGAGGCCTTCTTCAAAGAGTCTACATCAATTGAACAAACTTCAGCATTTATTAAAAGCAGAGGCTCAGTGTATTGAATAAAGCGTGGCTCCTTTTTGAAGTCTGAGGGCCCAGGGTTCAGAAAAAGACAGCATTATCACACAGAGCCTGTCTCAGCATATAAGCAAACATCCTCTCTCTTTTTTTGATGAAGAAATGTCTAATGATAACTGTCTCCTTCTCCTGACTGGGCAAACAAAGCCCTTTTCAATAGTCTTTTCATTTCTTTGAGACCATCTCTACAGCTTCCCTTCCTGCTGTAACTTTGACTGTGTTTTGTCAGCTTATCGTAGCATGAATAAATATTTTCTTTTCAAAAAGAGATAGAGCAAAACAAACAGAAAATTGCAGGGGACACTACGTTAGTGTACTCATAAAATATTCAAGTGCAAGCTCAGAATGTTAATATGTATGAAAGACACCTTGTTTATCATAGTGGAAAAATACAGGAACATGTAGAAATGCTACAACGGCACAAGAACAAACAGTAAGGCTAGCAAAGACTGGGTTTGGCTGTAGATGATCAGGCAGTAATATATGTGTACACTTACATACCTATACATTGTGTAGATGCATGATGTTCCTATAAAACATGTCTCTGTTCACAAACTAACATAATTTGAACATCTCTTTGCCAACAGAGAGGAAATGACCAGTAGTGATAGTGTAAAACTCAAAACGTAACCATTCTTTAATATGTTTCCATATGCTGCATGTCACCTATATCTGCCATGACTCACAAATGTTTTTTATGCTCTGTGAAGCACTTAGCATCTGTTCCTTTGATTACATCTCTGTATTTTCAAAAAAAAAAAGTTCACCCACACATCTGTCCATCAATGGGATGGGTGTGTGGGTGACTTGCTCATGTTTTCATGATGCTCTGATCAGTCAAAGCAAGGATATTACACAGTGAGCGCAGTGTGCGTTTGTAAGCATGGCTCAAATTCATGGAGTGAGTTTTGTTCTCAGGAATATTCCCTTTCCCCGAACCTGGCAAAAGGCATGAGACAGATCGACGTAGGCCAGACCGAGACGTTGCATTCCACATGTTCTTGGAAACGGCCGAAACACTCTAATACCCAGATGGATTCCAAGTAAATAACTGCACCACTGGAAACGGTGATGGATCTCAATCCAGGCTCTGGAAGATTGACCAGGAAAAGGGATGCAATTATTCAAAGGAGCAATATCGAATTTGTCGCTGAAGAATTTAAAATCTTCAATTTACACCATTTTGGAAAAACTGCCCTGACTGACAGAACCCAAAGAGGTTGCCAGCAGGCCTGAATCCCATGTGAATCTGACCATGTGTGTTTTTTTTTTTGCTCTGAATATAGCATTCATCTCCCAATGCTGGATTCAGTATGATCCTTAAACATGCTAGGCCTCAGAAGAGTAACCCATCAGTTTCTCAGCATAAAATTGCATCAATCTCATCTTTGTAACTTTTATGTGCAACAGGTCAGACCAGTTTGAGGCATAAATATGTCAGCTGTCATCAGACTGAGTCCAGTAATGATCTTTTGGTAGGCCAGGGAAATTAAAAAATGAATTTTCTAGGTAAGCAGGTAGACAGGGCAGGCAAAGCCAGACACAGATGCTTTGTGCCCAGTCTGACTGGGTGCTCTGTGATCAAAAGGAGCAGTTCAGTCTTTTTGAGTAATGAATGATACACCCACAAAGCACATAGTTTTATTTGCTGGCACAAAACATGTAATCTATAGAGGGGCTCTTGGGTAGGGTGACATAACCTGTGACCAAAAAAGTTCTCAGAATGTTATCAAAATGCATTTGATTTCTTATTCTGAAGGTATATTTTCTGAAACAAGACTAAAGATAATACACTCTACTGCTGGCTAGCTAGATACTCTGCATATACTGGCATTGCTAGCTAGCAATGAACAATGTCTGTATTCAAGATAATCAGGTTTGTAACCATGAATCTAGATTAAATAAGGAATATTCTATTACTTTCCATCTAAAATGAATATTAATGCTCATATTTTGCTATTTAGCTAATTATTTTCTAGCTTCTTTATTGGAACTGGCCAACCAGCATTGTATTGTAAATTGTAGCGCTTATAGTTTGAAGATTCCCGTACCCATAGGTACATGGGTGTAAAAGCACAGAAGTGCATTATGTGAAAGGGGAACCATGACTGTGTAGAGGCTGGGAAACCACATGATACACTGGGGATACCAAATAGTATTACTTCAGTATAGATTCATTTTGTATTTGCATGTAATTAACTGCACGTTTATGAATTTGTACTTTCAAGGGTACCATCGAGAGTTAAAACCATCAAAACTGATTTGTTATATCTAAACTGCCAGTTGTGAGAGGCAGCCGTGTTCACAAGCCTACAGCCCTCCAGGTCTAAGTCAGCAGCAGCTCCTGAAATCAAACTCGACTCGCTGACGGGATGCTGACAGGATGACAAGGCCATTCCTGTGACATTCAAGAATGGAGAACAAGCCCCAAATCAAGGGAACCGTGTTTAGAAACGCTGGTTTACATAACTGCCCCTGCAAAGGCCCTGCAGAAAGTCTGCGTTTGTACATCATCGCTTTATACGTAGCACATGTTCATTTATAAACATGGGCCTCTCCACTCTCACAGACTCAGCAGGGACATTTAATCTATTTTTACTTTCAAATTCTGGCTCCTCAACTTAAAAGGGAAGATTTAATAACTTGAGCTTCCTGCTGCCTGAATTACTTGCCAGTTTGCAAGAGTTCAGGGGATTTTTTTTTTGTTTCCCCACGAGTTCCCATCAGCTTCAATGGGGCACCGCGGGGCTAAATTAAATAAACGGACTACAGAGGTCCGATTCTGCCACCGCGGTACAGCAGGAAGCATGACCCGCGGTGTGAACGGCATTGCGGGTTCCGTCGGGGGGCGGTGGAACTACACGGCGGCCGCGGCCTCGTCGCCGACGTATCCCAGGTTGCATTGACGCGGGTTCAAACGGGCCGAGACTGGGGGGAGAGAAAGAAACGGGGACCGCTGTCAGGAGCCAGATTAAGGACTTGGAACGTTCTCACAAGGTTCTGAGGTTTCTCAGAGACTGAGCAGGTCTCTCAGCTTAATGACTTTTTTCCTCCCAAAAGGGGACCAGGACTGAGTAATAGATATAAGGGATAAGTGATGACCCTGCCACTGACTTTCAAATCAGGAACCTTGGAAATATTCCTGGATAAAAAATAACAAAATATTCAGACATTTTTCAATGTGAAGAGTTAAAGAACAACTTGAGCATAATTCTCATATTAATAAAACTCATTATCAATAAAAACACTCACAGGCTCATGACTTTTACTGGGCAGAGAGCACAGAGGGGAAAAAAAAACTATTAGGTAGATTCTGAACCTTTTTCATAGGGGGTCTTCATGTATACACAGAGAATTTGAACTGTGTGGCATGCATACATGAAGTGCTTTAAAAGGTTGTTGTCTGTCTGGGTTGTCGATCGGAGTTGACATTCTAGAAGTACCATCCTTTCTCCTCAAATCAGTGGTAAAAACTCTGATTTTGATTTCATTTAAGGAACCCGCATCATTCATCACACTGATTATTCAAATAGAGCAGCGGTTGTGCTTGTACTCATTAGCCATACAGGGTGAGGTGAAAATTTATCTTGTATATGTGAACACACCACTGATATTTACTTTGGACTGCCAAGCAACTCCTAAGAAACTTTATTCATACATCCCTGAAGCTTCATCAGTCCTGTGCTTTGTGCTGTTCACCAGAGTTAAGGCACTTAAAAATGCATAGCTTTCAAATTGTGCTCACTTAAGAGAGTTCCTGTGAGCTGTTTCCCATCAACATTTTGCTGATCTGTCGTCTGCAATGTGTATACATATTACAGAAAACCACTGTACTTTAGTGGAGCAACCTTTTGGTTCATTTATATGGTTCAGAGTTTTGTTTCTGTTTGTTCTTGTGGTTCAATGCATGATGTACGCTCCCTTATTTTTACACACACTGAAGTATAGTGTAAGCATTTCTGTTGACATTGACATACAATGAAAACTTTTTGTGTACATTTGTGGTTTCCCAATTTGAGCCACAAGGTAACACCCTGGTAACAGAATGGTAATGAGACATATTGATGAATTTGATTTTAACCAAGAATAAAGACACACCCCACTGACTTGAATGTATCTCTTGTAAAGCCGTTAGATCCTAAAAGTATGAATTTAGCTTGCACCCACAAATTTGAGTATTGCTTTTCTATGTTAACTTTTTTCCCCTAAATCTTTGCTTTATGTAGCATGTATGAACAATGATCCGTCATATTTGTGCTGACTATGTCCACCAGGTGGAAATCAACAAGTCTTTTTTTTTTTTTAATGAAGACAAAAAGAGAGAACTTTCTCTAGATGCCTCAGCCAATAATGCAGTAATCATTCATAATACTCAGTGGAAAGTGTCAGCTCTGTTTATATTTTTTGGGGGGTAGGGATAACATAAATCTCTGTGACTGTAAACAGTGTGCCAAAATAATGGTTTTGAGGAAAAATGAGGACCCCATGGTGAGGGCCCCCTGGTAAAAAGCCTTACCCTAAACTTCTTCCAGAAATTCAGCTTTGCTTTGATGGGACACGTCCCTTCCTGTTAACCCAGGGGCTCTGATAGTGCCTCAAAGAGGCACATTGAGCAGCCCACTATCTCACTGAGGCCAGGAAACTGAGGGGGCCCAGTATGGAACTAATATTCCACAAGATCCTGGGAGCAGATAAGCTCTGAGCAGGAGGGGGGAGCGCTCAAACCATGTCTTCTCAAAGAAACCACACTGGCATTCATGTTTTGTTTTTTAAACGAAAAAAAAGAGAAAATCAACATTCATAGCATCAGCTGCAAAGCTCTTAAAATCCTGGAGATGTTTGTTGTTGCAGTATCCAGAGACATGGTGTAGGTGAGTCACACTTGGAGAGAGCAAAGTAATTTTTTATTATTTAAGTTATGAAGTTATAAAAGATTGCTTGTGGAATACTTTATTCACATTTTTCTAAATTTAGAGAATAAAGTTCTAAATTAGAGTTTTTCACAGTTTCAGTGCTGAAGTTCAAACAAACTCTGAATAACCTTTAAAAGCCAAACACTCGTTATCCTTGGTCTGTAAGTGTCTTCCTCAAACACTCCACCAAAATTGCCCCATGTGTGGCAATAAACGATTACTCAGTGTGGTATGTCTTGCAGAACAGAAAGCCGAGAAAGCCGTTGTCTCGGCTTTGACATTGGGATGAAAGACAGGTCAAAGTTAAAGGATACTGCAGCCGTAAACTCCCTCGTCAAACTTGACCTCTGTGTGAGCTGAACTTTGTTGTTTACCACCATTAACTCAAGGCCTCTTTTTTGGTAGAGGTAAGAGCAGTCAGTGAAACATCAGTGCTGTAAACACACAGGAATGATACAGCAGGTTAAGCCTCAGTGACTAAATGGGCAATTAACTTGTTGGCCAGCAAGCAGCCCTGTGACCTGTGATACTCTTAAAGCTTTGTCCAAGGACCTCACATCAAGCACTTCCAGAAGGCTGGGAGTGGTGCACCAAGCCAAAAGGAGTAATGGACTGATTTTAAGGAGAATGCTTTAGAGTTTTAAGTACCATACTCATGCAGTTCAGTTCATTCAAATGTCTGAATACACCATGTCACCAAAACAGAAAGCAGGCATAACTCAGAAATTACTGTCAAATTTAACAGAATATTCAAAATTCTAATACTGAAAAGTTCAAAATTCTGGGAAATCTCAGTAAAAGATGCATAGAGCAATTGTGTATTTTTAACAATATTTTTCATATTTATATCAGTAATTCAGTTATCAATACCAATTTTTTGTGTGATATCTGCACACAAAAAACTTGAGTAGTGCATTGAGTGCACCCAAAGCTGTTATTAAAGCTATTATGTTATTCTGAGAAATGGCACCTACCTGTGCTTTTCGAGTTTTCTTCGACAGAATACGTACATAACATATGCCTAATTTTTTTTTTCTAGAAAAAAAACCTTGATATGATGGCTGCTTGGAAATAAAATGTCTGTTTTTGGTCAGATGCTTGTATCCATTAAACATTTGTGGTCATATTTCTTTTGAGGACTTCCAAATTAAACAGGCAGAACCAGGAGTTTGGATGAAAGTTAAAGGTCAGAATTCATGAGGCTAATTTCCTTCTGCAATAGATAATTAAAGTATTAAAACTTCATTTGTTCATGTCAGACTCAGTGTCTCAGAATTTCTCTCATTTGACATATCTCAAGTTAGGTCACATAATGGCTGGCTATAAACAGATTTGTATTGCCACCCACAAATGTCATGTATTCATGACAAACTTTTATAAGCATATTACTCATCACATTTACAGTGATATTTTCAGCGCAGTAATTTCCTGTAAGATGTTATTTCTCTGACACTGATGTATTCAATGTGATTACTGTGATATTTTTCTCAGGTTCATTGATATTTAGGGAAATAAGATCAAGTTTGGATGGATTGGCATTCCTATGTTGAAATAATTGCATCATAAGATTTAGATTATGGATAGGAAAGTGTAACTCTTAACCTTCTATTTTGTACAATGTCCTTACAGAACTTTGCAGGAGGAGTCTCATTAGCTCAACCCCTTCTGATTTCCCAGGAAGAAAAATGCACAAATGAATCAACATTGATTCCCAGCTGAGCTTGGATTTCAGAAAGGGGACACTGATATTCATAAGAGATCACCCCTATATTGGTTCAAAGGCATTCAATGTTCAGAAAAGCATGAGCACACAGGCAAAAGTTCACATTCTGCAGAGCTAGTTTATATATAGAAAGGGTATTTGAAAAAAAGTTGCAATAAATCAATGAGCAACATCCTGAAATGTCAAGTTATCTGCCGCGTGTATATATATATATATTTTTTATTGCATTTCTGTGGCATTCCTCGATAGACCCGGGGTAAAAGCAAGGCTGTTATTCATGAGACTGTAAAGTGAAAAGGGCTGATTCAGTAAACATCACAGACTCTGTTGACTCTGGTCGAGAGCTGGCAGACATTCAGGCTCTGGATAAAGACACAGACCTGACCCTGTTTTTTTTCCCAGGGTTTTCGGAGGTCAAGGGGTCAGCTCCCTCCGAGCTGGCGATTTTTGTAGGACAGACCGCTGTCGAGCTACGTGATGGAGGTGAGGTGAGCGCAGTGATCCCCCAGAATGCTCCAAACAAGTACTCCATATATTCCATATCAGGCTAGCTACCTATTTGATGAGCACTTTCAAACCACTGTGAAATTAGAACCCTCAATAGTCATTTATTTAAAATGATTTGCACCCCATAAATGACAACAAAAAGAGTAGCCTGTTTGGGAGAGGCTGGGAATTTCCGACAAACTAAAATCCGATATCCAATCAAAATAAATTTTAATATTGATACCACCAACCTTTAAACCTTTATTACATATTTTAGTATAACAAATGAACTTGTTCTGTTATTATGTAAATGATGGGAATAAGTGTTGACAATGTTAACAAACACCAGGCTTGCCATTGTCTAAAGGTAAACTTAAAGCCAAGTGGAATAAATTCCCATACGTGCACATAAAAAGTACAGACTTTCTCAGTAAGGTCTAAATGTCAGGGTAACAGTTCTAAATCTAGGCAAAATTCAAAAGATATAGTAGACATCAAAACCTTTTGGTAACCCCATAAACTCAACTTCCAAGATGATATTAAACAAAAATAGCCAGGTAACCCCAATATAGACAGTACTACTGGCTGCTGTGGCATAACCATCAAAAGAATAATAAACACTAATTATCCTGACTTTGAACCACCAGGTTCTGTTACTGGGTGTGGCCTCAGGAGAGCCCCGCCCTGAGGGGCAGCCCCAACGCCTGTGACCGCCACAGTCCTGTACAACCAACATGTGTTCCCTGAGCTGGCTCCCCCGATACACATCTCCACCTCAGCTCAGATGGCTCTCATTTCAAAGGTGTTTAGAGAGCACAAACGCGCTCAGTCTCTCCCTCTCTCTCTCTCTCTCTCCCTCACACACACACACACACACACACACACACACACTTTTCAGAATGTACGCTCACAGACACACGCGCACAGAGCTGCACACGAGCCACGTGCACAGCTTACCGCCGCGTTTGAAGGGGAACAATCCCCCATTGTTCCCTGAAGACTCCGGTATGCTCTGAGACAGTGAGTCTGAGCCACTGTAAGACTCGCTAATCCGGCCAGTCACTGCAGTAACTCACTCATGTGGTCCTCCTAGTGTGTGGAGTTTAACACCTAAGGATCCTCACAAGCAGTGGTGTCATTAGGTCTGATCATTCAGGGCTATAGCCCTGAATATTTTAAGCCTAGCCCTGAATATTTTCGCCCTGAAAAAGGAGGTGTTTATAGCAAACAGACAGACTGTGTAAAGATAAGTAGCATAATAACCTTTGAATGTGTGTGTGTGATAATATTTATTTATTATAAAGGTAGATATAACCTCTCGAACCTACCTTCAAAAAAAAGACAAGCCCCAGGCAAACTTGACTTAGCCCCTGGTCTTTTCAATAGCTAGAAACGCCCCTGCTCACAAGGTGGACTCTTGGTGTCTGCACAGGCATCTTTCCCTGTATGTAGCTGATGAGGACAAAGCATGGCAATGTTAGAACGTGTCACCAGCTCTTGAGGCATTTAGGGCAATTAAATTGCATTTGTTATAGTACATTTTATGTACATATTTTTATGATGGCAGAATTTCCTAAAATGTCAGCATCGTGCAGGAAATGAGATTTTCGTTTCATTCCTCTGAGATGTCCCTCTAAAACATTACTTTTCTTATCACTCATTAACTTCTGTCAACAAAGAGACATTTGGAGGGCAGTCTGGAGACTTTATGCTCTGAGAACCTGGCCACACTGAGTCTCTCCCTGCCCTTGAGTTCTGTGGATATCTGAAGGTCATTCACAGAAAGTGTGACCACAAGGCCACAGCCCTGTAGTACCTCAGTAATCCTACCACAGATCCTCTTGTGTTATGATGCCAGTTCTATGCATATGTTCACTGTAAATGGCGGCATATTGGTAGCATATTGGTAAGGAACAGGAAAAGGTTGCTGGTTCGATTCCATGCTGGGGCACTGCTGGGCAGAGTACTTAACCCAGAAGTGCCTCAGTAAATATCCAGTCGTATAAATGGGTAACATGTAAAAAAAAAAAAAAAAAATGAAAAGATTAACACACCCACATCGTACAGAGACTGGAGGTTCCACGCGGCACCTTCTCTGTGCTGATTACTATGAAAACACAGGCTGATTCTCACGCAAGTAGGGGACTCTCATTTAAGAGAGTCCGTCTCACGCGTACAGTTAAAAGATTTATTACTTCCTGCCTGGTACACCAAACATAAATGGAAAACCACCTTTTGAATTAAAGATGCCTGTGGTTTGACGTTTCTCAAATGAATTTGTACCACGGAATTTGAGAATGGGAGAGGACCAGCTGTTCCATTTGAATTCGTGGTGCATAGAGTACATCTGTACATGAACAAACTGTGTGAAACTGTTTTTTGAAGGCCTTCCAGTATGAGTCCAGGGGTGGGGCTGCCCATCTAAATCTGTTCTCTCTTTTGGTAGGAAAAAATCTTCCATCTGGTACACTGAGATATTGAGACACTGTCTCCACCTAGTGGAGGCAAAGTCCAGGATAGGTATGCACTGTGGTAGATTCATTTTTTAGCCTATGGTGGTTATAATGTTCTAATCAGTTTCTGGAAAACCATATTTATCTCAACACAAAAGTATATTTTTATGATAGAAATGTAATTTCGGAATTTCACGTGTCCAAGAATGAACTCAACAATCTATTTTTACTCCTCCTGGGTTACAGCTAAAATTGAAATAAGTACGTAGAGTGCTGACATTTAAGTTTTCAACCAAATAGTCTTTTATGACTACCCTCTATATATCAAGTGGGGAAAAAAGAATTTAGGAAGGATTTGATAAGTTAGCTTTGGAATAGAGCTTGTTCAGTTTGTGTGAAGCAATGAGGCTACAGTTATTCAGACATGTTTTGTAAGTGTGTCCTTTGACTTAGAGACATTAATAACTTCAGTCATGTGACTGACTCTGGTGCTTTTTGTGGAAACTTAAGGGTAACCTTTATGTAGGAGACGAACTGTCAGTTAGTGCTTTCATTTTCATTTAGGCTATCAAACTTACAACCTGTGGCAGTAAATCCCAAAGGAATATACATTTTTACAGTTACTGAATAGCAGCCTTATTTAAGTTAAAATAAGTTAAGTTTGACTTAAGTTATACAAAGTTAAAAACAGATGGTTTGTAGATAAAATTTCAGCAACTACATTCATTAAAGATGCACTCAGACGTGTTTCAGTAAAGATGAGGCACTTCAATGCAATGGTGGTATTCTGATGGAAGCCTTAATATCCCTGATTTTAACCCAGAGGCTTATATTTTAAGTATCAATGTAATCTACTTTTGCAAAAAAAAATCAACTTTAGTGAACTGATAGTAAATAACTCAGCTGTAGGTCTTACTGTTTAATAATAGCAAGATCAATACTAGTTGTAGTAGTACATTAAGCCTTAGTCTCTGGGTGTTGGGAGTGTGGGGGGGTTGCTGTTCGGTTTGTTGTAAATGAACCTGCATATGCATATATCTTAAGTAAGTTATTGCCTTATCTCATTGGTGTAAATGCATAGACAGTAAACAAATCAGACATAATGGTGTGCTCATTTTCAGAAGTCTTATTCTCAAGAAAACACCAAACAAAATTTTAAATACCAGTTTTAATATATTAATATTGATATCATACGTCTTTGGAGGCTGGCATTGGTCCCAGTTCTGTTCTTTTTCCCGGACCGTAAGAATTACATTCTCTACCAGAACAATAAACTCTCTTGTATGGAATATACACAGGTAGGCAACAGTTTCAGTAAGTATTTGAAAGAGTAGAGTAAGAGCAGAGAGATATGAAAACCATTCCTGCAATGGAACATCCATATGGGTGCCATTAGTGTGATAAGTACAATTCCAAGCTTCAAACCTTAGTTTTAGAAAGGACACTTCACTACCTGGCCATCCTCTTACAGTGTACCTATCCCTCAAAGCAAGGTAATATTTTACATTTAAATATATGCTGATTATGAGGCATACAATATGAGGATTAATATTGATTTTTTTTTACTAATTTGTTCTTTCAGAAATATTAGAAATATTAAAACAGTCAAAGTGTACATGATTTTTCAAGGCAGTTTGTATGCTGTGTAGGTGATGGGGACACATGAATATTGTTCTTCAGTGTAGTAAAACCATTATAACAATATATAATATTTGAATTTGGCTGAAAAATTGAAAAGTGATGATGAGTTTAAAGCCAGAGTTTTTTAGTTTTATGACAAAGGTGAATCTTGTATGGTCCCACACAATGGATGCATCTTGATTTCATAGATTCATATGATAAATGCATTTGGTATGAATGGTTTTCATGAAACAACTCCAACTAGTCGGCACTTGAGTGGACACAGGCAGGATTGCATATTAAAACATATTATACTAAAACAAGGCATCACTATCACTACAGGAAGTGAACAGTGGCGGTGCATGGTGGTACTAGAAGGCCATCCCAGCTGAAAGGAAATAGTGTACTAAAAACAACCAGAAACTAATTTCTCTACCTGACTAAACATGGGCTACACTAAGGTTGAAGTGTGATTTAAAATCAGACAGATCAGACATATCCTGCACCACTCCTGTTAAGCACTTCCTGTGTCAGGGAACAGTAAGGCTGACTACTCTAAGTGGAGTTAGTTCTTTTGGTTTGCTGCTGTAGCCAGTCTGAGCCAGTAGGTGGCGCTGTTCTGCAGCGTCTCAGTGCAGAATCTCCAGGAGGAGCCTTTTGAAATCGCCACCACACTCTGAGTCGAGGGCCTCCTTCAGGGGCACGTCGTATTTCTCCAGGTACATGTCCTTGATGGTCTCCAGGTCAATCTGGCAACCACAAACGCATACTGAACGCACCCTCACTGTCTCTGTTCACCTTTCAGGTGCTAAAGACCCTGAGACTGTGGTTTAAAAACACAGCAGTGTGACAGGAGGTCATACCCTTGGCAAGCTCTCAAATAAAAGTTCAAAAGCATGGTGTGACATGGGGAGCATATGGTCCAAATTAAACTAATACACTTTTACAGAGCCATTGCAGTAATTTAAGATCGAGGTTACATTTCAAGCATGCTGTAATTAAAAGCAACCATACCGATTAGTGTTGTTTGTTCAATTAAATTTCCAATGTTAATGTACTCGTGAGAGTTTATCAGAACCAATACGCTGATTCTGACATTTTGTGTTTGTAGCTGGAGACTGCATGAAAAACCCAGCAGGTGTCAGAGTTGTGGAATGAAAAAAATTCTGTGGGGTAACCTTTCTCATAGTTAGGACATTTTGAAAAGGCCACTCTTTGGGGAAGTTATGTTTGTTTCATGTGATTGTGCACTCTAGAAAATGTTAGCAATTTCTCAGTTTTATAGTGTTAATATTGTTTATTATTATTGTTTACTTTAAAATGCAACTGGCCTGTGTTTATTGCATATTATACATCTACTATTACATAATATGCAACTAACTATAGAGATAACTATAGAGATAACTATCATTTCAGTGAAGGGATTCATTGACATTGTAAAGGATCGTGACCGTCTGTGGTAATGAGTGGCCGTGTGAATAATCCGTACCTCAGAGCGGCCGACGATGATGCGGATGAGGGTGTCTTCATCGGTGCCTGCCCCCTTCATGGCTGCGTTCAGACGCCGGGCGAAGTACAGCTGCGGGTTCTTGGCGCACCTCACTGTGGAGACACCCGGGGGATGACCGTGAGCCTGTCCCTCTGCCCTCACACTGTCCTCATAATGCCCCCAAACACTGTCCCCAAACCATCCCCCCAAGTCTTCTCCCCATAATATCCCCGCCCCCATGTCAGGGGTATTCAGGAACCTCCAACGCCAGTGTTGGTAACAGGATTCTGATGTCAAAACAATACATAATCTACTAGCAATGACTGTTAGGAATGCAGCTTGTGTTGTAAAGCCGTTCTAATCGCTTCTCTGTATCATTTTGCTCACGTCTTAATTAATCTACCTGGCTTTACTGAGTCGGACTGACTTTGTCTGAAAAATAATTAACTGTGGCAGGAAGACGCTGATGCACCGAGGAGAGATCTTCTGGGAAATTTAGCTGCGGATTGATACCAACCGAGAGTGATGTAGCAGTCCTTTAGAGTTCCGGTAGCTTCATTGTCAATGGCATCCAAGATCTCTGTTCCAGATAGCTACAGAGCGAACAAAAGCACACACAGGAGTGGCTGCCAAGTCAATTACAATAGAAATGCACACTGGTGACTGCGGCTGTCTCGGGGAGCTGTTAGCCTTTTGTTCTTGTGAAAAAATATCGCAGCAAGTAAACGCCACTGCATGGCAACACTTTTTAATGAGCTACCTGACTTGGTGTGATAAACCCAAACATAACATTTTGAATTTATAATGTACAGAAGAGGTCTGCAGGTATTTCCTTTTATGTGATTGCATTTCTGTTTTTCTGTCTGAAGTAGGAGGACGTACCGACTCGTAGATCTTAAAGGTGGCCTGGAGCTGCAGGTAGTTCCTGTGGGTCAGGATGTAGGTGAAGGTCGATTCGTCCGTGCCAAAGCGGCCCTCCCCAGCCTGAGAAAACAAAATACAACCAACAGGCTACAGTCAGTAAATTGACTGCTGATATACTGCAATCTTTGATGATGGTACTTTTATTGATATTGCTAGATGGTAGTTTTATTGATATTCAAAAGGCCAGAAGAGTAGGCTGTACCCAGCTCTGAGGGAGGCTCAGATCTGCTTAAGTAACCCTTTGACCAGGTGATGGATGTTCTATAAGCTTGGATGTCAGTCTGTGAACTCATAAACGTAATCTCACTCAAATACGCTCGGGTCGTTTCTGAATTGCTGTGTTAGAATGTTTTTAAAACAGCCCCGACCTTAAACGTGACGTTACCTCAAACAGGGACACTGCGTCTTGTTCAGCAAGCCCCTCATCCACCTCGTAGGTCTCGTCCCTATTGGCCTGATTGTGGGGAAGCAGACAGAAAGCATGTAGTTTTCTCAAGTACTAAAACAAGATGGGTTTCAGTGCTTAATCTAGTACATGTTTTAGCTCTAGAGAGAAGTTACTGCTTGCGGATGACAGAAGGGTGTTGAAACAACGAAGGCGGATTAAGTGTTAAAAACTGCCAGTGTAACAGGGGCAAAAGGCCCAGTGTTATTGTATTGAGGCACGTGTTTCACCTGCAGGAGAGAGACCAGCAGGTTTTTCACATCCCCACTGGTGTCCCCCTCGATGTCCCCCTCCAGGTCCTGCTCAAACACTAAGAGAGGAGAGACCGCGACGGTCGAATGGTGACAGACGCGTGACACTGATGTCTGTAGTCAGGCACAGCCAAAAACATCCAATATTGTATAAAGGCTCTGCTGTACAGTGGTGGGAGCACTGAACTCTCAGCCAGGGCTTTGGAAGAATTTTGTCTGGACTTGGGCTCAAGCTTGGCTCAGAATAATATTTTTACTCCGAGTCTCATTCTTTCCTTCTGATAAGACATTAATCTGAGGTCCAGACTCACTTTAGTGATTAATGATCCATTGGCACTCAACGTAAGGAGTAGAGGGTTTTGACTTCAGTGAACAGAAACATGCAAAGCTGTGTGGAAAAAACTTTTTTTTTTTTCCTACAAACAGCACATGACGTACTCCCCCAAGGGTCATACAGAAAATCATATGAGTGTATCCATGTGTGGTTTGCACATGGTGAAAATGTCATGGTTGTTGAAAAAAATGGCTAAAAAGCTAGGCAAATAAAATAAAACTATAGGTAACACACCCAAGTTATTTCAGTAGTGTACTTACGTTGGACGTAGGCTTCTTTATAATTTAAAATATCCTGTTGGGAAAGGATAAAGCAGTATGCAAAAATGAATTCAATGGATACAAACTCATTCCTCTCTGACACTCAATTGATTGCTCTGCTTCAAAGAACACAGGCTGTTCTCTCCAAAATGAACTGCAAAAAATTACTGCTGACTCTCTCAAATCTTATTTACATCTCAAAAAGTAATGACATTTCCATTATTTTCACCTTTTATTTTAACATATTACCATTCCCTGGAGATGAAATCGGTGGACAGTTCCAGTGGAACGCACACATCTTTTTTTTTTTTACTTTTGACCGTTTTTCCTCTGGTTTGATGGGAGGAAAAGGACTGACCTGATTGGTGCTGGTGCACAGGATTTCGACGAGGACGTCCTCATCAGTGCCTGCTCCTTTCATGGCCCTCCTCAGCTCCTTGGCCATGTAGATATGGGGCGGGTCCAGCATGGCAATGATGGCCTTCTCAAAGTTGCCTGCAAGCTCACTCTTTAGGACCTCCTCCAGCTCCTGGAGCCAAACCAAGCCACTTAGCTTATGAAAGCACTGCTCGTGTCTGTCCTTCTTACAGGACATCTCTAAGAGCTCATGCCTCGATTTAGTCATACTGCATTGCCATCTAGATTAAATTCTGAGTATAAATTATGATATAAATCTGATATAAATAAGGATATAAGGAAGTTATTATGTTTTGTTACTTACACACATTATTTTGTTTTGATGTCACTGAAATGAACAAAAATGCTGTGCAAGTAACAGGAAACAGGAGACCTTATATAAATTATGTGTTATAAAAATAAATTCTGATGCAATAGGATTAAATTGAGGCCCCAGTCACCAGTCATGAAAATGGCTGCAGACTTGTTACCAGTTTCCAACTGATTCTGAAAAATCAGACATCAGTAAGGAGGAAACACGTGACTTACATCATCATACTTCTCGAAATATGCTTGTTTAATCTCTACTCGTTGAGCTGATGACCGATTTGCTAATATGTTAATTATGGCTTCCTCATCCGTTCCTGTAAAAAAAAAAAAGTCATCTTGATTTTCTTGGGAAAAATCAGAGATTAGCAGATTTGATGAAAAGGCAGAGAAAGTGTTTTACCAGTAGAGCTGTTACTGTAACACCCTCTTTTCCCAGAAAGTATGAGCTGTGATGTCAAGCCTACTCTGGGATCAATATGCACATCTTTTAGCTGTATTTATATTGAACTGGAAAAAAATTGGAAATTTCAAGGTCACTTGGTTTACAATGCAACCTGTAGACTTTTTCTGAGTGAAAGCAATATTGATGGTGCAGATTGACCTTGATTCTGAATTGAATTCCATGGCAAATATTGCAAAGTCAGTTTGCTACAGTATGACATGAGCAGATCCACAATCTCTGAAAGGTGGCCGACAGACAGAAACTGCTCAACTTACCCATTCCCTTGCAGGCTTTCCGGATAGCCTTGATGTCAGCAGTGACATCAAACTCTTCAAATGGCACAATTGTTGGCTGGCGAAACAAAGTACGGAAAATGCATTTTTAATGTGATTTAAACAACAGTTTTTAGGACTGCGAATTGTGTAAAATTAATGATCAAGCCACAACCAAGCGAGACCTCCCAAATGCTTTTTTCAGTTTGAATTAATGTGTTTTGGAAAAACCATGGACTTGGACTTGACACATTTTTTTCTGATTTTTAAACGAAACATGTGTTATTTTTATACAAAAAACTACTGTTATCTAGTGCTCACAACAGAGATGGGCATTAGCTGTGTAATACATTCATAAAGGGGCATAAATTCATTTCATTGCTGTTGCCTATGTTCATATATTTTAAAGAGAATGCAGATGAAAAACAAGTTTCATTCAAATCATTCATTCAGTTGCATTCAATTTAAGTAATTATTTTAATTTCAATCTTCAAGAGCAAGCCTAGATAAATCCTCAGACTGTTATTAATTTAAAAACTGAAATCATTGCTGGGGAGTAACTTAATTATATTCCAGCTTCTGCTTTGCTGAGTCATCAACCTCACCAAAAAGCCAGCTCTGAGGAGTGCTTGCTGACATAAAATGCACATTTTAAACACCGAATTGATGAATGCGCATCCAGCCACGATAGTGTACAACGCGCAGACGCAAGGAAGCAAATCAAGAGTCCAAACGCACAACATAAAGTGACGTCTGATTTTCAGCACGGCAAGGGTGTCATTTCGGGGGGCCTGGTGACTCAGAGGAAGACTGTGTTGAAATTGGACTGAAAGTTCCAGCTGTCATTCCCACCAACCCACCCACCGCGAGCTGTGACAATGGAGGCTCATTGATTACGGCAATACCGCGCGATACTGATACATTCCACACGGAAGCCGCCGCTCCCTCTCCGTCTCCTCCGGACACAGGTCACGTGTTACGGTGCTGACAGCAGTGCAGGTTTACGTCCTACTACATACTGACGGGATATCAATTCACGAACTACAAATTAAACACACAAAACCATATAAAACGTACAAAACCGTCTGAACGAGGGATTACGGGAACAATCTGCAGTCAAAATGCAGAAAGGTTCTACTTTTATTTTAGGCTACAAATTTGCAGATAATCGAGCTCCCATAATCAAAAAGTATTTTAACTATACTGTTATTTATTTTAAAAAGCATTCATTCAGACTGCTTTTCCGTGTCCGCTATGTATTTTGTGCATTGAATTCAAATATTCATTATGTACGTGTGGCAGACCAAGGAGGTTTAGGCTAGACATGTCGTAGATACATCGGAAATGGTTCTTTTAATGGAGGCACCTGGTAACGTCATTCCCATTCATACTTTTCATCCTAGCTATAATCTATATTCAGGTACAGATTGCGCGTTTACGTAGTCGAGACGGGTGTTATCTGACGCTCGCAGGAAAGGAAATAGATGATGATACCCACTTGGACGTTGCCCATTTTTGTGATGCTGCTCTGTCACCGTGGAAGCCGTTCGGTGCCGATGCGCTCCTCTTTGCTTGACTCCCGCAGAGGCCCCGGGCGCAGCCCTACTGCACTGCAGCTCTGACGTCACCACAGCTGGTGCGCGGAAGAGACTGCCCGCTGAATGCTTTTACAAGCAGGGTGGAGTCCGTTTCATTTAACCAGCTTTTTTTTTTTTTTTTTAAAGCATCTGCATAGTTGCATGAGTTGTAACGTATGTGTTACTGGAATATTAAAGTTTTAATTGAGGAAAAATTGACCCTTGCACCTCACCCCCGATTCATTTTTAGAAGATTACAAGATTTGGGTGACTGGATTTTTTTCCCCCCAAACACAATCGAATTGAGATGGTAACTTGGTTTTAATTTCAAGAGATGGCATACTGTACAATATGTATAAAGAAGCAAAACTGGAATGGGCTAATTACTTAAAACGGTGAGGGCTGGATATAAATAGCCACATGCAGTACCACGATATAAAGGACGCAGCATTTCACTTAGTTACAGTTAGACACCCACACTTTTCAAGGCGTGCTTTATAACTTAAGTCATCGCCGACATTGAATTAAACCTTAAGTCCACCACTTTATTTTATGATCAGTCTGTGCTTCTCTGTGTCTCTGCCAGAGCACGGCACCTACAGTTACTAGCTGATTCACTCCTACAATAATGTCACAGTTCACTTCTTGCAACTAATTATGGTCCTTGTAGTTCTTAGCATTGTAACTTGCCAAAGAAATATTGGACTTTTTTTGCTGAATGCAAAGAAGCAAGAACAGGGGATGGCTAATGAGAATCAAAACAAAAGATGACAGTTTACAGGAGTAGCTGCTGTGGATGAAAGCAACATGAATAATTACCAATGATAAATTTCTCTCTCTCTCTCTTTCACTCTCTCTCTGAAACAGTAATGTGAAGTTGTTTTTATCCACATTGTGTACAGTATATCAAAACACCCACTGTCATATGCTAAAACATTGTGTAAAAATAACTATAATCGAGGTAGAAATATCATCATATGAACACAAAGTGACTATTGGTGCATTAGTTGTGGGCTGGTTGGGATAAAAAACTTTCATTGTTGATCAATTGGAAACAACATAGCTCCAGCCCACAGACGCTGAGAGTCTTCAGCATTGACCTGTTTACTCCCCCCACAAATGATTAGCTGTGAACTCGCTAACTGATGAAATTAGAATTTAGTGCTAAGTGTTGATTACTTTTATCAAACATGTGAAACTGAGGGGTCTGTGACCTATGGACTGAGAATTGATCTGAGGAAAAAATGTGAACAAGCAGAGGTTATAGATAGACATGAATGAGATCCAGATCCAGCCAGGCAGTGTGTATGCCTTTTTTGAAAGTATTTTTTCCTTAAGTGCACCTCTGCTGTCGTTATTGATTGTTTTGGAGTGTCTTGCACATTTCCAGTTAGTGTGCACAGTATCCAGCTTTTCTGGTTGGTATGTTTACAGAAGCTCATTTGTGTGCTCTAAATGGTTAAATGTGGAGGATTTGTGTGTATTGTGCTGAGAGCACAGTCTGCCCCCAGTAGGAAAAAAATATTTAAATCACGTGGCAGGACCAGGGCTACAGCAGAATACACAATTCACAGCAATGTTTTTTTTCTCTCCCTCAGTGAAATTAATATTTTATGTTTCAACCCATCCATTTAATTATGTGAAAAAGGATGTTACTTTTTTCCAATTTTTGCACATTCTCATTAATTTCAGTTACTCCCAAACTCATTTTAATTAGTAGAAAAATATTAGTCAATTCATTGCTTGCTCAAAATTGAAGTACATTTGTTATAGGTAATGAAATGTGGATCCTGCTTGTGTTTTTCTTAATCTGTGCTTAATGGCTGTATCCCTTATCAAACACCTGCCGGTATGTGAAATTTAGTCTGTGGAGTGAGTCTTTTCATCCTTCTTTATACACTGTTTCTACTAGCCTGCATTTTGCCAGCTAATAACATCTTTTCTCATGTCGATATTCTACCGTGTAACTGCCTGTGTTGATGATTCTGTATGAGGATTCCAGACTTCTGAAGGTGAATCTCTATTTTCAAATCTCTCACTGACATAATGGTGAGCCACATAACAGCAACACAGGCACCACAAGGATGACGAAGGACTGAGACATGGCATACTGTACATCACTCAGGAGCTGTTAAATATGATAATGTTCTGACACCCGAACAAGCCACTGCATGCTGCTTGTTAGTCAGTAAATATTGCAAATGAGTATGTGGTTTGAGTGGAATTCTGGGTAAAGAATTTCATGCCTTTCCAAGCAACCCACTACTTCAGTCAGATGTCAGAGGAGAGATTAGCAGTTAGTGTCCTCTGAAGAGAGGGCCTGTGGAGTTACTGTCAATATGTTTGCTGTTGTATTAGTTGGTTCATTTTTGTGTTTGTCTGCATCATTTCTCTTTCTCCCGTTCTCTCTCTCTCTCTCTCTCTCTCTCTGTGTGTGTGTGTGTGTGTGTGTGTGTGTGTGTGTGTGTGTGTGTGTGCACGTGTGTGTGTGTGCTGTGCGTGTGTTCTGGGTGGGGAAGGAGGGCGATTAGCATGTTAGTTTAATAATGGGTGTTTCACATGGCATGTCATTCCCTCTGGCACCACACAGAAAGTACAAGTTAACATTGAATATCAGTCCTGAAAGGGTTCCTGAAAGTGGTGATCAGCTGTGACTGCTGTTGTCTGAAGGAAGTCTGAGGAAGACATCGGCTTGACTAAACAGAATAGGAATGAGAATGGAAAAGTATGGAGGTGGAAATGTTGCAATAGAAGCATCATGAACACATGGAGAGAATATACGGTTGAGAGTTCTGTCCATTACTGAGGATTCTGAACTGAGATAGATTTTGATAAGCTGTATTGTGTAACAGCTTGGTGATTACAGGTGAACTCACTGGGATGTGGAGAAATGGCACAGTTACAACTTGTTATCCCTTAACCCCCAGGTATTTAACAAAACAGGCAAATGCGTTTTGAATGTCAGGTGAGTCAGGTGTGTATTTCAGCATCCTTTAAGCTCACCTAAGAGTCATTGAGTAATGCCAACCCCGAGCATTTCTTCATTTTAAACCTGCAGCACAGATGATTTGTAAATACACAAGATAACAACATAGCTGTAAGGGAATATAGTCTCTGCGATCTGGACAGTCAAGAGTCATAACTGTGCTTTGAAATTCAGCAATAAGGAGTAGTCATTAGTAGTTAAAGTATGATTTCCGGATTATTAATTTCTAGAATTAGTCCCATCTGAAAGTAGTCTTATCCACAAATACAGTGGGTAAATTGTGCTGCCAGTCTGATGTTCAAAGACAGTGTCTCTCATTAAGATGTCACCAGAAGTCTCTCTGCATTGGTTTTCGATTGTTTTACCTTAGATGTTTTGTAAGTCGCTTTTGTAAGCCACTCTTGATAAAAGTGCCAGCTAAATGACTAAATGGGTATGACTAAATGTAAATATAGACATTTCAGTTGAGGAAGACCTTGATGTTTTTCATGCATGTCTGCAGTATGTGTCATCAGTCAGCAGTGAAAATGTTATTTCCATGTGACTTTGCCACACTGAATCCACGCCAGTCCTCTTACTTTCCTCTCAAGAGTGTGTTATGTAGAAGTCTCGAATGTCCCTTGTCCTCCTGCATTTTGTGTCCCTAGCATGGCCTGTAGAGGGCAGTGTTGAAGATCTTGACCTTTAAGTAATGCTTTTTCCTCTCTGTGCAAAAAAAAAAAAAAAAAAGCAGAGAATGAATTATTCAGACACTTCCTTGATTCGTCGTGGAATAAGGAGGAGCTATGCCTTTCGGAGAGACCCCGAGTCATGGTCACATCGTCTTCCCACCAGTTCTGCACTCACTCGCTGCTCTGTTGGGTCTCTCAGGTGGCAATAAAAAGACAAGACATACTTTTTAAGTGACCTCACAGGGAGAAGGCTATTTAAGGATAGCCTGAAAGGAAAATAAATGGCCACGAACACAGAAGTGAGACAACAAATCTTACACAAAAAAAACAATACCAAATGACCTCGTTTTTGTGCTCCAAACAGCAGATTCACATCCTGATGTGAGCCGTGCTGGAGTTTGAAACGGAATATTATTGTAAAGGAAATGACCATCTACAAAAATAGAATAATTATACATCAGTCAAGGCAATGAAATCAGGCTCAGATGATTTCCTATGTGTTTCTTTTCTTCTTACTGCCCACTCACGACATGTAATAGCAATTAAAATATCCTAAAATCACTAGTGCAGGATGATTCATATATAACAGTGTGTTTTGGTTTCTGTGATCTAGTGACTGTGATGTATGGTAGTATACTTGGCTCACTTGTCTAGCCAGGTTGCACAAGTTAAGATGTGGTAGGGCTTGAATAATGTAATGCTCATACTCACAGGTCAAGAAGTGTTGTTAGCCTGGTCTGACACCGCTGCTCTTTTAACTTGAATGGATACACTTATGTTCTATTGTGCTGAAAGTCACTCTGGGTAAGAGCATCTGCCAAATGAATGTAAAGTAATGTAAAATTTAGCTTTGGCTCTTTAAAGTATTAGCTTGGTTATTAGCTCTATTCTCTTTTCTTTGCCTCCACCCCACACACTCCAAGTATAATGTCAGATGCATGACAGAGGCCACAGAGACATTATATTATCTTAATTATTCATGCTAATTGTTGTTCCTTATGCATTTCTTATGTTCAACGTAATTACATCATCATGTGACCAAATGCAAGGATGAGCTTCTTTTTGCCACTGAGAGGCAGTGTTTCACACAAAAATGCAACAAAGACCTTACACTGGGCCCAACATCAACTGCACTACAGCTACAGTAATTCTCTATAACTGTGGTCTGTGTCTCTGATTGCCTCCAACCCCTCCTAGCTAGATGGGTTCATTCTTAAGAGGCTGGCTTTTTGTTTTGTTTTTTGTCCAAGAGTGAAAAATAGCAAGACAAGGATGATCTGGAGGTAGACCTTTCTCAAAGAGCCCCACTGCTATGGAGTAGCCTGTCAAATTGTGTCTGTGATTCAGACACAATCACAATCTTTAAATTATTAAAACATCTTTTTAGTATGTCCTACTGTCAGTTTTGGTGCTGAGATGGAGAATAGCTCTTAGCTGTAGGAAATCCTGTGCTCGGAGCTGTCTGCAATGGTTTTCATGGCTGCAAATCCTCTTTGCTTTTTACTACTTTTATATGCTGTCATTGTTTATTCTTGCTGAAGCCACAAAGTTCCTATTTCTGCATTATGTCATGTATCTAATTGCCCTTGTATTCTGACCAGCTCCTTTTCATATGCTAAATAAGCCTGCATACTGAATAACTCACTCCTTAATTCATTTTGAAATCACCAGAATGAATTAATGGTCACTTGATTTGTACAGTTTCTGATTCTCAAAATATTAAGTTCATAGTATAAAACAGAGAAGGAGAATCTGCAAGTAAAGTGCCATTCAATTCTGACATCGCTGACAGTATGACAAGAGTGTATGTCATATGCACTTTGGGCTGTTTTGGTTGAATCTATTGCCTTTCTCACATTCATATTCCTTTTATTGCACACATCATCCAGTGCGCTGTCTGTAGAAGTCACATGACAGGGCTTGAATGACAAACACACTTGTAAAAAGTACACCTGCGTTCACCTTAACAATGCTGCTGATGACCCACGAGTGTCTGAATGAGGTCATGCACAGCGCTGCTGGAGCAGAGCAGGCTTGAATTGAAATGGTAATATCTCTGTTTGTGGAGTGAGTCACTCTTGTAATGCAAATGAACACCTGCATGTTGCTTGATTCAATATATTTAATAAATATATTCATATCAGACTAGTCGTAATGGACGTTTACCTATTCAAAAGGTAAACAACCTTATTCGTGTTATGTCACCGTTTTTGTTGCTTAATAACATTGCTGACTTTTTTCATGCCCTGTCCAAAATTAATTATTTTTCATCGTTATTAATTATTTAAATGATTTCAGTTTAAACAAACGAGTGTTCAATTACTTGTCTGCATCCACAACGAGACGTTTTACTGGTACGTTCATTTTCCTTACAGCCTAGCTCAGTCTAAACTTAAAAGCTGCTCACCTCTTTTAACCTCAATTCCGTACATTCAGACTGTACATTCGTGGACCTTGACAGACACAAACGGAACATTTGTCCTTCCCAGGGCCGCAGAAGGTTGTCATCGCTGTGACCGGTTGCGCAGCGTGAGGTTATTGCTGGAGGAGGCAGGCTCAGGCAAAGCACCAGTGGCTGGTGCTACAGTGTGCCAGGCTTTAATGATTCTCCCAGCGGGGGGATGACAGACTGAGTGGGTGTCGGGATTAGAATTAAATCTGTTGCGTAACCCGAGCGACCGCGGCTTTCCCCGCTTTGGGGGCTCCGTCGTCGTTTGTCCGCAACTCTCAAGCACGCAGAAACGAACGCAGTTCCCTAATTTGCCCAAGGAGCAACCGCTGACGACCTTATTATTCGCCCTCGAAAAGGTGCCTGGTGAACCTCTGTCCTCTTTCGCCAGTCACCTGCCGAGCGTTGATGAGGTGGTCACAGGCGGTGGTTTCCGCAGGGCACACCGTAGGCCTGTCACGGGCCGCGAGGCAGGCGGTGACCCTCTCAACCCCTCAGATAGCACCTCCGCTGAGCGATGAGTCATTCTCGTACTGGCACTTGCCTGACCTGGCAGGTCTCTCGTAGCCGAAGCCACAACTTTGACCCACTTTCTACAGATTTCTGTAAATATATGTAAATCTAGAACTTTGTGTGCATTTAAAACCAATTCTGTGACCTTTGATGACATCCTGAGCTGTTAACTGTAAAAATCAGTTCAGCATTGTTCTACATTGCAGAGACAGAATGTACTGCCATAAAAACTATTCTTTTTATTTTATAAAAGGTATTGGTATAGTGTATATACTCATAGATATAGTATGTAATATTACAGATACAACAGAACCATTTAGATAGACGTCCCCTAGAAAGGGAGGAGGGGGAGAGTCATTGAGGTTAGAGCACAATTACAAATTGGGTAGCAGGAGGTGATGGAGAAAACTTGATTTTTTGTGTAGAGTAGGGTCACATTCTTCAGTGTACTGTCTTTAAAAAAGAAATCTTTAGAATATCCAAAAGCAATAAAATACAATATTAAAACGTGACAAAATTATAGAATGCAGTAGTTTTTTGTCGTCCTAGCTTTAGACTGTCTTCTCTGTTCATCTGGTGCTATTATATCAGTGGCCTTAGCGCAAGGTGGAGGAGCAGACTTACAGCAATATTAGCTTTTGTGTAACAATCCACAGTTAAGAAGAAGTTAAAAGATCAATGAAAAAATATTCCGCTTTTTCTACTTTTAATCAGTTTCCATATACTTTATTTTTTCCCCAGAAACAAACTCAAGTGCAAGTAGTGCCAGGTTTCTTTTGATAGTCAGTGTAGCTCAGTAAATATATGCACATGGTACTCTCAGCTGTGCTGAATGGCACCTGTGGTCTTCACAGCTGGCCTTTCAATTCCTGTGGGGTTCCAGAGCAGACTCTTGTAGGGGCCTCCCTGGCCCTTGTCAGCCTCTCATGGCTTGCATAGCCCTGGAAATGAAGAGAATGGCAACGCCCGTCAGCTGCTCAGAGTGTAGTTCGCCACCCTCTACAGTCCCCTCACAGACTTGAAAGGGTGCAAATGCTTCTCTTTGTAAATGAATGGGTTTCCTGTCCTCAGCACTTTTCAAACTGGTCTTGTTCCTTTGGAAACCATTTTGTCGAACATTCTAAACCCTACCAGGGAAAGCATTATGTCATCGCTGTCACACTTACGAATTCATTAACTAGTTTCTGTTTCTGTATTTCACAGAAGTCATCTAAGCAATAGAAACAACAATGTTACTCCTTATTGTTGTGGGAAATGTCATTATACTCAAACACTCATACCCCAGACAAGCAGAAGCAGAAAGAAAATAAATGGGAAAGGACAAAGGACTTGTAAAGGAGTTTGAAAAGAGATGAGATTTTATGTAAAATGAATGAATGTTTTAGTAATGTTCAAATGGAGGGATATGATAATAAAAGAAAATAGATGAGTGGCAGGAATAGATTAGCATAGATAAAGCATTTGCTGATGTTAAATCACTTCAGCTGACTGGCCTAGCGTTACCATTTTAAAATTGTGAAATTTAGGGCTGGTTGCTTCTCTTCAATCTCACAGCTATTACATCATTGTCATGCAGCAAAGTTCCATTTTATAGTTTGTATCATTTACATGTTATTAATCTTTGGGTTCAACAAGTATTATAAAACCTACAAGAAAGAAAATTACATCCCTGGACCACAACCAGATGTTAGGATGGATATTGTGATGACTTTTGCCAAAACAGAACAGAAGCTGCACAAACCATTTTCTGGAGTAGTCGAGGAGACAATTGTTAAAAATTCATAACGTATTTGTTTTTCAGACATTTTATCAATTTCTGTGAAAATGTGGCTCATATTTTGATGTATTTCCTATTCAATTTGATTGGCAGTAACCCCCAGTCTCTTCGGTCTCCCAGGCTTGTCTGTTTCCATGTCTAAGACATCTTCACAAATGTCAGTCATTCTATTCAGCAGCTTCGGAGCCAGCTTAATTGAAAGCTCTCTCCATGAGACAGCATGGCTTTAGCATATAAATTAATCAATAATGAACTAGCAGAAAAATTTGAGAGGTTGTTTTAGTGTCATCATTTTCATGCAGTTCAGGTTCAGATTTGGATAGACTTTTCTTTTGTTGTCAGAATGATGGGTTTCCAGTGATGGTTTTAAACATAACCAAGACGGTGCTGTCTCAATTTAAAGTTTAATGAGAATTATGAGCATCAGGACATGTAACACTCTTAGTTATAGTTCACATGTCATGACTCCACACAGATCATTGGCCTGGCGTGAACAAGCATCACAACTAATGACTGACAGGCTGTGTTGTCTGGTTTGGGTAACAGATCATAATGGGACATGAGAACAAAGGTGAATTAAAAATGAACTATAATTTTTCACTAAGAAAATAAACAGATGTTAATTGGATGTACCAAGTACCAACCTTGTGAGTGTGTTGGGACTAATTTTCAAAGGCTTTGAAAAACATGGCTTCATTTCATTCAATTCAAGTGCCAGTGGAATCCACATGCTTAATAATAACTGGATAATTGTAGCGTGAACTATAGATATTTTAGGTGCTCTTTAAAGCATTCAGTATATGGAAGAAGATACAGAGAGACAACATTGAGAAGGTACTTGTGGTCATCAGTAGTCAGGTGCAGAACTGTCTTGTTCAATAATCTAGATTGTGTATTTGGTTTCATAGAAATATTTATTGCAGAGAAGGTGGTTTATTTACATGCTATCACAATATAACACAACATAAATCTACCAAATATTTCCATGTGGATGCAGTAGCTTGTCATACAACATTGTCATAACAAGCACATTATGCACAGGGTAATGTACAATTTCACTCACCATACAGACCATAACAGTCCAAGATCAAGGATTCTGAGGACAGTGAAATGCCAGTCTCATTAATGTCATGCAGAAGCCACTGGGACGATAGCTACTAAGTTACAGCATGAATAGTATTCCTTACTGGGAAACATCTTTAATTATGTATGCCAGAATAGATGGGTAAGCACACAACGGAATGTTGCCACAGTAAAATCCAAAAAAGCAACATTATAGTATATCAGGGAGCAGCAGTTCAATCATACCATAGAATTCATTGCAGCAAATAAAAAAAAGTGCTACTATGTGTCATCACCTGCACAAGATCAGTTCATTTAAGATAAATCAAGTTAATTTAAAATGAGATTGTGTCCAAGACAATGAAAAACTTTGAATTTGTCAGTGATGGTTCAAGTAAAAACAGCTCTCTGTTTATTTGAATTTTCCCATGAATATCATTGCACATTGGTTGCTATTATCATCATAGAGGCTAATGGTAACAATGGAAAGTTTTTACTTTTAAAGGGCTATTTTAGCAATAAATAGAATATATGTGGTTGGGACAGTTATCATTTCCCAAAACAATTTCAAGAGGTCAAACTGAAAAAGGCTGCTGACAGTTGAGATGCTTCAGGAAATTTATCTGTGAAACGGAGGACCAAAAACTCAATTCAGAGCAAACAACGTCCAAGAAGTTGCTGTATCATTTAACTAGGTTGTCTCTCTTCTAGATTCAATTCCTATTATATTCAGTTGCAATTGCCTGAATGGTAAGATTGATTTTTGTCATTTCTTTAATTTCGTGCTCCTGATATCTGAGAGGCTGCAAGCTATTTTAGACCAGATGACAGACATGGTTGGCCATTTGACGGCACAGTTACAGCATAGAGGTCCATATGGTAGCACTCAGGCTGAATGTCTCAGTAAGTAGGCTTTGACATGGTAATATGTGGTGAGCCATTTTGTTAAATCTCCAGGGGATGCATGGAGATAATGGGAGATTATCAATGAGACAGAGAGGATTTGGAAACTTCCAAATGGGTGCAGTTATCACGTGTTACCAGTGAATCAGATTTTAACCTGATTTTCATAAAGTTTTCCTGTGGAGCACAAAATTTTTTATTTCTTTCAAACAATGCAGTGATTGGCAGACCACAGTAGCTCCACCCAATATGGAGCTTGCAAAGCCTCAAACTCCCTTCATTACCCAGTGATGAACTTCAGATATACTATATGGAACTGATGGCCTGGTGTTTGCACTCTGTCAATCAAAATACAGAACAGACACATTTGCACTTGATCAAACTTTGCACTTGGCAAAGCATACTCTGCAAATTTAGAATTGAAATATCCATACTTCCATACATTACTGTTGTTCCCAAACTCCATAGCCTCTGGTTCTCCTGTGAAAACATTATGCGTTCCCATGAACCCCCTTCAAAATGTCATAGCTTTGATGTGTTTTAGAATATACAGTGTAGTTATGAGATAACCATAACCAAACAGGCCTCTGTGCTCTGATGCAGTGTAGTATTTTGTGGCTAAAACATGGTTATTCTTTTAATATATCATGCAGAACTGTGTAATCTTCAAACTTATAGTAAAAATCCATTCAAGGAACAATTACAACAGGAATCATTAATTGGTGAATGTTGTTGATGCTGACACTGCAAATGTCATACAATATGTTTTTCGTACAAAATAATCCCAATTTCATGATTTCCATCATGTCAAAGATATCTTTGGATTATTATTAGTTAATTTTTTTACTGTGTATTACCCTATTACCCTGCCCTACCCTTAAAAAAATAGTAATTGTTGAAATAAAAAGTCTGCTGTTTCATATGTTTACCTTGGACAGAAAATTGCTGCACTGTTAGTTTGATGGTCTCTGCTAATATACCTTATATGTAATGTGACACCGGGTACTAGAAATGCACATCAAAAAAAACGTAAGAATGCAAGCTATCAACCAATCTACCATAGAAATATCAAATTATTACAGCACCAGCAAATTATATTCTATTTTTTTTTTTCATTATTTACTTCTGAACACCTAGATTCAATGATACAAACAGGTTAAAGGTATCCTGGATGACGTTCTATGTCTAGATGGGAGCGGTTCACCAAAACAGAGATGGCAATAGGTGAGTGCTGGATGAGTGCTCATGAAATGAATGCAAGTATCTCCCCAATGTCATATTCATATAAGTACATCAATGGTGAATGCCTTTCAAAGAAATCTGTTAATGAAATGCAAGGCATCGATTGACATAGCAATGTTTGATTATATGGATGTCATCTGCAAGCACACACTTATTGCATTATTTTCACCTAAGCATGTCTACAATGAGACAAAGAAAAAATATATTAGTGGCAAGCACAGGTGTGTTCCAATGTTTCATTTCTGTTTTTGAAAAGATGTCTGGCACGCCTATTACACTGGGAAACAGAAAATGTGAACATTTTGTTTGAATTCTCAGGAATTTGATATATTGATTAATCAGCTTTTTACTCCTGAAACAAAGGAAGTTTAATGCCAAAATTTAAAAATATTTCATACTCAAAAAGTGATACGTATTGTAATGCACACATATAACGTGTTGAAATGCACTCATCTGTGCAGAGTACATGAAAAATAGCAGTAGTTCTGACTGTAGGATGATCAACCATAGCAATCTGTATGACACTGGAAGTGCCAAATGAATAAGAAAAAATATAAACAGTAAGTACACTAAACGTGGATTGCAAAAAGAGTTGGGTAGCTCCACACACTGTGAATGTGTGAAAACATCATTATTCTGTTGTATTTGCACAGATGCAACCATCAAATCCTTAACCAATGTTATTCCATCTATCAGCCATACTCACATTGTCCAATGAAATCATGAAAGTGTGTTGATTTGAATAGACCACAAACGCCTTTTATCCTTGAGTAACAGAACATGCAAGATGAATAGAAAGTGAGACCAGTCAGGCAAGAAACACATGAGTGGATCTGGAAGCACTGTTTTCTTACAGGGCCTCCAGACAAGTTTTACCAAACTAAACAAGCACAGTAAGTGACTGTTTATAGGAGTTAAACCTATCATATATCTCCTCACATACCTTTTGAGTTAACAGTCTGAATGTCTTCAAATGAATTTGAACCATTGTCTTGGTAATCAACAATACTGTAAACCTTTTTATTTTGTTAGACGTTTAATTCCTTCTATTTCCTTGCTTTAATTATCTGCATTCCTTTTTCTCCCTATTATGTTGCACTTCGTGAAATGAAGGACAGGAACTCAGAATTTGAACTGCTGTTTCTGGCAGTTGTGTATGATGTGCTATTTTGAGGGCTATGACCACTGCTCAGCCACTGTGTGTTTATCCATAAAGAGCATTAAGGCATTCATTTACAATGTTCCTTGTCCAACTAATACAATTCAAGCATTGTATCACTGCAGTCTGTCACATGTAAATAACTCAAACATAGTGATGCACTTTAAATAATGTACAATGTAAACAAAATTACATTTAAAATGTGCTAGTTGTATACACTACAGGTGATGAATTCATTCATATTTTCTACTTTGAAGATAAAGTGACTAAGAGTTGCATAATTTCAACATGTCTTCAGAGTTCAGGCAATCCTCAGAGGGAGTCTGGAATGTTTGTTTTTAAAGATGTGACAGTTTCTCACTTTTCTTCAAAACACAGAAAAAGAAAACTAGGAACACTGAAAAAAGGCAGCTTGTGCAAAATTTGTATTTTCTTCCAAGTCACCTTTAGTTTTGTCAGTAGTTTATACTGGAGGGGTTTGTACTGTGTTTAGAAAATGTACAATGAGAACTTAATATTCCAAAAGGTCTGTCAAGTGAAGCGTCATGCGTTTTTCCCTGACGTTTTGTCATCAAAGTCCCATGGGCAAACGTCAGCCATGTTGGCGTTACCAACTACCCCTGTTTTTGAATTCAGAGCATTTTGTTTAGCCGGGGAAGTAATTTTGTCCAGTTCTTTTCTATCAGCTACACCCTCAAAATCCCAGGGGCAGATATCGGCCTGCTTGCTTTTGGCTGACCCTGGTTCGCTTGTGGAGCTTTTCCGCCTGCCAGATTTTGATTCGCCTAGACTGCTCCCGCCATCACAGGGACAGCCTTCTGCCGCTTTGGATTGGCTGGTGCGGCGTTTCTCCGTGGACTTGCTGGAGGAGCCTTTCTCCTTGCTCTTGGATCTGCGTCTGCCGTCGTCTTTGTCCTTCACTTTCTCCTTCTCTCTCTCTGACGTCCGTCCGGAAGAGCTCCCTTTCCTCTTGGAGTGAGAGTCGCGGCGTGACGCCGAGCCGTGGGCGGCGCCAGAGGTCTTGTCGGAGTTCGGCGAGGGCGGGCCGTCGTAATCCCAGGGGCAGATGTCCACCCTCATGGTGGGTGGCTGCAGCAGGCTGCCGGTGGATTTGGAGTGGTCCGAGTGGAGGACCTTCTCTTTCCCCTCCGTCGGGGTCACGCTCTTCTTCCGCCGGGTCCTGTCAGGAGACAGGCCCATCCCGGCCGCTTTGGCCGGAGGCTCCTCTGTGTCCCACAGACGCATCTCTCCTTTCTGATGCGTTTTCTCGCCGTGGTTACGGGGCGATTGGGGTTTCATCCCTTCCGACTCGTCCTCCTCCTCCCACGGGCATATGGCCAGCCTCTCCACTGGCCTCTGATTGGAGTGCCTGCTGTTTGAGGGGGACTGCTCCATACCTCTCTGCTTTTGCTGCGACTTCCCCTTGATGGCGCTTCCATGGACCACGGTTGTCTCCCCTGGCGCGATGGACACATGCTTTTGGACCTTGCCCTCTGATGGAGTTGGCAGATCCTCCACCTCCCATGGACACACCTCAGACAGGTCATAGAGGTCCTTGTTCCTCCCGGGCTCGGAGCAGATGGATGGCTGGCTGCCGCTGACTTGGTGTTTCATGATCCCGGTCTTGCTGGCGGTCTGTTTGTACTCCACTGATTGGCTGATTATCATCTTGGGGTAGCACTCTGGCTTTTCACTGACCTCAGAGCGGGCCTTGCTGTCTTTGCCCCTGTGGTGGCCCTTCTTGCTGCCATCCTCTGCACTGTGGATCTTCCCTGTGAGCCCCAGGGTTTTCTCCTTGGCACTAGCAATGACGCTCAGGGACTTCTGCAGCATGGACGTCCTCAGGTGGATGGGCTTCTTGTCGACAGTGAGGTTGTGGGCGCTGGCGGACTTGCACACGAGGGGCACGGACTCCGTGGACTCTCCCTCCGCCTTCTCCTCGCCTGCCTCCTCCTTCGCCAGCTTCTTCCCTACGAGCGCGTCCAGCAGGGAGTTCTCGGTGGTGGAGACCTCCATCTTGTCGGCGGCCAGGCCGTCACAGTCCTCGCCCTGGTCCCGCACGTGGTCGTAGCTGCTGTGGGACTTCTGGAGGGAGAACACCTTGTTCTTCATTGAGTCCTCCTTGGTCTTGGAGCCGTGGGAGGGGTCGAGGTGGTTCCTCTTCAGGGCGCAGAGGCTGGCCCGGGTTCCACCGTGCTCGCCCGCATCCTTGTCCTCCCGGCTGTACTGCCGGCTCACCGTCTCGGGGATCTCGGTGATTCTCCGCATCAGGGAGCGGCCCAGGCCCTTCTTGGAGCTGCGCTTCTTCTGCAGGTGTGGGTTGTTCGCCAGCATCTTCTTCCTCTTGTAGATCTCCAGCTGGGCGTACAGCTTCTTGAGCTCCTCCTTGTGGATTGTAAACACACATCAGAGAAAACAGTAAAAAAAAAAAAAAAAAAAAACATTTCAAGGTTTCTTAAAAGAAAGGAATTTTTCAGCTGCAGCTTTAGCCAAAGCAGTTGAAAGCTAATGCTATTATACTCAAAACATGTAAAACATATGTAAAACACTGCAGAAGCTGTAGAAAACTTTGAATGATGCATAACGTTGTTCTTGAATATGAATATCAAACAGGATAAAGGAAAGATTGTGTTGTATGGCTGGTTCAGCAAAAGCCTCTTGCCTACAGTGGGTAATATGCTTTAAAGCACAAGTAAAGGTTACCATCGGATGCAATCTGTCTCTGTGATAAACAGGTATTGAAAAAAGTACAAAGGTAAGGCACAAGGAGGCTAGCAAGAGACTTCCTTATCTAACAAATAACAAGACCTCTGCATTTTTCCATTTGTATGTTTTTTCTGGGCTGCTGCAAAACCTTACACCAAAGCTATTCATACAACTGAGCTTCCTGCAATACTACTACTACTACTACTACTACTAATAATAATAATAATAATAATAATAAAATATCACTGCGCAGGACTATACTGTGTTTAACTCAGCACTTATAGAGAAAACCAGGAAGAGCAAAGGAGATGCTGTCTGCTCACCCGGATGTCTTCTGGGTCCAGACTATGCTCACTCCAGGCTGACGTTATGCTGCTATTGAGATACGACCCGGACCGACCCATGTCCAACTCATCCTCGTAGGCTTCGGTGGCGATGTCGTCCCTTGTGTGAGTCCCTCCAAACAGGAACTGCAAGGTACGGAGCAAACCTCCGGTTTAACCAACCACCCAAGAGTCGGCACCCAGTACAAGATGCTTTTGGCAAACGTCACACCAGTTTCAGACTGTGGCTTTCAGAGAAGAAGGGGGGAAAAGGAAGAAGGAGAGAGGAAGGGAAATACCTTAGGAATGAGCAGGAGCCCCAGGGTAACGGTCACTGTCAGGTGCGTGTGAGCAAAGAGCAGCATGAGCATCCAATCAGGATGCAGCGCTGGCGCCAGCGTGAACCTGGGGGACAGGGCAGCGAATCATCAGCCACTTGTAAGACCCACCCACTGCGCATCACACAGAAGTGCTTCAAACTAACAGAACATAGTGATACAGAAATAAAAAAAGTAAACAGCCACTGTTTTAAATCTCCCCCAAACCATCTAGAGGGCAGCATTGTGGTGTAGTGGTAAGGATCAGGGCTTGGAATCCAAAAAAGGTTGCCAGGTCAGCTCCCTGTTGCGCTATTGTTGTAACTTCGGGCGAGGTATTTAAACCAAACTGCCTTAGGATATATATCCAGCCATATGAAGGAATGGCTGCTGTGGATAAGCAAATGTTATGTAACGCCTATGGCGATGCTTCATCATGAACCTTATTGAAGAGTCAAAGGGTGAGGGGTCTAGTTTTGGAAAACAGGAAATAGATGAAGGGTGGTGATTTGTTTTGGTGCTGTGGATCTGTCTGTATCTGTCTGCGCTAAATAATGTGATTCAGGCTCATTAATCACCCTAGGCAGTCAGGGTGTTTTCTGAAAAACAAGAAAGAAAGCAGTGCCCTCTAAACAACAGAATATACTGATTATTCCTGTGCTTTGAGCATCATCACAGTATAATTAGCTGACAGCCTGTGAGATTTGCATTGCAAATATCAACAGGTATGTTGTTCATGATTGTGAGAGACATATCTTGCCTTTTTTTGTCAGTGACATTTCTGTACTGTTAGCTGAATCAAAAGCATAGGTAGTTTATATTATCCATCTTCAGTAAATGTGACATGGGGTCAAAATATAGGCCAGTAGTGAAATGGTGATGTCACCCTCAGTAGTGAACGAGGCTATTAGGAATGAACACCTCTGTGGAAAAATGTTCTCACAGCTACGTACAACATTCGCTTTCATCTCGATATTGTTATTACTGTACATTATCCAGGAAGCTGTGTGTTTATTGAGGCATAACAGCAATTTGGTATCTGTACTAGCAGTAAGTCAAGTTGGTGGTTAATGGAGGGGAAAGGTTTCATCATTAATCCAAAAATTCTCTCTAGATAATTATTATCCAGCTGGACAAGGCTAATATGGCAAGATGTATTAAATACATCACCAAAGAAGCAAGGACTACAGTAATACAGATACAGTGCAGCTAGGATTAAAGTGAATAATATTAAGTAAACAGGCATTAAGGTGTAACCCAGTGTTGAAACGAAAACACAACATGCATATTTTCTAGCAGTTATCTAGTGCAAGATAGAGGCATCATTCTGGACTGAACATAGCATAATGGTGTACCATAAACTGCATTTACAGTTTGCAGTTCTAGATGACTAATAGCATGATATTTATATGGGTATTTTTATCAACAGGTCTGTAACCAAGAAAGCACTGCCAAGAATGCTGTCATTACATAAAATGCACCAAATACTGTGATTCCCAACACAATGTAAAGCTTATGAAATACCTGAGATGAGTTGAAACAATGTGGAAATTTAGGTAAGTCATGCCAAGTTACCTCTTTTTGTCACATTATTTTGTAATAGCATTTTTTAGGTGTATGTTTTTATATTTGCCCATATTTTATTATTAATATGGTGGCTCATTTCGGGATTAATCACTGTGTGATCACAAGATAATTATCTTGGAATTTTGGTAAATTAAATCTTGTGACTAAGATCAGATATTAACATTATTCAATGGATGTCATATGGATAAGAAGCTTTTGGTGTTACTTCTGGAGTAATATTAAGTGAAATAGCTTGCATCAATGTGGTATCTGAAGCATAATCAACAGCAGAGAAATATGATCTTGAATTGACAAACTCAGGGCTAGAAGACCCAACAGGTAAAAAAGGATGAGCAGTACATCAGGAGAATATCCTTAAGAAATAGAATGACAACAAGCATTGAACTGGCAGCAGCAGCAGAAATGGCAGAAGACTCAGGTGTCATTGTCCATCCATCAGCCCTATGAAGGTCACTCTTGTAATCAGGGCTTAAAGGATGTGTGAGAAATCCTGTTAAGAAACTGGGAACAAGCTTAAAAGGCTAAAATATGCAGAAAGTTTTAGCTCCCCCATGCATTAGAGTACAACACGCAAAACGTCTGAGGCTTTCGCTGGTGTATTTATTTACAGTGTGCGTTGGACATTCTCTGTCTTATTTCAAATCAGTCCCCTGTTTTGCCTTTATTTGAAGTGAACAGAATGTCTCAACAGAGGCAGCAAAATGCGCTACAGACTGTGAGAGTCAGTAACAGGATATAACGAGTTTATTTTTACCCCAAAGTGGATTTATGCACTGTCTGCCTGGTTGCAGACATGTTTTATTCACCTCTTTCAAGCGGCGTTTCCAGCTGTCCCGACGGGCGAGCTCATTTATTTGATGGGAAGAGTCTACACCTGGGCTATTCTTTGAGAAAATGCGCTGCTTTTTTTCCCACCCCGCTCCCTGAATCTTGTCACCATTTAATAATGATGGAAAAAACACAGGAGACCCCCCCCCACAGTTACTGCCATAAACAGAGTGCAGGACTTAACAAATGAATAATGGAGAGCATAAAGGAACATGAATCTTCTGTCCCGCAATATAACAGCCTTTTGAATCATGCATAGTTGTATTATTCTGAGGCAATACATTTTTGCCTTTTATCTTTTCATAGTAGAGTGTATTCAGACGGGTGCCGCAAGACCATTAATATACATTTTTTTATGAAAAGGAAAAAAAAAAACACACAACACCTTGAGGTGATAATTACTGTGTTCAGTATATAAAAACCTAGATCTGCATATCCACATTTTCTTCTTATAATTACTTTTTAATGACCTGTAATGACTAGATGTGTTTTTTATGAGGGTAAACAAATATTCTCTAAAGTTGTTTGGTGTGCCCCACCACCCCCTCAACACCCCCCTCCCCCACACCCACCCTCTCCCGGGATATGTTACAACAAGACACTCTAATCAGGCATAGTTTCAACACATCCGCAAACAGAAAATAACAGCCTTGCTGGATCAAAGAGGATGATCCGGCCCCTGAATTTAACACGCAGTTGAAACTGGCAATTAATGGGACCATGTGACCAGCATGAGTCATGTGACTTCTCACATTCTAAACGTCATTTTAAATTATACTGGCAGCTGCCATCTGCCTTTGTATTCAGGAAAAGTGTGACTTCTGCACTGGAAGCACGAGGGAGATGATACTTGAAATTGTGTGTGACATCACAATGTCCTGGTGTGCGGAATGATCCTGGCAACCCCCTTCCCCAACCTCTGAATATTTATACTACACATCTGCTGTGGGCTACATTCTCTGACCACCCCAACAGCACACATAACTGCAGTTCAGCAGGTCACTCAGATGCACATCCACACCCAGCTTAAGTTGTGGATGTGACATGTAACCTTAAACCAGGTCAGAAGTGGACAGTGCCAGTCCTGGACAGCCTGGGTCCTGAAGAATATTCCTGCAGTTTCCTTTCAGCTGATCCACACCTGGAGCACCAGGTGAGGTAACTTCCTATTATCCTAACTTCCTACAGGGGTGGCAGTGTAGCATAGAGGTAACAAGCAGGGCTCGTAACGGAAAGGTTGCCAGTTTGATTCCCCACTGGGGCACTGCTGCTGTACCTTTGGGCAAAGTACTTAATTACATAAGTCACTCTGGATAAGAGCGCGTGCTAAATGACAATAATGTATTGTAATGTACATGTCTGAATTTTGGCTTCAATCAAACAAGTAATGGCCGAGGTAGATTGAAATCCAACAGATATGGCTGCTATCCAGGGCTGGTGCTACCCCAGCTCCGCATAACTAAGAACGGTGGAATTCAGGACCATTAATACACCAACACGCAGTGTTCATTGTAGGAAGATGATATAGCGCTAGCAGTCCCAAGAGGTGTCCTTTCATCTGTGTGACAGGCCTAACCAATACTCGGGGCTGTTTTTGGTCATCTTCCCCAGCCTTGTCGAGAAATCGGAGTGTGCCAGCTCGTATGCAGAGAATAATAATGTCGAGGAAACCACCCCGCTGGCCGCAAATCGCTCCTTCGGGGAGGATTGTTATGCTGCAAGCGGGCTATAACAAAATGGTTTCGCTGCTGCATAAAATCTAAACCCTTTGAAGACTGCTGCTGAATCTGCACCCTTGATACCTCACAGATCTATTCTGAGAAATGCATTCACTGTTAAATTGAAATGTAACTGTCATACGCTATAAATACCACAGGTGTGTGAAAGTATGCATGAGGATGATAAGCCTAATTACCGAACTATTTGAACTAGATGAGATTCCAATTATGTTATATCCAGGAGGGAAAACATTTCAACTGTTAGCTGAATAATGTATTATTGGAAGGTATTTCTGCTATTGCCGCATGCTGGTTTTATACTCTAGGAACAGAGAGTGCTGAGAGATGCCATTCAGGACGGAGACTGAGGTTTACAATTCCTGCTGTCGGCAAATCGAGTTTTAGAGCATACATTTTGCAACTCAGTATTAAGCCCATGGCTTGTCCTTTAGAAAATAAAAATCCTTCATCTGTATTTATTAAAACTGTGAATTCCTAACAGGAGTTAGTATTTAGAGATATTGTCCTTATCCCCTGCATATTCGGTAATCTCAATGTACATAGGACACTGCAGGGCATAGTAGCCGTGGTTAAGCATTGAGTTTGCTTCAGTGTTAGTTAATGTCAATTTTCAGTAACTTGGTGAAAAATTCAGGCAATGCTGTCAGATTAATCAGAACTGAGGGGGTCTCTTTTGCCCTTAAGTGTCCTTAACTCTCTGAGTTAAGACATCTTTTGGAAGTAAGTCATTTTTCTGACAAGAGCACTCTCTCTCTGGTAGAGATCACACTTTACAGAAAAATAGTAGTGAAGGCTCTTAGCATTGAGAAACCTGGCCATGGCATACACCTGCATCTGATGGACTTGTTCCAGTTAACTCTTCAGTAAGTATCTTATTTGTTTTCAAGCGTTTTATCTTGAATGATACTAACAGCTGAGAATGGTTAATAAGGTAAATTTTATACGGCATTTAGCATAGGTAAGGTTTATATCCATTCAGTTTGGGTAAGAGCAGGGATGCAGGAGCACAAACATACAGTTCCTCATTAACATGCCGAAGACCACATACAAATCTGCCAATGTTTTTAGAAAAACTGCTTTAAAAACATAAAAATGAAGAGGATTTCCTTAACATTCCCATCACACTGCTGCATGTTTTCTCTAGCACTGAAATCAAACAAAAAATAAATAGGCACATCATGATGTATCCACAAAGGGGACCAAATCAATATTGTCTAATGCAATCATTTTTCACATTGTAAACAGATGTGTTAGCAGGCTGCTTACCTAATGACTTGGAATATGGCAGTGATGACGAGCTCGTTATAGATGGCGACGGCCATGTAGCGTGGCTCATGAAATGCCGAAGGCACTGTCCGCACAGCATAGCAGAGATACACCCCCCACAGAAGGAAGAGGAACTCAGCTGTTCAAGGAAACACAAGAGGGACATGAAGGGTTAACGACCAGGCTGTACCACTATCCTCTAGTGATCTCTAAACCATAAAATACCATGAACAGTCACCACACACCTACACTTAAAATTCATATACACAGCCTGAGAGCGTGGCATTTTGGGTACAGAACTGGATATAATGAGAATCCGATTTCCCTAAAGTTCAGTGTCTGATCGGCAATGACCATTTTAATCCCTTACAATGAGATACTCTTATGCTCGAGGTAAGAATGGGAAAGTACTTAAATTATATTCAGTGACTATAATCATGGACCTGAGGGGGAAAATATCAAATTAACCAACCAGCCAAGACTTTTATAAGACAAGAAAAGATCCAGACCATGAGTAGGGTTTCCTAAAGTGATCCCTATATATTGCCCAGTGCAATGACTACAGTCTTACATCACTGCAGATTTAGGGAGGACCTTCTTCAAAAATGGTTTGGGGAGGGGGGGGTCTCACATTCACCTTAAATTATGCATTGTTTTTACTTGACCATTTTAAAACAGGTGTATTTACATTACATTTACATTTATTCATTTGGCAGACGGTTTTATTCAAAGCGACTTACAAGTGAGGTAGAGTACAACACAAGCAAAAAGGCAACAATATTAGAAGCACTGCATGACCAGGTTTCAATAGACAAGGTACGATGCTAGTTGTTAGTATATATGCAGAGGAAAAACTTGCCAATGAATTGCTTATTTCAGTAATAGAAACAATAATAATAATGGATTCATGTGTATTCTGCTGTTTTTGTGTCTGAAAGAGCTTTACAGTGAAGGTGGGGTGACTCCTCAACCATCACTGAAGTGTAGCACCTACCTGTGTATTGCACTAAGACCTTTTGTGCCAAAAGGTGTACCCCACTCACAGAGAGAGAGGATTTTTAATTTAGACAATTAAACTGGGGGAATGATTAGACGCCCAGATTGAATGACCAGACTGGCAACTTTTCACCCTTTTGGCAACTGGCAACAGCAGGCTGAGTAAGTCTCAGACCGGCCTGCTGCGAGAGGGAGAGGACCGTTTCGCACCTGTGCTTCGGGTCGCATTGCATTCAGCATGCGGCATGCGCACACCCCGTCTCCCTCTCTCTCTCTCCCCCGGACCTGCCGCACTCCCTGTCTGTCAGGATGAATCATCGCCTCCGCCGCCTCCGAGCCGTTTCTCTCTCTCTCCCGCCCGTTTGGCCACACGTCGTCTCCTGCTTCCTTGAAGGCGCGCCGCGTTTCTGCGCCTTATCTCGGGCTGACCCCGGCTGTCCTTTCATCCCCCCCGGCTGTCAGCGGAAAACCTGTTCTGCATCGCTACCTCCTCTCCTCCACTCTCCTCTCTCCTCTCTCCTCCTGCTGCTTTTTTTTTGGGCTTATTTCAAACACTTACATAAACCCCTCCTGCCGTGAAAATGCTATATTAACAGTCAAATACTAATTGTACAGTTTATTTATTTAAACGTTTCTCGGGTTTATTTATTTTTTGGAAATGCCAAGAGCAGGAGTATGCAGGAGCAGTCCCTAAAAACATTAAGAACTAGAGGAAAACCCCAAGCAAAATGGGAATTATGTGGGGTATTACATGTTTTAGGGCATTTAGGGTGACAAATGCTATCTAGTCTCAGTGGTGGTTGGGATTTGTAAATAGCTATAGTAGTACCCATTTCACATTCTATAGCTAGATGCCTCCTGGTTAGTAACCCATAATAGCCCAGAAAATTTAGAGCAGAGGATGGCTCCCTGTCCCATGGAAGCTAAATATTCTTTTCATTATCTGCTATTCACTCTAATGCAAGGAATTAGCGCAGTTCCCGTAAAAGAATCGAAATATAGGCTATGCTGTCAAAAACACAAAAAATGGCATCTGTCACTACTCTACTGTGACTCAATTATTTTTGTATCGATGTATATCTTAAGTAAAAACAAAACGTACAACAAACTAAAATGATATCCAGTCCTCTATACTGATAACTTTTAGGTCATAACTGGTTTTGTGCAAGTGCAGTGGCACATCACTGTGCATTTTAATAAAACATAGACACCACTGCTGGCATTTGGAATGTCTGAAAATTGTCTCACAACCCAAATCATAACAGTTTTTCCCATCCTGTACTGCATTTGTACCTACCTCCTTTAACATTCACTCCAAGAACACATTTTAATAACCAACCCTGACCTGTCTGACCTCTATAACAGGGACAACGTATTTCCACTACTGCAATATATATCTGCGCCAATAATGAGGTCCTGACTGAGGAAAGGGGTCAGGTGTCCTGTTAAAAATGCATGAGACCTACCGACGGTCATCATGTAGTCCCAGCGATCCAGCAGACACATGCTGAACTGGAGGCCCTCGGGGGTGACGCCCACGTCGATCAGGGACAGGTCCCTGTCCAGGTTCTGGCACGCGGCCGAGGTCCAGGCCACCAGAAACCAGCAGACGATGAGCAGGATGATGGTCAGCAGGCGCAGGACCCGGCAGCTGGTCATGTAGGGGATCCTCTGGGCCGTGCGCGACAGGAACACCTTCAGAACCCTGCAGCATTCCAGAACAGAACAAAGAGGGGATTAGAACACCATCACTGCAGCACAGCATCAATAGAAACAGGAACATCTTCAGAACCCTGCAGAATTCCAGAACGGAACAAAGAGCTGATTAGAACACCATCACTGCAGCATAGCATCAATAGAAATAGGAACACCTTCAGAACCCTTCAATGTTCCAAAACAGAACACAGAGGCATGTCATATGTATCTTAGGAGCCAGACAGGGTTGTGCAGGGGTTATGAGGTAATGTATTATACCACGGCATTACTCTCCATCAGTTTGAAACTTTCTTTCACAGAAGATGCAATAAGTGAATGACAGATCAATAGATCAAATAGAGGAAGGTCCATATTATGAGTGATGTCACTTTAATGGTCATAGTGAACATCATGTAGTATAATGTGATGCAATGGCTGCACCTGTAAGCATGAGGCAGCAACAGGGGGTACCTGTGGATCACTGTGAGCAAGTCTACAATTCTCATTCATGAACTGAAGAGAAGACATAATGAAGAGAAGAAAATCTGTCTCTTTATAAATTCAGTCAGTTAAATCATCCCTTCAGAGCTACCACATCAATGCATTTCCCAGAGAACTCTGAATGTGGGTCAATAGAAGATACATCGCGTGTGTGTGATAACTTTAACCCTGGCAGCTTTGTTTCAGTTAAGCTCTCCTAAGAAAATTCATTCTTCCTTTTTATTTACATTACATTACTGTCATTTAGCAGATGCCCTTATCCAGAGCACCTTATATAGTTTATAATTTTTACATATTATCCATTTATACCCAAGGGTACAACAGCAGTGCCCCAGCAGGGAATTGAACCAGCAACCTTTTGGTTACAAGCCCTGATTTTCTACCTAATCCAAGCTCTGCTTTTCATTTTCAGGGCACCATTTTTGCCATATAGGATCAAAGGCCTCATATTCTGAGGGTTAAGTGCCTGTGCCGTTGGCCTGTGTACTTCGGCATTACATCAGTCTCCACAATGCCCCCACTGAAGCACTTTTGTTTTCTGCTTTTTCTTGTCCGACCTGTTCAATAAAAAGTCATTCATTATTGAAGCCAGAGCTCCTCTGATGAGTTTCCCCTTCCATCGACGATACACTCATCGTCTTACTTAACGCAGCGATAAATCTTTTGTGGGCCTCATTTCCTGTGGCAGTGAAGGTGCCAGTCACATCACTTCCATGATTTATAAACCCCTAACAGATAATTAGAGCAAAAAACGACTCTGGCACAAGAAGTGGAGACACACTTCGCCACAAACCCTTTCCAAAGAACAACAAAATGATAGAGTATGTGCACTGTTCTGTGTAGGAAAAAGACAAATCTTGTTATGAAAACATAAATATATGATTGCACTGACAATATTTGTTTTAATAGCATGGTTTGTTTTAATAGTGCTTCTCTCATGTCTTTCAGTCACTCACCCACTCTGTGTGTGTGCGTGCGTGTGTGTGTGTGTGTGTGTGTGTGTGTGTGTGTGTGTGTGTGTGTGTGTGTGCGTGTGCGTGCGCGCCCGTCTGTGCGTAGGCATGGGTATGGGTATCCTGACATCTAGGGAATGGCACAAGGCCGGCCTGCTCCACCCTGCCCCACCCAGCTCTACCTAACTTGCTCTCTGTGTTTGCTTTATGCTATGTGCTGCTGACTTTACCCTGAGAGAGATGTAGAAATGGCTGTGCCCCAGCAATAAGGATCCTGGTAGGCCAGCCCATAAATTACCCATCACCCCCTTCTTTCCCATGAGCAGGAGTCCAAACTGGAGCCTAAAGTGCGACGAGAGATTAACTTGGCTGTTCTATCAGCGGGGATATCAGTCACTCTGCTGTCTAATCTGTCGCCAGGCTGCTGCCACCCCTCCTTCCCTCTAACTCTGTGCTTTCAACGCAGAGATTGGGACATTTTCAGCTGTCACTGTGAAATGGCAAAGTCAGGCACAAAGGCCAGCTCATTCCCAAAGGAAGAGCGGGTACACTCTGACATTTAATAGCATGGCCACCAGCGAAATGTCACTGAATCACTGCGTGGGGTTACAGCAGGCTCAATCCCGGCCATCACCTCATATTTGAAGCATGTTGCCGGATCCCTTTGTGAGTTGGCCCACATCATCCCATGACATGAGTGCGAAATATTTGGTGCGCTCCTTGATATTGAGGTTAGTCTGTTAGCAATAGCCGTCTAATGAATTATTTACTGATTATTATATTATTTTGTGTTGTTGGGTGTTTTTCCTGGCCAGTTGCAGTGGCTTCATTGATGTTTTTTTTTTTTGTATTTCATCCATCAGAATGTTAGGAGATGCAGCCAAAAACACATCAACAGACAGAATTTTATATAATGCAGACTTTTCCCTAGTTTTAGTCTAAAATGTATTCCTGACTCTTTCTCGCAGTGGAGGAAACCTACCTGTAGAGCTTAAGAATGACCGTCCCGTAGACGATGGCGAAACCCAGAAGCCGCACCCAACGCAGGAGAATGCAGCGGAAAGCACTGGGTGGGAAGTACAATATCACCACCTGGAAACGGGCAGAGAAATTAGGTCAACAGCATATCCCCTGGACACATCTTTGCAGTGATATTACTGATAGAGTCAACACTTACAGTAATTTTACTTTTGGCCCTAATTAAAGGACACCAGCAGTCAGTGCAGTTACTTAAAGCAGGACACAATGTGCAACATTGTATAATCGTATAATTTTACTGTTAATCAGGACCATGTAAAGTGTAACAATAGCCATGCAGCCTAGAAGTGGGGCCCTTTCAAAGGCAAGGCAGCTGGTGTCCTGATTGGCCAACGTACACACACCCTTTCACACCCTCTCCTCATTAAAGCGGGGACCTGCACCGTGTACCACTGTGTACCGTTAAAATACCAAAACTGATTTGGACATGCCCTTTTTGATTAGCGTCTGAATTACAGAGCTGCACTGCTGTTGCTTAAATAGCAATCATTGTGTTAAAAAAGATTGTTCCAGCTGGGAACATCTCCCTATGTTTTGTTCCATGTGAATCTCAGTGCAATTCACTACCAAAAAGTGCAAGCCTTTTTTGTCATGCAAATAGATGTACATATTCACAACACAGTAATACATTTGCTGAGCACAGCTGAAAAGTTCCACCTTGTTGGGTTCATTTTTCATTTTAATGCAATAACCTTCCCACTGCTGACTACCATAAAGGGAACTACTGGTATATACAATAAATTATTAGTACAGATGTTTTCATGCAATTTATAAGCTATTGTTGTACTACTGTTATCTAACACTAATTTAAGTATGTTCCAAGTCTGTGTGTATATTGTTACGTTGTTACACTGTCTTTACTTGTCAGGGTGTAACGCAGTGCTATCAGTTACACAGTGAAGCAGATCTTCACTCTCTCTCAAACTGCATTAATATGCTTTTCCCTGTAGAATTTCACTGTTTACCATCCTTTTGATCACAACCTGTCAAAACAGCAGAAGTGGTAAGAATCACCATATACATGCCAAATCATGCATTTCCATTTCAAAATCCAGCTTGACCTCCCCCACCCCCCCTCTCCTTTTTCTGACGAAGCACAACCAATTTAGCAGGCACCAGAAATCCTCCATAATTGAAAACAGTACCGAACATCTGTGCCTCAGCCTCTAGCAGCGATGGGAACATCTGTCAGCCCTCCGCAGCGCACTTGTTAATGTGCAAATGGGGAAATGTTCCCTCTGTATAATCAAATAAGGGGAGCGCAGAGTATCATGCACTTCTTGCATGCAAGAAAACTCGGTTAGCCCGGGAATTTCATCTGTGCGGGTTGATTGCCGAGAATTTGAAGCACCCTGGCTTCTTCTCAAGAATTTAAGTAGATATTCAACCTAACCGCTCTGGTGCTTTTTCCCTTAATCTCAAGCTACAGATCATATGTATATTTAATTTCTGTCACAAAATCTTTTTTAGTTTGTTTTTATGACTACAAGACCTTTGAGGAGGAATAATTCTTGCTTCAATCTGTTACAAGTTAAGAATGAAGCCGGTAGTGATTACACTGTGAATGGCCACTAAAAGTTTTGATATATTAATATTGAGCATATCATATACCCCAGTTCCAGGTCTCCAAATAACTCGGTGAGAGAGCTTTTCCCCCCCGAGACTCTCGAAAATGAGCACGCATAAATTAAAACCGACATCAATTGATCTGATCGTGCCTCATTTTTTTGAGTTTCTGACATCCAGTCTAAGAGTATGTTGGCAATATTATTTGTTCCATATGCTACCCATCAGGGTGCTTTTCCACTGAAATGCGAAATGCAGGCTGCAGAACATGGCTGTCCCTCTTATGCTCAGACACTGCTCCGTGTTGAGGGATGCCAAGAGTCTGTTAGAAGTGTATTTAATTAGCAGGGAGGCTTTCAAGGATAACTACTTCTACATCCTTTTTGGAAGTTAATCAAGAACATGTCTTTTTTTGTGGGAAGTGAATGCTGATTGTTTGTTGTCCTTGTTATATCAGTGAAGATGCGCAAATTAAGTGGAACTGTGCAGAATACTGTACTTCTTGAGACATTGACCTGATGTGCCTCTCGTGTTAGCTGATCAAGTTCCCCCGAGGTGAACCTCTTTGATCTGTGTATGAGGGTTTTATCCTGGTTTTGTGTGGGCTAGGTGCTGTCTTCTACTGATAAGCAATCCAGGGTAAAGCTTACCTTAACCCAAATCAAGATACAAACCACTATGAGCAAAAAAAAAAAAAAAAATCTGTTACAGAGCCAGGGCCTACTGAATATAAAGTGTTGCTGTGATCTCTACAATTATGATTTTTTCAACTTCTCACACACAAAAGTGCCCATCAGATCAATCATGACATATAAATTTCAGCTGAAATTTGTTTCAAGGTGTCACTGCCAACAGCCATAAAATATCACTCCTTAGTGTCCCCCTGCCTGATTGCTAAAGCCAGTGGGACTTAGCTTACACTTGGATGTAAGGGGAACGGATCTCCTGGGAATGTATATGTATATATACATACAATGCCCCTATGCAGTGATGGGGACACTGTGCTGTAGCAGATGATATTCTTTGGACGAGCTGTCAAAATGAAGTCCTAAAATGAAGACCACTCACTGTGGTCATTAAAGATCCAGTGGTGCGAACTGCACCTGTAGGGGTGCCCTGGTGTCCTGGTTGAATGTCCTGATATGTGTGTCACCACCCACCCCCCAACTTTACTCTAAAGTGCTTTGTGATTGCTGACAAGGTTCCATATCAATGCAACTCACTGTTATTGTCAACTCCCACTGCAGGGGTGTGAACTGAATAAATGCTGACACTCAAGAGTTGAGGGAAAACATCAAGCCGTCATGTAAACTGTATGTTGCAGATATGCTTTTCCCAGAATGCATTTCCCGGTAATCTGATTAAAGAAGGCTGTCATACATCTCCCCATGACTGTTGCTGAATTAAGCGGCGCTAAAATAAAATGCTACGAGTCAAACGCTCGCGGTTTCCTGCTGCACCCGGACGGGAATGGCGGTATCCGCGTCTGTCGGCGTGAAATTCTATTCCCGGTGCCTGTGATTGATGCGCGGAGGTTTATGATGTGTCCTCATGATGAGGCCTGCTCTCCCTGCGCAAACAGCCTCATGAATCTTTCACCGGCGAAAAGCACCGTGCAGCCATGCATACGAAAGGGGGAGAAACAGCGAAACAGACAAGCAGGACTGGGGGATAGGAGAACCTGCAGAGAGGCCCAGGGCCGCACTGAGCAAACAAACGCCCCCCAACCCCATCCTCCAGTAATGCATTCTGATCCCCACTGCGAACCAAGAACCTGTGTTATGCTAAAATATGGATATGAGCATCATAAAAAGTCCAGAATTCACCAGTCTTACTTTTTGTAGAAACTCATACATTATAGCAGCTATTACCACTCGCAATGCGGTTTGCAATTTAACGACACAGTTAATGAATGCCTTCATAATATTCACAATGCATGATGAGGTTCGGTGAAGAAAAGAGCCGCAGACACGTCTCTTTATGTCATAAATTAAAACAAAAGAGAAAATTATGCACAGCGTGTTGCATGCTGTTTCAAGGATGTTGGCTGGAAGCTTGACTGCTTTCACCTGAAAAGTTCTGCGCAGTTGGAACTTCCATGCTGAGCTAGACTGCGCCAACAATTCAACCTAACTATGTTACCGGCAACATGATGTGCATTAACCACTCACAATACTTGTTAATATCATATGCCTACAGAACTCTTAACTGCATGAATCACTAGTTCCCCAACGGAACTGGTAGCAGATACTGTTTCAGTTTTTTGTTTGTTTGTGTGTAAGTGTGCGAGACAGCAGACCAACAGAGGTTTTGCGATTTTGCATCCTTGAAGACTTTCTTTATCGGGAGCAATTGACTTAAGAGTCCAAAGGTTTTTTTTTTAATAGAAATATTCTGCAAAACAAAAGTATGCCAACGATTTTGAGCTAGGGCCCAGTGCATGTCTCCAACTGACAACACAGCCGCCTTTTTTTGACTCTCTGTGCTTACATTATTAAGCACCCTTCCGCTGCAGCGCCCAATTCACTGACACATTAACGCTCTGAAAGGATTTTTGCTAGAGGAGAGCCCTAATGACTGATTTATAACAATGTACCAAAGTGCCAATGTACAGATCATATGGAGGGATCCTAACAGACACAAGTGCAGGCGTGAGGACTACCTCAGTTTCAGAAAAATAAAATTAAAAAAGGTACCGACTGACGTGTGCGTGCAACAACTGCGTTGACAGTTTTGCAGTCTTGTACTTCACTGGATGAGCAGAATGTATCAACACAAGGATAAAAATACACACAATCTGTAACCATATTAGATACAGCACTGCTTCATATTACACACCCCTGTAACTGCACTCCGAGGTGCTGTGTGGGAGGGGAGCAGGAGGTCAGGCCGGGCTGGAGGCGTTTCATCGGAAGGCGTGAGAGCTCGTGCTGGCAGAGGAGGAGAATAAGACCCTTTAATAAGAGCCTATCTTTCTCTCCACCTACAGTCCCCCGGTGCATCTGGGAGGCTTGGCGATCTGAGTAATACACACGCCCGCAGACAGAGGGCGCTGTGGGCATTTTCACCTTGAGACTACCCAAACTGCCTGCAATGGAGTGTGGTAAAACATGCACCAGACTGGGTGAAGTAACATGACTTGCAACCAGAGGGTTGCAGGTTCAAACCCAGGGTGCAGCACTGCCATTATGTAAGGTGCTTAGTGTGTATATCTTGTGGACCTTACAAGATGCTGCTTACAACTGTCAAGTTTACACTAAAAGCACTTCTGGTTAAGCACACCGAATAAGCAAATAAACACTGCAACATACTCTACATCATAAAAAAATACATAAAAAAACCCACAGTATATCGTAAAAAAAGTTTCCTCATGCCTCGGAATACTTTCATCTGTGTTTCAGTTTGATTTGCGCTCCTCCTCACTAATGCCTCATGTGATTTCTGTACTCTTTCGTAGGATTAAAATAGTTGCAGAGCTCTGTTAAAACGCTGAGGTTGCTGTGACATGATTCAGTGCTAGACAGCATTGTGCCATTCTTTTCAGTGTGAGCTCATTAAATCTCACACAAATGTCTTTTTTTTTGAGCCACCTTTCTCATTCAGAGGACCATTCTTTAAGCACCAAGGGCGAGGAACGTGCTCTCCGTGATTAGCGCATCGTCAAACGTTGAGACGGTTTCGAATTCATAATCTTCTGAATCTAGTTTCCATGGGCCTAGCACAGTGAGCACAAATCATTGTTCGTGGAGATTTTTATTAATTCTTTTGTTACTGATTTGCATCCATTTAAAGTTTGAACTGTGCAATGTCTTTCCATTCATGAATTTTCTTCATGTTTAAGCAGCAATGTGCTTAATGGTTCTCCGTTTTCCTTTAAAAAAAATATATATCCAATCTAATGGTTTTACTGCACTCGTATCTCTACCAGCTAGCTTGTACCTCATCTGGCCAACTACTGAATCCTGGTCATGCACTTCTAATATTATTGACTCCATATTGAATATATGGCTTTGTGCTTGTGTTGTACTCTGCCTCACTTGTACGTCTCTTTGGATAAAAGCATCTGCCAAATGAATTAATGTAAATGTAATGTAAATGGTTCTCTGTATCTTCAGCGCAGCTGCTCAGAGATGAACTGCAAACAATGCGGTCAGTTGCAGCAACTATGTGGCCATCTGTAGCAGGCTGTCGGTGCCATCAACACTCAGCAACTGATCAATCATCAACAGTGCTGCCAAAATTCAAGTGTTGGGAGAGAGGGGTGATATCACTCAGCATTTTGTGCTCGCTTATCATCTGTGTTAGTCTGCCCTAATAAGGCCAATCAGATGTTCGTGACGAGAGTTTAAAGGTTCAATGTGACCCGGGAACGAAATGTTAAAACCCTTTGCTAACGATTGACACAAGCGAAGAGGATTCAACAGTCCTGTTATCGATACTCAGGGCCCTAAGTTTACCATCCAAAAAAGTCCAAGAACAAAGCATCACTCTGCTATTGATACTGATGCCAGATAGCTGTCATCCACAGACAGGGAGATGAAAGGGATTACAATGGATAGGAAAAACCAGCAACAGAAAAACAACATATATTGATTAAAGAGGTGCTCGTCCAGGTCTGGGCCATGCTTTATTGATCAAGCGTCAGATTCTTTGTTTCCCAGTTTTTCTGGTTCCTGACTTGCTTTAAAAAATATAACATGACAAGCCTAATGATTTATGAGTCCATAAAGAAGACAGTTGACTGAGAGAAAAGTTCAAGGTGATGTTGGTGACAGAGGTTATCTATACTTGTATCGGGTCTCTGATCTATGGCATTCCTTATAAAAGAGGAGCATATTGTGGAGCATGTTTAATAAGAGGTCCTGGCTATGCCACAAGGGGAAGGACGTGGTTTTATTTGCCCAGTTGATAATCGCCCCCCCCCCCCCCCCCCCCCGCCTCCCCCAGGAGATATGAGGTCATGGAGGATTCAAAGTCAGAGGGGGGGTGCAGGGGTTGTAATCAAGTGCTCTTAAAGGCTCAGTGACAGTCACTACAAGTCAAGGACAGGTCAAAGTTGAGGGACTCATGGGGTGTAGTGGAGGATACAGGAGCAACGTGTCTGTTAGAGATCATTCAGTTAGCACTAAGCTAGCGTTTGCCTCCAGCAAGCTGAGATTTGATGGATGAAGATCATAAAGGCAGCCGTTCTCCTCAGAAGCCCCCGTGATCTGCAGTTTAAAATTTAATGTGCCGTTTACGATGTGTTCAGCATGTCCATTATTTTGCTATTTTTAATGTCCCACTATTTTTCCAGGAGTTTAACTCAATTGCAAAGTAGTGATATGGGAATAATTTTCAATGTGTTTTCTTATTGGTTAAAGCATTTGTTATTGTTTTGTTTGGTTTTGTCCTTCCTCCATAAATTTCCCATGTCAAAACAAATGTAAATGGTGTTGTACTAACTACAGTTTAGTAGATATGAATTTCCATATAATCAAAGCACAGAGGTTGCATTTGATATGGATATAGTGGTCCTTTTCTTTGCCTTGGAGTGAAACAAAGGGATCACAGCTGTTGCAGGTTGTTGGTTGTTGACCTCCCGTTTGGACATTATAAACAGGGGAAAGACAGGGGGGAGTGGGGTGGAGGAGGGAGGTTGTGAACAGCTGATGCAGACAGGAAGCGGTGAGCTGCATTGATTTGCTTAATTGCGCAGGGATTGTCCAAAAATTCTCCTCCCAAATCTTCATTTTGTCCTTCATTTCGATTAGCTGATTGATTTTGGGGCAAGAGGTCAGACTGGTTCTCCTCTGCTAATGGTTAAGACCTGGTGTTGAATGGAGGTAAATCCATGAAGGCTGGATCAGTGAGATGCTACAGCACACAATTCTTCACCTGATGCTACCACCATCCCCCCCTAATCAGCGACGTCAGCACCTGCTCGGGTGACCCTGGTTTCTCTGTAAGGTTAATCTCGCTCCGTGACGCCTCCCCCCGGAGAGGTCACCCCGTTTGATCGCAGCGCCCCCCTCTCCAGAGAGCAGAGGGGTACCTGGGCTCAAATACCACCCCATTACACAAACGCCGCGGGGGTCTGCGTTTGAAATGCATGAGGAGATAGCGTTCGGATCCTTCAGACGCGTCCAGCCTGTGGCCCGGTCTGAACTCGCAACAAAAGGAGCGCTCCTTCTTTTTCAAAAGGGCGCTGTTGCTGCGCAGTCGTCCATGTGTACTGAAGGTCACAGCAAAACGATTCCAGACAAAGCAAACATTTCACTTCAAGAAAATGTAGAAATATTTTTCATTGGAGGATGGATGCAGGATAGTCTCATGGCTCATATTTTACATACAATGGCCCTCATTTCATTCACTTGACATTTCAGTCCCATCATTATCATAAAAAGAAGTTCCATGTAAGATTATTACATGTGGCAAATCATCATTAGTGTCTACATTTTTAATTTTTCTGCTGTTTAGTTATTGATGGTTCTTTATGCTGCAACAGACTATGGGGAGTTAGTTTTAAAGTTTTGTTATTATTCTCAGTACACAATCTTTCCGTCCACAGCATTACACAGAAGATCCGGCTTCTATCCAGCCACTCGTGTTGACCAGCAGATACAAAATTCCTCTGACCTACAGCCGAGGTCAAGCGGTTGGATTCGATCGAAAAGCAAAACCCGGCTTTGTAGCTCGGCTAATCCTTTTACTTTGTGTCGCCGAATTGAATTCCGCAGCATGTCCACTCACAGCGAGAGACGGAAAATCTCTCGCAGCAGAAATCTCCTCGGTTTGTCTGAGGGGCTCTCGACCGTGAGGCCAGCGTGTCGATGTTGACAGGGGGTTGTCAGTTAAGGACAACGTTTACAGCGCAGTCACATATCAGATTTGTCCTTCATCCATGGCTGTAGCTGTAGCTTTCTTGCTGCAGCTGTTGTTTGTCGTTGAAGACAGCGGATGATTGCATGGTGAATGTGTCTGAATGTGCTTTGTGTCTTTCGTGGTACAAAGGTATTTCACTTTATCAAGCACACCTGACACAGCTTGGTCATAAACCTTCTGAAGATGCAAGCTGTCCGAGTACAGCGTGCCTGAATGCAGGTATAAGTCATTTATGATGTTGTTTGAGTCTTGACATTGAGATATCATCTCTCCATGACAAATAAATACTCACCTTGACAAGATAAGGGCTTGTTTTACTTTACTTTTTGACTTTATTTGCTCCTTCCCTATTTTCTGGGCACCTTGGTATTTTTTCAGCTTAGTTAAATTGCAATGCAATGCAATAAAAACAGCTTGGTTGCACATAATTATTAGGGCTGTCTGAAATGGTGATGAGACCTTAGTTAACAAAATGCATGTATCAAAGAACTGTAAAATATGCACTTTCAAAGACATTATGCACATTATTCTACAATGTATTATTACATATTTGCATTAAATTGCAATACAATACGATGAATGCTTTAAAGTCACTGATGTAACGCTTATATAAGTATCTACATTATGTTCCTTAGGGCCCCCTTATATTCCTCAGCCTGGTCCCTTTATTCTGTTCAAGACTATAAAAAGAAATGCCCAAATATATATTCAGATGGAAGCTAAATCCGCCCCTGTCCCCAGGAGAGGGCTCCTGCCAGTAATGGCTGAGTTCTATGCCAGCCTCACATAGTTCCATTTCAACTTTGTACAGCCTCCACGGACATAGCATTTTGCCACCAGAACTGAACTCCCATAAGTCCTCACTCACAATTTTGCTCATCAGAACATTCTAGAATCTAGAATGACAGCAACACAAACCTTCTCTGAATGATGCAGTAGATACTATGCATTTCCAGGCCTGCTGAAGCTGGTTACAGGCTAAAACATATCACTTCCAGCAGAGAAAGTCGGAGGAACTAGGTTGCAGAAAAAGCTAATATATGGTGCCAAGTGGAAACTGCAACAGGGACCAAACATTTGGGAACAAAGGCAGTGACACATTTGTATTACCACATTTGAGATGAAAAGCAGATTTTTCAGTTCAGCCATTAATTAATCAGTGGATTTATTTTTAAAGAGTCATGCTAGGACGTGATGGACCGTTTAAAGATGCATAGAGCTCAGTATGGGACCAAAGATGCACCAAGTAGCACCAATCTGAGTGCAAACATGTGTAAAACTTCTGTGCATACTTGGCACTATGTGCTGTGAGAACCAGTAAAAACTGGAACTCAATAAGACTGTGGATATCTGGTCCTCACTAGTATGGACCAACATTTCTCTACAACTAGTATGGATGTGAATGTGTTTGGAAAGGACTCTGCATTTTACTTTCATTTAACAAATCGGTTTTCACCTCAGTTTGTGTGCAAGAGATTATGTCTGATCTTATGATTTAAATGAATGGGGTTTGTGAGAAGAGAGAAGGCAAGGAATGGACAGGGAGTTTTGTTTTAAAACAGATTAAACACAGTTTTAACACAGTTTTAACACAGATTAAACCCTTTTAGTCCTTGCTTTAACCTTTTACTTAACCTGTTGTATTTATTTATAATAACTTCATTTTATGGGTATAGCTCTGTTCCTGTTTTTTTTTTCTCTTTCTTTTAAGGGAAAATCTTTTTCCATGTCAGAAGCCTTGGTCAGCATCATAACAAAGACGGCATTTAAATAAAGATTTGAAAGCACTGCAGCCATCGTCGTGACAGCGCTATACAGTTAGGCTTAAGGGCTCGCAGCTGTCTAATACATCTGACCAATACATCAGACTACTCCATGCAGATGACTGTGTCCAGCTGTGTGGCTCCTGTAAACCCAGCCTCGGAGGTCTGATTTAGCACCTCAGACAGATTGAAAGTGACAGCCTCCTGTATGGAAAAGTACAAGGGCCATATCACATCTCCAGAAGGCCAAAATACACTGCCCCATGGGCACCGGCGCCTCATTAGCCTTCCAGTATGCCATGAGTCTGTGCCAGCCCTGCTTGGGAGTCTGTCCAATGCAGGGAACAGGGTGTGTAAAGCATGCTGTGTTCCATTACGAACGCGCCCTGTGTGTGCCATTTCCCATAATGCACAGCGCAACGTGTGCTGAATATATTCGGGACAAGTGTGAAATATGTCTACTTCGGTGGGATTACCACAAGGCTGTGGAAACGCAACTGGATTACTGTATGGATCACAGAAACAATGAATTTGCACTAGGTGCCAGGGAAACACAATGGGTTTGCTATAGGTGATGCAAAACCAGAATGGATTTGTTAACGGGTACAGCAATGTAATGCAAAGAATGCTAAGCATCTGCTCTCAGTAAATTTTAGGCAAGAACCAGAACATTACCAGGACAATACCCTGTTTTGTATAATATTGCAATTGAGGATGAACCCATTTTTTGAAGGATTCAGCTTAACATCTCAAACAGAGTCCTTAATGTACTTTCTTAAGTACCAATGCTGGACCAGTTTTCCAAAGTATGGTTTGACTTCTTACTCACCTTCGTAAGTGTAGACCCTTGTGAATTCTCCAGCTGAGAGAGTTTCCTGATATTACCTTGGAGAATTTACAGCTATTTTACCTACAGTTTTAAGTGCATCAGAGAACCACCTGGGGTTTCCATTCAGTCTCTAATGATTCCCTGCATAACAATGGTTTTGAAGCTGTTTACTTAAAAAAACGTTGCACACAGAAAAAAGTTTAACTCCAGTTGCTAAAAGAAAAAAATGTATTTTTAAAATATGTGTACAAATTACTGTTGTACACATCCAATATATTTAAGATAAAACAGTGCACATTGTACTGTGTAATGGCAGCTATGTTGGTTGATTTTTGTTTATCAAGTTATACTTGCATGACTGATAAATAAAATCACTCATGTAAATAATATATTTATATTCTTTCACCAAAAGCTGAACTAATGGTATTGTGTAGGATACAGAAAACAGTAATTTAATCAATGTTATTACTGAAATGTTATTAAAATTTGATCTTGAGGGGGAATAATTTCAGAGGCACAATCTGCATTAAGAATGTGGGTTTCCTAATTTGCAAAGTTAGTCGTCTAATTCAGTGTGTTCAGTACCACAGCAGTGCTTGACTGAATCCACAGGTTTCGGTCTATTTTATATTGTACCTATCGGAGTGTGTTCACAAAATGTCTGCAGTTGACAAATCTAATTGCAGCTTTTTCCTGCTCTGTTTCCCTGTGGTGTAGTCATGTGTTGCTCAGTGGTGAACAGAGTGACAGCTGAATTCAAACGGACAGTTTTCATTTTGCCAGGGTTCTATTTTCAGTGCAGTGCTACAAGTACTACCTCGGCCATGAACATATCGAATGCAGTTGAATCCTGATACTGTTGTTGAATATGCTCTAGCCCAGTGTGATATTACACTTTATTACATCTAAATAAAGTATGCATACAAAAGGAGTGTGATAATTTAATAGGATAAAATTGCACAAGAATTGTTTATATGCAGAAATATCACATTCCTTAAACAACCATTTAAACAACCCTAACCATTTCAGATGCACTAAATTTCAGGCCAGCTGTAGGAATGAATTCAATGAATATACTGATATACAATATACAAAAATAACCATTTTAATAAGCACAGAATGCAAGCCTGAATACATCTTGAGAAATTATACCTAAGGACTTGTGTACCTATCAATCCTCAGTCTTAAATTTGCTAATTTTAAAAACATACCAACAGCATTTTGGACAGTACCAATACAAATATGCATGCACATAGATCATGGAAAGAAACTGTGGTGTGCGTTAATGTGTTATCATCCACTGCAAGATCAAAAGGTGTAAAACACATAATAGTAGCAGGAATTTAACCAGTGTATATGTAACCATAAAATATGGCCCATTTTAAGGGGCCCAGCTAAATGCCAAGTTTATACAGACTTAATGAGGAATCCTCAAACAATTATAATGAGAAAAGTTTACCTGTTGCATCAACTTTATTTCAGGCGTTATTGTTTGTGTCAGTCAATACAGCCATGAAGCTGAATTCAGGGGTGACTTGGAATCAAATATGGTAAAACTACAGTATGCAAAAGAGAGAACATTCGGGGTTTTTTTGCCTGTACGCAGCATAAGCGGTGGACGCGGTGAAGGGAGACACTAGGACGGAGAGAGAGCAGGGCCGCTAATCCCCCGGACCAAATGCTAATGCGTCTTTTTCCGAAACGCTACGGAGAGAGAGCCTCAGAGCGGCAGTTCACTCAGGCGGCAACTCTGTTTTTTTTTTTTTTTCCCGACATCGCAGACTTATTCCCGACAGGGAGTGATGTTTCCGCATGTGACACACTCAAAAAATCAAAAATGCATTACCCTGCGAAGCGGAATGCCACTGGAGCGAGTGCCAACCCGTGCTCCAGCTCCTGATATGGTGGTAAAAATAGTTCGGCGCAGCACAAGAATTATTTAGGCTGAGACCGAAAACGTGGCTCCTACCGGCCTGGCTTTACTGTTGACTCAGTACTGTAGGATCTGCCTCCAGATTGATTCCTATATACACATTCAATCTGTGAAGCGCTCTGTGACTAATCCTTTTGTTAATAATAATAAATCAAGCTTGATTGGCTGATGGAATTGGTTGCAAATAATCAACCAATGATCTGTCTGCTGCCATTCTGTGGGGCCACAAGCAGCTGATATAAAGAAGTCAGGTGGCTGAAGGAGCTAACCCAGAGGTTGAATCAATAGCTTGAACTACTGCTTGTTTAACAGTGCTTACACTCTACGACCTTGGAACTGCTAATTGCATTGATTGCCTTCTCTGCATAACTAAATCAATAAATGTCAGTGCATGTTTTCATGCAGGTGCAAGCAGTCTGCATGGGCCAATGATGGCCAGACCATGGGACCACCAGAGCTGTATATCAGTTTTCATGTCATACCAAAGGAAAAATTACACACGAACTAAGGAGAACGTGTAGAAATGATTGTACAAATTAGCATATCTTTTTCTTTGTATTTTCCTATTAATGACACATCCAGATATTCTCTCATTGTACATTAATCTCCTTGCATTCTAAGTCCACAGGAAATGTAGTCTGCTTGCAGTACTGCTCCACATAATGTTTTAAACTGGACAGCAGACAGAAGCCAGGCCAGTTGGCAGGTAGCATTTCCAATGTTTGCCTTCGGCGGTGTCTCTACTTCCTGCCAGCTGAATCAGGGCGCACATTGTGATACATAAGGTAGATGGTACGCAGCCTTATGCTTTTGTTAAAGATGAAAGAGATTTTACCATTTTGAGTCTCTGGCTTGTTTCATCTATACTCACTTGTGGTTGGACAGTGGCCATACCAAAAAGGCTGTTTCTTCTTGCAGTCGTTGCAGGTACGGCACACTACCAGTCAAAGGTTTGGACACACCTGATCTAAAGACCTGGCCTAAAGACTTATACCTAAATACCTGAAATTTATTTCTTAGACAAATATAAATAGCGAATTTGATGCCTATGTATGTCAAAAATATTTTTGGCTACTTTGAAGAATCTAAAATAAGATTCTTTTTTGGTCACTGCATAATTCAGTTTGTGTTATTTCATACTTTTGACGTCTTTACTATTATTCCAAAATGTGGAAAATATAGTAAAAATAAAGAGAAGCCCGTTTAAACTTTTGACTGGTACTGTAGGGTTGAAAGCAGGTCACTCCAGGGATAGCTGATTATATAGTACATATGCTAGGTACCACAATACCCCTGTACTCTCACCTGAACTTCAGGATGAGTCACAGATGTGCCAACACAGCAGTGAAGAAATAAAGACTTACCGGAAGGTAAAGCAGCAGGGCTCCAAACATAATGGCTTCCAGAAGAATTAGACCCGAAGCTCTGATTCTCTGGAAAAAAAAACATATCATGCATAAAACAAAAAATACATGTGGAAAATAAGCAGTAGACAAAATTAACAAACCATAGGTTACGCACTGTTTTTGATAGTGTACCGTCACTGTATTTTAAAAAAGTCACATAATTTTGAGTAAGAACAAGAACCCAAGATTTAAGATATGAGCAGGCTTTCCAGGAAGCTTGTGCCCTGTTCCTTGCTCTCTTGAGAAGTTATACCCTCATTGTAGTCAAGTTATAATTCCCCCATATTTATTTCATATCCTAAGGGAGCTTCCACATTTATGTCTTCAGTGCACAGAATGGCAAGAAATTCTCCCGGGCCAGTGCTGCTACACAATGCTAATCAGCAGCTGCAGTCTTCATGCAAATTCCTTAAGAGAGCCAGGTTAATAACAAGCAAAGCAAGCAAAGGCAGACACATGGCAGGTGGAGGAAAGGATTGCATTGTGTGACTGCAGTCAAATGTGCATATCTCCGCACTGACAGAAAACACAGCACACTACAGCCCTGACTGTAGGCTCCTGCCATGATACGAAAGGATGTGCACTTGTCAGCCCTTTATGTGCAGCCTTAGCTCCAGGACATTGCTGTGTGGGATCTTTGTTCCAGTCACTGATGCAATAGACCTTATTTTAGAGAGGAAATGCAGTCAGTGAAGGCTACTTTCTGTGGACACGTGGAAAGTTGTGTTCACTGAAGCTGAGCATTTCAACAGTGTTAGGGATGGTAACTAAAGTAAAGATCAGCACCACCTCTTTAGAATGGCTTTTATGAAAAACTATTAGATAAAGCAACTACCAGTGTGACTCCTTCCATTGTCTCTATCAGTGTAGCTTTTCACTTAGACCAGAGAAAGGTATTAGTCACGTGCAAAGTTGTGTGCTCCATAAAGTTGTGTGCATAAATATTGGCCTGAGTTTGGTCATTTAGCGAATGTATAAATTTGGAGCTTAGATTAAAACACCTGAAATAGCAGTCACAGAGACAAGATGTGCTGTTTTATCAGTTCTTTCACATGTAGAGATTGTTATTTGATCTGAAATGGAGGCAAAACAAGGTATGGCGGTCTGTGCTTACAATTTGTATGTTTTACATTGGGACATCGCTGCTAAAACTCTGTTCTTTGGCAATGACGGCTATACTGTATGTGTTGCAGGCCTAATCAGACTTCTCCATTGTGAGAAGACTGATCTCCATTTCCTCAGGAGGACTGAAACGGCTTAAATTTGTCACATTGTCACAGTGAGCTCAAGGATCTCGCAAAGGGCCTAAAACAAAATGAAATGCAATCTTTCGGGTGAGATTGTGGTAATACACTCTGTCCGTCTACAGCAGCCTTTACATTAGGGTTTTCTAAACTGTCCATTACCAAGGCAGAGAGAGGCACAGTGCACCAGATGGGTCTCTCTCTGTCAGATTTATCCTGTCAGATACATTTTTTTCCACACCCGTATTGTTCCAGGATAGCATATTTAAAATCACCAAGCCCTTTTACAGAGGGAAATGGCAAGCTATCTAGCAATTTATTTCTGAAAGAGCCTCCCTCTCCTTTCAAACAGCCAAAACAGTAGACGTGGCGGGCCAAATCTGGCCCCCATAGTCCAGAATTTGGGCATCGCAACTTGGACACCTCAGTACAGCTGTCACATACTCAATGAATTTTGAGGAGAACAAAAGTTTAAAAGTTGCGGTAAACCCGGTAAAGCCGGAGAAGGGCTGGGAAGATCTCACCTTGTTCCGGCGGAAGTGGTAGGCGACCACCATGCTGATGAAGTCTCCCATCATGCACAGCCCCTGGAAGGCGATGACAGCCATGCGGAGCGAGCCGTCCTCCTGGGCGTGGCAGGGCGTGTCGTCCCTGCAGTAGGCACACCCCTCCCTGCAGGGGAGGCACTTGCTGGGCCCCTCCCACATCCCCTCCCTGTGGGAGCCCCCTGACACAGCCGAATTCTTCTCTGTCCCTGGGGAAGGGGGCAGACACAAGAGGGCACCGGATTTAATTGGATCTGTTGATTGACAGAAGCTATTACCGGCTTCCCTGAGCACCGTTGCCAGGGCAGCCTTATCCGTCATAGGATTACTGTGACCTTTTTTGTCCACCTGGTGGTCATGCTTGACAGCTCATGTATTGATTTGAAATGTGCCATTTTGTTTAGTTTCCCCAATGATGTGTTCATCATGTTAGCGCTTATTAATTTAGTATTAATTACTCTTTGAAAGAATTAATAAACACAGAGTAAACCAATAATAAGCAGGTAGTAAACAGATAATATGATTTATACAATTTCCATTTTGTTTGCTGGTAAACCACTTTTGTCAGCAAGTGATTACGTAGGTTTGCAAGTGACCGCTAACAATGCACATAGGCCCTTACAATAAAGTGTCCCCTTGTGTTTTTTTGTGGCAAGGTCGCTGGCAGCTGATTGTTCAGATTATCTAAAAAAAAATCGACCCACTCCTGCAGTAGCCTCACAGTCGTGTTCTGTGATACCCACAACATGCAAGACTGCTCACAGTTGTGTTCTGTGATACCCACAACATGCAAGACTGGCAGCTATGCGGGATATCGAGTATGAAGCTGGACACCGTCGCTGAAATGGTTCAAGCATGCAGCTTAAGATGAACATTTGAGTAAAATATTAACTATTTCTGAATCCTGCTACTGTATATGAAAAGATTAAAATGCTAAATGCAGTACGCCCCACATAGAGTGAATGACTTATATCAATAAGCACTGACACCCAGACACAATGCATTACATGCGGTGAAATTGCTCGGCAGTCAGGCTGCAGGTTTTTATTGCGTTCCATTGAAAACCTTGTGAAGTGCGATGCTATAAAGTGGAACAAAATGAGAAAGAGAAAAGAAGACCATCAAGGACATTTCAGCCTTGTATTAACTACAGTTTCTGTTGACTTTGCACGCAGGAGTCATACTCGGCACACCAAAGTTTCACAACTCTCTTTCCACTTCCAAATACAGTATAATGGAAACAAAAAGAGTTAAAGTGTTCTTTTTCTATTTATTTTAATCTCTGAGCCTTTTTTTAAAAAATATGCCCTTAAAATGCACAACTGATGAATTCTGCCATGTGAAAGGATAATGTATTTTGTGCCCTATTAGAAAAAGCATAGACGGAGGAGTAATGCTCACATTGTAATGCAAATGCTAATAACCTTTTTATGTAAATCATGCGTTTCTCTGGCAATGCTATTGCTTCATTAAGAAACAGAGGGAATCAAGCAGTGACTCATGATCTATTCTAGGAGCTCTGCTCCTTCTTTTTGTGTAGATTAGGGCAGGACTTCAGGGCAAAACAATGGGGTAGCCACACCATGGTATATCAAAGCACCTGGAGTTACCTTGAAAAAGTAGAAATATTCCTCTCTATATATTTAATTTTAATGCCATGGTCTGTTTCTCTCTCAAGTTCCTCTTGCCCGTATTGGTTATTTTTGCCTTACTTCCTAAATCACGAACAGTTAGACAGAGAAGATAATGATAATGACAGCCCTGATGATTGGGCGTATCAAGAGAACAGCACACCGGCATAATCGGTCAGTCTTGAATCCTCGTGGAGACCAAAGTCCCTTTTCAATAAAGAATAGTGGCACTTTCAAGATAAAACTTTAAGAAGTAAAATAAAATTTGTGACCTTTCTGTAGAGCTAAATGAGACTACTGTAGTCACAGGTTCTCAGTACTCCATGTCCCTAACAACCAATTCAGGATCGTCTAAGTCAACCCTGATTTGAGACCTACAGAAGGTGGTAAATGGTAGGCACTGATCCAGGACCAGTGCTTAGGGGTTGAATCTGTTTATATCTATTTAAATCCAATCAGAGAGCAGAGTAGCCCAACATCCATACAGCTGTCCATCTCTTTGCCTGCAGGTAAAATCCCCCAGAAGCCTCTGCCAGACAGATAGCTGGTGGGCTAGTGCCCACTCCATCCAGCACATTCCCTACTCTTTCTGTTTGACGCAGGCCGACTGCTAACATCAGAAAACGTCCCACGGACAGCTGACTCACTGATCCCAGATCTGTGGCCATCAAGGGCCTGCAGCACATGGCTACTCCCCCACCATCCTCTGCCTGACGTGTTCCAAACGCCCTCCTATTTGCTGTCCCCGCTTGGGACTGAACGGCCATCAAACCGGGGAACAGGTCGAGCGGGTAAAAAGGGCACGATACAGCTGTAAAAGTGCTAACAGACCAGCACTTCATCTCAGGTCACATGTATCCCTCAGGTCCACACAGGCGATGGAAAAACACTATCAGTTCCAAAAAAAAAAAAAAAAAAAGAAATAATAACGCGGTTCCAGAAAATGTCTCTCGTTTCCTTCGACGATGTGTCAAGGATGCCCCCTCCGGGATTAAGCGGTTTGTTATTTCCCAGTGGTGGGCTGCCTGGGGAAGGATACATGGCTCCCGCCTGTCTCTAATCGCATTAGCCCCCTTCGCCGTGCGAGAGAGCGCATGCTCCGCTCTTCAACGCTTGCTGTGCTGTCGTCTGCTTTCGGAGACAAGGGCAGGGTCGGGGCCCCCCCAGCACAGGGCAATAAAAAAGGACGGCGCACGATCTGCTACCGAACGGCTCTGAATCTGAACCCGGAGAACCAGTGTGTTCTTATTCGTCACGGCCTCTTCACAGGCCCCCAGTAGCAAGTCCTTAAAGCTCCAACACCGATAAAGAGCACTGGGGCCCTCCTCCAAAAATTACAATTATAATTACCATTTAAATGACTGAACCCGGAGAAAGGTTTTAATTTCATGTGCCAAGTGCACTGAATATGTCTGACCACAGCGCTGTCCATAGGTTTTATTTTTTCCAAGAACAACCTTGTGTGCCCTTTAACATCACGCCCCATTTAATTTGTTTGCAGTTTCTTACATTGAAAAGGCTACTCTGATATAATGTCCAAATACAGCCAAACCATTGCAGGACTCCAACTCCGGGTCAATCATCGTATTACTCCCAATACAAGTAAACTAATAACAGGAATAATACTTGACAAACAAAGCAGAAGCATATTCACGATACTGCTTGCATCTAAATGAAATTGGAAGGACACACAGCTCAAATCCTTTAGAAGAGTAATTAGTTTGGTCCGTGTCTCAGTGGAAGCAATTCCTCAGTCATCAAGTTAACATCATTAACCTCATTAATACTGATATTGCCATGGTTGGAAATACAGGCCCAGCAAAGTTAATTATGCGCTTAAAGCTCTTGGACCGAGACTTTACTGTCCCGTGGGCATCAGTGACTGGATACTCCTCCTCTGAAGTCACGCCACTGCTGTTTATCTTTGCATGGTAACGAACAGTGCAAATACACTCAGGACTAGCTTCAGTCCAACTGAAACACTTATGTTAATATTTCTTTAACTTTGGGAGATTGCTTCTTATCCATTTTAAACATTTTTCATAACCTATTTGACATGTTCATGCCTAAACTATATTCACTACAAGGCAAAAGTGAGAGGGAGCTATTTTGCTATTTTCTGTTTGTTTGCATTTGTTCTGTGTGTTTGTGTTTTAAAATAAAAATAGGTTATCAAAAAGCAAGTGAAACTTACTTTTGAATCCATTGACAGACACTCTGCTGGGATGGTAGAATCCTTTCTTGCATTGACACTTGTATTTGTCCAGTACAAATCCGTGGCCTAGAATGGGCTTGCACTGGAAACAAAGGAGAAGAAAACAAGTAAACATCACTGGAGTGACAGAAGGGAGAAGGCTCAGCTCTCCAGGATCCTTAACTGGAAATCCTATCTGAATAATAAACAGCATCTGAAAGATACTGAATGAAAATTCCCCCAGGCATAGTGTTAATGTCTTGGTAACTGACACATTTGGGTCCAGTGATCACGTTGGTCCATTGATCAAAGTTCACAGGTAAAATAAAGAAAAAGAAAGAATGATCTGCAAATTGAAAGTAAGTGCAAACAACCAATAGATTTGCTTGGTTGCTTTTCCCAAACAGATTCACATCATATGACCGTGGCAAAGGCTTTTGCTTGCTTTTGCTACATGACTGGACAGACTGTTTAGTCTAATCTGTCAAATTACATGTGAGAATCAAAGAGAAGTGAACTACATTCTCCTGCAGTTTAACCCCCAGACACTGACAACAAATGTTTGCAAGGAATCCCCCAGCATCTGGGACACCTCCCTCCCTCTGTCTTCCTCTGTACCTTTTCACGGCCTTGGTGTCTACTTCACTCAGATGTCTGAATTTATGTTAAAGAGCACTGATGTCATGAATTCAGTTCATGAAAAAAAAAACACTGAATGCACAGAATAAGATTATTGTTTCAAATGGTCTAGAAGCCATGAGATCTAAAGCATACCATTCTAAAACTCACTTTTAATCAAAGAACATGGAATGAACCAGTTTTACGTGTCTTCAGGGATATAAAGACAATCTCTGTTTATGTTCTAAGAGATTTGTTTTCCCTAAATGCATATTTTACATTCCCATTATTAAATTATCCACTCTTTTTTCATGTGGTGAGTACAGCACAGAGACATTGATAATCAACCCAATTCATGTGTCCAGGGGAATTCTTGCTTTGCCAGGTTACGCAATCTAATTCATACCAAAACTAAATATAATTTGCAGAAATAAGAGGAGCAGCTTCATTCTATAACCAAGGGGAACGTGACTGAGTTTACAATGCCTCTATATCATAACTGGTGACTTTAGTAGATACTGCCACTTTTGTAACACACTCTACGTATACAGTACAAGTTAAACGTTTAGACACAGCTACTCATATTAGGGTTTTTCTTCATTTTTATTATTTTCTACATTTTAGAATAATAGTAAAGACATCAAACTATAAAATAACAGAAATGGAATTATGCAGTGACCAAAAAAAGTGTTACACAAATCAAAACTATCTTATATTTTAGATTCTTCATTATCATCTTCTATTTTAGATTATTCTTTGTTAATCTGCCATTTGTATTTTTAGGTAATATGATGAGGTTTAAGAACATAAGTATAATATAAGAGGAGGTAGTTTGCTAAACTGTTTTCATTTTTTTCATATTTCATACTGTGTTTAATGCACAATAGAACAAAAAAGTGTCACAAATGAATTAGAAACATTTTTCCTCAAATCGTTGTGTGTAGAGCGCACAGCTATTATGAAAGTCTGTAACTGTTTCATAAATGCTGTGATGGAGGAAATGAAATTGCTGGTCAAGTAACCAACGCCAATTTTGTCTAGAGGAAAGGCTGTTACTGCATTCAGTAAAATTAATCGAGGGGCTAGTTTCACATTTGTTTTGAAATACGCTCAACGAGAGGCCAATTACTCAACAAAAGAACGTGAAAGCAAGCAGTTAGATCCATTTGTGTGTTCCAGTTAATAGTCCGCCACAGACCGGAGGCGGTAATCACCGCCCTGGCCACCTGGCCAATAGCTTCCTGAGGCTGGATTAGCCGCTGTAGCACAGCAGTGGGGGGCATCGCTTTCAAACCCACGCCCTACTCACACTCACATTCAGCCACCTGGCAGACGTTCTGATCCAGAGCGACTCATAAAGCAAGTACCAAGTACCAACTTGCATGTAATAAGGCCGCGTGAAAAGCAGTACATGCAAAAAAATGACAGACCATATCTGAGTAAGTGTCAATCAGTCTCGTAGTGCTGTAATAACCAGTGCTGTACTGAATTCAGAATAAGAGCTATAATAAAAAAAAAATCAAGTCTTTATGTCAAAGTGCAATAATACCCTTCAGTAAAATACAAGAAAAGGAAGTATTTAAGTCTCATAACTCCATTGTAGATGATTCACAAGAGCACTGCAAGTTGTCTCCCTGTATCTGCATGCCAAGCTTATTATTGTGTGCCAGGTCAGCGTGTAAATCCGGCATGCATTCTCTCTCTACACAGTGCATAACAGAGAAGCCACAACACTTGCTAATAACTGGAAAGAGCATATAGAAGAAACGCTTTATTTAATCAAATATGACTCAGAACATCAAAGAAGTAAATGTGAGACAAAATGTACAAAAAAAAAAAAACGTTTATGAAGACATCCTCCTACACACCTAACAGCGTCATTGTGACTGAGTGGGTTTCAGCAATAATAATACAGTGTAAAAAAAACAGCTGCGAGCAGGGATTAGGCAGGTGCAAGCACAGGCAGGGGAGCCCTGAAACTCTTTCGATCACATCTAAGATTTGTCTTTGTTAGAACACCAAGCACTGACCCTGCACAGACACTGTGCAGCTTTTGTCACGGTGTTTACAATGCGATGAGAATGTGTTTACAATGGTGATTAGCATGTGGTTAAAATGTGATTTCAGCATGGTTAAAGTAGATATTGTGACAGCAACGGATCATGAATTTATTAGGATTTGATTCAAGTATTTATTTGAATGACTTTAAAGGCACAGTAAACCCCAAAACCTTTCATGGTCTTCCTTGTCTTCCACTCAGTTTGGTGAAACGAAGAGCACTAAGTCATTAGAGTGCTAAGTCATTAGAGCAGAGAATCCCTTCACCATTCTATTCTCAGCCCTCAGTCCTCACCTGGCATGGTAAGGTAGTTTGAGACTCTTCTCTCTTTCTTCTGGGGTTTGTATGAGATTTATATTACCATAGAGTTTGTCAAGAAACCGGGACAGAATTTCAAATGAGCTGGTTTGTTATGAGGACCGCTCTATCACAGGAAACGGTTCAAATCCGCTTCCCTGCAGTGTGTACACACTGTTCTCTCACTCCCACGTATACCTGTACAGCACAAAAGAGCCCTGCCCCTATAAATCATTAAAGTGTGCTAGGTTATGCTGAACTTTTTCCCCCTCCTCTTCTTAAAGAAAACATTCCATAAGTGCACGCCTCAGAAATTCTGGGGTGTTGAGAGGGAGGTTTAAGTGCGCGGAGCGGAGTGCGATTCTTTGGCTGCGTGTGCGTCGTGGTGCAGATGTCTTCACCGAGTGCGTTCCACCCGGCAAGCATGAGTCAGATTACTGAAAAGAAGGAGGGATCAAAGCCAGGGGAAGAGAGGCTCTGTGAAGCCCGCCGCCTCCGCTCCGAAATTTGAGGAGCGCTTACAGTTCCCCGTCCCATATAATCTGCCCGAGCTGTCTATGCAAAGTCTGTAAGTCTGTGGTGCAAACCCCCAAAAAAAAAAAAAAAAAAACAGAGCTTCCCCTTCACATCAGAGAGCTCCTTCAACTGCAAGAGACACCAGCATTAAAATTTGGAGGACGCAATGAGTGCAGCCTTCCATCCTGAAAATATTCCCAGTATTCTAGCTTTATTAGCATGACACAAATACCTCCAGTGCTCTGCTGATTAGCGTTGTATATCACACACTCTGTAAATGTGTAGACCTGGAAAAAAAGTGACACAAAATGTCAGTGCAATGTGTTGTTTGTAGTTTGTGCAAGCCGAGTTGTTTTAGGTGAAATAAGAAAGTGACAGTTTCTCATTTCAATAATTCATCCATAGCACCTACAATAACACCTCACTTTTTTGGACTGGGACATGCGATTTGGCAAAAAAAAAAAAAAAAGTGAGTGCTAGTGTTTTTGCTTATGAAAAGAAATTCTTAAACAGAATGAGTGGGCCTCTTCTCTCTCTGAATTACATTATTCACTTACTTGGCAAATGTACTTCTCCAGGGCCAACAGAGCGTGTTATGTTACAGCGCTCCCATGCAATATAGTACAGAGCTAACAAACATTACTCCCTGGCACAATGTAATTGTATATTTCTATACCAATAGAATGGGAAAGGGGTCATTGCCAGATGCTGCTCCACAACAATCAGAGGTGCTTTGTGTACAGAGTGACTTGCATAACTTCAGGTCATCCATTGATACAGTTAGCTGATTGCAGAAGAAGTTCTGGCACAGCACTGCCCACCCTGTACTTGAACCCGCTGGCTTCTGGTTACAAGTCCCGGGACACAGCTTGCCCCAATATTTTATGCAATTAAAACCTTGTTACAACATAAAATGTGTTCTTATTAAATGGTGAGTGGTTATTCCTCCTTTTAACCTCCCACTCTCTGCTGGGAGTACCTTTTCCAGGGTGATGTATTTATTTATAGACCCATGCTGTTCATCAAAAGCTGTACACAAGCCAGAGTTGCACAAATTGCAGGGAAGTAGATTACCAACACCACTGACAGCAAAGCAGGCTAGGTAGCGAACTTATTTCACCAAGTAAACATGCAGCTTGAGCAAGTACCAAAATTAATCTGAACTCATGAATGTCTACCACGGTGTGGCTTGGCAGCATTAAAAAACACTGTGCATGTTTGTTTTTTATTACTATTATGTTTTATTATATTTTATTACACACTGCTGTGCGCTGCACATTGATTTCTTGGATGATTTCCAATACCAGTATGCTTTCAATTAGGTTTGTTCCTTGTATGACCTTATAAAACAGTCCATTCAGTTTGTCTTTGATTAATTACAAAACAAATCAAAGCATTAGGTGCTAGCTATCACTACAGATAGTGAACTGTTTGAGCCCGTTACCTATCCACCCCATAACCCCCTATAAATACTTTCTCCTAGAGAACTTACTCTGAAGAACATATGAACAGAGAGACAGTGGAGGCAAACCAATGAGGATGAGGAAGTCTGGAAAGCACAGTGCCTCCCCCACTGTTCTGAACCCAGGAGAGCGAATGGCGTCCGAAGCAATCAATATTCATTACGTTTGACCAATATGATGGATGGCTTCTTGTATGTAACCAGTGATCATATATATTACAGTGACTCAAAGGCTCATCCTGCTTGTGTGCCTCAGTCTGTTTTGTCTATTCTATCTCATAACTTGCACCATTACCCTCCTAGCCAGCAGCACAAAGCAAAAGGCACCACATCCATCCATTATAATGCCTTTTTTGAAGCTTGGCACTGACAGTAGCTCAAAATGGCAATAACCGCTTCCCTTTATTGCAGCATTTACTGGCAAATTTTACTGTTGTGTATTTTGCAGTGCAGTGGCTACAAAGCCATTTGCTGGGTGTATGATGGAAATTAAATGACTGGCAGCATGGCGATGAGATGGAGAGGGTATGGAGCACTGGACACTGCTGGCATCAGACAGCTCAAACACATAGTAATCGCAAACCTGTAAGTCCTCCTGAGGCTCTTCTTGTAATATATCCAGCAATTCTTTTTCTTTGTAAACTAACCTCTAGAACTACATACTATGCGTATAAGTGACTGGTGTCTACCCATTTAGATCAACCACCTTAATAATTTTTTTATTAATTAGTAACTGATAGATAAAAAAAACATATCCCTCATCTCCAGTAAAAGTAAGTATGAAAGACACACTCAGCTGCAATTATCAGGGCAGTAAAAGGCCCTGATAACAACAGCACAGTGAAGCTGAGTCAAAGGGAAGTTAAGTCTTGTATTATTAACTAAAGGGACTACATGAAGAAGGGGTGCTTTGTATTTCACCACAGCGGCAATGCAGCTGATTATCTTGAGAACACGTGCTAATATGATTATGGTTGCCTTTACGTTGTGTTATTTCAAACAACCAACCATCCTGACAATCTCGAAACAGTGACATGTCATATGCACAGGCACCAGATGACAGGCTGTTTTCTCATTGCACAATATTTTTCCACCTGCTTAAGATAAGCCATGGACAGGTGTTACATTTTAATAGTAACACCTTTCTGACGTTTAGCGTGGTGCTTTTATGGAGCACTTCAATGATATGCAAATCAGGAATGAGGGTGTGTTAGTCTGTGTTGCCTTATTTTCCAGCTAATTCCAAAGCAGCATGAAATATCTCCCATTATGTGGCTTTCTGCTTCCTTAAACAGATACAAGTTGTAAGCACAAAATACTGTACCATGGCCAGGTCAGTCATTAATAATTAAAAAACAGGTTTTTTAATGTTGTTAGTACTGTCTCTTATTGCCTGGAAATGGATGCACACGGTCTAAATCTTAAAACAAGCCTGCAGTAATTTGTAACGGGACAGCCGTTTGTGACAGGGCACGGCTCGGGGTGCTTCCCTGTTCCCCGGGTGACACCGAAGTCTGTGTTCGAAAATGAAGACAAACTGTGACTGATGAGAAATGTCCTCCTCCTGGGCTTCGGCCACTTGCTCAGGAGCTGGGGCGGCTAATTGCAATGCAGCAGAGCACGGCAGCCCACTGACAATCTGCACACACCAGTCAGCTCCGGCTCTCAGTCCCGGGACGCGCAGGGAGACAGCATATGTTTAAAACAGCAGTAAAGGTGGTAATGAGCATTCAGCAGGGGTTCATGGTCACGCGGTTACGATGTGGTTGACGTGGTCTGAACACAACGGCAACGTTAAGGAGGAACTTTTTTATTTAATTTCTTAAATAGTGGAATTATTTTTTATGTTACACAGCAATTGCAACTCTTACACTAGAGCTGTGTGATCTTTCCTAAGACAGTGACATCTCTTGTTTTCCATTAGAGTGAACATAGTTCAAATGTGGACAGCATAATGGTATAACATAAAATGAAATTCTGTTTTTTTTTTTACCTCATTGGAAACTGTTAAAGTTTGGGGTTGCCTGAACAGTTACAGGAAATTAAAGTAATCACTATTTAATGAAGCAGTCTGTTCAAAGGGTGATAACCCATGACAGCCTAAATGAAATGATAAATATAGCATGGACATTCAGTGCTGTGCTGTTTTATGCTTTAGTGGTTCTCTGTAATAAGTAAAGGTTTATGGGGAAGTGTCTGAGCAGCAAGCTATCAAGAAATTGCAAGATATCAGCCTGTAACAGTTTTCACAAATGATGAGTTGTTAAACTGTGTTACGTTTTCAGTACACAATTCAGAATACGGGGTCAGGTCTGCCATGGCCCCTCTGCTCCACTCAGTCACATTTTTTTCCAATGACAGCTGCCCAGAACTCACACAGTGAGCATCCCCTGCCAATCCACTCGCTGCTGTAGTACGTACAGGAGGGATGGGTATTGATATCCTCACTGCCAAGGGTGGCAGGAGGGGAGTAAATTAACTGGCGGCTTCCATTTCTGGCAGACGTGTGCCGATAAGCAGAGGTGTACTGCGCTAGAAGCACACCCTGCGGGGTAATAAAAGAACAGTGGCGAGCGTAAGTACAGAAGAAGGGATTGGTTCCAAATGGGAAGGAAAGGGAACCCAAATAGCTGCGGAGCCGGTGTATTGAATCTTCGGCCCGTTGGTCCAGCGAGATCTGGCGCTGTCCTCCTCTGAACCGCCTCTCCCGGGACGGACATCCCCGAGTCCTTTGGGCCGACGCTCGATCCCTACACCCCCCATCCCCCCCAAAAAACTCTGGGCACTGGGCCCTGTGATTACAGATGGATGGGCCGTTCACTCCCATCAGCAGTCTGTCTGCTTAATTAAAGTGGATGAACGTGGCGGCCCTGGCGCTGATCAGCCAGAGCGGCCTCAGATCCCCAAGCCGGGGCTGCGTCTAACAAGGAGGAAAACGTTCGGAGACGGCTCGGTGTGCAGGGTTTTTAAATGTCTAGCTGGAGGCCCTCCAAAGCTTGCTGGTCGTGATTGGTCTGGTCCTGTTTTGATTTCTCCGGGGCCCCCGCGTCTCTTCTGATAACTCTCAGGTTTAATAAGAGAAATGAAATATCTAAGAGGAAAATGCAATATCTCTGAGTGGGGTGTGTCTGTTTTCGTCTGTTGTTTACACCAGAGCTGTCTTTTGACCATGCTGTCATGGGAATTCATTAATATTAGGGCTGTATCTTCCGCTCAACTCAAGACGTTGGTTGGAGTCCACTCAGCTGTGTGCATTGTGTTGCATCTGTCTGTGTTATGGCATCCATTGATTGACGTCAAGCTTATAAAAGCACAACGCATCAGTATCATCTAAGCAGTCTGGTTTAACGGTACTTAAAAGCAGCAATGATAACATGTATTATATACACACAAGCTGGAATTTAAAAGAATGCCTTCAGGCACTTAAAACAAGTTCTATAATTAAGCATGTTCTAAGCTTCAGCCTTTCAGGTAAGCATCAATAAAACAAAAATTAGTAATGCCCTTTATAAATACAGCTAGAGACAAGAGTTAAATAGCCGCATGTCCTGCAATAGCTTGACTAGCATTATTAAATGGAAAAACAGGCCCTATTGGCCTTTGATCTGATCATTATTGTTAACATTAGCATAGCTTCCCCATCAGTTCATAAAATGTGTTTACCTGAGTGCATTGCTCTTGAGATCCAAAGTATGCTATGCTAAAGTGTGGTGATGGAGTGTTACCATATCCTAAAGCATCATGATGCAGGGTTAAGCTATACTAAAACATGGTGATTCAATCGAAGCATGGTGATGGGCATGTTACTTATCTTGCTACGTATCTTAGTTACATAAATACATCTGCTTTGGAATTTCCTTTACAAGAGAAGACTTGCTTCCTGCTGTGCTGTCAAATACGCTTTTTTCCCCCACATAAAAGCAATTTTCTTCATGAAAACAATGTGAATAAATGATAATACAACAAATGAAATATTGAGGAGCTATTACATATGGAGTTAATTTTTTTTATGTGTGAACATGGTAAAGCCTATCCCACACCTTACACAGAGGAAATGATTCAGTATCGTGCAGCAGATATTGGCCAATCATCTGTCTCCTTAACGTCTTCCTGTACTTCCACTGTAATTTCCAATGTGTTCTCCCTTGAGATGGGCTCACAATCCAATCATGCTTTGAACAGCAGATCGAAAGAAGGGGTGGTGTCAAATATGGCAGTAAGCACTAAGCAATACAGCCCTTATTATACCGTAAAGCAGGAAGATTCAAAGATGAGCCATTAGACCAGGCTGGATACATTCCTCCATGTACTGAAAATTAACAGTGCATGGAAGCAGTAATCAGGCTGGAAGATTACTTTTTTTATACGAATCTGCTTTTTGCCAAAATCAAGAATAATTCAGGGGGTCACTTTTTTCTCGCCATTGCATTTAAAGGTAAACAACTAAACTGCTGCATTGCGGTAGTAAAGAATCTTATTAAAGAAAAGGCCACAGTTCAGAAGACTGTGAATCTCTTGTGCTAACGCATTTCAAGACACCACTCATAAGAAGAAGAAATTTAGTCCAGAAGGCTCTGTTTTCTTTAGCTAGAGAATACTATCAACAGAAAGATTGTAGCGTGTTCCCATTAGACAAAGCCGTAAAAGTTAATGGTCTGTGTGAAACATTTTGAAAGCCTATCAACATTTCCTATTAAGATGTCAGCACTTTTCCAAAGCACAAATAGGCCATGTTGGAAAATCACAACAAAATAATATCACCACATAAGCCCCCAACAGTCATTCATCTTCAAAGGGCACCTGGAACCCAGTGGAAAATCAATCATTAAACTTGAAAAAGGTACTTTATTAAAGGTACAGCACAAGCCCATCGTTTGGAGCAAGCCCCATCACCTCTGTACATTAAGTTTGCAGAATGTTCTGGCTTCAGCAATTTTCTGTCCGAGTAGTTTCCACTGGTCCTCTGACCGCACTGTCTAGTGAACTGAAGTTGGGGACTTTCCATCTTTAGGTCGCTTCTTGATTCTGACTTCACTGGTCAGTGTGCATTATTTAGTCCATTTAGTGGTCCTCAGCTAATGGCCAAAGTCAAGAGAAGCGTACTTTGGGAGGCAACATTATGAAATGATTCAGACAATAATCAAAGTAAAAGAGTCTGAAAACTTTGTTTTGTGGTAGTCATACGAATTGAATTTCGAGAAGGCCAAAGGACTGAGAAAAAAGAAGCTGTCCAATGCCTATTAATCTTGATCTGGGTTTCTTGCAGTGTTGTGCTAGGTTTGTCCAGATGTACCATGGCTGAATTCAACTTATTTTTACTGTTTTGTGTGAAAATAGCAGACAAGTGCTATACAAAATACATTCACCATTCTTCATAAGGTTCTATAGCAATGGTGTTAACTGGACATCGATTTGAATTTTGGTGTATATTCCAACTCAGATCCTAATTACTGGAGGCATGTGTCTAAAATGGTGTGGAATGTGAATCGACAGGAGGTGCAGTTGATACTACTGATTTGCAGTACGAATGTACTGTCAGTTTGCCCCTTCAGCTTCACAGGATCCTGTCCCAGGCCTTTTCTGTGGAGCTTCCAGGACAAGATTTCTGTTCATAATGACATTCTAACGGCAACATACGTAAAAGTCAGCCAGCCAAGTTTCTAGACTGGCATACCATAGTGCGATGACTGTCCTCAGAATTCATAAAGCGTAGCATAGCCAGACCTTGTAGGATTCATGTCAGTTTGACAAATTAAGCAAACATAATTTGACTGATGATCTGGCAAAAATGATTTGACTCCACTGTGAACACAGATGAGAGGATGTTTAATGACTGGATTATCACCAGGCCAAACATCTAGGAATGAAATTCTTTAATGCAACACACGTACTTAATGCAACTTCACTTTTCAATCAAAATGCCTCTTAATATGTATGGGAGAAGAAAACGCTCCTCATACTTGTTATCAGCACCTTACAGTTTAAATCACAGGTAAAACCACTATTTATCTTTTTCATGAATACTATTTTATTAATCTACTTTTAAATTGGGGAAATGGGCACACTTCTCCATACTATATCTGAGGCTCGTGAGCCTACCATTCAATAACAGCAAATGTGCACACTCCTGCTGGCCAGACAGACTCCTGAGGTGGTCACTGGAACAGATTAAATCAGATGTAATGAGCTTTGGTTAACTAGATTGCGTTTTGTTGACACCCATTTTAATATCCTTGCAGCAGCCACGAACGCTAGATTAGACGTCGGCTGGGTTTACTATGGAGATGAATCGTCCGCTGGCCGCCGGCGCGCTCGGCATTAGCAGGGCAGAGCCGCGTCTGAAAGCTCCGCTCCAGCACGGCTGAGGAGGAGGACCTCGTCACCTGGGAAACGGGAATCTGCCTCACTGCCGGGAGGGGATCTGCGTGCCGGCATCCATCAAAAAGACCCGTACGAGAGGAGCTAAACCACAGCGACAGTGATTTCTGCCCGGTTTCAAACGAAAAAATACAGCCGTATTCCATTACAGAGGCAGCTCTGACATCACCCCTGCAGTTGCTATTTAACTTTTTCTCTTCCTTTGCTTGATCACCCAGCTTGGTGCAATTTTTTGCTTTCTGCTTGGCAATTTCTTCTCTATCTGGCAAGGGATCCTGCATCCTTTGCAGACTAATTCACACATCCACCCCAAAGTCCTGCAAGCTCCATCATTATGGCATGAACAGACAATGTGACAATCACATCGACTGTAAATTAATTGTTGTGGGTAAACTTCAGTTTGGGAAATAAATCTCAATTATAACTTATTAGGAATGTCAGTCATTTTAGAGGCTGAATGAGCTCAGTAATTTAACACCACCATAAGGACTTAGAAATAAGGAAAGACTAAAATCTCCAAAAAATAATATCTGCTCAGAAAAAATGACCAAAGCCAAAGAAGTGTATTCTTGAGAGCATGTCGAAATAAACTGCGTAATCAAGCCATCGCACATCCACTGGTTCAAATGGCTGTCACACATACCATAATTCCTGAATGGCAGAGACACGTAACAGCCTACAGCCATGTGTTTACTGGAGAGACCTCCTAAGAAGCAGGTTCCACAGACGCATGCGTCACAAACATACAGGTGCCATGAATGTGGGAAAGGAAAACCTGGATCGACAAAATATGAACTAGTTTCAAGCTAACAGCACTGTGTATCATCCTTAATTTTGAGTGAGGAAGTGAAGTAGCTGATACATTTTATGCCTTTTTGCTATGGCATGTAGTGATTTGATTGGCATTACCTGGATTAAGGTTCATAATCTTATGGTTCTCATGTCTTTATTAGTCTAGTGAAGACCACCATGACAGTTGAAACACTATCTTTTTAGTTTTATGAGTATTGTGAGTACTGCTCCTTATCTTCAGTTTAATATGATTTTTAAATATTATAATACAATTTTATTTTTTAACTGCCCCCTCAGGTGGTTTTAGTAAAAATTGTTCAGCTCTTCAAAAAATTGCATATATGAAAGTGGCGATAACCTAAATATGTTGTGAAATATGCCATTTACTACATTTACTACTACACCTGTAAATATAACATGTAACATGCAACAATGTAACAAAATGTGTTCCTTATATTTTGACTTCATATTATGCCAGACATCAACATATATTACACATATTCAAAAGGATCAAACACCTTCAAGGACACCATTTCAAGTCCTGACAGTGACTCAGTGACGGCACTGCCGAATCTCGGCTGGCTCAAAATCAAATTGTATAACTGCTACCTAAACCTGACAGAAGTGACAAGTTGTACACAACACAACAGTGTGACTCATCAGCCCTACCAGCCAAAAAAATAAAATAGATCAAATACCCCTTCCAGGCTGTGGCTTCAAACATTACTTATGCCGAATTAGCTGGATGACTGCCAAAGATACAAGCCCCTTTTGATGATGAAAAGTTATGGATTTACATTCTCACAGACTGATGAGCTTTTTGTGTAAGCAACTGATAGGATTCCACTGATTTCTGGGAGAGAGTCCACTATAAGAGAGAGCCCCACACAGTCAGTCTTTGAGGTTTGTATTAAATTTAGTAATTAGTCAAAAACCATGATGGCTAGCATTCCAGTTTTACCAATCTACATGCAACATGAGGACTACCACACAATTCCCATCTTGCACCTTGACTTGACCCCTGGAAAGGTCAAGTTATTTGATCAATTTCTTCACCACCAGTAATAAAAAGGTGCCAAAGTATAGCAACAGCTCAAGAACACTGAATTGGAAAATAATGATAAAAGGAAAAAAAACAGAAGTCAAAACTCAAATCGGATTAACCTCTGGACTCAATCAACACTTACTCTTAAATCCTTTGTCTCAATTAAAGGAAAGAGTTACGGCCAGTTCAGCAATCACATAAAAAGTTTAAAAATCTCTGTATTGAAAAAAGTTGCACTTGCATTTATTTGCAAGTCAAAGTTAAAGATAAGTACTGAATGAACCCAGGGGTGCATCACCAAAAGAATGATTCAATTTCAACAAAATTTTTAAAGGCAAACATCAAACTTAATCCCAACCATGAATCCGTAATAAGCCAGTCATCTGTAAACGAGTAAAGTGGCAAAACGGAGAGGAGTGGCATGATTTTGAGAACATGTTCCCCCTGGCCAAACTGCCAGAATGGCAAATCGCATGGCATTGTGTCTGCCTGGCCTAGGGTTGGCTTTTTGGAGCAGAACGCACAAAGTTGGCTATTGGCTGAAAAGAGAGAGACTTCAGAGCGTGTCTGAACAGTTACCATTTTTGTATAGTGAAGAACACGTCTGATTCGAGGCAGAGCGTGATTGATGCCTACATATTTACACAGATGTCCACATAGTGAGCCCATAACTTTTACAACAAAGAGGAACAGATCTTTTTTTTCTTTCTTTAATGCGAGAGACGGGCACAGTAAGGAAGGATCTCTTCTGGCAGTAGAGTTCAGCCTGTTCTCATTACCATCAGCGTATTTATCTCCGCCGTGGCATTTCTAAAAGACCAACAGAGAAACGCTTGATTAATATTTATTCCTCCAGAACTCTGCGCGCGCGCACACACACACACACACACACACACACACACACACGACACATCAAATCCTCTAATTATATAAACTGAGGCGCTTATGTAATCTCGCTTCTGATGGACGCATTCAAAATGAATGAGCGTTCTGTTCCACTCACTGTTATTCAAGAGCGTTCTTTTTAAAGAGGCCGTTAATCTGGACAAATTGGAAGGGGCAAATATTTCACAAGCTCTGTGTCAGCTATTAGGCCAGCATTTCCACTCCATTGCACTGGGGTCAAAGACTGTATGTGTGTTTTCATTACAGCTGAGCTCTCAATTAAGTTTAATTGAAATATAAACTGAATGCTGATCTGGATTTGATATCACTCTACAAGTGTCTTCTGTTGTTCGGTACAGATACGGGTTACACTGTTGGTGGTGTAGTTGCTCAAACAGAAAGGTGCAATTTGATTTTTTTATTTTATTTTATTTTTGTTATATCTGTTATTTAGTTATTTAGCTATTTCTGTTATTTAGTTATTTCTGTTCATGTGAGGCCCAGAAACAAATTAGCAGTGCAGGCCAGGCAGGTATTCAACTTTGCCAACCAAGGGTACTTAGTTCTTCAGTGAGGCAAAGGGCAAATAATCGAACAACTAATACAACTTAATTGAGACAGTGATAAAGAATGTCTTCAAGTGGTAGAAACTAACAACAATACAGTAAATAAATTATTATTATTATTATTAATAATAATAATAATAATAATAATAATAATCCTTTTACAGCAAAATTTCTTTCACAAAAAATCATAGAAGATTGTATAAATGTATAAATGTAAAATAATTCCCATGCTTCAACTGAAGAGTCAATCAAACCTAATTAATTGAGCTCAGCTGAGCTGAAGAAAAACCAGCATACACGGTGTGCCCCCGGGGTCAGGGCTGGGAACCACTAAATTAAACAAGGAAGAGGCTGAACGAGACCTCAGGAAAGGATCTACACCATATGCAGGACAAGTCTGAAAATAGAGCACTTTCTATTTTTTTACACGGCCACCTTGAAGGCAATGGATGCTGTTTTTTTTTTTTTTTAAGAGGACCAGGCATACTTGTGTAATATTTCATTTGCCGCAGTGAATCAGGCATTCCATCCATCTGCCCTGCTTTCAGTTCACACTCAGAGGAGACCCACGGCTCATTGCAGACAAAAGGAAAGGTGCTTCTCCTCATAACATCAAAACTAGAGGCTGCAGATGTGGAAAGACAAAACTTAAGACCTCACGCAAAGGTTTCCAGTTTTTTCCTCTTGTATTGGCTAGAGGCATGTTATTGTCTTTCCTTGTACATCATGCCTTTTGAGGCTGCTTTATTTGCTGAAATGGTTTACTTAAATCAATTATCATTTGTATGCTGATTTATTTAATGAGTATATTCTCAGCAATTGAGCAGTGTTTTTAAAGCTTGAGCACTTTCACTTAAACAGTCATATAATCTTAAAATATAAGAGTACAGAAAAGGTAAAACAAGGGAAAAAGGCAAAATATCAGCAACTCTTTCACAGGAAAATGGCAGATGTTCCACATTTACACCAAAAGATCACCTGTATGATGATTTCCTGTAGTCTTCAATAGTTCTTTAAGGGCTATTGTCACCAAACAATGGACACATTATCTTTGAGTCTGGGAACATTTTCTTAGGATGAACATTTTCTTCAGCTGTATGCTAATTCATACATACTTATATTTTCAGTATTATATCAGATTTCCCCACATTTTTGTTTTGAGAGACCTATAAGAACTGAAGATATTTCAGATTTCACAGATTAAATAAAAATACAGTAATCCCTGAATTGCAGCGGATTCAAACACTTGACAGCATTTCAATTCAAACCGAGAGGAAGGGGGGATCTGGTATGATGACTCATTGATTTATTTAAAAAAGACACAGTCTCCCACATGGCAACAGTGAGCTCAGCTAACTGAAACAAAGGCGAAGGAACGCCTGGCACTAATTTACTGGCAGTTCACACCGCTGCGCTTAGCAACCTCACAGTGCTTCCTGCCATGGTATTTCCACGCCGGCGTTATTATTCTTTAATTGCTTCTCCTGGGTACCTCCCAATTAAGCACTCCGATATGCTTACGCCGTTTGATTCACAAGGAAGCACTTATTAAAATGTACATTCTGGACTAAATGAAGCAATCATCTCCTACACAAAATGTTATCGAGTCCAGTCCTCCTTGATTATTGTTGACTGGAGACAAGAATACTCTGTGGGCAGGGTGGTGCTTGTCAGAGGCGGTATAAAAAAAATACTTGACACCTGTAGGAAATTTAATGTAAAGGTGAATAAGTCAGCTGATGCGGTTGGGGGGATGGGTTTTCCCATCAAATCAGGGACTCAGAAGCTGTTCCTCTAGGACTGCATCTGTGTCATGAAACAAGATACAGTCATTCTTATTCACATAAAAAAGGCTTTGTTACAAAGCAGTTTTATCACTCTGCCCTCATGGTATGCTCAGACCCTGGGTCTACACTGCGCAGCCCTGCATTCTATATATATAGGAGGCGCACACTGAATGAGCCCTCTCACCCTTTCTGCCACCAACACCCCCTCTCTTACAACAGAAATCTGAGACGGAGTAATCGTGGTCAGTGTTGACTCAGTGACTGCATCAAAACCAAGATGCCCCAGCAGTTCAGCTGATGGAAAAGGGAAAGGATCAAAGCATTCTGGGACATTTTTTGAAGTGCCAGGTCCTGTCATCAAACACAATAAGGCCAGTGTTGCGTAGACAGCAGCTTGACCATCTATTTTAATGCAGACAAGTCCACAGATTGATGTGCACGCACACAAATACACACACATGCACAAACGTGCTCACACGCACACGCACACATTATGCAGGCGTAATTTTGAACACAAACAACAAAAAATAAATGCACATAAACCGAACGATGTGGAGGCTTTTTTGCTTCTTAATCCCGGGTGAAGGAAACACACAGACAAAGAGAGAAGTTAATTATTTAGCATGCCAGCTACAATCCATTACACGGCATTTATTATAGATTATAGAGCGGGGTCCACTCCACGCAAGGTTTCAAAAATACCATCCTAAATCCTAACCTGAAGCCATTTGGATAAAACCATCGAAACAGAACATCTCATTATTTATAATTTGATATATTAAGATGAATACATATGGACTATGAAATACAAAATATCATGGTGCAAAGACACCCGACATGGGTTACACAGTACTACAACTGAATAGCAATACACATTACCATTAAATTACCGGATACTCTTATTTCAGGTTATCTCAAAGCATTTCACAGCACATGAATGAACAGACCTGATAAATATCCATTACACAATGGAATAACCCCTGTAATCAATCAACACCTGCCTTTAACTTTGACATTGAAGTAAATGGCAATATTACTCTTTTCTACGTGAGCACAATTTCATTCATATTTGCAATCAGTGAAATTACAAACTGTATCCATGATGATTAAAGTAGTTGTATATAATGGATGAAGCCCATTCTGCTTAAGACTAATTGGGTCTTTGCGCCTGGAGGGGAGTTATTGCTGACTGATAGCATCACCTCAACAAAAGCAACATAACCTGCGCAATGAACGACCAAAACATCAAACCCAGGTGGAAGCATCTAGCAACAGAAAAGATACATAGGCTACAGTACACATATATAGACTACACATCCCTGTGTCACGAAAACCGTACTGTTTCGCAAGGATGAGGCAAAATGTACGCCTCTCTGAAGTTCTGCATGAAACTCAGATCAGTCATTCGCGGCACGGTAGTGGGACGCTAAACACTTGCGCCAATCCATTAGAATCGTGCTCAGCTATCGCGCTGCGATTGCCTGTGTGTAGCAGAACCGTCACTGCCAGCTTGCCCATCACGGAATCACCGTTAACCGGGCGTGCACATTCGCGCGCGATCCTGAAATAGAAACGCATATTACATGCCGACGCGGCAGCAGGTGGGTCACACAAGCACCGGCAACATCTCCAGCCTCCTTTTATCTGCAGCGTCGCAAAGAGACATAAATACCGCGTCTAAACAAAGCGTGTTCGTACATCAGGTTCTCGGGTGTGAGATTCTGGATGAAAGTGACTCAGTTTTGAGATGTGGTGCAACAATCCGCTATAGACAAATAGCAAATATTATAATGGGTTACTGAATCAAAACGTTTCCCTCAGAACAAACACAACAGACAGTCTATAGACTATTCATTCTTTGTACATAATTAAGCAAGCAGAAAGCTCGCTATATGGATAATATTGTATTATGTAATAACGTGGTGTCCTGGGGGCCAATCGCAGTCCAGGTGCCAGGTTTAATCAGAGCAACAGTGCACTGGGTTATAAAAGAAGGTCAAGAAGCACAGCCATATGCAGTATGTATAAAAATGTTGCTTGGTAAGAAGGGAAGGAGGTAATTGTACGTAACTATGAAAAAGAAAAATACATGTAGTACCTGCTTCTGACACTGGGGACCAGTGTCAAGGGCTGTACTCTTAAACCTAAATTACACATTTCCTCTCAATGCCTCTTCTGTAGAAGACAGAGAGGTGTATCACTGAGTATTAGGCAGAGGTCTAAAGAAAAGTCTTTTGGCTTCTATGTCTGTGTGTGTACATGTGCATGCACATGTTTGGGGTTTCCAGCTGAGTGTTTTTTTTCTTATTCTGGCCTCTAAAAAGGGCCAGAATAAGAAAAAAAACAAATAGGCCAATGCTGAATGAAACTATTTCCAAACGAAAGAGTTTAAGGTTACAGGAGAATGGCATCTTGTGAAATATCTTCTCTCAAACCACCACCGTTCAGAGTGCTGTCTCACCTCCATGCTGGTTAAGTTGCACCTGTGTGTCCCCGCAAACCATCCATTACTGGAGCACTGGTCAATGTCTACGTCCTGGAGGTTGACATCCACTCGAACAACCCCTCTAGAAAAAGACAGAGAGGAAACATATATAAACACGATTTGAATGTATGACTGCTTATTTTGACGGTTTGCAAATCTGTGGGGACTGCACAGTACAGATATCCTTAAAGGGTCATTTCAGTTTTAATTTAATGTTGTTCATTTTCGACTTAAAGCTGTTTTTGGCCTTTTCTATAGTAGTTATCTGCATTTAAAAGCTCCTCATTTGTTTCAGCCACAAACATTAGCTAATTTCCAATCCTTTCCCGGTTCCCTAATCTAACACTCACAGAAGACACAGAGTGAATGGCTGTTACCTTTTGTTTTCTCTGTGGATTATAGCAAATTTCATGCGCAAATCACATTGTTTTTACACATTTTTTAAAAAAACTTCTTGACCACTTAAACAATTAAACGCAGACTTGCCATGTGCAAACAGGCAAAAGGAACACAACCAGCTCTAGGCATCATGGGAAATGGAGTCATACAGGAATGTAATAGGAATGCAATGACTTTACCTGGTTTCAGCTGAATTTTTTTTAAATCTCATCATAAAAACAGGCTCAAATGCTTCTCTGCCACTTTACCAAGGTTTGAATTCTTAAATGGAGATTAAAAAATTGAACTGTTGCAGGGAGTCATCGATCAAGTGCCCATTCATCACTGATGCATTACAGAGCGGGAATGTCACACAGTGGCATCAAAGTGTGGAAAAAAATAAACAGAAGAGGGTAACAGAATGTTTTCCTCTGTGAAACTTGGTACTTGCCTTTTGGTATTCATACCTACTAAAGCATAAGACAAGAAGCAATTCATCAAACTTAAGATTTTCTGTGAAGCTGCCCTTTACAAAATCCAATCATAAAAATGGCCAAAAAAGTGGAAGTTAAGTATTAAGGTAAGAATATGATAGAAGTGTGGAAACTTTATAAGATGGTGGCCATTATTGTAAATGCTTAAACTTGATGGTTTACGCTTGAAGGTAATTATTTTCAAGAGCGTATTATGATGATACAGATAACTCTGTGTTTTAGGTTTTAAACTGAACTCATTATACAGCCTGACAAACACTAAAAACACTGAATAAACATTACATTAAATATCCATAATCCCACCTTAAACTGAATTTTGTGCACAACTAATCTATTCATCAAAACTGCCCAAACAAACACTCTACAAATATCAGTGTAAAAAAAAACACATTCTGCAAGTGCTTCCCGCTTAACAGAACATTACCACAGGTGATTATAATTACAGCTTATGTTTCAGCTATTCATGATTTTGACAGTAGAGGCCTGTTGATGCCCAATAAAACATTGATTAAATTTTATCTGTTCCTGTTCAGCACTGGGAAACATGTGATGGCAGCAGGTCTCCCTCTAATCACTGGTCTCCAGAGCTAAGACATCATGAACAGTTGTTTTTTATTAGACCTTCCAATGTATAGAACAGATGTTAAAGGGCGATGGTGAACTTAAAAATATACTGGGATTTACGTGTTGATATGTGTACTTCATAAATCAGTATGACTCTTTCTCTGAATTGTAGTGAGTCTGTCAGAGAGGAGCCCTTTAACAGGTCATGTGTTGCAGACTTAGAGAAGAGTTTGGAGACAGTGTTCACCCGGCAGCATGCTGTCATTAGCGCTCATTTGGTCTTTTTGAGCGTGTGGTGAAACCACAGGTGTTAGCATCTGGATCTCCTCCGGTGCATGATTTCAGGTACAGCAGAGCAGTGAGCGGTCAGAGCCCTGACAGACTGAGGTGAAAGCTATCATGCGATCGCTATTCTGCAGTTTTCATGCATGCTGGCAGAACTCGACATGCTTCTCTGTCTCCGCTTTCCTCCCCCAAGCAGACTGGCTCAGGCCAACCTCTCCTGAGCAGTGTAAAAAAAAGAAATGAATCAATGTAATAAAATACTGCATATTATGTATATACAATACATAGAGTACAAACAGTAACAGTTGTATATTAGATTGCTTGGTATCTAGCTGCATTTCCACTCATTATTTACATGGGCCGAAGAGTACATGGATAAAAGAGCTTAATACAGATTTATAGCTGTAGTATATGATTACTCGATACTGTACTTCCATTTTATATATGAAATTTTTACGTTTTGAAATGCTGCATCCGGTCCTTTGGGGGCATCAATTTTTAACCATGTAGATATAAAAAAAGACCCTTTGCTATGACAACTAAGACATTCTGGACTAGGCCAGGAAAGGGAGTTACCCATAGGATCTCTTTTTTTTTCTTCCTCCAGGAGGTTCTTACGTAAGCACTTTAAAGGTTTTTTTGAGAGGGAAGAGAAATAGCTCAACAGAGCGACACTTAGCGCTGTCTAGCTGGCGACAATGTGCCCATACAGTGCAAAACCTGCCACTGCTGCTCACAGGCACTTAGAGATGGTAAGGCAGCTTGTTCTGCCAGGAAAGAGGGGCCCCCAAAATATACTCCAGTATGGAGGCATCTGCTCTGGGAAGCATCCGCCTAAACCCTAGGAATGTTTTGTTTGCTCAACAAAGCTCGTCCTTCTGTTGGGCCATCAAAGATCCAAATGAGATTTTTCTCCTGTCTGCACTTTTTTTAATCTGTCCCTCTGAGTTTTACTTTTACACACATTATAAAGGTGCGGTTCACAGGTCGCAAGCTCAGCTGACACTACAGCCTCTTCAGTCTAACTGCGTTGCACTTTGTACTTGACGTTGACTGCAGGTTTTGAGCCACTTTATTTTTGGAGCGGTATAGCCGAAATAACTGTGCAAGTAAAGGATCAAAAGAACAGGAACCCGCTTAAACTCAGTCAAGGAAAAGGTACGCCAAGGTCAGGCTTACTTAAGGCTTAACTTTGAGCAAGTGTTACCTTGTTTTGTCTCTCACACAGAATTGTGAATTCAGCAGTGGCAAAAAATAGATGAACCATGTGCGAGAAAAGAAACACAGATGGGCCCCTGCTTAAATTCAGGTAAGGAAAAGGCGCTTAGAGGTTAGACTGACTCGAGGAGCCCCCCCCCATCTCTTCTTCCTGCTGCACGAGCGAGAACACACTGGCTTCAGTTAAATGCACTCGGGAGGAGCTACAGGCATCAAAGAGGATGATATAGCTGCCATTTTCTTTCGGGCGCGAGGGGAAGCCGAGATCACAGGAGGGAAACGCACACAAAGTGCAGCTCGAATCGGCGGGCCTCCCAGTTCCAGTCATTAAGGTCTAAAGAGCTGACAAGACACTTATCCTGCCAAATAGATCTCTGCTATATGATACACCAGGAGATGGATGTGTGCATTGACTTGACTGTGCACTGCTCTTGGCTAGAAGCTGTGTTCACTAATCTAGATAATGCACTTCACCCACTGTGCAAAGTAAAGCATATAGCATTACTGTAGCACTGTCAATATCAAGCCCAGTGGGAATCTGTAATATTGCAGTCCACATTGCTGTAAGTAAAATATGAACTTATAGTGACTACCTGCAAAGGGACCCATTGGAGAAGCCTAATATTACTAAATAGCAATGACTCAAAACAAGATGTAGCACATGTGATTTTGAAAAGGTGTAATTGTAAAAATATCAAATCCAAAATCCAGGGAGTATATTTTGAATGCGTCTGAATGTAATGAACAGGCTATGTTAAAAATATATCAATTAATGACACTTCCACATGCCATTTTATACATATAGTTAAGAAAATGTGTATATACTGTCAAACACATTCTTCCCAATGAATATGTAAAAACTGCACTAACAAATCAGCCAATTATTTGTATTTTTGTAATATATGCAGCATATTTTTGAAATGTGCGCAAATATATTGATTGTATTTTGAATTTCATAATTTAACATGTACTACTTTTTGTTCAGTTGCATCACATTTTATTTTTTTTTCAACTCGACAGCGAACCAAAGATAGAGGCTTGTTTACTTTTTTTGGTGCATAAGTCATCTTGTTTTGCTTTGCTTGGTCAAGCTGCAATTTGTTGCACATTATCTACTTCTGTATGCTTCATGCATGGTTTTCACAGAGTGAAAGATTATTTCAGGTTAGACAGGCAATGCTAATAATATTCTCAGTTCCTCTCTTAGTCTGTATGTTCCCAATGCAATTAGTCTGCTACGAGGTAATACCCATAAATTCCTTATACCAATCCCCCTGTAATCTTATTTGGATGAAGATATCAGAAAGTAGTCAAAATGTAATCAGAGATGTTTGATCTATATCGTGGCGCATAATGCACTAATGTTGCTAACTACATAGTCTGTCACTTCATAATGAATAATTTGTCTCCACAACATTATGCTGCTAATAGCAACATATGTATCAGTCAGAGTTTTACAATGTGGAGATAATCTTGTGTTTGAAATCCTGAGAACATTGACGCATCCTAAATACAACATGTTTATGACTCTGACAGGCAAACAGCAAGTTTGTTTCAGTGTTAATGGATGTTATACTATGCAAAAGGATAACACATCTGACATCTGATCATGGCATGACATGAAACACGAACATTGAGCCTCTCATTTCTAGCTGCTCTCAAATGTCTGCCCAGTAAACCTCTCTATAATACGACTATTCATAAAACCCATTACTCCATTATTCCTTCTTCATTCAACTTCACTTTAACCCTGGTTTCCCTAAATATCAAAGTTGTGTGTTTACTCATTATATGAAAGATGAAGCAACATGAAACAAAACAGTTGAGTAAATACTGAGGGTCCACTGAGTTCATATTCATATAAACACAATACACTTAATATGTTGTATCATCTGCATTCTTGCATTCTAGAAAATTGTCTGATTTTATGTTTTCTTTTTCATTAAAGATCCCCAGCAGATGCTCTTATAACTTACATAGGTTACATTTTTTTTTTTACAGATTGTCTATTTATACAGCCGGATATGTACTGAGGCAATTTTTTTGGCTTAAGTACCTTGCCTAAGGGTACGACAGCAGTGTCCCAGTGGAAGAATCGAAGCGGCAACCTTTCGGTTACAAGTCCTGCTCCTTACCACCACACCATGCTGCCACTAGTTCATGACTAGCAAGCACCATCTTAAACAAGAGATTTTTTCTTGTTAACTGCTTCTGTTTGGTGGGAGTATGAGATAATAAGTACAGTTCAGTTGTTTAACAACCATAGCTGTAAAATCCAGATCTAATCCTGAACTATATTCAACTTCCTCTGGCAGGTTGTGCTGGGTCCTAATAATTCATAGGCAAACACCCAGAGTAGGCAAGAGTTATACAGCGTAATGTGGCCGAACCAATTAAAATGTGTCCATCTTCTCCCAAGTCACCTCTCAGGTCCATCACCACATCATATTTAATGACAGAGCAGACTGAATAGCTTTGTTCTCAAGACCGCCTGCAGAATGTGATAATATGCTTTTTTCCCAATGTGGCTGTCAATTTATCTAATGAAAGTCCAGTAATTAAAGGTCATTACTTTGATGGCTAAATACCAAGCATGTAACATTAATGCACAGTGTTGACAACTGTACACAAAACATGAACTTTAAAAGTCTAATAATAAATACATCCTCACACAGACTGAGTCAGGTGTAGGCTGTTCTGCTTTCCTGCAGCTGAATATAGAATTTTTCATAAATGAAAAGGTTGATTCCAGAAAGAGCCACAGCCATCAACCAAAGGGCAGACAGGCGACTGTTTTGCTGGACAAGATCTGCCCTTACATGGACAAACACAGTATTTGCCGGACTTTGTTTAAATGAAGTTATACTGTATATGTTAATGTATGGTTCACTGCATAATCCAAAACACATATCATCTTCAATGTGTAAATAATGTACCGCATATTGCATGGAGGGTGGGGGTGGAGGTTAACAAACTGTGAAAGGCATGTGATGGAGGGACGAGAATCTGGTTGGTGCTGGACTCTTGAGCAGGGTCCTTCATTTGAATTGCTACAATTAATATTCATGTGTGTAAATAGATTTAAGGGTCTGCAAAAGAATCATAATTTCTCCTATATAATGGTGTCTGCTAAGCAAAAATAGTACTGATAAAATGATAAATTCTTTACTTAAATATTTCATCCCAGCTACTGCTCTCTTTAAATTCCTTAGTGTAGTAGTATGTACGCATTAATCTCTATCCATATATTAATAAAAGAAATCCCTGGAAGTACACAGAAAATTTGAGTTTAGGACAGTTTTTGGACACTTGTAATGGTATTGACTGGGGGATTTCACTGGCAAAGAGCCTGAAAGGTGTTGCTATTGATACAGAGCATCAGTTTCACTTCTTTTCTTAAAAGGAGGTAGGGAAGGTTAAATTTAGCTTGTGGTCTGTTGGAGCTGGCAAACCTTGGGGATAACAGAGACCAACAAGAAGAAGACATGACCGGATGTCAAGGAAGACAATACGTAATTGAAGCAATGGGCAGTGGTCCAAATTTGAGCACACCAAAAACTCAAACCCTGTGGGGCCACAGACACATCCATTTATTTCAGAGGGGAGTTGCAGATGAGGTTAGAGGAGCTGTTCTTATAACACTGGCCTGCAGATATTAGTCTAATTTGCTATTCTTGAAATTAATCTTACATCGAACACAAATCAATGTTTGCTTCCCACATTCACTGCAAGCAAATTATGTTATAAATAATGTTCCTGATAATTTGGATTGATAAAGCTCTTATGTGTAGCGTACACGAGTGCCTGATTGAAACTCCTTCTAGAAATGTTTTGGTAAGTACCAAAACCATGTGTTTACCTGCTTGCAGTACTGTATTCACACTAAGTTCAACTGAAATCGAACGCTATCATTTGAAATTATACAATAAGGAAACATCCAGTGACCCTACTGTTTACTGAGATATAGCTGAGAGGGTGTGTTAGGCGGAGAAGGCGTGCATTAATAATGCACACTGAACATACGTAAACAACATATTAGTGCCGGTCATTTCTTCTATGGTACACGAGTGCACAGAAACCAGCACTGCCAGTAGTTCACGTTGATGTGATCTCACGCGACCGCCGCGTTGTCAGCTGGATCAATTTAATGCGTCAGTTTGCAATTGAACAACCAACTGGTGTTGGATAACGATGCCGAGACCCCGCGCTGAGGTGGGCAACCGGCGAGAATGTGAAAAAATAATTAGGCGGCTCGAGCATTGCAACTGAAGAACATTCACGGTTATTTTTAGCATCATCCTCTGCACCTTCAGTCAAGCGCGGCAAGTGCGCTGTCAGTGCTGCTGCAAACGTGAACATCCGCGCTGCGCAGGGGCTCGGGGCACTTCGGGGAAGCTGGTGCCTTCTCTCTGAGGAAGAACTGTTTAAAATCTCAAGAGCGCGTTATTACTGCCACATTGCACGTTGCTATATTTACCTGTTTTAATTAGATAGTGCAATTCATCCTTTCACACGAGGTCTTAGCACAGTGTAATCAAGGTGGTCGTGGGTTTTCAATGCAATCCCCACGCACAAGCAGAAGTTTTTAATGTGTGGTGACGACAATCCTAAATAAACACAAGTAAGCTTTCCCTTCTTGGTTTTAATTAGCAATTGTAAACGTTTGAAATACCCACGTTATCATGACATGAAGACGTGTGCAAGTGCAAATCGAAGTTTCACATGTTCAACCAAGGGCTCCCAATGAATTTCTCTTATGACACCCGGAGCGCATCAAATTTATACCCTTACGTACCTGAACTCAGGGGCCAAATTTGGCTTTAGACTGTAGAATCCAGCCGACAAAGTAAGCAGCCAGTGTGGGATGAAATTACCATTTTCGCACTCAAGGTAGGGTGCGGACCACTTAATCTGAGTTTTATCAAGAACATAACGGTCCCCTCTTCTGAGCGGGGCGTCACTGGCTTTGGCTTCTTGGCTCAGCACTCTTTTTTGCACGTGGGGATGCTTTTTGTCCCTAAACTCGTTGAACCACTCCGATTCTGCCGTCTTGTTCTTCAAGCGATGATGGGCCGTGCTTGACAGATCTTGGAGAACTATTTCGCTGTCCGTTCTTGTTGCTTGGAGGAAAATGTGGGGGCCGGGAGTTGCCGACTCGGTATTGAATGTGACCACAGCCCGGTGGATTTTAGGGTCCCCCTCTAAAATACTCCGAACTAATGCGTGGTACCACAGTATGTCTCGTCCGAGGCTGTGCTCCCTCGAACTGTTGGTTTGTAAAATCATGTTTAGGAAGTTGGTCGCGTGCGCCACCGTGTCAAGCACACTGTGTAGGGAATAATGGGAGGTAATGTATGATCTGCCTCTAAGACTGCTCAGTTCGTATCTCCTGGAGCAGTTGACATGTTTTAACGTAGACGAATCTCCCGTGTGAAGAAAAGCCGTAACTACCCTGGGTAGGTCCTCCTCGATTCTGTGTGCTACGACCGTGCGCTCAGTCGTGGGCTTCGTGAAATAAGTCGGACTGTGCTGCTGTTCTCTGTTCACATGTGGGTTAGGAAGAGGTTGCTGTCCCTTGATGTCCAAGTCTTTATCCTGGTCTGACCACTCCACATATCCATAATTTGATCCAACAGCAAATCCCATTTGCAAGAGCAAAGAAACCAGAAAAACAGCCATATCGCTTTTAGCCGAGAGGATACCGAAGACTCTTTTTTATTCCCAGCAATCAAGCGTAAACCTAAGAATCCACGCAAATTGTACCATCAATTTGTATTCACCTGTAGAAAAGTTCGTTCGCTCTTGTCTCCAGCTTAGATCTTGGAAATGCGAAGACCGTTGAACATACTGTAGCTCACATCCTTCTCTCAGTCAGATGCAAAAAAAATAGCATGCGTGCTTCACTATTCGCTCGGCAGTAGTTTTCATTTAAATCGTTGCGTTTGGGAAAAAGCAACTCTTCTACTGCTCCAGACAACCTTGCAGTTATCTCGACTGGCACGCATGGACATAAACAAGCTGAAATGAACACTGAAAAAGAATCCGACTGCTAAACAGCACGGAGCCGTGCATCAGACTCTGGTGGCAAATACACTCCGCCCTCCTCTGCCCATAACAAACAGTAACTACACCAAAGGGACTGCTGGAGCCAATTGCTCTTAAATCCCGTCTCCTTCATTATCTTATAGGGTTCCTAAAGTGTCCTTGACTCACGTATGGCCATTGCTTCTGCCAATCATTTCTCTGTGAAGGATGGTTAGGTGGCGCGAAGGAGCTGTCCAGTGCTGAAAGCAGAGTGTTGGGGGGAAAAAGATATTTTAACAGCTGGTTGTGGAAGAGGAAACGATGTCGACGCGGCTAGAGTTATCGGTTTAGTGAAGAATTTTCGATGAAGCGATGAATCATCTGGACTGTTTCATTCACTCTCATTCACTGACGGCTGATATTACTAACATCCATCCAAAACGATTTGATAATCACGAGCGGTAGATTCTCAGAAGCCGAATTAAAATTTCAAAAATAAAACGGACGTTTAAGCATTAAACAACTACTTTCTTTAGTTAAATTCAAGAATGGAACAAAATGTATTTCGATTTACAGCAAGCTTGTATGAAGGCTTGTAAGTATTTTTCAAAAAAAAAAAAAAAAAAAATATATATATATATATATATATATATATATAGCCAATTAATTATTTAAAATTAATTATAAAAAATGGCACTGTGGAAACTGCTAGCGCAGTGTGGCTACAATGCCACTCCGCAGTCAACGTCTTTACCAAACTCGAACATGAAATACTCATTTGACTTGCTCTTATATTCGAGTGTCTTCATGATGATTGGCGTTGTGTGGTGTATCATGCTGTGTGCAGTCCCTGTTTGATCACAAACTTGTCTAGTGAGACATGCGCCGCCACACTGGTGGGCGCCTGGTCGGTTTGCCTTCGCTTTCTGTCTCACTCGTTCTTGCTCTACGCGCCTTTCAGAATCTTAGACAGCCTAGATTGTGGAACGCCCGATTTCTCAGCTGCGTCGTTTTGGTTGATCTGTAGACAATCGTAAGACTCAAGACCCATTTGCAGAATATGTGCATTCTCTCGGACATCCATTGGCAACTGACGGGTTCATTTTCATAAATATTACATCGAGAATTATTGTGTTTCCTTGATGAACGTTTTGTGCTTATGCATGTAAATATTGCCTTTTCACAGGAGTCTGGTTTTGCTGTGCATGATCTTCAGACATTTTTTCCTGAAGTCCTGAGTGTGGTCACCACAGGCAGCCCCTACCGATAGTGTAATTGACATGCACGCTCGGTGATAAGGAGTGCACCAAGTAGCCACCAAGAGGACTGTGTGCCTTCTTGTTTTATCACAGTGACAATAGCTAAGCATGATAAATGAGACACAAACAAGGAAAGGCTATATTTACACCACAGAGAATAAAATAAAATAAAAACAGATATAATTGCATTTTAGTGTGATTTGTGTGTCTGGGTCTTACTGTATACATCATCATTAGGGTGAAATGTTGTTCCTGATGCAACGTTATTCTCTAGATCACAGGCGACCATCCAGTTTCTTGTAGTTAATTGTACCTTGCTCTAATGCTGTCCCCATAGTTTGTTACGATCACTTTGCAGGCTTCTGTAAACATGACTTAAATGTATGACAGGACGGTGTTGGGGTAACACCAGGGAAAGTGTCATTCTCAGGGTGATTTGTTTCCCATCATCCCTGGGACAAAGTGGGTCATTGTCATTGTAAAAGGGAAGTGGGATGAAGAGAGGTTAGTTATAAAACGAAAAACAAATTCAGTTTCCATTTTCCTGCCCTTCGTTTGTCAGAGGAAAGATGCCCGCCTGGTGGAAATAAAGATGTGCATACAGCCTGATGAGTCATAGCCTTGTCTATAATGCAAGTCTTCAACTGTTGGAGCTGATGTTCAAATCTCTGATAAGACATCCAATCCCTATTCCACTGTTGTTGTTGTTGTTAACTGAGACAGGCTACTGCAGGTGAAATCAGAGAAGGCAATCACCTACCTGTAGCATTCAAAACAGAATGTGTACATTGCTTTTTCTCTTCTACTGATGATTCCTAAAGATTTGTTTGACTTTAATACTGTTTACATGTAGAGGACATTTTCAATGTCAGAAGAGTCTTCACTTGCAGAGAAGTAGTTCCTCCATTCTCAGTATTAGTGTTCAGCAGTGTGTTCATAGCAATATGTCAGGTTTACCAATATCAGCAGATCTTACCATACAGCTACACTGTTATTGGTTTAACAGCCTGATATAAATGCAGCGTGATAGTGTCCCCTATCTGATATAAGCCTTATTCTTTCCAACATCAAATAGATCAATCTTACTCATTCTCATCACAGCCACCTATATGTATTGCGGTTTTTGTTCCAGTGGACCTCAGTTGCTTTGGTTTGATTGAGCGTTTAATTAAATATTGATCTGGATTTTACATTTCATCACAGCCATCTGCTATAAATTTTCTGTGAAAGCGATGTGTTTCCATGGGTGTATCTTTTCTATTAAAATAAATAGATAGGTGAAAGCAAAGGGTTTTTTTTTTCAACGTGTTTTGTTACTATCCTTTCCCTCAGCAAATGTAGGATAGCTGTTTCAATTGATTAAGCTTGATCATTCTAGACCCTGTAACAATTACTTAATTAAACAACTTATTAACCTGATTACTTAAAATCACAGAAAAAATGCATTCAGAAATATCTGTACTTTAGTTCATCACCTAAGGTACATTTCTTTGACAAAGGCCTTTCTCATTCACATGATGTCAGATCTGTATCAGTATTGGATATAAATGGAACTAAACCTTTTTGAACCAAACTGTATTTGAACAGTACTGAACCCACATGGAATGAGCACATGCATGGTTTCCCGGCACTGGGAGTGGGACACGCTGAAGTAAATGTCCTAAGGATCCAACGTTCTTTAGCTTTGTGTCACTGGTATCCCATCAGTATTGCTTGTGTTGCAAGTTGATCTGAATGGGATGTAAGAGAAAACAAAATGACAGAGGAAGTTGGCTGAAGATGTATCAATCGTTTTGACATTATCCTGCAACTAGCCTCCCTAAAAAACTGGTTTAAGGTAAATGAACATGGTAATCATGTTTTAAAGCCAGTCACCCTTTAGAAATGCGCTCATCTTAGCCAGTTTTCCCTCTGAATAGATATAAACCAGAACATTTCTTTTCATAAATTACTCCACACATTTGCCACAGGCAATATAGCGAGGTTTTGGCTAGCACCTTGTCGTTGGAATGCAGTCAGCCTCTGTGTGTTATGACTGACAGCTGAGAGCTCTGTCAGAGATGACCCATTGCGTTAGCGAGCGGCAGAGTGTGCTGACAGAGAGTGCCGGGTCTCCAGACTGACTGGCCGTGTCCGTGGGGCAGCCAAGCTGAACTTCCTTGCATACATGAGCGGTCAAATGTGGTCAAGCGTGGTCAAGCGTGGTCGACCATTCAGGGAGTGGAGCTGGAGACAGACAGTGGTGCACGGGCTCTGGCCCAAGAGAGCTCCTCCACACTCTCCACTGGTATTGCACGCTCAACATTTCAGCTACATCTTAACCCTTGCAACCTTTTATGGCCCGATAAATATTTAAAGTACATCTGGCACTTTATCAATATTCTACAGAACTAAGGGCCTCTGCAATAGCAGCCAAGAATTCTGTAGGCTGGCTGGCTTTAATTTCTGCCCTGACTTCACTGGCAGGGGAAGTTGGGGCAAATATCAGGATATACGATTCTGAGATTCTGTTGTCTGCCTGCCAAACACTTGTACCCAACAAGAATGTGCCAAAAATATCCTTTGATTCTAGTGGCGTATGTTCATTAGACTAGTGAGAACAATGCTAGCAGGAAGCTAACAGTGCAATTATTTTCACCTGAGGGTGGTGTGCAGGGTGTGTGGCGATCCGTCCCCAGGTGGATGCTGTGTGTCAGTGACGCGGCTGCTCCCTGTCCTCTCCCACAGTGCGTAAGACGCGCTCCGTGGGTGCACCGTAATGCATCACGTCCCCCGGGGAAAAGGGAGAAGACAGGCGTGACGAAGGGGTGACATGTGACAGCGTGCTCCGTTGTGCACGGGGCCAGGCCTCTGCAAGGGTAGCATTCTTTTCTTCTATCTTTTATCGCCCCAGTTTATGACCTATTCGTAAATGTATAACACTCTACAGGCAATTGTGTCTTACAAAGGTACTATAACTCATACTCAATTTTCAGTTATGTTTGTCATGATGGAAAATAATTTGCAGATGTTGTGTTATAGCAAAGATTATAGAATGATATGGTGAGCTTTATGGCAGGATAGTCAAATATATTTTATGTGAAAAGAAAGAGAGAGATGGACACAGGGAGGGAGGCAGGCAGGCAAGTAGATAGATGATCACCATACAAATGAGGAAACAGTGGAGACTAATTAGTGCACAAATGCTGATAGTTCAGAGAGAGTATTTACCTTTAATTATCAGTCTATAAACAAAACCCTTTAGGATAGTGTCTTAAGTCATTACATTTTTTATTTTAATCAAACTGTAGCTGAATGAGTGCTGCATGATAAATAAAAATCCAGCTGTCAAGGTAACTATGTATTTTCAACCTTTGATTTTCAATGTCCTCATGGTGGGAGCATGTCCATACTTACAGTGCATCTAAAGGTAATGGCAAGGAGAATTTCACTTTGTTCTTTCCCACAATGCCGTGCAAGGACACAGATTGCCCTTCTTTGACTTCAGACTGTGTGTGAGGCATGTCCACATAATGGTCTTGGCCTAGATTATAAACCTCGCAGAGCAAGACTCAGTAAGCTCATCTCCACCGGCAATTCTTACTGCAGTCTCATCACAGCACACTTTAACTGCTCCCTTCCAATTCACATTGCCGTTATAAACATTCCCATTAAAATTCTGCATCATTCATGGAAGCTCATTTTCCTGCTGCAGTACAGACAGTAACATAAATCCTTCTCTGCCGAACACCTTCTCATCTGGCATCAAGACGATCTGAGCATCTGTCCCTGTGGTTTGGCAAGCTGTGGCCAGACGTTGACTAATCCATACCCAAACAGTATATAGCAGAGTTTCAGATGAAAGTCTTACATGGGATATTCTAGTTGTAGAATAATGAGTGTCAGGAAATGTTTTTCACATTTCAGGGTTTTATGCTCTTAATTTCTATAATACAATTTCTCTGTAATCCTTTGTAAATCCTCCACTACACTACACTGTTTCACAAGTATCAAACTATAAAAAATCTAATATTAACATAAACCTGCTCGGGATGGATATCTGTGTGTGTCTGTTCATATATTTTTGCCTGGGACAGAACTGGGCTAAGAAACAAAGTGTTGGATTTGAAGGTACTGCCACTGTACAGTTGAGGAAGGAACTGAACCTATCCTTATTAGATTCCAGCCATGGTATTGGTCAAAGCTTGTGAAACAAGTCATTTACCCTGGATGAAGCTGTCTACCAAGCAACTAGAAAATAAAATATCCATACGTACAGGGTGCTAAGTGTAAAGGGCAACACCAAATTCATGTTTTTTCTTTCAGATTTAGATTTTGTTTACGTGAGAATTTATGCTCAGATTTAAGTGGCGCTCTAAATATACAGTTTCATATATATATCATCATGTCTTTAAAGTGAATAATTTTCCTTACATCTTAAATCTGGGTTTCAAAAAAAAAAAACATCAGAATTGCACAGAATGAAGCTGGCCAGCTGCTTCAATTGCTCAACTGTTTGTGAAAACCAAGAGAAAGTATATTCCTTAACCCATCAAACTGAACATGATTTTGAGAAGTGACAAAATATGCTATAGAAGAAGTTCATAGTAGACTGCTGATGAAATAGCTCTTCATAAGTGCACAATCAGTAATAGTTTTGTGTAGTTTCAATGCAAAAAACTACATTCAAATCCTTTGAACAAATTATCTTGCTGTCATGCATCACAGCCAGAATTTGATTGAGATTTATTATATATATATATATATATATATATATATATATATATATATAGCCTTAAATCACCAGCATTGTATGAAGTCTGCACTGAGTGGCAGGCCCATACAGTACACAATATCATTTTAGACTCTGAAATAACATCGGGAAAGTATTTTGTGTATGGCAAAAGTATTCAGACTTGGTTCTAGAAGCAGATTGTGTCTGCTGCTTCTGGTTCCAGCTGAGCTCCTAGTTAAGATTGATTGAGCCATTAATTAAACATTGATCTGACATCATTTGACAAGCACCTGCTGTTAGTCTATAGACAGTGATAAATGTAAGACTGTTTGTGCTTTAGAAATATGCATTTTCTCATATTTATTTAGTTCATGTCTCTTTTACAAGCTCAAAAGTCACTCCAAAAAGACAATTCTCTCATGTGGTATTTAATAATAGATTAACCAGAGAGAGTGTTTCAATACGCATCAGTATTCAAATAGTTATTTCAAACATATTTGATTCAAAATAAGACAACATTGTGCCCCGAGGACCAGGTCTGAGAAGCACTGCTATCTATGTCAAAATATGCAAGACAAGAAGAGTGCTGACTTTGTGCATTGCCTTCCAGACAAAGGACCCTATAGCTGATATATGCTGTCCTTGGATGGTGAGCGAAAGCATTCTGAAACAGCCACCGCATGCCAAGCAAACAGGCAGCGCAGTCCATAGCTGACAGCAGTCTGAAGGTAGATGAAAGCGTTTGAAAGGGACACAAAGGAGGAGAAAGAATGCAAAAGCCAGCGAAGACATCTGAAAGCCCAGAGAAGCATCTGAAAGCGTTTGAAAATACAGCAGGTGAAATTCAATCCTCACTGACAAGGGGTTTACCGGCCAAGAGCCCTCTGCCTTTTCGTCCAGCGCTGACGTACCATGTTAGGAGCCCCTTTTTTGTGCACATATCCACACCTTGGAGTGTGTGGATGAGTCCCTTAGTGTCTGTGTCAGCCAATGCCAGGACTACTGTGGGGCAAACTTACCCAGCTACCCACCACATCCTCTGTTCCATACAGACAATTTATCCCCCCAGCTCAGGGTTAAACCACTAATGCACATCTGACTGGGAGCATACACTCACTCTCATCTGGAAAAGCTTCTTGTGTGTCAAAGCCAGACGAATGTATATCCCTATTTGCTGAGAGGTGCAAATGACCATGCAGACAGGGAACTTCAGAAAGGTCTACACTAGGTACTATTCATTTTCAGTTAGTTATGGAAAGAGGCAGTGTTTCTGTCTGTGCTGCATCTCATTCAGCTCTAGTGCGGGAATGGAATCTCTCACAAACAGAGAATCTTCATATCCGAAGAAATGGTACCTTTTTGCCCCTGTTGAAACAAAAATACTTACACAGTGACTTGGGGAACACAGAGACCATGTCACAGTGACTGACAGGAGCAGCCAGAGGGTGGAATTACATTGTGCATATGAACATCTTGTTCATCTGAGACTCCACTGCTAATAAACACAACCCAGTACGTTTCACCTACAAATATATCTTCAAAGTGTCTCGAAATACAAATCATGGGACCTTTGAAAATACCATGTCAGTCGGGCTGGTGATTAAAGGCATGAAATCTGAATTAAATTAATTATGTTAAATGGATTAAGACACTGTGTGTTGGATTAACAAACAATCCTGTCTAACATTAAAGGAGTTATCTACAACATGATAACCTCTGCAAGTATCTCCCTTTAATATGGATGTGCACGAATCTCATTTTAAAAGGTGTCCAAAAGGCTGTCAGCCTAAATTAGGATTACAGTATCTTCTCATACCTTTTAATATCTGTGTGAGGTTTTCTTTTATTACATAAAGGTACATTTTGTGTAATAAAACCTGGAAAAGGCTGTGGAAATAACATTCCCGTAGCTCTTCCCAATTTCATGGGATTACTAGAATGAAAAAAAAAATCAAAGCTCTGCAGATAGAGCTTTTTTTTTTATAAAGGCAAGTGAGTCATCTCAACTCGAGGGCTGCCTCACTGCAAAGTCTCGGTGCTTAATTATGAAGACAGCACAGTTTAATTGATAAGAGAGGACTGACAACAGATTACAGAACGGTTTGTTCAGATTGCTGGAAAGCAGAGGAGGAGGGTAGTTTGAAATTTGCTCTCCCCTTTGAAGTAGGAACTTGTGATTCACTATGCCTGTATGCAGCCATGACGAAAGAAAACATGAAATGACATACTCAACGTAGTGGCTGGGAGAGATGTAAGCAAGGACATAAAGGAATCAACCTTTATGGGGTCATTTCAGGAGAATTAGCATCACTCTCTAACTATTGAGAATGGCTGGGTCTAGACTCCTTTTAAGGATCTTACTTAATACCACGGGGGGGGGGCTGGTTCTGAGGGGAGCCAGTGTATTGTGCATGGAGGACAGGCCTACTACAACTGTACAAAGTACATGCAATTATTCTTGCTGGCTACCTGCACTCACATTGAACATCACTTCCTCCTTCAATCTGCCTACAAAGACATCTGAATTACCACAGCCTGTCCACACAAACATTCCATCCATGGCCTTTTAGGCTTAATTTACTCTTCAAAACAAGTATCAAACAATCGATGCAAATCCATTTTTATTGGGCAAAAAGTAACACAGCTTTCGGGTTAACCCTCAACTGGTTTGAGATGTCGTGACAAATGCTTCCAATTGCATTATGTCTGGCAAGCTATGAGAATGGAGTGATGAGTACTAGACGTGGATTGCATTCTGTCTATTCTGGCAAATTCAGTTCCTGAATGATGAACTTAACAGGGAGACTAATTTGTAACATTTTCAAATGACAAAAGCAGAAGAGCTTCTATAGGAGTTTGCAGGGTGCTGTAGCTTAGATCGGTGTATTGGTTTCAGGCAACCCCGTTAAGACTAGCTAAGTGTGGCCTCTATTCCTTTTAACAGACTTTCTCTGACCTCCTGAGTCCTTCCCATACTTTATCTTAACTGTCAGTTAAGTGTCAGTTAACTTATATGTCCTTGGCAGGTTATTAGTAAAGATTCCATATTTCTATTATCCAGTCATGCTGTGAATGTCAGTTGGAGGTGGAGACCAAACTCCCATGAGTATGACAGCCCTCCTTGTTGACACAGAAGAGCACATATTTATAGAAAGGTAGGTGGAAAAACAGAAATTGTTAAGCAAAAACATTTGAATCAATTTAGGCAGATATTTTTAGTCTGAAGTTTAGAGAGGCAACTAAATCAATGTGTTATCAGTGCAGTTTAATTAGCATTTTTCATTTAGTTGTCAGCTTTGGATAGAGGGCTGTCTTACATACTTGGCATCATAATTATGCTGTTGCTAATATAGATATTTGTTCAGTGTATGGTGGCAAGACAAAATTTTTGTTGTTGCCATATATTATAGAGGTGGACTTATTTGCTACTTCAGGAATAATGACCCTAAAAACATGAATTGAACCATTGTTCCTTGACCTGCTTTCACTGAGCTCGGGGTGTTCCTACATTTCCTCCAAATCGTCTTCAAAAAACCTCTGAATTTGAAATCACATCATTGTATTTCTGCACCTACCGGTGGCGTCATCCAATGAGTTATGAGGAGTCACGTAGGGGCACGCTCACTCTGGGAAAACTCCGGGCAGTCTCCACTACGACCGTTCGTGTAAAGTTCACATTCTTGACCTGATCCAACCGTTTAAAGGTAGCATCTTAAACAAACTGAAGCGATCTCATATCTGGGAAAAAGACACAGACCCCGCAAATGCGTGTGACATCTCTAAACATATTATACATGGTGACATATCCAGGGATATCCGGTTCTTTTATTAGGTGACCTTAACGTTAATAAAACCTAGGTCATAGCATATATTGCCTGCTCTGTGATGTACAGCGTCTCTTGCCAGTTCTGGGGGAAAATATAAACCTCGAATTTTATTATTTACAGGCAGGTGAATCTCCCACAGGAATATTAAAAATAGGCCAGTCTGAATTCCCCACCACCTGCCAAGTTACTATGTTTGAACTCGGAGTCACAGAAACTGCCAGTTGCACATTAAAATTGGTGCAAGAACCGTTATCCCTGTCAGGATAAATAGCACACTGAAGCGGGAAGATCCTACTCGCCTCTCCATCACCGCAGTGTTAAAGCTGAGAAGGAAATCTCTTTAAATAGCTCGCCAGTTGCGGCCGCAACGCGTACTCCATATTAAGGCCGATTCTGACAGTTTAATTAGTTGCTATCGAAACGCTGAAAGCGACGGCAGCCCCCAGCTGCGATCAATTTCACCGCCGAATAGCTAAATTGTAAAATGTCACCCCTCACTAGTAGTTCAGCGGTAACGATTTAATTAAAGGAATTGAAAGCGGTGTTGATGGTGTTTACAGTGTAAAATGTCAATAGAAAATAAAACAGCGACTTCTGTTTCCTTCAGATGAGGCGAGAATTTAAATGAGGCAACAACTGTTCAGATATTTTGACATTGCCTGTTCTATACCTACATGTAGGCTGCACCTCAGCCTACAGTCCTTATGATCAATGAAACTTCCATTTCTTTTGCCATTTTCGTTCCTGCTCTCTCCCTCACTCTCCAGCTTCTCCTGCGGCTTAAATCGCCTCCGGACGTAAATTACCCTTTTGGATAACCAAGGAGATTGTTTCATTTCAGACCATCGCAGTGTTGCAGCATGAGCAATTTGCATCTGGGGCGTCACAGAATGCGCGCTGTGATATTCAGACAGATAAGAGGGGAACGCCGCCAAGGGAAAGCCATTTTGAAAGCGTGCGATCCTGTTGCCCAGCAGGTCTCATTGATTCTACCAGACAGCCGTACAATGAGTTCATCTGTCTTTCTCAGCTGCGGCGGCTCCGCCGGAATTGCAGTCTCCCTACAATTACATTTTAGGTCCCGTTTACGTCAATAACAAACCTAAAGCTTTAGATACGCTTATATGTGAGATGTAATTTCCCATAGGAATTATTTCACCATAGCCACACGTAAGGACAGGTGAAAATTGCTCTATTTGCGTTTACGCAGTACGTTTATGCTGTTGGCCTGTCAGTCAATTATTCACAATTGTTCTATTGAATAAACACATATGAAATGATTTTAATAAGAAAATATGAAATATTTTTTACATTGATTAATCCACCCAATAGTGTTGCAGCCCTGTAGCCGTTTAGTTTATTTGTGTGATGTTAACGTGCACTTTGTGATTCGCTGATCATCATCAATCTCAATTTAAAATTCAATGTAACCTAGCGCAACCCAACTGATCAAACTCACGAAACACCTTCTTGTATGCTTCCCGCAAAATGTATAAAGACATGGTACACCACCGCAAACTCATGTCGGCCGCCGTGCTTTGTGGGTGTGAAAAGGCAAGTGTGAATCCCAGATTGGATAGAGAGCGCGTGTAACAGCCAGGGAAGCTGAGACTGTGAACGTGACCCTCGAACATCAGCTAAGAATCGTGATGGCACTGCGCTAATAGAATACGCGCGCTTGACGTTCCTTCGGAGTTCATTGTCTAATGCGCTTAACCAGGACAGTGATTATGTTAACGAGATACAAAAGAGCTGTATTAATGTCAATGCTCGTGTCAGATGTGTCGCACAAATATATCCGGGAATGTTTTCGGGAAATGTCATCTGCTGGCTCTTTCACCTAGACGTTGGTGATAATGGAGCAGTTATTGTATGGAATTGTGAAAAGGACATAGCTTATTGCCCTGTGTGATGTAGGCCTACAACAAAAAATATAATAAAACCTAAGGCAGTTCGTGTAAATCTATTCCCACAGTATTTGGCCAGTGATTTCATATTGATCAAATACTGTCTGTGCACTTCTGTACGGTGCACATACGAAGCGTTTACAGTATATGCAGAATTTTGTGACCTCATCTTAAAGTGTACAAGCTTGTCCGACTGAATAATTTTGTAGAACCGATACAAAGTATGACCAAATTGTAGTAACAGTTGACATGCTTGGCACATAGACTAAGGTACATAACATTTGATTATTTAGGATTTTAAGTACATCGCTTCCTTTTGAAAAGCTGAAGATATTAATAAAAACAGTCAACAGAGATACAGAGACTAAGCTGACAATGTAATCTAAATGCTTGCCCTCTTAGGGGCAAATACGTCTCATTGAATTGTTAAGAGACTCGTGCACTGCGGGTCTCCTTATCCTCCGCAGCGCTGCGCGGTAATGACCTGTTTGGGAACCTCACTGAGACCTCTTCATTAGCTGGGCTTTAATGTCACATGGACAGATCACTCACGGCTACTGCGCTTTCCTTCTTAACTACTACCGAGGGAAAGATTTCATTTTAACATGCATTTTAGGTCATTCTCACTGAAAAGGTAATGATGTAATAGCATACTAAACGTCTCTCGTTCGTCTCCCTTTTCTCCTGGGTATTGAAATGCGTGGCATGCTACTCTCATTCAAAGTGTTCTCTAAGGTTTGCATTTTATCTCCGGTTTAGAATAGAATTTTGCCCTTGGTGGGTTATAGTTCTCAAACTTTATGAAAACATATGGCAGAAGGTAGTACATAATATTTATTTGGCTTTAAAAAAAGGAAAAAAGGAAACCTACTTTCTGACCTTCACTGGGTCAGAGAGAGTCATTTATTATTGTGCATGCTTAGTTGCCTATATGCAGAGCCACATATTACTATGGAATCCACTTTGTCATCTAGTGGTCATCTAAAGTAACTGATAGAGCTGGTGGGGAGGGATTTTAATCAATCAAAGAATTTCAAACATCAAAAGCGCAGTGAAAATTAGTCCACTAACACTGAACAGTGAGCACAATTTGGACGACTGGCACAGACCAACTGTGAAACTGGAAAAGAGCCTGTTTCAGATTTTTGTAGTTGCCCAGAGCCCAGAGAATAAGGCAAAACGTTTCCCTTTTTGTAATTGAATATGTCAACTTGATTTTTAAATGCGCCAGATCTTCTGCCTGGTCTGAAATAAGAGCAAATCACAAATGAGTAACTCCTCCTGCTATTACACCACAGGAAATGATGAATAAGGATTCTGTAATCATTTCATTAGTTGCATCCGATGCCAGCTGACCTCTGATGAACAAACATTAAGCATTTTTCAGTGGCTTGCTGCTTTGCAGTCTGCCTGCTTTAGGGGGCTTTCCAACCCTTCATGTGCTACACAGCGGCTTGGTGTTGTACTGCCTGACTTTAGCCTCCTCCTCATGGGTCTTTCATCACACCCTCCTGCTTTGGGGACCTGGACCCTGAGGAACAGGTTAGGTGGGACATGGCCACCTTGGAGCAGATCTGGAGCTGTAACACTTAGAGAACTGCCAGCTCAAACCTGGCCCCGTGTGCAGTGGAGGGACTGACAACCGGTGTTGAGCCAAAACATGTCACCTCCTGTTTAAGTGTTTAAGAGTGTTTATTCACACAGGCATATTGTACACAGCTTTCCACCCCAGAACTCAGTTTGTCAGTAATAAAGGATGTGGAGAAAGCATTTCCTTGGCTGTCAGCAGAAGCATCTCATATTTTTTCAGATCTCAGCCTTTTCAGATTACAGTTAAAACACAAGACATTTTATCATTCCTTCTGCTTTGCTGATCACATTGATAATGTTTAATGTGGTAAATTAGCTAAGATATTATGATTTGGCAGGGATGGATTTTAGCACCTTCACTTGCTAAAAGCAATGAGAGACAGTGACAATTAGCCCCCAGAAAGGTCCTCTTTAGAGCACTGTCCTTCCAGAGGGATCATGAGCAGTGGCAGTTGGTGAGCTACAAAAAGCAGAAAAGAATTTTCCTTTCATCATCTTCCTGAGCCTGTTTATGACTGTTGTAGGGAATAAAAAACATGGCCATTTAAATAAGAACCACCCATCTGCAGCTGATTGAGTATAATGTGCTATAGTCAGCCCTTTGGTCATTTCGCATGAAAACATTCCGCTGTGCATAGTTATGTGTAAAAAAAAAAGAATTACAGTGCACTCAGGGTATCACTGCTATACCTAATGGGTAATAATGACTATAATTGGCAGGCATTTCCATCACTAAAAAAAGTTTCAGAGTGAAAAGGTAGTAAGTTCAAAGGCACGTTCTCTTCATCCTCTTGTTTATAGCTCCCTGGCTGCCACTGGTCTTGATATATTCTCTCAAGGAAAGCCGTCTTCACCTTAAAACATTGTTTTTTTCCTCCCAGCGGAGAGGAGTTCCCTAACGAGCTGCCAGTTTGAGGCATGAAAGGCAAACCTTTCAAGGTCGGAGCACTTCAGAACATCAATTGCCAGGCCAGTTTGGCCTGCCTAACAAATTGTACTCCCCGACAATGATAAAGCCTCTCGCAATTTCTTTGAGGCTGGAAACTCAGATTATTGTCATAACTGGGGTCTCGCTGGCGCAATCAGCAGACAAGTAAAGTTATCCCTGTGGACCCCGAGAACCACTCTGTACAGCAATGTGGAAAGTGCATAAGCCATTTTCACATTTCAAGCAAGGTTACTGCAATTTCTATATGATTTATCCACTACTCTCAGAAAAAAAAAGCTATACGCCTTTGTTCTTCGCTCAAGAACTACAGATACTTCTCATGTAACTGTATTTCCTTTCATTATCAGCTGGCTTGCTCTCTCTAGATAGATTGCTTCTATCTGAAACAAAGGGCCTCATTCTTTAAGTGATGACAACCCCACAGCTCTTCGTTCGCCTGTCCCTCCTCTTCGGTTGTAAAATGGCTGTCATCTGAGCACAGTAGTTTGGCTGAAGTCGGTGAGATGACACAGCCAGGGGCAAGGAAGCAGCCTCAGTTGATCTCGTTTTAAAAATGTTCACCATCGACTCATGATGGCTTGTCTGCACCTTACATGTTCAATTTCCGCTCACTAACATCATAATTGGTACGAATTACAGGAAGTACCAGTCTGAGAGTCCCTGCTCTTCCATGTTTCATATAAGCCCATTAATAACCTTCCACTCCTATATATAAACTGCACACACTCTTCTGAGTACAGGCTTTTATTACTAGTAGCAGTATTCAGAAGAAGAAATCTGAAAGCAGGCCAAAATTAAAAATGGTAATCAATTTAATTGCGTGACCCCATCTGTAATGACTAAAGATTTTTTGATAAAAGATTTACCAGAATTACTTCTCCTCAGTAGGCAGTGAGCCCACTGTCCTTACATGTATTGACTACACATGCTGCCACACCAGGGTTTCATTCTGAGAGGGTGGTTTTTTCTATATGCATGCATTGTTTAGTGTGTTTGCCTTGCTTTTGTGCAATTTCCCTTGTTCACATTTTTTTGGAACTGTCACTGTTGTGCACCGTTAACTGATCACTCCAGTAGTGAGTTGTACACCCTTACTTTGGTATTATGATTTACTTTTTATAGTTGTCTATATTTTCGTGTGAGCAACTTCTCAAGATCTACTCTTCTACCTCTGTCCTACCTCTCTTCTATGAAGATCTGCGGTTGACTACCGCAAAATGTTTCGTATGCTACTGAAAAACACAAATATCTATGCATCTTATTTTCAAAAAAGAATGCCACCGTTGTTTTTGTCCAGCAGGTGGTGCTGTGAATTTATTCAGATGTTTTGACAGAATTCTCATGATTTTCATACAAGGAAATCCTTGTATTAAAGTCATATGGTCATTAGAGTAAGAGACCATGTGGATGTTTTCCCCCTATATGATTACGATTATTGTTATAATATTGTTGTACTTGTTCTTCTTCTTGCATTCTCCATCAGTGCCAGTGGAGATCAGACGTCACAAATAAATGTGTAAATAATATGTGATCAATGAAAGCATATAAATCATCAGTGAACAGATGAATAAAATTCTTATACTTTGCTGAAATGGGATCGTAATACGCAGCGCAATTATGTTCCACGGAGCCCCGGGGTTTTAACCTGTCAATAAAATTTCTCAAATAGATCAAATTTCCTTCGCTACATGAAAAATCTATTTATGTAACATGAAACGGAACCCCTGTTGCTTTGGCCTGCGCAGGTTGCTCGTTCATGGCCCCAGCTGTAATCAGAGCTGTCATCTCTGCATGGTTTATTGATGGCTTTCCAGTGGCAGAGAGAACTGGGGGGCAGTAACGGCATCATTGCGGGGGTCGGTCTGTCGTCACGGAAACTACCCCCAAGAGGTATTTCCATGGAGAGGATGGCGCTGACTACGAAATTGCTGGAGAGTGGTGGCTATCTGATGGGCGAACCGAAAGTGGATACACTACAAAATGTTAAAAAGCAAGAAAGACTGCGGTGAACACGTCATCGCGCTACATCCCAACTGGCAAGCAAACAGGGACTTCGTGTTTGGTGTTATCACTCTCAGCTGCTCCCATGACTTCTTTTCAGAAGTCGTACAAAATGTGTTCACGACGACGAGCTTATTTTTTAATGTATTCCCCACAGATGAAGTAATTCAGTTCAAGGAGAGTTCAAAGTCTTATTCGTTTCATACACTAATGCAAACTGAACAACCACTTACATTAATCTGTCAACTCATAAAAATTGTTTGCATTAACGTTGTATTTATAACACAGCGCATGCACATATATATTTCATTTGCATGGACTCATTGGACTGCAGTCTTGGAACACAGTCAAAATGTTGGTGGTGACCCATATAGAAAACAAAGACATTGAAATGGATGAGAGGTGAAATATTGACAGGCAATAGAGGGTCAACTGGCTATGTGGGGCCTCTTCTCTTGGACATGAACAATGAGCATCATTGTCTCAGAGATTTTTTTCTCTCTCTGAATCAATCGTTCATCACACTATAACATGTTTTAATGGTAGGTTTTGTGCATTGTAAAGCGATGCATATATCGATGTATATAACGACACATCGGTAAACGATTCAAGCAGCGACCATAATTGCAATTACTTTTTCGCGCAGTTGCTGTTGCTTTAAATGCCACCGAATGAGTCGACTGCCAGCGAAAGAAACAATTTCAGCGGGACTGCACTATGCCTCTGTCTGCACAACTTCTTGCAATAGTGGCAACAATGCCCTTCCCAATCATTAGCAAAAGTACAGTTTCACAAAACATAAAGAGTTTATTCGGAATATCTAGAAGTGACTTAGCAGGCCTACGTATCGTGGAATGCATGCAATAAAGACAAGTTGCAATTGATTGATTCTAGCATATCTCACTGAGAACTTTCAACAGCCTACCGACTGAGGGCTGCAGGAGGGAGAAATCTGTAAACAGCTACGTTGTTAGCGTAAACCGTGGCTTTGAGAACAGACTTCTAGTCTTTTAAAAACATCTTTTGTTGTGAATCTGGGCGGAGAGATGCAGTCCTGCACAGTCGTGTCCCTCCTCCTCCACTTTCCCTCTCCGAAGCTAAGCGCTTATCTGGTTGAAGTTTTCGGACTAGTAAGGCAGCCTGACAGGTCGTGAGGAACCAACATGGCAGACGGCCGTATAATCAAAACCGAAGGAAAAGTCGGGGGCATTGTGGTAAATAGTTTTTGGCCTGTCTCGTAAAAAAATAGCTTTGCATAGCATCTGTCCAGTTCTGTAAGAAAACGAATGAACAGACCGTACTATGTTACGAGTATTCACATCGCCTCAAATGCTGTGCATTTTCAGGGAAGTTAAACTTTTAGAAGACAGTCAACCCCTTGCTGTGTAATTCTTTTTTTAAGCTGCACGTGGTTAACTACATTGCCGTGAGATGAATTTAGTTATAAAGATAAATGTAGCCTCATGTTGTAAATATGCTCCAAAGGGTTCTTGTATTTACATATTTGTAGTAGATGTAGATGTAGAATTGATTGCAATGAAATTAGTTCGTGAAGTGATTGATTGGACTGATCATGTATACGTGTCAACACAAACACTACACTGCAACTCGGGCACAACTTTAAACTTGGTGGCTGACAATGTAAATACATTGATGATTAAGATATTCTGTACCAATGTGATGTAAGCGATTGCGTTATAAATCAGGTGAATCTAATATGTTCAGAATGCTTCAGAGCAACCAACTTAATCTGAGTCAGCATACTAAAACGAATTCCGTGTGCATGCGTATATATTCCACGTGCTCTGTGCGAACATGATAAATCAATGAGTCGTGAGAACTTTGGAGTGTCTCTGTAGTTCAGTTGTTCATAATGCATTGTGCACTGTATAGCGCTCTTGCATTGCCGCCGAGCATAGCAGAGAACCTTTGTGAAAGGATGCCGTCCAAATGGTGAATTTGAATCCTGCATGACATTAAAAGTGCAACAAAACTACAATAAAAATACAGTTATCTAATAACATGGAAAAACACCATAATAGTGTTAACATAAATTCGTCATTAAAAATGACGAAAACAAATTAACATACAGAAACAGTACAAACTAGATTAAAAAAAATAAAATAATGTAAACATGGACGAACAGTACCTCTCCCAAAAAAAAAGTAGCATTGTAGTTGAATTTGGTGAAAAAGTCCGTTACACTAGGAATATTGAATTGATACAATCTTTCAGTTAATGAAACCAATGGCAACCAGTCCATTGCCATGCCAAGCAGGAGTTTACAGTTAGTCCCTTTAGGTTGTTACCGTCAGGTAATCCAGTTTGAAGCAGGACGGCATGTTTTTTTTATATTATTTTCCGGAAATAGAAGTGAGATGACAACAAGCTGTCGAAAGTTGATAAAAAAAAAAGTTGACAAAAGTTGGTTCTTTTAGACCATCATTCTGTTCTAAAATCCCTGATTGGCACAGAAAGGTGATCTAAGGACTGTTGAAGCAACCTGCCAGATCAATAATGTTATGTAAATCTAAGAAAAATCATAGACAAACATTGTGTTTTTCTCTTTGTTCACTTGTTGTTTAGATCGGCTGCATTGTCTGTTTGAATGACTGAGTGCCTAAATGTCTGTAGCCTGTTGAGAATATCAGTTGATATGGAATTTTGGGCTCTGTTGATTGCAGAATAAAAGTGTGTAGTGTTTTGGGGTTTCTTTATATATTTGTTCTGTACACATATATATATACACACAAACAGAACAATGTGTCATCATTTGTCTACAACCTCTCATGGGCCACTCTCAGTATAAACTGCAATTAAAGTGAGTGATTGATTTGTGTATTTATTTATTGATTTGATCTCTAGATCAAAGACGATTGGCCAGGCTACCGTTTGGACCTCTTTACTTACCCTGAGCACTACTCTGGGGACTTAGAGTGTGTCTACATCCCTCACGGCATCATCATGGACAGGTAACTGGCCGTTACTCAGCCTGGATCCAGAGTGATTGTAAACAGCTGGTAATGGAGTCTAATGACTGTTTGCGTGAGTCCATCAACCGCTTATGCGCATCTGCCTGCAGATAAAGGTTTCTTGACCCTGGATTCTTGACACAGGGTATTGCGTGTGTGTATGTACATGTGTGTGTGTGTGTGTGTTAAGCATCAAAGATACGTTGCTAAGTACCGCAGTGTTGCTTGCATGGATTGCAGTTTACATTAACGCAGTTTAGATCTTAATGATAATTGTTATGGACTGTGCGTATATGTTAGCACTGTAATTAGCCTGATAGTCGATCACTGTGTTTGCTGGCTGTTCTGTGCTTTTGCTCTTGTTACTCTCGCTGCTTCAGTGTATCTGTCCATTATGGCTTTGTTAAGCACACCTGAACTACAGCAACTCCCAAACACGTAATAATAAGATGAAGACAAAGAGGAAGTTGATAGTGTTTGGGTACTATATTGAGCACACGAAATGTGTATAAAAATTAATGGGTGGATTCTGTGCGGTGGTGGTCCTGAGCTCATGAGAAGAGCTTGAGCTTGAGGTTGATCATGTGATTGTTGATGGCTATTGCAGCCAATAAACAGCCTCGAAGCCCTCAGCATGCCTGTTCCGTGGCCTGTAGCATGCACTTCTTAAAACCAGTGTCAGGTGTCGCTTTCAGTGGAAGTCCTTCATTTATTTATCAGCATTTAATCGGGATCACTGCCAGTGCCAAGATAAGGAGTTCTGTTCCTTTCACTCAGACAGGAGAGGAGTCAGAGCCTGTCCTGAATTTGCCATTTGCGGAAGCAGCACTATTATTGTATTTATACTGGAGGCAGAGCACTTAAGGAGACACCTTCTAAAATCAATATGTTCATTTATCACACACACACACACACACACACACACACACACACACACACACACACACACAGATACACACAGATACACACAACACCATGTGATAGCTACATTCTTGGAAAAATTACTGTTGCTGCACATATACCATGTGACATGATATGAAAATCAAGCATGCAAAATCATGCAATTACAAAGATCTATGCTAGGTTTAAAAGGAGCAAGAAACATTATATCTGGTTTAAAAGTGTGTGCAGACCACAAAATAAGTAAGTATAAGTATAGACTGTGGCTACTGTCAGTCATGGTGTGCATGGAATATCTGAGATCAGCTTTGATAGTTCAGTTCTTGCCTCTCTCTAGCTGCACAGGCTTGGCAAAATGGCATTGGCATGCTTTCCTGAGGGGAACGATGACTTTAGTAATGGAACTACACAAAGCCCCTCCCAGTCCTGTCACTATCACCCCTATAACTGTCATCCTTTGGAAAGTCCTCAGCTCCTCTCAGGTTCTACATTTTTAATTGCAGTCAATTTCAGCTCGACTGAAGAAATCTTAATGCAGCCCATCTGTGACATTCTCACAATGAATAAGAAACCAAAAATTGGGTTTCATACCTATCATGTCTAAATTGTAATGAGGTCTTCTCATATTCTCATCTTTGCTGTTCACATATGCCGGCTGTCATGATATGGAGAGGTGGTATTAATATTTGATTATGTTAAAATAATGCCAAAATAAAGCTAAAAATGTAGCTGTTATTGAAAAGCCAGTGCATTTATCTGATTCTGCACATGTGCTTTCTTGTTAATTCTGGTAAGATCTACAATTTTCACACAGATACTCCTATGTAATTGCACTGCATCTGGCATGTTTGCAGGCTGGGAGCTCTTGATAACGACAGGGGCCCCGTTCTGGTTTGCCTTGCAGGACGGAACGTCTGGCCAGGAACATCATGGATGACCTTGGGGATCACGACATCGTGGTGCTGTGTGTCCTGAAGGGCGGGTACCAGTTCTGCGCCGACCTGGTGGAGTTCATCAAGGCCCTGAGCCGCAACTCCAACAAGTCCCTGCTCATGAGGGTGGACTTCATCAGGCTCAAGAGCTACCTGGTGAGCATGTCAAGCGCGGCGCCCCACGCCCACACGCTTTAATCATTCATCTCTACCCACTCAGAATCCTCTGCAAATAGTGTGTGTGATTCATTTATTTTTATTTAAAAAAAAAAAACTTACTCAGTTTTAAATTGGAGTTCAGACAAGTGTAGGCTCTTGAGAAAGAGAGAAATAGCTAAATAGTCATGTCATGCCTGTGTGACTTAAACAGGCTGATTGCATTGAAATAAGGCAGTAAAAGAAGAGTTAGACATTCAAACTGGAGGAATGCTGTCATTATCTGGCCTAGTGTTATTCACACACATGGATATGCAGAAGAAATGAACTAATGAAACCACACCCCTTAACAAGTAGAAGTCTGCTGTGATAGGTCAACAGGTGTGTGTGCTACCAGTGTGGCCCCTCCCTGTACAGAGCAGGTGGATGATGTCACTCCTGCTGCTGTCTTTATTACCCTCTCTGACTTATTTCTCTCTCAGCAGTAGCGATGGTTCAGTGAGATAGAGATCCCTGACCTCACTCAGTGAAGTCCTGGGATCGAATCTCATCTGGCCATTCATCTCCTTCTTGCTTTTTTTTTTTTTTTGCTGTGTCTTCATGTGGGAAGTTTTATTTTTCTTCAATATATCAGTTTTATACAGTAAAAGCCCATTTGACCAGTTTTATTGACTATTCATTTAAATATGATTGATGTGTCCCTTCAAAATAGAATAACTTGTTGAAATAGAAAACATACAATCAAATGAATATAATGAATCTTATTGAAATAAAAATCAAAATATACTAAATATATTTGGAAATGTACAGCTTGTATTATAGAATGTCATGTAAAATTCGATATATTATAAAATACACTCCAATATGTATATGAAGTGAGATATATTAATGTGTCAATAACTATTATGGTTTGCAGTTTAGCATATATTACTATTTACATCTTTATGGCAGATTTGTATGTACCATGTAATTTAATTCAGTTGCCTTTTTATATTTGGAAGGATCTGTTTGCTCAAGCACAGCAGCTCCTCTCTGTCATGTTATTATTTATGTAAATGCCGTATTCTTTGGCATAATTTATGGTAAGGGAGTTCTACATGTTACACTTTGTCAGTGATAGCATTCCTTTTTCTAAAACTTGTCCGGTCTTTTACTCAGTTGTATTCGTTGTTCTCACAAGTACACATTGACACTTGTTGGCGTGCTTGGCTTTAACGTGGGTTTAGAACAGCACAAGTGCATTAGAGTAAGTAACTGTCAGCTTGAAGACGAATGTAAAAAAAATCAGAGCAAAACCCACCTAACACAGTGACATTAACATTGGCTGATTTGCTGGTGAAGCAAAGTCAGTCAGTGTTCCCGCCCACAAGCGCCAGCTCCTGCTCGCATAGGTCACTCGTGCTGCTGTCTTTATTACCCTGTCTGACTCATTCTTCTCACAGTAGTACACTATGGCTCAGCGAGATAACGATCCTTGACTTCACTCCGTGCAGTCCTAGGATCGAATCTCATCTGCCCATGGTTTCCCCTCTTGCTCTTTTTTTACGGTTTTCACGTGGGAACTTTTGTTTTTATCATTTTGTAGTTTTATTTTATTTAGTATTATCCAAAAAAAACCCCCCATGCGACCAGTTTTATTGATAACTCAAGTAAATATGATCAATGTGTCCCTCCAAAATAGAATACTTTTTTGAAATTGAAAACACATATAATCTAGTGAGCCTTTGAAATATAAGTCAAAATATTCTAAATATATTTGAAAACGTATATGACTTCCACGGCTTGTATTACAGAATGTCATATAAAATACACTCCAATATGTAGATGAAGTGAGGTATATTAATGTGTCAATAACTGTTATGGTTTGCAATTTAACATATATTAGTGACGTAACTTCAAACATTTAATGTCTTTTTTTGGCAATATCATATTTTACCATATAATTTAATTCAGTTGCCTTTTTATATTTGAGAAGGATCTGTTTGCTCAAGCACAGCAGCTACTCTCTGTCATGTTATCATGTATGTAAATGCCGTATTCTTTGGCTTAATTTATGGTGAGGGAGTTCTGCATGTTACACTTTGTCAGTGATAGCATTCCTTTTTCTAAAACTTGTCCGGTCTTTTACTCAGTTGTATTCGTTGTTCTCACAAGTACACATTGACACTTGTTGGCGTGTTTGGCTTTAACGTGGGTTTAGAACAGCACAAGTGCATTAGAGTAACTGTCAGCTTGAAGACGAATGTAAAAAAAATCAGAGCAAAACCCACCTAACACAGTGACATTAACATTGGCTGATTTGCTGGTGAAGCAAAGTCAGTCAGTGTTCCCGCCCACAAACGTCAGCTCTTGCTCTGATAAGTCACTCATGCTGCTGTCTTTATTAACCTGTCTGACTCATTTCCTCTCGGCAGTAATGCTGTGGCTCAGCGAGATAACGCTCCTTGACTTCACTCCGTGCAGTCCTAGGATCGTATCTCATCTGGCCATTTCCCCCTCTTGCTCTTTTTTACTGTTTTCCCATGGCCAGTTTTATTTTTGTTCAATTTGTTAACTTAAAAAATGTATAGACAGACAGATATGCCTTTTTCATTGACAAATACATGTGAAAGAGATCATTAGCATGGAGGCCTGCTTCAGTTTTGGCAAAAATTTTGTCCAGTCAAACCTGGCTTATCTTTTTGTAATGAATTATTCTTTAATGTTTTTTATATAATGGAATGTTTGCATTCTTCATGTTTATAAATGGGCTTGAAACATTAGCACATTTGTATTAAGCAACATAACTGTAAATATCTTAAGTGTTTCCAGCTGCTTCTATATGACATCTCAACAATCCTGAATGGCATTAAGCAATACCCACAGAGAGTATTTAATTGTACTGTGATGCTTTCTCCCTCTTGCTCTCTCTCTCTCTCTCTCTCTCTCTCTCTGTCGTTTTGTCTCTTTGTCTCTTGCTCTGTCTGTCTGTCTGTCTGTCTGTCTCTGTCTCCCTCTCACTCTCTCTGTCTCTCAATGTCTCTCTCTCTGTCATTTTGTCTCTTTGTCTCTTACTCTGTCTGTCTGTCTGTCTGTCTCTGTCTCCCTTTCACTCTCTCTGTCTCTCAATGTCTCTCTCTCTCTCTCTCGCTCTCTCTCTCTCCCCCAGGAGAGCCCTGCTGTGAATATTCACTCTTTGTGACTCCGCTCACCTGTCACTAGACAACCCTATTAAACTCTGATCTTGGCTGAGCTCCATGTTCAGCACAAAGAACTGCAAGCCCCAGCTCTGGGGAGGGGGACAGGCCACCGTTTCTTTTATACCTAGGGCTCCTAATCAACCCAGGCCTTTACTGGCTGTCTTTTCAGGGAGACTGTTTTAAGAAAGCTTTGTTCCCCGACTTTATGTCTGAGACAAAAGCAGCGAGGCCCAAAAGCTTTCTGCATATTTTCACTCAGAGTTTTTAAGGCTTTGCACTTTGAACAGGAGCTGTGCTGCCTAATGTCTTATGTTTAATTTATGTGCTGCAAAGAAATCTTTCGTTGCAAGCTTATTTGTATTGAAAAAAGAATTCACAAGATTAACTTTTCTTCTTGGGTCTCTCTTTTTCTTTGTTTTTCATATTTCAGGTTTCTCTTTAAAGATATTTTGTCCTTATTTTAAAAAAAATTACAAAAAGAATGAAGAAAGAGATTATCTGATAATCAGAAAAGGGTCCTATTCTGTTCTTACTTAATTAAGACAAATCCTCATTAAAATGAGAAAGTAAGAGTTTTTTGGATATAGTGTCAGAGTTGCTGAGTTGGGCTTGTTGTTGGTGCTCTATACCGGAAAACAACTTAATATGAACCTATATATGAACCTATATATGAACCTATCTTAAGGTTTGATAGCTGCAGGGGAACAAATGATTTGTGGATTACATCATCTGTGTGAGCAGGCTGCCACTTTTGCATCGGATTAGACTCTGTGTTGAATGCAAGATGTCTTATGTAAGGCGTGCAGGCGTTTGAATTATTCAGCGTTCGTCTCCCTAAGCTTATGCCGAGGCCTATCCACTGCTCCCAGCTGCGCTTTACTAAGAGGGTTTCCCCCCAAGCCTTCAGCAGTCTTTTTACCGCTGATTTTTACAGGCACCAAGTCGCTGAGCTTGCAGATACTGAGATGGGATCTTGCTCCATTCTCAAGCCCCTCTTTGACAGTTATGGTTCTCAATGTATTTATATCCTAGAGGAAGGACACTGGGGAAAGGGGCATTTAGCATCAAATGCATGTCACTTGACTCAACCAGAAATGAGATGGACTCGGGTCAGATTTTTAACGGACAGTACCATTCAAAGGTTTGGACACACCTGATTAAGATAATGGGAAGCACGCATTCAAAGACATTTTGACCTAAAGGCTTGTGCTTGAATGCTTGAAATTTGTTTCTTAGACAAATGTAAATAGGAAAGTTGATGCCTATGTATGAATGTCTTTCCAAAAAAAAATTTCATTTTTTTAATTTTTGGGCTACTTTGAGGAATCTAAAATATATGATGGTTTTATTTTATGCTTTTTTGGTCACTGCATAATTCCATTTGTGTTATTTCATAGTTTTGATGTGTTTACTATTATTCTGAAATGTGGAAAATAGTAAAAATAAAGGAAGAAAGGTGTGTCCAGACCTTTGACTGGTACTGTTCATCGACTCTGACTCCTCATATTTACCAGAAATACTTTTGCCATCCACAGAATGAGTAAGGACCATTTGGTGCCATCATTAAAATGCAACAGTAGTCCAATAGATCTGGAATCTATCAGATGGTGAATATTTTCACTTCTAAAAGGACTTTTTGAATATTTGAATATTGAATATTTTCAAATCTTCAAGCATATTATTTGTCATGTGCAATAATAAATCAAGGGTTGCCTTTTTATGAAAATACAAAAATACAAAAAAAATATAAAAACCCTTGCTTGGGTCGCAAGGGGGTTCTGGGAAGAGGAGCTGGTGAGAGGGGAGGGGACAGCAGCAGCAACCCGATCTGGAATAACTGTGACGCCTCACACCAAGAAAAATGCATCCACAATATAGAACCCCGTAAGGGGGGTGGAGCTTGAATGTGCTGTCAATCACATGAACCAATAGAAGACTTCGCTCTCGATGGCAACACACTATGATTGGTTCAAATCAGTGAGTCATTGATCGCTGGTGATATCGCTTTCCATTTCGGGGTTCACAAAGCCTCACTCTCTCATCCGTACCGAATGGTGCATATCGCTGATTTGTTGAGGAAAGCGGTTGGGACAATGGCCACACAGTGTCTCCGGGCTTAGTTCCTCACTCATGACTGGAGAGCGTGGGTCAGGGCTGTTTATGCTTGTAGATTTAAGGGCACAGAACACCCATTGATTCCCTGTGTCTGAGGGGCTGAGATTAACAGGGCTGTGGCCTTCACTAGACTCTGCATGTCTTTGTTCTTAGGCCAATAACGAGATTCCTCCCATTCACAAGTACATTAAAGCAAGCCATGTGGGTGTACTGAGGTCAGTAACGCAGCTTTAAACACTCAGAGGAGTCAGTCACTATCATTTTGCTTCCACGCTAGGCATCTTTTCAGTACTGTTCACTTCAGCTATCTGAGGATCATAGTTCAAAATAATCAATTTGAAAACTTAAATAGGAGTTAGTCAGTTAGACTGAATCATGGGATACCACAGCTCTGTTAGGGCATTTGCTTTGGAAAACAAGTCTCCTCTCATTGAAGATGCTCTCAGGTTAACCCTGTATTCCCAGTAGATGTTCATTTGCAGCTGGGCGCTTTAGATGGAGAATGTGTTTTCATGGTGCTGAATTGCTGTCTCCGACTGGGGTGTACTGCAATGAAAGGAATTCATCTGGGAGAGGAGAGATTGAGCAGACTGTGCACATGACATTACTGTGAATCACTCGTACCTGCGGCATCATTGTGAATTACTCAAACCCATGGCATTATTGTGAATCAGTCATACCCCTGTCAGGCTTTTTTTAGATTCCCACCACAGTGCAGCATTCATTGTCGGTTAGAGAGCTGATATGATGCTGTCAGACACTGGTAGTCATATGTAATTGCTTTACTCAAGAGCTGTCTGTCCTGTTTTAAAGTCTTTCAGTTCTGTACCACCCTTTTATTAGTGCAAACTGAGTCAGAACCAGACAGTGGTTGGAAGGAGATGATGTACTATAAATATAAAAAGACAGCGAGAAGGTTTTTTTTTTTCTTCAGTTTCGGTCACAAGACAACTAACAACTGTGTTCAATATAAAAGCCCCTCAGTGAGTGAGAGCTGTTTTGTTGACGCAGAGCGCATTTGTTCAGTCTGCAAAATTGCCTCCGTTATGCTGGCTAGCATTCCAGATTAGCTCTCCTCAGGCGTGTCGAAGCAGATAACCCCTGAGAGCGCATTGATCATTTACATGGTAGGGCCTTTGCGGTGTGTTGTTATTGGTTGATGCCTTCTGCTGCAAAATGAATTCCTGTCCCTGTAAGTTTTGAGGTGAATTTTGCTGATGGCACCTGTATGTCAGCCTGGTCTGCACCAAATATGTATTGAACTGAATTTGTTCTTTCATGTATCACAGTTACCAGTGTCTGCTGTAGTACTACATTTCAGTCAGCAGGGGGTGCTGTTGTAAAGGTGTAGTGACTGTTATCAGGATTGGCAGACCTTAAAGATTTTGTGGAAAAAAACAGCTCTATCTCTTGTCTGTCTCTTGGGTCAGCACGGTATGTAAACTGTAGGCATTCCACTGTAGGTGCTGACGTCAGTAAAACTTTTCATATTATATTATGGCATGACTGTTGTTTTTTTCGTAGGAACTCCTGGAGGAATGCTGCATCTATTGAGCAGTTTAATTACCTAAATCTGATTATGCTAATTATACACAATTAGTATCACGCTTGAAAAATTAGAGCTGACTGACCTCTCTCAAAAACATGGACGATTTAATTACGACTGGTCAGAAATAGCAGCGATGAACTTCTCCTCATTGGTTGTATGCAAGATATTCAAATGATGTTGTTGCACTGGGTATTTCTGATCAGATGTTAGATCTGAAACTGCAAGATGTTGTTGCTCCATTGTTAGCAGTGGCAGGGCTGATAGACAAGGATAAGATGATTCCATCTCCCTCCAATGGGGAGGGTATTTGAGGCTCCTCTCCATCCCATTACTTCCCTGTGATGTATGGAATATATAAGGTTGCCAGGGTGGATCTCAACTCCCCTTTGTTTTACATCCTCCTTGGCATGTATGGAATGTTTGAGGTTGCCAGGGTGGATGCTGTCTCCCCTCTGCACCTTCAGACTGAGGGTGCTGTGGCCACGTCATGAGACAGCGCTGAAGTCATGTGACTGCTCTGCTGCGGCACACTGCTGCTCACTACATACCTGATTTCTCAACGAAGCCACCTGACAACCTTCAGGCATGAGTCCCATAACCTTTCAGTCATATATAATGTAAAATATGACTGACAACTTATTGATTGATTGTTTGATTGATTGATTGATTGAGGCCCTCAGTTTTGCCTGGGGTAAAAGAAAGTGGACGGCACATAAACCCAGCCCCTCTTCAATGTTCCAGCTTGGCCTAGTGGTAAAGGAGCTGGGCTTACGACGGGAAGGCTTCGGGTTCGAATCAAAGCGGGGACACTCCCAGTGCTCCCTTGACAAAGGTACCTAGCCTGAACTCCTAACCAGTGTAAATTGAACTCAATAAGGTTATCTGCTTGTGTTTGCATCATTGAAAAGAATTGCACAGTGGAAGCAAGAGCTTGTCACGTGTATCTAAAGATAGCGCCTGTTTGGATCTGTCAGGTTTGTTATGAAGATCGATGAAGCCCATAAAGAGTATCACTTTCTGCTTTGAGACTTGACTGAGGTCATAGCATTGAGCAACATCCTCTGCATCGGACTGTTTGGTTTGAAGTTGCTATGCACGACCAAAAAAAGACCGTAGAGAGATAATTGTGTGATAAGAAAGTTTCCCTGGTAACAAATACAAGCCCAGCTTAATGTACTGGTACTGTATGACTACAGATAAGAAATGACAGATTGCCTGGTGGCATCAGGAGATTTCTGGTGTTTTTGTTGATCTCACAAAGAAACAAACATATGCACACACACACACAGTCTGTTGGTGACAATTAATTCCACTTTCATATCTGAGGTGCAGGTGACCATTTTACTGACCACAGGGAAAGCAGTGCCATATTCAGAGCCCAATAGAATATCCCTCTTTGGCCCAAGCTGATCCTGTCCCGGTGGTCCTATTTAGACAACATGGTTCACATGCCCCACCCTTCTGTGCAATGTTCTGGTCAGTATGAGAGAGGGATGGTCCTATCCAAGCAAAGCACATTAGCTACGGCTCAAGATCAGAGGGCCACTTGACTCTTTGAGTCTGGCTTCCAGCAAGCAGAACCTGTTCCAAACGAAACACGTTTGTGTTGCTAAGCATGATGGAGGACTCCCTCTCTCTCTCTCTCTCTCTCTCTCTCTCTCTATGACATTAATGGCAATATTGTGGATGGTAAAATTCCATTTCACGACTTGACAGTTCATTAGTAAACTGTTGCCTCTTCAACCCTTGTTTTCATAGGTGCTTTTCTCTCTCTTGTAGAATGACCAGTCCACAGAAGATCTGCATATCATAGGAGCTGAGGACCTTTCTGTTCTCAATGGAAAGGTAATGTACAAGGGGGTTTGTCATAGACTAGGCCTTATAATGATATCACTGGAGATGTTTGCCTGCCTCAAGAGATTTTTTAAAGGATTCTTTAAAGCATTTATTCCAGATGCAACTGCAGTTATGACAAATAAGGCTATGATCCGAATTTGCAGAGCACAAAACCAGTGTGCTGGCACGAGCCTTGACTGTCTGATCACGAGTATACGTCAAACCAGACAAACGAGAAACATGTGGGGATTGCGGGTCGTCTGTATAGCTAAGCGATCCCTATTTTTCATTTCAAAAAGTTAAATTAAAATGATTCATTTTCTTGGCTCAGTTTAAGAGTCATTGCCGAATCAAAGAATTGTACGTTGCCATCTCTGGCTGAAAAACAAAGTGCTTTTATTCTTTATTGACACCAAAGATTTTCTAACTGGTTGTAAATTTTCAACTCATTGTCAGATTCCTGGTTAAAAAAAGATTTAGTTCTGTATGATTCAATATTGAACCAGCCAGTAATAGGATGAGATGTCTGTTGCACAGTTGTACAGTTCATTCAAGGTTTTGTCAGCTATTTGCTTTCACACACTTACTGCTCTCTTTGGTAAACGGCCTAAAGTCACCCCACTGAAGCAGTTTGCCCTGTTAAAGATATGAATTAGATTAAGATGGCAACCGGTGGAAATTATTGTGCTGCCATGGAACCGTTGCCATTCTGGAACAGGAGATTCCCGTGACATGACTCTCACCCGGCAACAGGGTTTGCACTCAGGCCACAAGGGGGCACTCTCCTCCACAGGCGGTCCTCCCTCCCTGACGGAGGAGAGAGTGGAAATTCCCCTCTGTGGGGAAAGCAGGGGCAGATCAGGCCCGTGGATCTCAGTGCGTGACCCCGATGACCCCGTCAGGGAGTGCGGTCACCGAGGTCACGGGGTCAGGCTGTAACCCGACACAGGAGGAGAGGGGAGAACTGCTCAGGAGTGGAGCTCTGGAGGGGCTCCCACTGCGTGTTCTGCTGACAGAGAGGGACTTCCAGCTGCCCATCCGTCGCTGAAGCCAAGGGTCAGGGAGAGAATCATTCTGTGAAAGAGGGGACAGGATTTCTGACTCACGCCTCACTGCCTCTATCTGCAGAGTTATTATGGTTGTCAGAGTAGCTGAACAGATATTCAGCCCTATTGCCAAGGGTAACACAAGCCTGGACATCCATTCAGTGGTGTAGCAGGGTCCACTTTGAAACCTAGGGAAAGGGTTTGGTTTCATGGCACTGTGAACCCTGTATTTATTAACTTTGTCTTTTAAGGGCTGTTTATTAGGTCCATAGACATCTGTCTGCACTGCTTGACTTTTTCCTAATGGCCCATTGACATGTTTCCTGACTTTTTCTAGAAAAAAACATTTTAATTTCATACCCCACTATGAGGTGAGCTACTGGTCTGTTTCAGAGAACAGGGCTTGGTGCCTTTTAAGCACTTATGGCCAGATGGCCTCATCTGAGTTACTTCATAGCAGTTGTTTGCAATGTGTATCTGTGATAGTGAGTCATTCCTGTATCATGTCATTCCTGTACCAAACATCAAATACATTCTAGTGCTTACGTGAAAGACTGAGTCGCTTTATGGTTGTTAACTGAGTGTAGCATAAAATGCCACATACTTTTTTTTTTTACAATAAACTCTTTATTCACACTGTGGCTTCCATACATACACATGTCAAACCTATTCAACTTATTAATTTTCTGATAAGAGGACAAAAATAATCAATTTAGTGCAGGCAGTGAATTTGGACAGATAGTCATATCTGTATGGATGCTGTGAAGTCCTTATTATGTCACAGTGATGTCATACTGATAACATCAGGCATGTGTTTATGACTTGTTTGGTTCTCACACTGTTTCTCTTGAAGATATGACTTGGCACATGGTTCTGGTTCTGGTGAGAAATATGATCAACATCCCAGTTTTTCCCACAGCTATTTCAAAATTGTCATGAGAGGGGACAGTAGGACATTGTGGAGCACAATATGATCCCATCACTGGATAAAAAAATTAAGACTTTGGTACAGCGCAATTCTGTGAAAGAAATACAGTTCCTGCATATTTTGCAATAAAATGTACTTACAGCTGTTTGCTTAGAGTTGCACATGATTAATGCAGTTTTAATGTGGCTGTGTGTTAATACTTGACCAACTGAATGTCAGGCCACCCATCTGTCTGCTTTAACACAGTCAGCCTTCATGTCTCTGCCTTGTGCTGCTTTTAGAGGTCAGAGATATCTACCACAAGAGGGAGTACAATAATTTACTTTACTGACAGTCAGGAATGTTTACACACTGAAACCCCTGTAGGGCTGAAAGATTCCTTCACATCTCCCAACATATTATACTGTTACCACCCCAAAGACGAAGGGAAAGATAATGGTTTGATAACTTGATTCCGTGAAAAAGAAGTTTATTGCAATATACCCTCAAAATACATTTCAACATTCATTTATGATATTGATATATATGTATGATATTGGCCCAAAAGATATGTTACAATATAAAAATGAGTATATATTCAAATATGTATGAAATGTGTTGTAGAATAAACTGGAGCATAAACAATTTTTAAAAGCTATTTAGATAAGACCATGCATAAGTTATTATTTGTAACATGCTTTTAGCTTGTGGGTATCCATGAAACTGAAAGCCATGTCGGCCGAACAGGCTGATGTTCAGCTGTTGACATCATCAGCAGCTCATTTCAACGCCTCCATCACACAGCATTACATCATAGCGCGCAGTGAAGAATGGTGCCAGGGTTTTGGGCGTGGGTAGCGATTCTGTGTACCACTGCCAGTAGGCAAGCCGTTTGATTGGCAGCCGTGCAGCACTTATATAACTCCGAGTGTGGGTGTTTTGAAGGATATCGGAGCTTGGGAGCGCCATGTTGGGTCCTTCAGTCCCGCTAACGTGATTACAGCAATGCATTGCATCTGTGCCGGGGGAGTAGGGCGGAGTGCCCCTGAACTGTAGCTCATGCCTACATTCTTCTGTGAGCTGGCAGAATGGAGCAAGAATGCCACGTTGTGGACTGACCTTTAGCCCCTGTATTGAAAGACCTCCCACCTGCAGGAAGAGGGTTGTCATGACAACGAGTCAGACCATTCCGTGTGCAGGTATGACACAGCAGGTCGATGGCCCGCAGGTGTGTCTGTCTTTGATAATCCTGCACCTCCCGGCGCTGCACAGCGCTCCTGGGGTTTGGTGGCGTAGAAGGCTAGCCAATGTGCCTTCCTCTTTTCTGCTTTTAGGCTGCGAAGCCTGTCCACAATAGACAACTTGAGCTGGACGCTCATGCTCAAAAACGTATCGTTATGCTGCCAGGACAACAGCCGTTAAGAATGTTTGGCTAACACAATGTGTCCAAATGTTGGTCGTCAAACATGGCCGTGTCCAGCCTCGTAATGTGTACACAAACCTTATTTACTGTTTGAACACAGTTTTAGAGGGCTTTGCACAGTTTGGTGTACACAGGGCCACAAACACACTATTTGAACACATGGTCTCAAAATAGATTGCAAAGAAGAAAAAAGAGGAACCCCTCTGAATCTTTTTAGAAGTTGTCGGTAGGGGAAATCATAGGAGAGCCATGTACAGAGGCAAATGTGTATTTTGTGGAAGAAAATGAGAGGCCTTCAGATAGAACGGGCTGTCTGAGGGCTTGCCTATAACTTCCTACTGTAACCATAGGTTGTCAGGAACAGTTTCATTTATCACTTTAAGACTCTAAATCCTACTGGTTTGACAGCGGTAATTTTAGAATTTGTCAGGTTCAGATGTGTGATTATGCAATTCATGCCTAACCAAACATAACATTTGTTTCTTTTGTTTTGTTTCAACATGCAATGAAGAATGTCTTAATTGTGGAGGTAAGTCAACAATATTACATTTTATATTTTTTTCACTGAAAAAAAATCACCAGCCTGAAAATAGGCTGATAGGCTGTACTGAATTTAAATGTGAGTGTATACTGTAGATGTGTCAGGAAAACAGGAAAATACCATGTACCTATTTCTCTTTACTGTGAACCAGAAAATGTTGAACATTCAGAGACGTTTGCTCATTAGACATTTTGTAACCAATATTCTCAAAACTCATTCCTACAACTTTTGGAAATTTCAACAAGCATTGTTATTTTTAATACTGTACAGATTCATACGTTTTCAGCCTGCCACTATGAATTATGTAATTGGCATTGTTTGCAACAAAAGATATACAGAAAAACAACCCAGGTTAAATACAAATGGATCTTTAACATTTCTATGAGGAAACGGTATCCAGTAAATAACCTCCAACTAATGTCTTTCAAAAAAACATTGAACAAGGGATTTACCTATTTATTTGTGCAGAGACTCAGGGTTATTGGCTCACAGTATAGTCAAAACAGTTATTTCAAAATGCACTCACTACTAGAGAGGCTGCCGTCCTTAGCTGTAATTGGGGCATCATATGATTTACCAAAGAATCAGCCTTATGTAGTCGTGACCAATTATTTTTAAAGTTTTCCTTTTTTAAAGAGTGTGACCTACTTCTTTGTTTTGCGATAGTCTGGATGTTATCTTTGGATGTGTTTAGAACTGGGGTACACCTTTCCGCGGCATTGGGGCCTCACTCGCCCCCTTTCCGAACTTCGTGTGTGGCCCCAGAAGAGAATGTGAGGGAAAATGAAAACACCCATTTCAGATGGGACTAGAGCTGTGATTAACCTGTTATTGCTGGGTCCTGTGAAATATGTGAAATGCTGTTACCGTCTAGACAAACACGAGAGGGCTCTTAAACAAGGTGTGTTCAGGTTACCCATGTGTAGCCTTTCCGTCACCACCCCTTCGGGTCCATCATAAAACAGATTTCACATGCAAGTGGACACATTTATAAGGGGCACAAGTAGATGTATTAGGGAGTTCTCACTATAATAAATATGGTATTTGAAGAATACTGACGCATTTACTGAGGCCCTTTTGTGACAATGAAAGGTTTATTGTGACAATGACACTGGTAATGTCTGGCCCTGTTCTGCAGTAGATGGACCAACCACGGTCTAGAAAATTGTACTTCATACATGGTCAATAAAAGAGAATTTCAGCCAATAAGAGCATCCTCAGTCCTATATGGAAAGCATATAAGATGTGTAAATCCTGCCGCAGTCATTTAAATTTTTCCAGAATTAACACAGAATATTTGTTGATGAGAAGCTTAACAATAAGCTCATAGAGCAAGCTTTCAGGAAGCAAAGTATTTTTGTTAACATTCATTGACAGTCTCTTTGAAAGACGCTCTTGTTTCAAAGGTAGGCTGGGAGAAAAAAAAAAAAAAAAACAGGTTAGAAGCATACAGTGGCCGACGCCCAGTAAGCTGAACCCATAACACACATGCTGGGACAATGAGGAAAGGTAATTATGTGTTGCGTGTGAAAGGTGAATGCAGACAATAGGCAGATGAGCCAGGAGAGCAGCGAGGGAGAGCAAAGAGCGGCAGGGTCTGTCCCAGGGCCTCCGCCCCCCTAGCGGGTCCCTCCCTGGGGTAGACGGGGGTCCTAGGATTCACACTGCTGTGTCTGGGGTGTACTGTGAAGCTACACCAGTGTTTCTCAACCCTACTCCTGGCGGCACCCTGTCCTGCATATCTTCTATCTATCCTTGCTCTACCTACCTGACTGAACTCATCAGCGGCGCATTTTATTAGCTGAGCACACCTGATTTAATCAAGCAGCAAGGATAGATAGAAGATATGCAGGACAGGGTGCCGCCAGGAGTAGGGTTGAGAAACACTGAGCTACATGCATGCTAACAGTGAATGTACAGAGACAACAACTGCAGGAGTTGCTTCAGACCTGCCTCCTTTAGAGTGAAGGGCTCCTCCATCAGAGAGGAAAACATGGCAATATGTCATGAAATGCAAGATCAGATCTATGGGAAGCGTGTTTACTATACTATACAGATATACATATTCTCTAGAATTTATTTATCTGTATGTCTGTCTGTCATTCTGTCTGTCTGTCTACTGTCTCATCCCATCCCAATTTTACTAATAGTCATTCTGTAAATATACACACACAATTTAATATATTGTATAAAAGTGGCAATAATTGATGTGTTTTCTAATCCGCTACACATCCGCTGTAATTCTGTATACACTATATATATTGATAATGCAGTGTATTGCTTTAATTTTGGACTGTGTGCCCGCATTTGTGTTACTTAGTTTTTGGTGTTACTATTCTGTTTGGGGGGGAAAAATGGCATCAGTTCACTAAAATGTAACTGTGTTCCAAGTGTGTGGAATGCATAGAGTGGATATAAAGAGAAAGCAGAGATCCAGTCCAATCAGATGTGCTTTATTCTGGCATGCGTTTGTAAGAAAACAGATCACACACTGGCTGTGACTGCTTAGTGACAATTGAATTTTTGAGGAGACCTCTTACCTCCTCAGGCAATAGTTGACACTGGAAAGACCATGAAGGCCCTTCTGAAGCACGTGGAGAAGTTCAGACCGAAGATGGTCAAAGTTGCAGGGTGAGTCAAATCAGTGGGATGTTCATTAAAGCCTCTGGTCTTTCTGTCCAGACCCTATGAGTGCTCATTGGGGCTGTCAGTCTCGGAATGGGTTGAGCTGAAGGAGACGTTCAGTGTCTCCATGATTTGTGTTTCAGGTTGCTTGTCAAGAGGGTCCCCAATGGTGTAGGCAGCCTACCAGACTGTATGTACATTCAACTTATTTCCATTCTTGGGGGTTTAGCAGCATGATTATAATGTACATATAAAACATTTGCATTGCTTGTCTGGAATATGTACTGCATATGACCCCATTTGACACAACATATTTTGAGTACTGAAAATGGAACTGTTGCCAGAAAGGAGGTTTGCAAGCTTTGCAGCTGCGTTTGCTCTGCGTATAAGAATGTAAAACTTTCAAGTGATGATAGAATATTTATGAATTTCCATATTTCTTCTTTTTTCTTTTTTGCTTGGCGTCTGGGATGCTTTTTCAGTTGTAGAAAGCACTTTAAGTTACCCTTGACATAATATATGAATATTAATCTTTTTTCTATCTCTGTCTTTCATTTTACTAGATGTTGGGTTTGAAATCCCTAATCGTTTTGTTGTCGGCTACGCCTTGGACTACAATGAGTATTTTCGTGACCTCAATGTAAGTTTGTGTTACCTTCAAGTCCTCAGACATATCTCAATTTGTGCACAGACTATCAAGCTGAGAGGACAAGAAATATGACACACAGTTGTACAGTATTTTACAGGGTCTGTATTTATAGAAGCTGAGCTCACATGTGTTTTAACCCACAAGCTGAACTAACACATTCCCTCCTCATAAGAATTTCCATGTGCTTTGCAGGCATTTTGCATATGGACTGTCAACACGTAACAAGCAGGTTGTTGTTGCATACACCATGCGCTACATTACCGAGGAAAATATTTACCTTAAAATAAGAATGCAATTATCATTTTTTCCTTGGAAGCCTTGTCATTGTACAGTTCACGTCTCAGTGGAACTGCAATTACAGTTATTTCAGATACTTAATGACTTATTTTTGTTGCATAATGCCTTATGATGTGTTGTCTGTCATCATCAGTTAAATGATAGCAGTTAAATGTCTTTCCTAGAATGAACAAGTCACCTGCTTCCAGGGATCCTCTTGCATCAGAGTGGATAAAAAATCGAGTTGTGAATGTAGCAGCTTGCTTCCTTCCTAGATGAAGCAATGGATTGTGGGTTACAGGGGATATGTATAAGGTCTTAAGGAGCTGAGTGAGAAAGTGCAGAAATATGCCTCTTGATTCACTCAAAGTGCCAGAATGCAATCATATTGACACAATACTGTATAGCACTTTACAGCAATTTATGAAAACTCATGCAGAGCCATTTGATCCAAAATATATTACAATAATTGTTTTCTTAAATAGGTCCCTTGTCGGTTCTACTCTACTTCAGCTTACCCTTAAAAGAGCTTATGCACTTATATAATCATTAAAAGCTGGAGTGATCTGTGGCATGGTCTCCAAATTCCAGAAACATCTTTGATGCAGATGAGGCCAATCCAAAGACTGTAATACTCTTGTGAATGCATGTGGATAAATGACTCACTGTATTTGACGATAACAGGGAGACCAGAGCCAAAGGTGGACAAACTCCTGTTAGAATAGCATACTGTCCTCAGTGGTCGATCCTTGATGCTCTTTGCTTACACTGTCATTACCTAAATTGAGTCTTCAAGTGCTGTGTTTCAACACATCAGATCATGAGCCAAGCCATAAAATGTCTTTAACCCCCAAACATGCATTCCAATAGATTGATACGAACAAATCTGCATGCTGGGAGATTTGTCTGTCACGCTCGATATAAAGGTGAGGTGTAGCTTGTTTGATTAACCGTGCGGCTGGCTGTCTCTTCTTTCAGCACATATGCGTAATCAGCGAGAAAGGGAAGATCAAATACAAGATCTGATGCAGGACGTGGGCCACGGACGCAGGCCGCAGGGCTTGCGTGTTCCAACAGGAGGTCTGGACCGGAGTCAACTCGTTTATCAGACGCCTTCACTTTCCCTTTGTCAGGCTGAGGTTTGCTAATTGCGCTCCATATCCAAAACCCCACACCACAAGTTTGCCTTAGTCCTGACACTATTATAAACACTATAATAAACACAACACCAGCAATGGTTTCTGTATGCAGTTTGTTTAGAGTGCAGTGACTTTTAGAGGAGTTTTTCCCAGTGTTCTTTCCGGGAATGTCTTCATGTTATGTCTATATGTCTATATGCTAAACTCATTAATGAAACCTGTGGACTGTCTGAACACTTATAAAAAACTGAAAAAAGAATGTCCGGTTATTTGTTAGTTGTTGTTTTTTTTTGAGTTTTTAAGTCATTTTTATGGTTTGTTTTCTTGTGTCCTATTACTTTGGGTTTGTCAGCTCTCAGGATGTCTGCTGGGCAAAATGAATGTGTACTAATGTAGTCAAAATACTAATTATTTTGTATTAATAATAATTTTGTTAAAATGTTTCTTTGTATATTACTTGATGATACAATATCTGTTTTCTGAAAATCATTAGCTGGATGTAGAGACATCTGATTATTTAATAGAAAATTAGTGGTTTATAAATGCCTACTTGACTGAATCCTGTGAATATGTGTGTGACGACCAACAGTACCCCCCGGGTGATCAGAATTTTGCTTCTCATGTCCTTGAATGTTCTTTAAATTATAGGAATTGCACTGTGTTATGGAGCATGTATCAGTTTGAGGATCTTGGAAAAAATAATTATCAACATATTAATGTTACTGTTATGATACGATGTTAACATTTGAAACACTGATAAACTTGCTTCATGTGTAACACGTCTACCCTTCAATTTCAGTGTGGCTGTAACTTTGCTTATTATGTCTCTGTGAAGATCAATATTCACTGAGGGCAGTGGAGGTAACTGTAGCATAAAATTGCAAAATTACAACATTTCAGCATGCTATTATCCATTCATCCTTGGCTGAAAAGTAAACGGCAACCCAAAATATTTTACACAGTGAACACTGACTCTATAGTTATCTCTCTTTTACTCACTGACTTAACCTATAATTGCAAACCTTTTAGGATCCTTAAAGTGTAGTCAGCACATTTCAGGACCAGTGTCCCCACCAGAAATACCGCATGAACACAGGGATAGACCATACAGGAGGAAAATGTGTCTGCACCTGTGGTCTTCAGACTTAAGAAAAACACACCAACTATTTTTTCTAGTAACTCTCACCCTTATGGGTACAAGCTGATGTGGATTTTTGTCACTGTAAAGGTGAGAATCTCACCATGAGACTCTCAAATGATTTGCCACTTCAGAGATGGATATCAGTGCCTTCCCAGTGCCTCTAACATGCCTTTTGATGTCTGGTGTTCTGTGTTGCTGTGTTTATGTATACATCTGTCAGTGCTTATTTCCTTAGACCTTTATCTGTCCATAGCTATTTATTGGTCTGGGTTTTTTTTGTGGTGTGTTGCAATACTTTCTATGGAACTACACACATTGTGACTGCTACATTCCATTTTATCCTGTTTAAAACCTATTTTCAGAGAATAAATTGTCACAAATTTGAAAGATTTTCTTGAGCCTAATAGTTTTTGTCTGAAAATATGTGTGCATTCTGGACCAATAAAGATTGCTTAATGCACAATAACATTTCAAGCACACTACTTGGGTTAGTAATGAATTATGTATGTACATGTGGATTTTAAATTGATTTTGAAGTGAAGTCCCGGAGATGGCTATGTTCTGCAAGGGTTAAATTATGGTACATAATGCCCTTCAGGAGGGAGTCAGGTGTTCCAGCGGATGCGAGGATTGAGCAGTAATATGTGCCGTGCTGAAAGAGCTGGGTAGACAGGGGCTTTGTGGTTCCTTAAGGGGAACAGAATGTTCCAGATGGAAAAGCCTACGAAAACAAGGTCATGAATGAACAATAGATACCAATCACATCGTACCCGGTGCTTAGGTACGGTCAGACAGCAGGACACACTGTATGCGGTGTAGTTCTGATCCGAGCACCATAAAGGTCAATTTCAGCCAAGATTTTGCCTTGCAGTTCCAAATTAACCATAGAGGCTTATTGTCTAATTAAAAATCAATATTCTTTACCGTTTCAGAATGTTGATCATTTGAAACCTTTGGTTCTATATGCACTCAGTTCTGCTTATGTGCATTCTTGTACTTCGCTGTAGGGGCTTAAAACATGAACAGAATAACAGATCTGTGCAGTGGTGGACTTAACCACAATCCCATACCAGATGAAAATGAAAAATGTAACATGCACTGATTTAAAATGAGACAGAGAAATGTAATATATTTGTTGCCTATGTCTAAATATATTGCATATATAAAATAATTGCTACGCTTCTGCACAGGAAAGCTCTGTGTTCTGAGAGAAAATGTCAGACCTCTATGTCAATGAGTTGCCTTTTGGGGGAAAGCAATGCATTGCTAACCTGGAACTCTCTGTTTCTGAGGTAAGGCATTTAAATTGGGAAATGTTTCATAGCTGGTGACCAGGAAAACATGAAGAAACAAGATCAAACTTGGGTGTACTTTCCAGGTGTATTTTATTCTGCATATGATAGCTACTGTGGCATTACCATATAGTGCCACTGGCGTTTCTCCTCTCAGCTTGATGAATAGTTTCAGAGGGAACTGAGTTCAGATGCAACCAGTTTATTGCAGGCCAAACCGCCATTTATCGCACACCCTCTAGCTTCCCTTGAGCCTCCAGAAGCCCTCTGGAAACTCTGCCCAAACTAGCCCTCTGACCTGAAGGAACCCAGCTATAACAAGCTGCACCATGCACAGAAATTATTGTGCAGTGACACACCTCTATGATAGTGCCTATAGAGCCAGTCTCAGTGTGTATAAAGTATCCAAGGTAGGTTAATCATGCATGTTTTTGTTGAACACTTGTACAGTTAGCTTGAAAAGAAAAAGAACCCCAGAAACATGGACTCATTAGCTGTTGGAAGATGCAATGTTACTAGATCTAGATCAGCTGCAGCCTGATGAGGTTGACTCCTCAAAGTGTTTTCCTGTCATGAATGTTCTGTTTTTAAATATAAATTAACTTATGTTCCCTACTACTGTTTATGCAAATAGTTATTGAAATGTAGCCCTTACAGTAATATAGTGATACCAGCCAAGCTCTGTATTCTAAGGATTACAGGGAATTCTGTGAAAGTGATTTTATTCCATTGAAGTGATGTTTTCCCCTTTTCCCTGGTAACTGTTGTGTGTTCAAGACAATGTTCCGCAGACCTCATGGTGCATAACAAAGTAATATTCATGAGTCAGAACCATGCATCATGTGTCTGTTTGAGAGAAAACATATCTCAGATTTATCTCAAAGTTAATCTGAAGTTGAATAAATAGAGTTTAATTATGATAACTGGGGGGGGGGTCACACTCAACAAAGTGCTGATAAATATTTTTCAGAGAGGGAAAATATTTGGCTGAAATCAAGACCTCTTATACTCAAGACCTCTTATACTCAGACCCTCAAGCACTTGGAATATTGGTGGATTGAAATTCACATTAAGACCTGGAAAATGTTCAATTGCAGGAGAAATACATTCACAGCACTTGCACCATTAGAAACTGGCACCTGCATTCTAAATGCAATGCACTCAGCTAGATCAAGTTATACAGAAATCTCATTACCTCAGTGGTAACCACCTTCCGCTTCCCTGATAATTCCTGGTTACAATATTTCCTTTACATATTGAAAGAAAGTGCACGTCTCATCACACTTTTGGTAAGACTCAAAGAGTTTTTTTTTTGCCATGAATTTTCCCCATAATTCCATGTCAGTCCCTGGAACATCCTTTTCCAACCTGTCCCACCAGTTCCGGAGCACAAACAGATGGCTCAACATACCAAGCTGCTGAGATGAATTCTTCTTGTAACATAATGATGTTTATACAAGAAGTGTGGGCTGAGGCTTTTGATGGAACTCAGGAGAATTCCCTTTAAACTGTCTAACATTCATAATGCAAGTAAACAATGTTTTTCTAGTTCAACAAGTTGCTTACAGAGAATATGATGGTTGAAACTATGATAGAAGTGCCAGATAACAGGCTACAAAAATCCAAGGAACAATTAAACATTGTTCAGTCTGACCCACAAAATGTAAAAAGCAGATTCATTTGTAATGTAGCACGTACTTGGGCAATGAAATGGATTTTATATTTTATAATAAATATGTTAATACTTCAGATGTCATAACAATGAGTAAATTCAACAATAATGTTGATTTCATTACACTTGGAAAAATAGAACATATTATTCAGGTCAGGATGCTAAGCACTGTTTAAGTTAATAATAGTTTGTTTTTTTTTCTGGTAGATTTTTAGCAGTAGATTGAAGTGGAATTGACCATTTGAATCAGCAATGAACTGGCACTGTAGAATTACTTAGATTAGTGTTGTGAATAGTATTTGAGGTACTTGTCAGAGACATAACTGTTTTCAGTCAGATGTGATTGAATGGTGGTTCTAATGATTTGTTCTGCTGAGCTCTGCAGTGTAACACTTGACTCTGTGAGAGTGCCTCATTCTCCCCCGAGTGCTTAAACGACATTCTGGTCCATTCATCTTCAAAAAACACAATGGGTCCAGACACAGTGGGATTGTCGCCTGCAAAGAGTCAACACAGATCCCTGTCCACACCTCTGCGTCGTTCAAACAGAGCAGAGGTGACGATGGAGGCCTCACCAGAGAGTCACTCATGCGGAATGCAGAGGTGACAAATGAGGGCTCTCCCTCCGAGCTGCGCTCTGCAGAGCACGGGAGACGCCTCTCGCTAAACACTGCGGAAAAACCCCCGAAAGAACAGCGGGGACGCTACCCCAGCTCCTCTCTCCACAGTCTTACTCCAGTTTTAAGAACACATTGTTTTGTACTTTCTACCAGAACAGCATAGTCTTGGAAATCTCACCATAAATTTCACCTAACTCCAAAATGTGTGAGGTGCATATGTGTAATGTACACAGAACCTGAAACCTGTCCCTCTATTCTGAGGCAATAAAGAATCTTAAATAATGAAGGTCAGTGTTTTGAGAGTTTTCTTTGTTCTGTTTTCTTCCTGTGCTTGAGTCAAGTTGGCTTCCTGTCATAATATATACTGGGTTATTATTGTTTGAAACTGTGACTGCTCAGTTTTACCTTGTTTTCCAAAGAACAGGTGTTTTGCATTCACTCGCTGTCTCTCGCTTGGCACTTCAATGGGGATTGTGTGTCTAAAATCTATGCAGCAGCAGAAACAATATGACTCATTGTTGTGACCCGTTTTCCCCGTCCTTATCGCCGTCTCATCAGGCAGTGGATGCGGTTTTTGTACCTCTGTCCTTGACACATTAAGGATCCGTGGGAACCCATTTGCCGTGGCCTCTCACCTTGCTCTAAGTGGATCCATGGTGAATGAATGAATGAATGAATGAAAACTGAGATCTTGCATGGAACACATTGTACGGTGAAGTTTAGCAAACAGGCAAAAGCCCTGAAAAGCAGGGTGCCTGGCAGAGGAAGTGGAAATTTACAGGGGAGCGACAAAAATGGCAGGTGTTTGGACTGCCGAGTCCAAACACCCGACATGCGAGAGTTTAAATGGGAGAGAAGCATGGATTGCAGTGTGCTGTCCCAGCAAACAGAGGTGTCCTGTTCAGTTATTTCAATGTTGCCAGACTCTGTCCTCGTGTGGACAGTTAGGAAAAGCAAAGCCCTTTGAGAGGTCTAGGTCAGCACAAAAGCCAAACTTGCTAAACTAGCATTCCAGATCCACTGTGTTCTCTGAGTTGAGGGAATTTTTAGTGAGGCTGTATTTGAAACTGAGTATGTTTTCTCATTTAAAAATAAACAGGTATGGTACTTATCTAACTCTCAAATTATTATTATTGTGTGGTTTTTAATTATATACAGTATGTATACAGTATGTATGACACACATTGATTTGAAACACGGCACAATGTCATACTTTATTTGTGGTTTAAGAAAATCTATAATGTGCAGCTGTACAAGTTGTTCTGAACAGCGTGATTAGAACATACCAATTTTTGCTGTAGAAACTAGATGCTATTTTTTTTTTTAATTAAGTAGTAATCTGAACATTTTTTAAGAAATTAATTCAAAATACAATTTGAAGACTGAAAAGACCATTGATTTGGTTGCCAGCAGTGCAGCAAACTGAAGCAAAACTGGGGAGCGCCTGAAGTCACACAATAAATTCAGCATATTTCCAGCTGAGAATAAATTTGCACTATTGTCTCGGCTGTCAGGAGTTTCCGTGTAACATAGCCACATAAGCCATTTCCATGATTTGTATGATCATTTGTGTATTTCGCACATACAAAGTCCTACTGTTCATGTTCAGCTTTAGCCTGACAGCCACAAAGACCAAGAACAAAAGCCACAGAATATGAGACAGGTGGCCCCTCTGCAGGGAGAGAGAAAGAGAGAGGGAGAGAATGAGTATGTATGCGTGTGTGAGAGAGAGAGAGAAAGGCCTGAGAACACATTCATGTGTCCCCTTTTCAGTTTTAGAGTTTGTGGTAAATTTGCATACAGAAACCAGTCAGGTGTCAATGGTTGTGTTGTTGTATGTTTTGCAACCTTACACCTGTACTTCGGTTTACTACTACTACTACTACTAAATGTGACTTTCATAAACGATTAGCAGACATGAAAAAATAAGCACACATTCCAAATATTGGAAGAAACTTTTGGGGTTTTATATTTCTGTTATGTTAGAAGTACTTTTTTTCCAGAGATTTTGCCTCTCTGTAGTTATATATGGTGTAGTGTCTTCTAGAACACCCCACAAATGGCTATGTCATGTTAATTTCATGTGGTAATAGCCAGTCAGCACTCCCACAAAGCCCACATGGTAATATCATCACACAACTGTTCTAATCACTGGTGCTTGTACAGTATGGGCAGCAGTGACTTCTTTAAAACAGAGCTTTTTCTGTCGTACACCATTAGTTTCAAAAATGGGCAGAAAATATGACAAGAGCTCACTGTCACAAAATATGACAAGAGCTCAGTGTCAGCCGAGAGTGTTGATTGGCTGTTTGCCACACCCTCACCCCATCCGCCACGGGCCCATCTTGGCATGCTGAGAGACTGGGTAGGATGTGTCTGGAGGGAATCCACAACCAATGCCATCCACTGCCCGGATCTGCCATGACCCTGCTTTGAACCTGGAGGTCATGTGACCCTGCTGTAATCCACCCAAATGCCAGGGCCCACTGGTCCAACTGCCTCTCATAGCTCGTAGTCAATGCTTGGCACCCGTCATATCAGCAACACATTCTCACACCCTAAAGAGGGCAAAAGACAAAAAGGTTTGCTGTAGGAGATTTGGAGATCTGTATTATTAAATATTAAGGGCAAAGGCTGTATCTTATCGGCATGAGAAACTGCATGTTTGGTCATTTGAGTGTTTGACCATGAGATCACTTATTGATAACAAGGTTCGGTAGTCGGATGGATGTTAATTAACAACCAATGTCATTGAAGAGAGTTGTTTCCTTTCTCGTCAATATTTATGAGTGCCTATGAATCCTGCATAAAACAACAGATAATTAATTAAAATGATACATTTTTTCTGCCTCAAGATGTGAGAGAATGTTGATCTTTGCGATAAATCAATATTTACATGCAACTTCACACAGTGCTTGAGGTAAAATGGAAGCTTGATTATTTCACAGTCCCTCTTGGGAGCACACATATAATATTTGGGTAACAGTGCTTCCTGAAATATGTTCATGTAATCAGGCTCAAGTCAGGTCTGTGCGTGGGATATCCAGCCTCCAACAATGTTAAAAAGACCGGATACATGAGTTATGTCATAGCAATTTCAAGGTGGGCTCCCTAATCCTCTTGAAACAGCAAAAAAAACCCTTACATAAATTGTGCCACATCAAAATCATTTAATATTCAGTAAGATACCATGAAAGCTTGCGATTTCACTTTAGGAAATGTTGTTAAATGGTCCATGAATCCTACAGTAACACTATAGCTATTTATTTATGTATTTATTTACCTATTTATTTGCATTGGACAATGAACATTACTTGCAACTGTTGTAATAGCTGTCCAAGTCAAAGGTGCACAAAATATCTGGACTTTATTTTGCCAAGTCTTTGGCATAAGTATACTGTTGTCATTGTGTGAAGTGAGCAATGTTCTGAAATCTGTGTAGCTTGCAAAGCTGTATTTCACATTGCAAAAACATGAGAAAACAAAGAGGTGATATAGAACGCATTTATAATTACAGTCTTTGGGGAGGATATGTGGGTTTGAATTAGTCTCCATTGGGTAAATTGCACATTGTTCTGAGTGATAAGGAACCAGACTATTATTCTGTACTGTGTGAGGTCTCTTGAGCAAAAGGATTCTCTCTGAATGGGTCAAAGGAGTCCTTTTATCATTCAGATGTATTGTGTTACAGATGACTTCCCAAACAGGTAACTATCACCCTTTATCTTTGTCTGTGACTGTTACAAAACATGTTCATGCACTGAAAAGTCCCATATGAACTTAGTGACCTACTTGTGAAAACAGGACAGCACTTGGCAGGACAGGAACTTGACCAGATAGAAAGTATAGCTTTGGAGTGCATGGAAACCAGCAAACCAATGAAACCAACGGAACTGAAACAAATCTGTATAAGAGTGGACAAACACAATAAATAAAATTAAGAGCAAGTATTAAGTCCTCATATAATTATCTGATACATCCTTATATATAACAACATGACTGGAATGAGGATTGTGTAGTGTACCTTTAGGTATGCCAGTCAAACTTTGAAATATTCTTCTTGTAGAGGTAATAACATACAAAATAAATGAAGTGGTATTGAACACAGACCAGAATAATCAACTGTTACATGTATATAAATGTATATAAACAGTGAGGTGATCTGGGACTCCTCAGGAAGGTGAGGAAAACTGCTTATCAGGGAATCACTCAGTGTTAAAAAATATAAAAGATCAGCATATCATGTCAAAAATGCAGAATAACAATGTGTTTTAAGGACATGCGGCATTTAACATTTTTGTTTGTTGATTTTACAGTAATAATAATGATCTTGATCATGGAAATATTGTAATGTGTAGAGCAATTCAATGGACACTCAGGGGCCATTCTCAGCTATTTTGTGCTTTCCTCTATGGTATTGTAAGGTAAGTCAAATGGAAGTTTAAGTAGCCTACAGCATAATATGAAGGGTTACAAAACGTGCATTGATTAAAACAATAACAAAACATGTAGTTCAAAATGTGAAATAATCCATGAAAAGCCTAATGACTTCCATGTTTAAACATACCCAATATTAAAAGAAAAGGTTGATATTTTTATTGAGTGGATTACCAATTACAGCAAGAGATTTATATGCTTAATATGCTGTACCTCCATCGTACAGCAAAGACATCCGCTGCTATAACTTCTGGGCAGGACATTAGTTTTCTTTGATAATCGTTTGTTTCATAATATAAGGAACCGCAACAACACCTACATGTTCCGTTACATTGGACGCGAAAGTTTTCTCTACCCAAATAATCCGCAAAGTAACTGCTACTTTCAGACTCCCAATTATGAAAGGAAAACTGTGCAGTTCCTTTTTGAAACGGGTAGAAATCGGACGTGAAACCTTTGTAATCCCCCTTGAATTACTTGTGAGTCTGCATGTTCGGCACACATTTTTCCATGCCTTTGCTATCTGCGCGAAAAGTGCGTTCAGTTGGCCGAGTTTGAAAGACGAATTGAAAAGTTGAATGTGATTGGGCGGGTGCGCCGCGGCCGAGATGAGGGCGGTGTTTGCACAGGGGCTACGGACTCTGAGCGAGCTCCGTATTCCCTCAATTCTACAGTCCGTCGAGCGCGGTAACAAGGGAGGGCATGGCAAACAAAATTGTTTTGTTACCCGTTTAAAGACCGTAAAGTTGGACGCGTAACTATGGACTATGCACGGTTTCCTTCGATTTGTGATCTCTCCGTTCAGATGATGATAAAAAATATCGTTGTGTTTTTTAATGGGCGTTTACCACGTTGCCTCGGCAAACAGGTTGGTAGTTGGGCAAAGTAGGTTAGCAAGCTACTTTTTCACCTATTGGTGTTACATGGTGGATTTTCTCTAAAATTTCTGCTGTCCAAAGGAATTGTTCTACGTTTGGGACGATGCATTATTTTGTTGCACCCGCTTTTCGCCCTGGATTATTGGGTCGCTTATCAAGGTAAGTTGGATAGCTAGCAAACTAACTGGACGGCGTGTGTGTGTGCTATCGGGCTAGCTAACGCAAGTCATTTCGAATAGAAGCAGAATAACAATAGCGATCCGGCATTACAAGACGTGGTAAGCTTCTGTGGCTGCGTACGTGGGGACGAATGGATTTTAAAATAATAGACGAATTACCACCTAGGAAGTTAAAATGTTTTAGAGTTCAAAGCGTTGGAAAGAATGGGATACCCAATTCCCGGCATTACCCTATGCATGTAGTCAGCTGTGATCAACTGGATGAACGGATGCCTTTTGAGACTCTGAAGTTGGTTACACACCTTGTTAGGCAGATAGGTATCTTATTTGTCAGCCAAGCGAGGCCCGAAGAAAGGATAAAGAGAAAGCGCTGATGCATTTTCTCCGCAACTGAGAACGAAGTTAGCTTGGGTGAAATAATTCAGTCACTACTTTCTCGAATTTCACACGTCGTTGTCGTAGCTCTGACCAGCTGCTCTCTTGCGAGCTATGCATTGTGTAACTTAAGACACTATATAAACAGTTTCCCCGTGTGGTAATACAACATTGTATCTTCATAGTGGACGCTTTCAAAAGTTTTCTTGGCCATGGTTTCCAAAACGTGTCGGGGGCAAAAAGGCTATAGAGAGATCTCAAGTAGCCAACTAGCTAGTTGCTAGCTAGAATTGTTGCCCTTTGTTGATGTTTCGAATGTGACAATGGTAATCTAAATAAATCCATACAAGTAGTCTGTTTAAATGAACTGCACTTAATAGGTAAATAATTTACCACTTATGGTATATAGACTTACTGCCTGTATAGTAAACTAGCTCAGCAAATTTACTTGTCCGTAACAAAATATTATCGCAGCTACATTCTTTAGTAGCCATTATTAGAGTGGATTAAACTGCTGGCTGGAACAAGGTGTGTAACTATTGTAATCGATCGTTTCGTCACGGTTTGTGGTATTCTTGTATATTGGCAAAACATTAGTAGCTGAAGTCATGCCTATTTATTTATTTATTTATTTATTTTTACAAACACGTGCGTGCTATTCCACAAAAAAGCAAGTTGAGTTTAACAGGAAGACAGATTAATGGTGACCAGTTAGACAACTAGGGTAAGTACGTAAACTTTCACAGTGAGGTTTTATCCAGCGTGTCAAGTTAGGCAACATTCCCTTCTTTTTAAACAACACTCAGACATTTTTCAAATCAAAACCATTTTATCAGTGATTAATGAAGGTTGTCCCTGAACCGTAGTATTGATGGTTTGGTGGTGTGACGGCTCTGTAACCCTTGCAAAATGTGATGACTTGCTAGGGCAGTTTGCGAGGGTCAGTGCTCTCTCTTATGTCTTTGTGTGACTGTTATTTATTCTGTTTTAGGGTTATATGACCGAAGACATGAAGAAAGAAGACGGTGTGGATTAGAAATATACCTGTTTTTTTAAACATTTTTTTCAACGCCTGGACCAACTCTCACTTACTTTTGGATTTCCCCCTTTCCCTGCCCGATGTGGTCTCCCGAGGGTGTCTGCCTTTGTAATTTGAAATGAGATAATGGCGACACGTTGGACAGATCCAACCGATGAAGATGACGAGAGAACATACTCAGCTGGGTCTCCTACTTGGGAGGTAAGAAGAGGAATGCATGGTTGGTCGTATACTTTAGCCAAGTAACTGGAATTCTCTTTCCCACTGTTCTGGTGATGGTTACCTCGTTTTGCTTCATTTAGTGTTACCTACAGTGGAAATGTAGGCTGCAGCAGATTTGGCACGAAATCCCGAGGTTTTAGCGATAAAAAGGTCAAAACCGAAAGCGTGTAATCGGTGACTTCACTTCAAAAGACATGATATAGAATGGATTTAACTATGCTGATGTTGTGGTTCTGCAGGATTTAATTGCCATGTTTATCTAGCAAAGGTTTATGTAGGTTTTTATGTAGTATGTGACGTGGATCACCAAAGAGGGTTACAGATGTGAGAAAGTAAAGATCCCCCATTTACTTTGACGTCTTTGGAAAACCAGGTTTTAACAAACATTGCTGGAAGATGTGTTGTTAAAATCTTTCATACAGACTAATGCAACAACGTAAATTTCCTTTGTAGTGCAAACTCAGTGATTATTGTATCTGTGTTTGTGATCTGGCATGCAATGGCATTGCAAAATCTCTGAAATATTCGACTCTGAAAGCATTCCGAAAGCGTTTTTGAATTCACGGGGAAAGGTAGCATGTGAGTTATGCGGAGTGTGTAAGGCGAGCGGACAACGCTGGTTCATTGGTCGGGAGGGTTCACCGCGGTCATCGCTGCAGACCGCCGCTTTTCGTGTCACGGGATCCAATAAATGCCGGTTTTCATGGGCTGGCGCACTCATTTGCCTTGTTTAAACTGTGAGAGGTTCCTGCTTGTTGCAGAAAAAGTGCAGTGGGAATGTGTAAGAGTCCTCACAGTTGTGTGTGCGATTGATTATAAATCGAACGTTCCCAAGTCTCTCAGGTCAACTTGGTCATTGGAATTCTCCTCCGTTATCGTCTCGGTTTCTCAGAAGCTAACCCAATATTCGAGTGTTTCTTTGTCCCCTGCCTCGCAGTATTACATAAGAATTGAATCCTTTGTGAATTTCATTATCGTAAAGCGATTGGTCACATTGCTCGGATTAACCCTTTGGCCTAAGTCAAGATATTATACTGTATATGTTCTATGAAATCCACTTATAGGGTGCTGGGTTATAATGCGGTGGTTTGTTAGCCATACTGAAGCAGGAGGGTTCTCACAGAACCTGGCTCTTACGGCTGAAAAGTTGAATGAGTTCAAAGCTGATGGCACTATGCCATGAAAGCTAGGTGAGGTTGGTGAAACAAGATCTGTGCCAGAGCTCCAACATAAAAGCTATACGCTTTTTTCTCAGATGACTAGAGCTGAAGTTGATGACTGAAAAGAGAGCTGCTGACTTAAATGTCTTCCTTTCCAGTTCTGTCTTAATCAGTGGTAGCTAAACCATAAATCATCCAAACAATTTTCTGTACCACATCTGTAGGGATCTTTTTTTTTTTTTTTTTTTTTTTTTTACAATTCACAGGAATGGAAATGATTGAACTCTCTGACTCTTCACTGGAACAGAAAGCAGTGTAGTTCATTGTCATGAAAAGACCATAGAACAACAGTTTGGATATGCCTGAAGAGATTCCTTGGCACGTTTTTTCATTGTTGGCCAGACACAAACGCGAGTCTCTGAAAATAGTGTGAAGCGAGTGTCCTCAGTGGTGTTCCTGTCTGGTACCTTTGGCTTCCTGACAGACTCCCTGCCCCAAAGTAAAACTTCAACCACGACTTCCAGCAGGTTGTTTGAAGCCCCTAGCAGACTCATAAGAGTCTGAAAGTTCAGCTCTCCCCATGCAATGGGCACACTTAACTCATTGGTCGAAATGTCCCATGTGACATGTCTGGGCCAATCATAGGCGAGTGTGTGTGTGTGTGTGTGTGTGTGTGTGTGTGTGTGTGAAGAAAAATGCAGCTTTCTGTAAAAGAACCTAGAAATTTGTGCCTTACCTTGCTGTATCCTTAAAAATCACAAGGCTGTATTATCCCCAAGTTTGTTTTCGGTTTTTGTCTCTGTCACTTCATTGTGGAACATGGAACACTGCCACAGTTTCTCATTGCAGTCCCAGAGATATGCTTAAGATGGAAATGTAATGATGTGTGAAGAACAGGATTCAATTGATTTGAGCCCCTTGGTACTATGATGCAATTTCTTTCAATAAAAAATACCTCTTGACTGAGTCGAGCAATTCTGGTCCATTGGTCGTAGATGGGCAAAAAATGGTAATTGGGTGTCTGTGTTAACAATTAAACCGTCAGTGGAGCAGGAGACATCCCTCTGAGACGTATTGGTTGGCCTTAGTCCAGTAATTGCTACCGTATTGTGCAGTGAATGTCGCTTTAAGGCCCGGTGGCTGGCCTTGTGTTTGAGTCTGGGCTGGCCCCTGTGGCCCTGGGCAGGGTTCGCCTAATGCACTGGCTGCTCTCACAGCCCAGAGGCCAGACACATGGCCCCGTGATCTTCTGGCTCTGTGTTAACAAACACTCCCTGCCCTGGTGCAGGGGGTGGGGTTTGAATGGGGATTACAGGCCTATCGCGAATAAAGGCCGTGCATCATACAAGCCTGGGATTCCTCCCCTCATGAATGAATTAAAAGATCGCATTTGTAGTATAGCACCTTTTGTGGACCTAAAAAAAGGGGGTGGCCCATCTGGGTGATGCATGGTAGATGTTTCTCTATTGTTTTGCACCAGAACACTCATCATACATCAGCTGAAAGGGAGAGGGAGGGGTTTATGTAGGCAATTAAGACGGATTGGGAAATTGAGGAATGAGAAGGATGTGTGTCGGAGGGAAACTGGGTGTGTTCATGTATGCGATAAGAGAATCTGCACCAGTGAGAGGTTTTGTGTGTGTGTGTGTGTGTGTGTGTGTGTGTGAGAGAGAGAGAGAGAGAGAGCAGAGAGAGCCTCCTTGGTGCTGTGACGTACCTGGCCACTCCTCTGTTTATCCTGCACTCTGCTGGTTCATTAATGTTCAACCCCCCCAATGATAGAGACCTCACGGCTGGTTTCCCCTGCGGAGGCTGATTTGGGCCCAGCTGCTCCAGGTCATTAGGAGACCCCCCTGGGGTGGAGCTAGGCCTGGGTGTGGCAGCAGCTGAGACCCTGCTCACGTCACCCTGCCCCTGGGAGTCATGGCGGAGGTGGAAAACACAGTGTGGCTTTATTGAGGGGGTGGGGTGGGGTGAGGGGGGTTAACAGCACTCCAAATTAGGAGTGTTCAGGCCCAAGCCAGTGATTTTTTTCCCCTCACACAGACCCAGCACAGCCCTGCTATTTCTGTTAAGGACCTGCTTGTACTTGCCTCGTTGTGCCAGAGGGATAGAATGAAGTGAAGTAACATTTTAGATGCGTTTTCTTGGTAATGTGGGATGGGGAATTTATAGGAAGTTTGCTGAAATATGCCTTGAACTGAAGGTGAACTGTTAAACATGACATCCAAGACAGAGTTTTTCAGGAACCATTTGTTTATGATGGCTGTGATTTTTTTTTTTTTTTGGCATTGTCTGTCCACACCAGAATTCCAATTATTTTTTTCCCATCCTAAATAATTTTCACCATCTTTCATCTTTGGATATTTAATTGCTTTCCACTGTCTTGAAAGAACACTGGCAACAGCCAAACATTTCTTAATTTAAAATTCTCTTTAGTGAACAAATGTACTAAATTATAATCCTTCACGCAGAATCCTATCATATTTCCTGTGCGTAATGTTAAAGTACCATTCATGTGAAGATGAATGGGGACAGTGTCCTGGCCTTGAGCTGAAAGCGTGTACGTTTCCCAGTGCTTCCTTTACAGTGTACAAGCATTTCACAGAGCCAGGCTTTGACCTCCACCTCGCCCAGACAAGATGCTTACTGGTGAGCGCGGCCCCTAGGGACGGGCAGAATTGTCTTTGAGGGATCGTCCTTTGGATCTGTAACAATGTAAACAAGACTGCTCTTCAGATTACCCAATTACATCTCTGCGGCATCTGCCCCTCCGCAGTCCTGTTGGGGCGTCTGTCATGCGAGACGCAGACCTCTCCAGAATTTCGGCCCCCCACCCCTCCTCTCGTTGGACGGAAGGTCACCTATTTATGGAGCCGTTGATTTCAGCCGCGCATCACGACGCTAATCTAATACGCAGCGCCGTTTCGGCTTTCCTTCCTTTGTTGAATAATAGCCGCGGGGAGGATGTTATCTCTTTACTAGGAACGAGTGTGTTCTGATAAGCGCAGCGCCGGGGCCGTCGGGAGAGGGGAAAATATGCAGGAAGAAGGATTAACGGGTGGAAAAAGGAACGCGCCGGCGCTTTCATAAAGGCTCAATGTCACGGCCCCCTCCGCTCGGACATCCCGGCCACTCCCCCTCTTTCCCCCCCTTCCCCCTCGCAGATGAATGGAGGATTGGGGGGTTAGGGCTAGGGGTCGGTGATGCGGAGCTTGGCTGGGGTGTACATTACGGGTCCGTCCTCACTGACGGAACCTCGCAGACACGGTCACGCCCCCATCGTTTTGTCCCTCCCCTCCCCTCCGTTTTTTAGGCAGAAAATGTCATTCATTCACACAGTGCGTAGTTACCCTACACCCGTGCTGGCTTTCTCCTATAGAGACTGACACCACGCCGTTCTGGGCAGTCACATCCCTCACAACAGCATTTGGTGCACATCTTACAGAGGCACAGTTCGTTCAGGTTGCCCTTATTGTTGAAGGTGAAATAATTTAGAAATTCAGGAGACCAGTCAGCTATGAAATGAAAGGATTTGCTTGCTGCCATACCTGTTATGTAATCTGTAGAATACCTGATGGACGTAGCTGGTAGGAACAGCTTTTCTCCATATTGAGGTGTAATGTTTGACAGCCTGGTAATCAAACTCTGCTCTCGGTGCAGTGATAATTTGGGCTTTGTGGCCTTGGGCTGGAAATCCCACGATGTTTCCTGTCTGTGTAACTACTGGAAATGATCCTGGGTTTTTAGGGTGAATGAATGAATGCCTTTATTCCTCTGCGGAAGTGATGTTTTTCCGCCTGGCGTACGGGACGTGACCGGCGTGCAGCCTCTGGCATAAACAGCACCTCCAGCCTTGGCGGGGCTGGAATGAGGCAGACGGGGATGCTTTCGGAGTGGGCATGTACGGTCAAGAGTGCTGAAAGCACAGCCCTTAAAGAAGCCTTCTATCCCAAAACGGATTGAATATCCTAACAGCATTGCCGTCTCTCTCTCTGATTGGTCCTTTTAGCAGGCACAGAGTGTAGCGCTATGAGGAAATGAAACTCTGGGACATTACATTACATTACATTATTAGCTTACCCAGAGTGACTTGCATGGGTTACAGTTTTTTACATGTTACCCGCTTATACAGCTGGATATTTGCTGAGGCAATTCTAGGTTAAGTACCTTGCCCAAGGGTACAGCAGCAGTGTCCCAGCGGGGAATCCAAACGGAAACCTTTTGGTTATGAGTCCTGCTCCTTACTGCTATGCTACACTGCCGCTGGGACAGTGCATGGTTGGTAAATTGCTCTTGTATGAGACTTTATGTGACGTAGTCCTGTTCTTGTGGGTCCTGTGGTTGTGAGCACTTTTGTTTTTTTCTTTGTTCTTTGCAAATGCAAGTGAACCCTGAACCCTGTTTCTGTAACCCTGTTGGTTAACAGAAAGAGTACTCCATTCTCACGCAGCACTTAAAGATGTTTGCCGGCCGTTGTGTTCCAAAAATCCCTTGATTGCCAACCAATAAGGTAGAATTGCAAGGACCACAGGCAGCGGTGGAAGCCTCCAGCTCCCTTTCCCTGTTCGCTGCTCTCTGATTGGTTAATTATTGAACTGCTGTTGTCACCAGGGTGCAACCCCCTCCCAGTAAGTGATTAACGACCTAGAAAAAAGTGGTTTTGGATTTCTGCGGTGCCGCGGAGAAGCACCAGAAACACCCCCAATATTATTTACGCTGGGCAGGGATGTGGGCGCTCCCCGGTCCAGCCGTAAATAACTCTTGTCCGTGGCTTGTTTGGATGACAGAAGGTCACGAAGGGGTCGCGCTGCGTAATTCCACACGAGGGCCACGCCCCGCCCCTTTGAGCTCGCTCCGCATCTGCTGTCAGGCATTAACGCAGGGAGCCAGTTCGCCGGGCCTCTCTCCTATAGGAGGTCTGCGTTCCACCCCACACAATCCATAACTGGGATTGATCGTGTTGTAATGGGGAGGGAGTCAGTGAATCGCCAAGCTCCGGCACAGGCTGTTTTGAAGGGAGGGGAGGCTTTAATGGGACATTAGCCCCCTTCCCTCCCCCTCCCTCATATTTTCTCCAACCAATCAGTCGTGTTTCCGATAAGCGAGGATCCAGGCACGGCTATTTCCCCAGCTTGCTTGGTCTTCCTCCAGCTGTTGACCACAGTATTTCACCACTGGATTCAGCTGGATTAATTTCAAGCCCTCCATGGTTAACAGATGGGCATAGGTTAATAGAACCTGACTGGGAGGGAAAAAACAATGTTATCTTTGCCTTCTTTAATGCCTTCCTCTCATTGACATGCATAGGGAGGAAAAAAGAGGCAGGCTTGACAGATCTGGCCATTGAACGGACCGGAAGACAAACACTTCCCCTCATTTTATGCAGCGTTATGCATGCCGGCTCGAGATTGCTGTTCGGGCAGAAAGTGAGCAGGCAGGAAGTGTACGCGGGCCAGTGTATTGTATAACCCTTAGCCAACAGTTCGCATGTATCCCCTGTGCTTCGATAGGCCCTACTTCCTGCCTCAGGTCTAATTTATGCAGTGCCTTCTGTTTGAAATGCACAGAACTTCAGGACACCGACTCATACATTTTTGTCTAGGGCGGCAGTGTAGCATAGTTGTAAGATGCAGGACGCGTAGCCGAAAGGTTGCTGGTTCGGTTCCTCACTGGGGCACTGCTGCTGTATCCTTGGGCAAGGTACTTAACCCACAACTGCCTCAGTAAACATCCAGCTATAAATGGATAACATTGTAACTGCTGTAAGTCACCCTGGATAAGAGCGTCTGCTAAATGCCAATATTGTAATGTAATGTCAGTGTTGCTTTTTTAAAAAGTACAGCTGTGCACTGCCGTGTCTTGGCTTGCAGGGATTTTCCCCAAAGCTGAATACATGAGTGGAAGGTGTCGGATTCCTGTCTCCCCGGCAGCAAATTGTCTAATATCGTATGTGTGTAATTATGGTCGAGATGCTGACAGGACCCTGCGAATGGCTGATTGAAGGCTGGCTGCCTTTTCCAGTCTGACGGCGGAGGTCCATCGGGGTTTCGGCGGAGCTCTCTCCTCCAGCCCCCAGTGTTGGCAGCGTCCCCCTGCCAGCCCGCTAATTGTGTGTGGGTTTGCTGTTTTGGCTCTGAGATGAAGATCCAGCCCACATGAGCCGAGCGGCCAATGAGATGATGTAAGGAGCAAAGAGGGTGGCGCTAAGGGTCCTTCCTCACAGTTCTACACTCTGCCATCCTCTCATTACTTTGTCGGGCTTGTTCTTGTTTTTTAATGTGACAGGTGGTGTCAGTTATGGAAGGCAGAAGCTTTTGCCTGCAGCAGGAATCGCCAGCCATAAAAACAGTGGTGTTCCTTTCTTGGCGACTCGCTGAATGGCACAAATAAGTCACAGCCAACATGAACAATGCCTGTTCAGTTTCTCTCTTGCCTCTGTGGTATTGGCCTGCAGCTTTCTTTGTTAAAATATTTGACCGTGTGAACAGCTGTGGGGGCAAATGGCACGGATGGAGGGTTTTGTGACCTGTGAACCCAAACGAAAGTGAAGTGTGAAACCTGTAGCGGAGACCTGACCGCCTTGCATAGTTTAAACTGGGTACTGTATAATTTCCAGGGGTGTGGCTATACTGAGGCTTGCCTTCAATTCTTTCTTGTCTTCAAACTCATAGGGACAGCTGTCAAATTTTAGGGGTGTACCCAGATGTCTGTAGGTGTTGGCATGGGGGACGGGGGGGGGGACAGGGCTGCCCGTCCTGTCCCGTCCTGCCTCTCACTGGTACAGACAGACCCCCCACCCCCCACCCTCACTGTGGACAGAGCAGCTGTGCTGCTGCTGTTGCTGCTGCCTGCCACAGATTCAGATCTAACACCCAGCCTCTGCTGCAAAGCCTCTGAGCTCTGCAGGCAGACTTTGGTCCCTCTCCACCATCCTCTGCACCAGGAAATGCCTGCTGCGGGAGCTGGGAATCAGCAGCACCATTCCAGGCAACAAAACAGGAGCAGCGTGTGTGGATTAGTCTCGTTCGAACCCCGGCGCTCCACGGGCACTCCGATGCCAGGGCAGGCATGGCCCATGTCAGAGTGCTGGACTGCACCGCCAGCCACACCTGGAGTTTGATGTGCAACCTGTACTGCGTCTGGAACAGTCAGGTGGGTCCCTGCAGCCGCGACTTTGAGTTCCCAGAATGCATCTCTCTCCTGGGTCCTAATGCTGCTGCTGTTTTAAAATGTAACTTCACCTGAATATCAAATTTGGCATGCTTGGAGTTACATATGTAACTTTATGTAACCTGCTTCAGGCTGTCTGATCCTCACAGAAAGCCCTAAGGGTGTTGCTTGACCCCTCTCCTCTCTGTTGATTGTAGCAAATTGCATTGTTAGTATTTTTAAAAGCTGTTTAAACATACAAATACAGAAGCGCAACATAGCATATCAGTGCACTGACTACATACTGACAGGCAGAATGGGTGTGACCAGCAGTGCATTCTGTGGAATGTAGGCTAAAAGGAAGTGAGGTGAGGGGATAGCCGGTATAATGAATTTTAATGTCCAACTTGGGAATAAAAATTCATTAAAACGTCCTGGCCAGCCACCTGTACATGGTTTGAAGGCGTAAATGGGGAGGGGAAAAAAGCAGGTTGCTGGGAGTAACAAATGAAGTGTCCATCTATCACGCATGAGACAGGGACAATTTCACGCTAACATCCGAACATTCTTGTGGAAGGAAATGGGAATTTCTTCGCTGTAAAATCAGTTCCTTGCTTTTCAGTGCTTATATCTGCTTAATGACCTCTCTTACATTACAGTTATGTCCATCCCCATTTCAGTCAAGTTTCTATTTAAATGCCTAAAGCGCTGTGACCCTATTGCCCTGCATTTCATACCATCACCTCACCCAGACCGGGGCTTCTAGGAAAAGCACCAGCTGTTCTGATACGGCTGTATTTATAGCCGCTATCAGGGCTGTGTTCTGGTGCCCTGAACTCTTTAACTGGCTCTGCTGTCGGTCCTGTTTAATCAACCAGCACGCTGACCGCTTTGATACTCCGAAGCCACGCTGTGCTGCACTGTTACGTTGAACAGGGCAGATGTGTTGAAGGATCGTCTTTGGCTTTTTGTGTGCGTGTGTTAAATTGACGCTTCAGTGCGGAGGCCCTTTAACAGAGCTGCTTGTGGGGCAGCCTGTGCCGAGATGTGTTTGGCACGTCGGCAATCCTTGACTAGATTTCTCCTCCAGCTCGCTCACAGGAAACTTCAACACTGTACTTATTGTCCCTTTTCTCTTTTTTTTTTAAAGCATGATCTGAGGATGAAGTTATGCAGTGTCAGCTTTAATTTAGCTCCCTTGGCCCGGCCACGTAATTTAATTTTAGCAGCGCTGGGATTGTTTGTGCCCTGTGCCGAACTGATAGCCCTCTGTTCGGCGCCGCCGCAGCGGCCAGAAGGCTCTGAAGACCGCCTTTGTGTCAGCTGCGGAGCTGCCGCGTAAAATATTCATGCCCCAGCACCTGGTGAAATGCGCTGTCACTGGCCGTTCCCGGCGCTGGGCTGCATGTTAACAGGGGGATGCATGACGCCACGCTTTAGACATGAGCGTCTTACCGCAAGGCCATTGTAGAGACTGTCCTTTAAAAAGCGTTCGTGATTCACAGCGGCCTAGAAGCGAGGGTCAGGGATATGGTGGTGGTTGTTTGCATCTGTGGGGCAGAGGGGGGCTTTTGGACCCGCTGAGGGGGCGTTGTTTTTGAAGACTACAAACAGGTACACATGAGGTTCATTTATAATGGGATTGGGTATTGTCTTGGAGTATAACGGCCTCGTCCAGTGATGACCAGTATTTGCTGGTCTGCTTTCTGGAACAGTAGGATTGGGTTGCTATGGGCAGTGTTTTCCCAGGTGAGGTTTGAAAGTGCCAGTATTCTTATCTAGTGTTTCATTTTGTCTTTCACAGCACCACACTGGTATGATAACTGGAAGGGAGGGGGATCACTGTAGTGTCCACTTGGCAGCGTGAGTTTTCCACTGGCACGTCTGCTGCGAGTTGGTCCAATGTTTGCCAGCGTCAAAGGCAAAACAGGCTGTGCTCCATACCTTTCCTCAGTCTCACTGACCCTAAAGCCAGATCCCTTTCATTTTCTGCAGTGCAACAAAGGTCTGACCAAGGCATCACGCTTTGAAGCTCAAAGGGTCGAACTTTAAGAGCGTTTTACGTTTGCCCGGCCCCTCGATAGAGACGCAGCTGCGTACGTCTCACTGTCCCCAGATCAGCTCTCACTGGGGCGGGCGACTCCCGCTCAGAAGCGGGCTTTGATGTGCGGCCCCTCCCCCTCCTTTGTGGAGAGGAATTCCAGGCAGCGGCTCGGAGCGCCCGGCCAGCGTTTGCATGTGAAAGGCGGTCAAAGGGGGTGTCATTGTGAAACTTGTGATCCGTCCCGCCTCTGCATTCCAGCCTTGCCCCCCTCCCCCATTGGCAAGCTCTGCTGTGTGTACTATAAAGTGTTTCTCCAAAGCCATTGCAGGCCACAGCATGGCCGGCTGGGCTCCCGTTGAAGCCTCTGTGCTGAGCAGAGAGAAGCAGCTCTGGGTCCTTGGCTTTTGGTCCTCAACAGTTGGCGCCTTCAGCTCTGGACTGCTGTTCTGTTTGGGAGCAGCATGTGTTCATTAATTTTTAATGTTTGTATTAAGCATACAAACTGCTATGCTGCTGCCTCAGTGGTTTGAAAACAGATTTTTTTGAAATCAGATTTTGCCAAATAACTTGTCAGTGTTGCTCCTCTCCAGAATCAGACCAGATAAGGTTGTTTCATGCAAATGCACTAAAGCGCAGGCAGATATGGGCTTCCACAAGAGTGCTGCATGCAGAACACACTGACATTTAGAGTAGTTGTAGCCACATCCTATGATGAGGAAGCTGTTCCTTTACATGCCCACCTGTGCCCTCGCTGGGCTTGACACTCCAGTGCTTGCCAAAGACAAGGCCTCACCAGCAACAAGTGCGTGTGAGACTGAAGGGACGAGAGAGAAGGTTGTCCGTGGAACCGGACCCGTTTGAGTCCGAACACAGCCAAGCTCGAGTCTGGTACAGAGTTCCACCCCCGGGGGGGGGGGGGGGCACCGCGCCGTGCGGGTCATTTGAGGTACCACGTCAGGGGCGACGGCCCATCAGCTTCCCCTCCCTCTGCTGTCTGAGGCCTGTCAGCCAGTGCATACCTCACGCCTCTTGTGGGACCCCCGAACAGGAGCCCTCGCCAGCAGGCCCGCCCTCTGTCTCCTGGCCCCAGCACGTGTCACACACGGCCGTTTTTGTGTGTGTCCCCCGCTCTATTCTCATGCAACATTGTGGACTTCCTGGCTTTCGGTTACACTGTAAAACACTTCACTCTGCAGTAACATTTCAGGAGCTACTTTCCTTTGTCCCATGCATTAAGTTTTTTTTTTTTCTTTTCAGTTTGAAAAGGCACACACACAATGTAAGTCACGACAGAAAGTAAGCCCATATTTTACTGAAAATTAAACAGCTTTGTTGGTTTAATAAGTTGAATCTGCTTATGAGAGCTAAAGTAAACGTGTACAATGCAAAAGTCACTCACCCTGAAGGCCATTGTACTGTTTTTACATGTGACTGCACCTTGTCTGTTTTAGCAGGTGCTAATCTTCACACCAGGCTAACATGCACTGCTTCACTGTTATAGGTGCATTGCTTCCATTTTTTTGTGTTTTCAATAGGGAACAATTGAAGACATTTCTCTGTGGCTGTCATGGTCCAGTGTCCTAACCACAGCTGGATCGCGTATCCATCTTAAAATAACCATGGTGATTTGTGAGGTAGAAGAGCTACTTTAGACTAAATGTGTTTTCCTTCTAATCTGCACCTTAATTGAGTTATTTTGCGACTGTTAATTCCCCCGCTGTTCAGTTAGCACCTTGAACGTGTTCATAAAGCAGATTAATGTATGATCCCGTTTAACGCGTGCGCTCCATAACCCGAGATGTCTGATGCGCTGCAGATTTACTGTGGCCAGAGCTTGAGTTTGTGTGTGTGTGTCTGTGTGTGTGTCTGTGTGAGAGACTGCTGCTAATGACAGGAAATCCTCCCTCACAAATCATTGTCTCTTGGTTGATGTCTGAGAAGCCTTACTGGCAAACTCAGCGCCTGTGTCAGTGGGATGGGCAGTGTCTATGGGGCCTTGTGGTTAGAAGACTGAGGAAGTGTTTCACGTTTTTTTTTTTTTTTTCTTCTGCACTCAAGTTGGGATGCAGTCCCAGTTTAGATCAGCAGCAGTGGAGTGTGCTGGTTGGTGAGGGAGTTTTCTGAGCATGCCTGAGGATCGCTGAGACTCCAGAGGGTATCAGGGTGTGAGAGAGGGAGCCAGGGAGGAAGCTTAAACTGCTCAATGAACTCACAATGAGAACTTAGAGGTAGGATCTTACTAGGAAGACCAGCCCCACTCTAACCTCAGAGTGGCTTTGCGCTCAAGGGGAACTCCAGATAAAGGCTGTAATTTGAGGATGTGTTTGGAAATGAGGGAGAATCTGCAACATCCAGCATAGTGCTACGTTCTACGCATGGCTGAGGACAGGCACTGTGAGGTCCAGTGACATCATAGAGCGCTGTGTTAAAAAGATCTGCGTCTGCATTGTGAACCTGTTTTACCTGCATGCAGGTATGGCTCAATGCAGAGTATATCATTGAACAAATCAGAGCTCTGGCTTTGATCAGTGGTGCACTTCAGCATAGGCTACCTGTTTTTCTACATTGCCCATTTTCCTTAGCGGGTACTCTTACCCATTGACTTGCATAACGGGCATTTTTTGTGTTCCTCTGTATAGAGCTGGATGTCTTGTAAAGCAGTTAAGGTGTCTTGGTCAATGGTGCTATGGCACTGCTCCACCTGAAGTGGAACCTGCAACCTCCTTAACCCCTGCAACTCTCCACCAACCAGCACTCCCCCTGATCCCCCCCCCGCGGTTGTGTGCGGTCGCATGTGTTCGCGGTCCCCGTGCAGGCAGTAGGGTTGCCTCTTTGCCTGGGCCAGGATGTGCCGTAGTGGTGGAAACGTGGGAAATTAGCGGGCGCGAGCGGTGGAGGAAGGGCACAGCATTCCACAGGCGGTACTTCACCGAAAGTCCCGACTGCTTCCCATCAGTGGCGTCACGAGGCCTGCCAGATGAGGACTCGCAGCCCCCCGTGTGACCTCACGGCGGGAATCCTGGGGCTTTTCCTGGGATGCAAAGAGAGAGAGAGCCTGTTCAGCCTGATTGATTTTTATAGGGAAAATGGTTAGTCACTCACACTGTAAGCAAACATGAGCAGAGGCGCAGGGTAGGAGAGGTCAGCTTATCACAGAAAAGTATCCATACCTGCATGTGTCCTCATGCCCTGGTGTTCTGTATTTAAGTGAAAAGTAAGTGCTTTTTCCACAAAGATATTTGTAGGGCTTTAAAGTAAGCAGAGCCTCAGAGTTTGGACAATCAGTCATAGCTGAACAGCTAAAAATAGGTTCAGATATTCTTTAAAGGTACAGTGCTGCCCATGTTTGTCTGCTTTTTACAAAAACTGATAAGCATAAGAGTATCTGAGGTTGAGTGTAATTTGAAACCTCAATAGATGGGGGATCTACCCAAGAAAGGACCAAGACATTAAGACATTAAAGCTTTGTTTTTTCCCTATCCTAGAAAAGTGAAAACCCATGGAAAGTCCTCATTTTGGGCATGCGTATGGATCATTTATAAATCGGCTCTTTAAGTTCTGTTTATAAGCTGCTACACATTGTTCCTGGGCTTAATTTTGAGATACTTTCTCCATATAATATCTGATCGTAAAACTCCCATTAGATACACATTTCAATTAATAACTGTGAGGTGAAATGCTGCTAGTTTTTATAGAGGAGAACAGGTGTCCATTGAGAGTCACATCTGTCATTAGTGGTGAGACCTGCTTTGTAAAAACCTTTAGCATATAGCCTACAGTAACGTGAGAGTGCTGAGCTGGACAGTGCAGGGCAGAGGCCAGTACCATTCAGTTTGGCCTGTCATCCCCTGCTCAATACAGGCCCAAGCTGAGTGCGTGGTTCGGAGTATCTTGGGTAATAGTGAGCGTTGTTTTGGAGCCCATATGGTATAAAGGCACATGTGTGCGCCACTGCTGTAAGGACTCATTCTTTTGAGGTTTGCAGGAGTGCTTTGGTCTATTTAACCGACACAGCAAGACCTGCAGGGGCAGGAAAGAAGAAAAGACACACACACACACACACACACACACACTCTCTCTCTCTCTCTCTCTCTCTCTCTCTCTCTTTCTCTCTCTCTCTGGTATCTCTTTCTGAATGCAGCAGTGTTACCCTGGGCAGTGTGCGCAGTGCTGGCCTGCTGATAGCTGCATTCCTGAGCTCGGTGATGGGCTCAGATCCCCCCTCCCTGTGGTCTGGCAGCTGCCGGAGCACTCTGCCTCCTGGCACGCGGCCCCTCTCTCCGATACAGGCCTGGCAGGGTGAGCACCGCCCCGGCGGTCACCGAAGGCCAGGCTCTCAGCCTGCAAACGGACACCTTTTTCCACCGCGCTCGAGAGCCTCGGAGTAGCCATTTTGCTCCAGAAACGCTCACCGCACATCAGCTTTTAGTGGAAAGGGTGTGAGTTGTTTGGCCAGTTAAAGTGCTGGATTATTAGCTGGCCAAATGAAGAGAACACCATCTGGAATTTGGCCAGGAAATCAGGGAACCCCCCTTGCTGTTTCTGATAAGTGCCATGGGATCTGTAATGAGCAGACTGTGTTTGGACCTGGGTTTAACATCAGAAAGACGGGTGTTTCCCGGTCCTGTAGAGCTGTGGAGAGGTAACAAATGATCCCCTCACCCCACAGTGCAGGCCTTTACGTAGAGCTGCACAGCTACTGAAGCCAAAGGGCAACGCATCTTTGTCTCAGTACGGATTTGCACCTGCAACCTTCTGGTTCTAAACCCTGTCCTCCAGTCTGTACAGTATGCTGCCTTCCCCTCAGACCTCCTCATGGGCTCTGTCAAATGGCAATGTCTTCCTCAGGAGCCAACAGAACACCAGCCTCTGTATCTTGGACAGTTAGGAGCCAGATAGTAGAAAGGGCTCTTATTGGTCATTATGGTCCATTGCTGGTGCACAGCTTGTTGTTTAATAGGCAGAATGCTGCATTTACGTACAGCTGTGTTCTGCTTCATTTCCCAGTCTAGAGAACTGCTTTGCCTTGTGTTGGTCTTCAGCCTCGGTCTTTGATGTGCTGTGTGATGTACCACTGTGTGCTGTGTGGTCCTGTAAGCTGCTGTGTGTCTGCTGTAGAACTGGGTCATCTGCTTCATGGAGTGTGCTCAGCTTATTGAGCAAAGGGGAGAGTAACAAGCTGCAGAGATGGAGACGGAACTCCCAGCGCGTAGCCGTTTGAGCCGGTCCAGGTTTTACCAGAAGCACATTAGCGGGCCACCTACTTAGCTGCCAGCAACTCTGCTTTAGCTCCATACTCTGATCTGCTTCTAGTCAGACTTGGAATGGCTCAGACATTATTCATTTGGAGTGCTATTTCCATCTCTCAGCTGTGAGGATAGAAGTGCCCTTGACAAACACAAAAAATTGCCTCAGATCCGTTGTACTAACTGATCCCAGCATTTAGTTCTGTGCTCCAATTGCTGCACTGTTTCAGAATTACTGAAAACTGTTGCAGCTCTGAAAATCATTTCTTTGCTCATTATAACCCAACTGAACAAAAATACCCCTGGGGAGCATATTTAATGCCCACCTTCAGTAACATTTACATTCCTGGAGTCAAATAGGAAGACTAGAACCTTTTAATCTTGTGTGGGTTTAGTTGCTTTATGTATTTTGTGAATGGAGATAAAATGCTGGAATGTTTTGGTAGTTCTGGGAGATAATTGTGTAGAGAGAATGTCTTGACTGAGATGGTACTAAATGGATACGAATGATCCTCTGTCTTTGACTTGAAGATCAGTTCCTCCAGTTTTTTTTTCTTGACCTAATGCATCTGATCTTCATCTTCATGCTGTACATTAGAAGTGAACGCATAAAACGGATTAAACCGGCCACTAACAAACCTTGTTTGCCTTGTATCTGCTTGTTTATTCAGCCCTCTGTTGCTCCTGCAGACCGAGCTCCTTCTAAAAAATGAGTGGAGTCTGCCTAATGTTTCATGGGCTGTTGCTCCTTCGTCATTAGCCAAGTCTGTGGAGTAGCTCCGAGACCATGTCTCTGCTGTCTAGATGAAGCCTATTAGTTCCTGTGCACGTATGAGTGTTTGTCTATTCCCTGTTCAGGGGAAGCTTATTTTATTAGCATTATTCTGTTTTCTTTGTTCTTTGGAAGAGCCTCATTACTCTCCATTAAGGAGCAATCAGCCAGTACAGTATGGCCACATATTGTCCTTATTCCATTACATCAAATGCAGCTTCTCCCAAGGACCAGCTCAGGCCTTGTTTGCAGTGAGGCATGAAGGTTAACATATATGGGGACTGTGCATCATTTCTTTCAGTAAACACTCACTGGAACTGTGCTTAAAGAGGCATGGGTTGCCTAATCCCAGCTGCCTTCAATCTTCAAATGTCTTTGTGCACCAGTCCTTGACAAGTTCATCTTCTCCTCTGCAGCTGAATGGGCCAGAGCTGAGAGTCTTTCTGAGCCCTCGGTGCTAAGGCTGTTTTAGGCTGCCTTGGTGCTTCGCTGCTGTCACATTACGCTGTGATCAGATCTGCCCGTGACTGATGGTCTCGCCCCCGAGAGGCAGCCAGAGAGGTCGGGGTCGGTCCAGCCATCTGTCCTTCAGTCTGTGTTGTCTAGTCTCACAGAGAGTCTGCAATGGCAGTCAGAGAAGGAGATCACTGCACACTGCAGTCCTGCAGAGTCCACTGGGGTTTGGGAAGTCTCTGCAGGGGCGTTGTCTTTGGCATACCTGAAATCTGCTCTTCTAAATCTAAGTCTCTGTGCAGTTAAAAAAAGATCATTTCCATTTTCTTTTTAAATAAACGAGTTAATTCACTGAAAATAATAGGAAAAATAATAACACATCACTGATTGAGTCATCCTCTGTTTTTATTTTTTTACCTAAGCATGTGAAAAAATAGGTAGAAATAGAAGACTGCATTGTTTTTCGGTTCATTGAGGCCAGAAGGGATTAGCCGGGTAGGGAGAAGGATGTGTCATGGCGTCACCTGTTGATTCATCTGTGCAGGTCTGGGCTCCGATTCAGTACTGAACGTTTTGGAATGCGGAGTTGCAGTATTAATGCCGCTCCCTGGAAGGCTGACCTGGGATCAGCGGCCAGGGTGGCTCTCACACGTCAGTGATCTATCAGGCCGTCATCCGCTCTGATTCAGGGACGGCGTTTCTTGAGACTGTGAAAGGCCGTTTGATTGCCTTAATCCTGTCTTATGTCATTGTCGTCTGTAAAACCTGCACTGTGGGTTGTTTGCCTGTCCTCCGCTTTTCTGAGCTTGGAGGCTGTGTGTGTGTGTGTGTGTGCGTGTGCGTGTGCGTGTGTGTGTGCGTGTGCGTGTGCGTGTGCGTGTGCGTGCGTGTGCGCGTGCGCGTGCGTGTGTGTGTGGGAGTGGATCTCTGAGGCTCCTCCAGTCTGTGATGTAGTGCAGAACACACTGCTGACCCACTGCTCTGGTTGTGGAGATGCCCCTCCCCCTCCCCTCCCCCTTCCCCTCCACGCTCCATCAGGCCAGGGAGGGTGCCAGTGTGTGTGCCCCACAGAGAGCACACCTGTGTGTGTGGGAGAGGGAGGGAGACTGTGTGCGTGTGTGTGTGTGTGTGTGTGTGTGTGTGTGTGTGGGAGAGGGAGGGAGACTGTGTGTGTGTGTGTGTGTGTGTGTGTGGGGGGGGGAGGGAGACTGTGTGTGTGTGTGTGTGTGTGTGTGTGTGGGAGAGGGAGGGAGACTGTGTGTGTGTGTGTGTGAGGGAGAGGGAGGGAGACTGTGTGTGTGTGTGTGTGTGTGTGTGGGGAGAGGGAGGGAGGAGACTGTGTGTGTGTGTGTGTGTGTGTGTGTGTGTGGGGAGGGGGAGACTGTGTGTGTGTGTGTGTGTGTGTGTGTGTGTGTGTGTGTGTGTGTGTGTGTGGGGGGAGAGGGAGGGAGACTGTGTGTGTGTGTGTGTGTGTGTGGGGGAGAGGGAGGGAGACTGTGTGTGTGTGTGTGTATGTGGGAGAGGGATGGAGATTATGTGAGTGTGTATGTGAGGGAAAGGGAGGGAGGGTAAATGCGTTGGTGGCTAGTCGTGTTCTGTATCGGTCTTTCTCATAATGTTTGAAAGGTATAGACTTGTTCGGCTTAGCTCACTTTTCATAAATTCTCCCATCTTTTATTTTTGCTCTTTAATACAGTGGGGTTTTTTCCATATGTGCTGACCTCACATTTGTACAGGTTGATTAAGGCTGTGACCCAGTGAGGTCAGAATCCACTTCTTTCTGGCTTGTTTGTGATCGCCTTGGCCTGTGGGAATGACAAGCTCTCAGGTGATTAACACTGCCAGTGTTGGAGCGGAGCTCCCAGCACACACACACGCACACGCACACACACACACACACACACACACACACACACACACACACACACACACACACCCTCTCAGTAATGACCGTCCTGTAAACATACACTCAGTAAGCCTCTTACCTAATACACACAGTACAACTACAGCATTGTGCCCTAAGCCAGGAAAGCCAGGAAATGCATCAAGTGCATTCCATGAAATTCCAGAGGATCTTATGTATATATTTAATTATGTAAGTTTAGGGGTAATTTTTTGTCTTCTAATAATCTCATGTGCTCATATGACGTTGCCCCAGGCAACCTTGAAACTGAGGCATGCTCCCTCAGGCATAGATGTCACATCGCTCTGTAGTTTCAGGTTACCTGGTTACTCAGACAAGCTAGTAGCAAAGATACTGTGAAAACAATAGTAACCAAGACAGCTGACTCTTGCTGCTGTTCACAAGCATTGCCTCAGCAGGTGCTGGGAAGATAAACTGGTATACATCTCATCTGGATGGGCTGATAGTGAACAGAGTTTAAAACATTACCCTGTCCATCTAATGCATGCATGAGTGGATCTGTGTAGCACCTGCCCCAATGTGAGACATGTGAACAAGCGGTACCTGATGTTGCTAGTTGGTTCTCTGCCTTTTAAATATTTTTATTACTATTATTATTGAGCAGAAAGTTCCAGAGCTCCTTTGGTTTGAGCATTCACATAGCTGCTAGAACTCCTTATTTTAACTAGGGCTGAATGGAACTGTTTCAGTTGTTAGTCGACCACCTTTTTCAGTCCCCCTGCATCAATGTACTTTTTGCCTTTGCCCCCCCTGTTATGTCATTAAGCTGTTAACCAGCTCATGCTGGGATGTGGGGACAGCCTTGGTCATGCACAGATTCCACCCTGCCTGCACTACACTTACAGTGGTTGTGACGTGTTGATGGATTTCTTCATGTACGCAGTTCCAAGACATTATCCTCTTTAACTTTTTTTCCAAGGTAGCGATGAATCATAAGCTTTTGTTTCTGTAAGAAACAGCAGGAAAAGAAACAAGTGTGTTATGAGTTGAATTGCTCTGGTATGACCTCATAGCCGAAGCGGAGATGGGGGTGAAGAAGCCGTGTGATTGGCCGGCCAAGTGAGCTACAGCCAGGGGTGTGGCCTGCAGGCGGCCATCCTAGCGCCAGCTGATATTAGCGCAGGGACCGCACAGAACGGATTACCGCAGAGCTGCTCCGTGAATCAGGCAGCATCCGCCCCGGATTCATCCGCTAATGCCAGAGGAATGCCTCAGAACTCCGGCTCCCCGGGGCACTGGAGCATGATGGGATACGCTCTCTCCTGTTGATGCATCCTATCCAGTTTCTTCAATAACTCGATCAGCTGTGTGTTGATCCTTATGGGGGGCCAGGGCTTTCTGCTGGAGCTCTGTGGTCATTCACTGGCTGTGAAACAGCATCATGAAGCCATGGCTGTCCTTTCCACGACTGTGTGTGTGTGTGTGTGTGTGTGTGTGCGTGCGTTAAAATGCTAGACTGGTAGAATGTGTCTGTGAGAGAGCTGGGTGTGAGTGATATAGTGTCAAAATGATAGACTGGCAGAGTCTGTGTGTGAGAGGGTTGGGTGTGTGTGTCAAAATGTTCAGCTGGCAGTGTGTGTGTCAGTGCTGCACACCCATTGGCCCGGGGCCACCCTTATTCACGTGCTGCGGGCCCTCCTAACATGAGAAAGACACGCAGACGCACAGTTTCCAGGCAAACATATTTTAGAAAACGAGCTTGATCATTATGGTCATTATTGTTATTTCAAACTTCACTTTGAATCTGCGCTGTTGTGAGAAGCGCGTGAGGCCGCGCTGGCCTGCTCAGGGCGTGAGCGCGTTATTCCAGCAGGCTCAGCCAGGTCCCGTCTAACGCCCGAGCTTCACAGGCCCCGAGCGTCCCTCTCCGCTTCCCTCCACCCCACAGAGGTGCGCCCGGCAACCGCAGCTCTCCGTCCTCATTGGCTGGGCCGATGTCAAAGTCCAGTTTGTATACGGGAGCTCCCTGTCGAGCCTCCGGTGACGAAGTCTGCAGAGCTTTATCAGTGAGCTTTTTGCTTTGCCCACAGTGCTTTTGAAATGATTGTTTTGTCACATAGCGTGGGCCCTCCCCCCACCACACACCCTGCGCACACACACACACACACACACGTGAGTCAGCCCCACCAACACAGATGTTAAAGGGACGTTGTTGTAACAAAGTAAATTATTAATGCCCTGTGTTTGTTTATAGATGACACTAAATGTCACTGTAAATATTTTACCAGGGTACAGAATATAGCACACAATGAACAGTTGGGGAAGTAAATTACATTTTTGCTTTTCAGTGTAGGGAAATTGCTGAGAAACTTGACCAGCATACAGCGAATTGTGGTGAAAATGTTTTAAAAGTAATTCAGAATAGACCTAAATCAAAGACAAAAAGCAAACGGTACATTTTCCAGCTGAGTTAAAACGCCGTGTTCCTGCTCTGAAGTGGAGGCTCCTCTGCATGTGGCGTCCACATTGGAGCAGCCGGAGGGGTGGGGGGGGGGGGTCGGCTTTGGGAACAGGGCTGGGATTCTTCGGTCGGAATTCGCTCGCCGCGCCTGTCACCACTCCATAAAGCGTCAGCGGTCGCAGCAGACCCGGCAGGCATGCGTCAGGAATGCCGTGACCCCCCCACCCCAATCCGAGACGTGTCAGGAACTCTAGATCAGAAGAGCGGCAGCTTGACCGAAAGGCCCCCCTCAGTGGGGGGGTCCTCCATTACTCTAGTCTGTGGGCCATGTGCCACCATCACATCTTTGGGTTCCATGCTACCTTTCACTTTTTTTTTTTTTTTTTTTTTTACTGTCCTTGTACATCTGTTCATTTGGAGCTGGGATGGGAGAGCTTGATTCACCCTTTGGCTGTGGTTGACTCTGCTATGCATTATTTTTTCCTCTCTGTCAGCGTCCACAGCTGCTGTTGTGTATGAGTGACAGCGGTGGTTGCTTGATGGTGTCTGGGGAGCAAATTGGACAATCAGGAAATCAAAGGGGTTTGGAGGCTGATTACTTATTCAGGCCTGCAGAGCCTCCTCTTAAAGCTGCACGGCTGAGCTTTGTTCTGCTGCTCCTAAGGTACCCTCCATAGAGTGCATCAGTAATCCACCGCTGCTGTTGCTGTTAATAGATGCCTCTCTCTCAGCATGGACTGTCGTGTCTCTGGGTCTCCTCCTCATTGATTGGCCAGTGGGAGTGCAGGGTTCCTGCCCAGTGTGAGGACGTTCTTTATTAGTGGTGCATTTTCATTTGTCTCCTAGATTTGTCTCATAAGAGCGAATGAGGGAGCCCATAACTACCCTTGGGCTGCAGTGCACTGGCAGTTAGGCCTTCTGGTTGTGGGTGAAGCAGGGTTCTTATGTCACTGCTTGTTATGGGGTTTGTAACCCTACCATCGACTGCTAACATCCTGTTGTTTAAGTGGCACAGAGAGGCACAGCAGGGCAGCTGAACTGGCTGCACATTGGCACGCCACTGTCTGTCTGTTATGGCTGTAGCCACTGTTTACTCTCCCAATGTGCGATGAGCTCAGTATTTGTTTACAAACAGCAAGTATCCGGTTTTTGCGAGACGTGCCGTGTTTTCTTTTAACCCTTTGGCAGTTGGCTTCCGGGAACGTGGCGTAGTTTCTTCCTGCGGGCTGAGCCGGCACGCGTTATCACCACCCTCGGTCCCCTGCTGTGTCGACACCGGAGTCACCCGGCTCCGCCAGCATAATGAGTCTGGTTACCAGAGAGACAGTAATAAGTGCTGGAGATTAGCGCCGCGCTATCAGCAGATACGCGTCAGCTGTCCCGGCCCTGTTTGGGGTTGTGTGCTCTCCCGGGGGCCATGTGGGCGTGGCCACCAGGTCTCATTAATGCCCTTTGTTACAGTTTGTCAAACATGACGGAGCCCAGATGCACTGTATCGAGGGTTAAATCTGCGCCGCCAGGAGTCTTAAAACCGGCCGGGGGTGTCTTTAATCCGACGGGAGACTTTTCCCTCCTCCTTGATTGCATTATATGTGCTCAGAGGCACGATTGAGTTTTTAATCCATGCCAGCGGAGGGAGACCGCCTTTGTTTTAGTGTGTGTGGGGGTGCGGTTCTTATTGTTGTGCAACCACCAGTCAGTGGAATGAATATTTCATGACTCTGTGTTTTGCTTTCATTTCAGTGATGTTGAACTGTAAATGATATGCATTGGGTGCTGAGTGTGTGCTCCAGTGCTGAGCAGGTATTTTTAAGTTTTATCCATCTGATTTATCCAGCAATAATCATTGTATACTTATGGCTAATGGTATAATACTGTATGTTTCTACAACAGTTCAGGTCAGTTTCTTTACTAAGGGGAATTATAACAGGGCCTCACCCAGCAGAAATCTAGTTAATGATCTGGTGCTCTGAGAACTCTTTCGACACAACCTTTTTTAATGCAGATCATTATTGGAACAAAGGGTAAATGACACATCCAGTTCTAACGTTATTCAGATGGTCCTGCTCAAAGCCCTTGCTGTTCTCTTCTCTTCTTGTGCTGTAGAGTTCAGTTTCCCAGCAGGCATTTCACCCGAGACTGTAGTTTAACTCTGCTCCATGGCACTGACCTTTGACCTCCTGCTGGAGTTTGAATATCGGCCGTACCCCTGTATCGTTGGTGTGTCCCGGAGCGGACTGGCACTGGAGGGGTGGGTGTAGTGGTGGGAAAGTTGCTTTGGCCACTTTAGAGGCGCGTGTTCCGTGTAACTGCTGACTGCAATTACCCTCATACCAATAATCTGGTTTAGGTTTTGTGTAGGGCTTCTCTGTAATGAGAAGTGACATGCAGTCAGGGCTAGAATTTGGGTTATTTCAGACTTGACATACCAAAAGCAGGGCTTCATTTCTGCTCACAGCTGAATTGTTTGGCACATTCCATGTGAATCTTTTGAGTTTTCTTCCCCATTATGTAGTTGTGAAAATGGGACATGCAGCTGATATGTGCCAGATGCCCTGGACTGTGAGAATAGAAGCAGCTGGGTGTTCATTTCTTTTTTAACAACTTCCCTCCCCCGTCTGCTAACCTAACAGCGTATTGACTGTAAATAGGTAACTGAACAATTGTCAAAAACATACTCAGAGAAACAACAAACACAAACTTAACACAAGCAGCTACACTGTCAGTAGCAAGTACAAAATTAAAGAAGGAAGTTAACTACAATGACATAGTTGTCAGCAAACTTCTAACTGGCTTTTCCTGCTTGCAAACTTTGCATGTTTTGTTAGGAACTGGAGATGTAGTCTTGTCACAATTACCCAGCCTCCCCTTCTCACCCCGGCCCAGCGGTCAGCTGCTCTGAGAGGGAGAGTAACCGCATCAGCCCGATCAACCACGCGGTAACCGCATCAGTGCCGAGGAGCTTATGGACCAAACGCAGGCTGCGGAAGCTACTTAATTAATACATGCCGTCTGTGTACTGTAGCTACATGTCAGTCAGTACACCTCCCTCTTATCAGTTAAAGTAATTGAACAGTGTTCCATTTTTAGACCCTATTAATCTAGCTGCTGTGAGCTAAATTACATTGCTACAGAGACTGTTCAATCAGTTTTGCAATGCCCAATTGGATTTCTTATTATCCAGTTCCTTTCTAAAGAAGAGATCTGTTGGTGGTTTGTGCAATCACAGAAAGTTTGGGTCCTCAGCTAGGGAATTTACATCCAATATTTGTCTTTAACTTTGCTAGAGACAATCTCTTTTCCTGTGTGAAAACATCTATGCCCCATAAAAAATCTGAACGTTGAACCCAGTACAAGGAAGTGCAGTATGCCATCTATCTGACAGTGCCAGAGCCAAACCGGTTTCACAAGCTCTCCAGACTTTACATACTGTAGGTGCACACTCCACTTCCTGTCTTCAGTTACCTCATGAAATTGGAAACAAATGACACTGGAGGGGGCAAAGCATTTTTGTGGATATATTATATCTACAATTACCCTTAACTGCAGCTCATCTTTCCTGCTTAACTGTCAAGATAAAAACGCAGGTCCTTGTGTGCCTGAGAAATAGGAATTTTAAAAGGTGTTCTGTCATGTGTGTCATGCTTGCCTTGGTTTGTATGTTTATGGTGTTCGGTTGTCAGGCAGGGATGTTAGTGCTTTTTGTTAGTTGTTGTGCCGGAGGCTACCTCCACCGCAGCGATCAGGCCCTGTCTGAGCAGTGACACCCCTGCAGCTGCCATCCGCTCTGTGGCTGTTGTCTGTGTCACTCAGTCATGTGACTGACACAGGCTCCCTCAGGGGTCTCCGCTATCAGGTGCAGCGAGGGGGCCATTTGTACCCCCGGTGTCGGGGGACCCTGCACCCACAGCGGGGATATGCATTTTGAATAATTTTGTATTCAAATGCTTCGCCGCTCCCCGGGTCGAATATTTTATTAATCAAAGCCTGCTTTTTCTCCCTGGAAGCGTTGTGTGAAACTCCCATTTCTCTGAGTGTGTAATGACCCAGCACAAAGAAATATGCATTCATTCACACTTCTCAGGCGGGACAATTAATATTCTCACACAATTATCCAATTTTCTGCACAGCTCTTAGACTCTCCTTCATGAATATTGATGAGAAAGAATAAAATTGGATTTTACTTATATGTTCATAAACAATAATAACAAAAAAATTATCCAAACTGAGCAGGTAACTGGGTGGTGATCTCATGGTCATAGGTTAGAGTGCGGTTGCACCCCAAAGCCACACTCATACTCTCTCCTGTTGGTGGTCAGATTTCTTTTCTCATCACACCTTACTGCCCTTGCTCAGGTGATGGGCATCTCACTCTTGCAGCTGATCTGAGGTGGCACAGCCTGTGTTTGTACCCGGAGGTCCTCGGGATACAGAGCCCCCTCATGTTTCTGTGGTGCTCTCTCTGGGAGGCTCAGGTTCAGCTCCTCAGCCCAGAACACCACACTTAGCGTTCAAAACGTTGCTTTGGTACTGCCGGATGTATGTCTCAATGGATGTGGTGCATCTGTTCTCCATGATCTGTTTTAAAATGACAGTATTACAAAGAGGCTAAACCTTCAATTCGCTCCCGATGGACGTTGTGTTTACCTCTTATGTGAAGACACTCATTAACAGAACACAGGAAAGGGTTAATGTGGCCCTCTAAGGGTCTGTGTACATATAAAATCAGCATCTGCATCTGTCTTCAGATTCTGAAGCTGGCTCCAAGGTGCTTGTTTTTTTACCCGTCGTTGTTCATGAGTACAAACACAACCTCTCTTCCACAAGTTTTTGCCTGGGTAAAGATGCAGCCTCATGCTGTACTCCTGTACTCCTGTGCCTGACAGAAGAAGCCCTTTGTTAGGATCCCAACCTGTTTCCTGTAGCCGGAGGGCTTTGTAGTCTTGGCTCTGTCCCGTTGTTTATTTACGCTGTGAAATGCTTTATTTTCTTTGAGAGCAATTAAGATGAAAGGCAGTGACGGGCTGAATAGGCGCTGTGCAGCTGAAAAGAAATAAAGGTTCACTTCCGTTGATACTGCACATTCCCTGTTTCTTTCAGGTTAGTGTCGCTATAGTGATTGAAGGAGATAAGGGGGGGAACGCTGGAACTCAGGCTTTTGAAGTGAAGTACAGCTTTTGCTGTATCCCTACGCCCTAAACCTTGTTTTTAAGAGCTGACAGTTTTACTGTGTCTCGATTATGGGAATGCCCTGTCTCAACACGTCAGTAACTCTTCCTTCAAAAGCACACCCTTCAAAGCAACCTTTTATACTTGATTGTATCCCTCCACCTCTTTTATGACTTTGCTTTCTTTGGATTGCTTTAATATTTTGTTTTTGTATTATGTACTGTGCACTTTCTTATTTGATGTTTAATTTTGATAGATCTGTTTTTGTATTTCATTCAAACTTTTGTTATGGTTACTCTTATACTTACTGTTATGGTTATTCACCTTTTGTTATTGTCTGTCACCTCTGTCAAAATTGTCGCTCACTTGTGTTGAATGATATTGTGTAGCTCCCTTTGTGTGGAGAAAACTATAAATCAAATGTCATTATTCTGTAACTTACAGAGAACACACGAGACTGATTGCCGCGGCCTTCAAATCATACGTGCATGATGTGTGAAGAACACCCCGGGCCTAAACAGCACTGGCATAGCAGCAGCTAACATGAAAGTGTAACCTGAGTAAAACGAGACTGTCTGCACCTCCAGGGCCTGAGGTCTTGCCCTCATTGGCTGGCCTCCGTGGGACTGGCGTGGCAGCTTTGAACCCGTGTGTCAGCGTGCTCCTGTGTCACTCTGTGGTGTGTCATGCATGTAGCAAGTGTTCCACACTCGGTTTTGGGTTTCGCTGCCTCTCATTTAAGCCCAAACAATGCTGTAATGTGTTAATGAGCCTCAGGCAACTCCCTCATGTGTTAAGATGATATCTGCTAGTGAAGAATGTTTGCCTCAGCTGAAGCTGATCATCTGCTGATGCCTTCACTTCAGGTGGACTGACCTCAGATCAGTTTGTTAGGGTGCCAGAATGCTTGTTGTCCATGCTACTTTGGGAACACAACAGTTTTTGCTGTGCCAGAACATGTAGATCCTGAACTAGGATCAGTTAAAGAGGACGAACCCCTGCTGACCTTGCTAAACTCGGAACAAAACAAGCCTCCCCGTGCCAGAACACACAGAGGCTGATCTGTGATCAGTTTGTTAGTGTGAACTCTGTTGAGCTGGAACGGGGGGTGAGGGGGTGCTCGTGAATGGTTCAGTGCCCTGTACCAGTCAGTGCAGTTTAGGACGTGGTGGCTGTGGGCCTGCAGCCAGAGTCCTCTCTCTCGCGAAGCGTGCCAGCGCCTGTGTTTGTGTGTGTGTTTGAGGTGTAGGCAGTGCAAACGAGGACAGAGCCACAGCGTTACAAACAAAGGTCGCTCTATCTGGATCCCTATGGCTTAGTGGGGAAAAACTGTTTTTGTACACATGTTCATTAAGGAGACACCAAAGTGTGTGTGTGTGTGTGTGTGTGTGTGTGTGTATAATGTGTAAAATAAATTACATAATATATATATACATATAATAAGAGTATATAACTATATATTATGTATTTATAAAGGCTGTTTTTTTACATACACACATACACATTTAACAGCAATGAGCCTGAGTGCCTGAAACCTAGGGCTTCAGTTTTATCCCATGGAAATCACTCTCCACAATGGAAACCCAGTGAAGCACACAGGTGCCCGGAGCATGACCTCAGCAGCCTGGAAGCCCCTCTCCTCTGCCTGCGCGAGCGTGCGCTCAGGTCAGCCGAGTGCAGCGGGCGCGGCGGTACCGTGCTCTCCCGCCGCGCTGCGCGGCTCCCCTCTCTTACAGCGCGGCTAACGAGAGAACGAGGCGTGCCGCCTACGCGTGCGGGGGCTGTTCGTCGGCATAGCAACGGGGCTCCGCTCCATTCAAGTTCAGCTTCCTTCCGCTGGGAATTCCGTCACTTATCTGGAAACAATCGGAGACGGCGGGGCTGGTATCAGGGCTCCGTGGCCCTCATTAACCCAGACGCAGTCTCCCTTATCGCCAGCGTCCAGCCTTACACTGATCACATTGGCCACGCTAATGCTCACGCAGCTGTGCTCAGCTTCAACACCAGTGAGACTCGTTTCACTTTCAAACGTGGTCGAACAATTAAAACTCTTTAAAATTGTTCAGCGGTATTGAAAATAAATAACTTTTCAAAAGCATTTGCACTCTTCCTGCAATCTGAACTTACGGAGGCTGGTCATTTTTGAGCCGCGGTGGTGTCAGTAGTCAGTGGCTGACTGATTCAGTAAATGAAGCATTTATTTTATTGGGGTTTTATTGTAGCACAGTGTTAAAGAGCAGAGCTCATAACCAAATTGTTGCTGTTTTGATTCCCCACTGGGTCACTGCTGCTGTGCCCTTCGGCAAGGTACTTAACCCAGAATTGCCTCAGTAAATATCCAGCTGTATAAATGGATAATATGTAAAACTGTAAGCTATATAAGTTGCTCTGGGGTGTCTGGTAAATGATAATAATGTAATCTAATCTGCAGTTATATTTTTGTGATCCCTTGTAATGGTATCCCTTAACCGTGGTTAAGGTTGGGTTGCAAAATCATGTCCCCGACACCACAGATTCTTAGCCTTTGAACTCTTTGGCTTCAGCTCCTTGCATAGTACTACACAGCGTGTCTGGCCAGAGATTGTCCCGTCCAGCAGCCGTGCCTGAAACACAGTGGCCGGTGTGCAGTGTGTTAAGAGGAGCTCACCCTGCGCCGAGTCCTCGTCTTGCGTAACGCTGTGGGAGGGGGTGCCTGCGGACGGGACTCATGGGGCCGTTTCCATGCTGCAGAGGATGGAGCCGGAGTGGCCCAACAGTCCAGACTGTTTCCACATCTCAGAGTGCAGGGCTGTGGCCCTCTCTGTCCCCCTGCTGCTGGAGGGAACAGCCCGTTACTGAGCCAGTGGCTGATAGGAGCAGGGATCAGGGCGTGGAAGTGAAGGATCAGCAGCAGCTGATGCTTCTGTCAGGGTTAAAGGAGAGAGGGGGAGGCTGGAGGCTGTGGTGGTGTCTGAAACAGACCCAGGTGTCTGTGTCTGTTCCCAAGCTGGTGCTCTTTAAAGCGCTTGGGGTTACCAGTCAGTGCTGCTGATGTCGTACAGCTGTGGGTAGGTGGGCATAGAGAGGAGGTCCCCATGACTCCTCACTGAGGGACAAGGGGGTCAGAGGTGGTTGGAGACAGCCAGTGATGACCAAAGACAGCTCGGGACAGATGGCGGGGGCCCTGTCCCTTGAAGGGCTATCAGTGCCTCTGGTGAGAGTGCTACAATCTTTGGGCCAAAAAGCTGGTCAGGGCTCCCTGGGGGGGGGGCATGGAGCTCAGTGTTAATTACCTAGATGGAGGTTCCTGGGGGTAAACCTGGACAAGCTTCTCAAAGTACTGATGCTTAATCATGTTTAAGGGTGGAAGGTGCTACCCTTCTATTCCTCTTCATTTTCAAGGGTCTGCTGAAGATGCTCCAAAGCAAAATTGCATTTGCAGTTTTTGCATTTGAGTCCCAGTTTATCATGGGAATTTAAGCCTCATGTTTTCTCCAGGAATGTGTTTACTGTTTGTATGTATGAGGAAAATCTGACTAGAGGTAAATGCAGTGTGGGTTTCTGTACTATTTTATGGTGTGACCTGTTGCACTATAAGCTGAAACTGTTTGGTGATGGCTTTATTGTGTGTTAGGATGCAGTGGCTCTCCTCAAAGTAAGACCTATAAAGTTAGACGAAACCCCAGAGCGACTGAAGTCTTTTAGCGTGGCTTGCACAAAGGTCATCTCTTCTGCTTTCTGTCACTTTCCTGAGGTCATCATTTTGTTTATATACAGCACATGATTATGGCTATTTTTAGGACATTGCGTGTTGAAATTGCAAAATGACTTTCTTGTGAAACCTGAATTACCTATTGGATCTATTTATGCTGCGGTATACTCCAGAGGCGTTGCTGCTGTAGAAACCGCTGAGGCCATTTGCAGGAAGCTATGAGGAGTCGATTTAAAGACGTAACCACGGTGACACCACAGAGTTTCCTATTTTTCTAGTGATTAATTCGCTAAGCGGGATCACATGGTTTTTCGCAGCGTTCCTCGGAGGAAGGCGTGGGCCGCCGCTGGCCGGGGGTGAGTCAGAGCGGGCTAAATGCGGCGCGCGGGGAGAGCTGGCAGGCGCGGGACAGCGCACTTTCACGCGAGGCCGCGAACCGCGCGGCGCGGCTGGAGGATCCCCGCGGGAATGGCGGGAAGGCGCGAGGGCTATAAATACAGTGTAAACAGAGCGTCGGGCCCGGGGTGTCAGCGGCCTGCGCTGAAAGGCGTGCGCGGAATGCGGGGCTATTTTTGGACCCCCGTGAGGCTCCAACTTTGTGAATGGAACAGCTTCACCAGGGGCCTTACACTTTTTTTTTTTCACACCAACAAACTACAGCAAATTATATTTTCCTAAGACCTTTCCCTATTTATGGTCTTTCTTACTAATGTCCTGTTAGCTGTTTGTTGCCCTGAGTAATGTAGTCCACCAAATAAATATGCTTGCAGGTTTCCTTATTCTGTTTGTTGCCACAGCAGAACCGATGCGGACATTGAGTGCCTTTGCACGAAGGGAAGGAAGCACATCTGCTATAATGGAATTCGTCATGTTCTATTTTAAAGGGCTGATGGGGCTGGACACAATGCAGTCGCACATGTTGGGTCCATTGGCGGGGATATTGTGTGGCATAGATGTTTATCTTGCCTGCTGTATGACTCAGCTTCGTGCTAAATGGAAATGGCTCTGTGCCCCTGGTGGAATGGAGTTAAGGGTGTGGCAGGACCTGATGAAGGGGGGGATGTGTCAGTAACCAGCCATATGGCTGTGGAGTGCCTTTCATAAGCAGTGTAGCCACAAACAGAGCTTTCACATATACAAGTGAGTGAAGAGTGTGGCCTGTGTGATCAGTGCTCAGAGCTCCATATTAGTACTACACATATGCATTACATTACATTATTGGCATTTAGCAGACGCTCTTATCCAGAGCAATTTACATAGGTTACGGTTTTTTGCAGCTAGATATTTTGTGAGGCAGTTGTGGGTTAAGTACCTTGCCCAAGGGTACAACAGCAGTGCCCCAGCAGGGAATCAAACGGGCAACCTTTCGCTTATGAGTCCTGCTCCTTACCGTTATGCTACACTACCACCCCTATATACAGACACAACGCGTAGCCATGTAAACGGTCATATGCATGAGAGAGTATTTAAAGCAGACAGGCTTTGGGGCTCACGTTGCAGCGTTGTGATTTTGTAATGTTTTTATGGCCCTGCTCTCCTCCAGTAGTTTGACTCAGAGTTTCCCCCTCAGCGTCGTCAGGCTCTCTCAGGCCCGCGGTGCTGAGCGTTTCCAGTCCCGGTCCCGGGTCAGAGTGACATCATCGCAGCGCGTTCTGTTAAACCCAGCCCACTCTCCAGAGAGCGGCGCAGCTGTGAGGCAGTGGGAGAGGCGGGGTCTGTCTGCGTGTGGAAGAGGAAAATATAAATATATACGTGCGTGTGTGTCGTCTCACATCCTGCTGATACGAGGAAGTTGGAATTGGAATGAATCAGATCGAGTGGAGGTGATATGGGAATTTGAGCCAACCTATGACGTGGGTGAGATGCTGCACATGCTAGTGGCTGTTTAGTGGAATGGCGAGAGTGTGTGTGTGTGTGTGTGTGTGTGTGTGTGTGTGTGTGTGTGTGTGTGTGTGTGTGTGTGAGAGAGAGAGAGAGAGAGAGAGACAGAGACAGAGAGGTGTGTGTGAGATGTGTGCACTGGGTTGAGAAAACAGATGTACATGCTGGCCAGATTGTCAAGGGAGATGAGTCTTTCTGTCTGTCTGTCTGCCTGTCTGTCCGAGCCAGCGTATATGTTTACCTGTCCATTAGTCTGCATGTACTGGCCCAGCTGAAGAAGGGGTCTGGGAGCATCTGTGTGTGTGTGTGTGTGTGTGTGTGTGTGTGTGTGTGTGTGTGTGTGTGTGTGTGTGTGTGTGTGTGTGTGTGTGTGTGACAGAGACAGAGACAGAGAGGTGTGTGTGTGAGATGTGTGCACTAGGTTGAGAAAACAGATGTACATGCTGGCCAGATTGTCAAGGGAGATGAGTCTTTCTGTCTGTCTGTCTGCCTGTCTGTCCGAGCCAGCGTGTATGTTTACCTGTCCGTTAGTCTGCATGTACTGGCCCAGCTGAAGAAGGGGTCTGGGAGCATCTGTGTGTGTGTGTGTGTGTGTGTGTGTGTGTGTGTGTGTGTGTGTGTGCGCGTGTTTGTGTGTGCGCTGGGCAGGTTGAAGTTGGGGATCACTGGGAGACAGTGTGTCAGACTCAGCTCTAACAGTTACAGTCACCAGGAGAGTCCAGCGAGACTCTGTGCTGAATTACTGCATTCCCTTCAAAAATATTCAGTAATGGCATAAGCCGTTTCTGTTAGTCACCCTGCGGTGATGTAAGCTGTCTCAGTTGATTTATAAAATAGGCTGCCTCAGAGAAGTGAGCAGGTGAGAGGGAAATTGTGCATCACACTGCCTGTGCTCTGGTCTCTAACTGTGGAGCCCCTATGGCAGCGCACAAACCCAGCTGCCTGAAAGCACGGTAATAAACTGTCACGGTCTATCTGTTTATTCACTTCTTTACCTTCAAACTTCCACGCAAGGAGTGAACTGCCTTCGCAGCCTGCCTCCGGGAATCACTGTGGACTTTACTTGGCCTTTGCAGCGCCACTGAAAAGAGACTTTATTCTGCGTAAACATTTTATCTAGGCCTATTATGTGTGAAAATAGTGTTTTCCCCGTCAGGGCAATATTGTTTATTCCCCACAGAACAAGAGAGTGCTTTGAGGAAGACTCTGGCCCCGGTTCAGTGTGCTGAGTGACCCCGGGCCGCCCTCCCCGTTCTCACTGCTCCGCGTCTCCCCCTTTCTCTCTCTCCCGCAGGCCAAACAGACGGACGGGAGGCCGAGGTGCGAGGGCGTGTCCCCCGGGGGGGAGGAGGAGCCCTTCTCCTGGCCCGGGCCCAAAGTGCTCCACCTGGCTCGCACCCCGCAGGGGTCCGGCTTCACCCTGCGCCACTTCATCGTCTACCCGCCGGAGTCCGCCGTCCACTCCTCCGTCAAGGTGAGACTGCGCCGGTGTGTTTCACGTGGGGGGTCATGTGATTTCTCCTAGCATGCATTGCTGCCCCCCCCAGCCAAAATCAAACTAAACAAGCCAATGTCAGTCGCTTTTTAAGGCGTGAGGCAGAATTTAAAATAGGAAACGCACAGTAGATGCATGCTGATATGTATTGAAACTCACACTAATAGATTTTGGCAAGTGAGCATGCAGATTGGCACTGTTTTGACCATGCTTGGCATGGTTCCAGCTTCAGTTGGCAAAGTCAGAACTCTGCTGTTGAAACATAAATTTGTTTGGTTACCTAATAAAATGGCTCATTGAGAGCTTAGTAGCAGGGTGTAACCACCATGTATTCTTTCATATCACTGTTCCTGGTGAAATATGAAGTTCAACGTCAATGACGTTTCAGCCCAACCTTTTTTCCCAAGGTTAAGATGATGAATACAGTAACAGCATATTCGTTTGGGAAAATAATGGTAAGATACTTTCAGGGAACAAGGCATGGTTCAGATTAGAAATACGCTCAAGAACAGCCACCTGCAAGTGGGGCTCTGTATTTATGGAAATGTATGGGATGAAATGAAGCATGAATGGAGAAATGAAAGAGTAAGGGAAAGGGTGAGGTCATGGATAAAGAGGAGTGTCCTCAGGAGAGGACAGGAGGCTGGGGCGGGCTGCAGTTGTGATGTTGGTAGTCAGAACCCTCCGCCAGCAGGGAGCTAGAAAAGACAGAGATGGAGATTCAACAGCGGCACACGGAGGAGATGGAGGGGCTAGCCTAGCGCTAGACGGTGACCTCAGTGAAGGTGGAGGTTTGCATGAGGGGATTTTTCCCTATTTTTTCCGTGTTTTTTTGATGCCTCTGAAACACCCGTCTGTAGAAGAAATGATCCACGTTAGGAAAAACAGCGCTGTACACTCCAAAAGAAAGAAAGGCCTATGTGAATTTTGCTCCTGGGATGTTGGTCCTCAGAACGTAATTCTTCCCTCAGCCGTTGTCATTGTTAAATGTTCCAGCTCTGCAATTTGAGAGGGCTTTACCCCAAGGGGCCGCATGCGGTCTGACTTGACAAATTGTGTTTTAGAAACGCGTTGTTTTCCACGTCATTTTTTTTCACCCCCCTTCGTAACGGTGTTCAAACGCTGAAGGTGAACACTGCAGGATTTCCTAAAACACTTCCATATGGGATTCTGAGGCACTAGTGGGACTCCAGCTTATATCAGCTCTGGGATATTAAAAGTAAATGATGTAACCAAGGTACTTCACAAAGAGTGAAACACGTGTCTTCGAATGGGAGATTCGGAAGGATTCCCTTGGTAAACGTTGAGGTAACTGGTGGCAGTTACACAGCTTTAATAATCAGGGATTCAGTTCACAACAGGAGACGCTGAAGATCATACATGGTTTTGCTGTGGGATTGAGCTTTAAATTAACATCTTGTTTACACGTTTTTGAAAGCCGGTTTGGACTTCCTGCCATTTTCCTCTGCATGACTGTCCCAGCTTATTGCTGCAGTCTGCGTTTTCAGAAGCAGCAGTCTGTTTCTAAAAGTTTTGTCATGACAGAACCAGCAACAATACAAGGACATTGTTATCAGGTATGTCAGCATTCACCTTAAATCTGTCTTAAGGAACGCATATTGCACATATTCATTTTTTACAGAATGGCAGTGAAGAAAACCAGCTTCTTTTCCCCTAGAAGTGATGAGCGCAATGACGTCATTGTGAATTTCGAAGATCTTGTCAGCTGTTGTTACAGAGACGCTTAGTCAAAAAAGGAGTTAAAGTCTGGCCGTCACAGTCTGCCTGCTGCACAGAAACAGCTGAGTGCCTTCGGACATGTGGGTGCCCCAGCAGTGGCTGGGGAGATGCAGTGCTGTTTAAAATCAGTGGGAAATCAGAGCCTGGCAGAGCCTCAGAGATCATGTGACGGGATCAGGGCACACATGGTTAGTTAGGGAGAACTTCATAGGAAAGAACTACATCTGCATTAAGCACACCAACAAAATATGGGACCACCCAAAGATAATGCTGCAAGTTAAACTAGGAGAATGAACTGGAACACATCTGTTTGTTGCTTGACTTCTGTTCCCACACTCACTCATTTTCCCCCTCTTTCAGGATGAAGACAACGGCAGCAGAGGTAAGCTGTTTGACTCCACTCTCGTAAACAGCTGACATAGCTTCGGTAATGTGAGTGCTGACAGAATTGTCTCGTGTTGAGTGGTTTGCTGGTTAGCGGTGTACCGCGGTATCTGCGGGGTGGTGTTGGATGGTTCCGTTGTGGTTCGGTGCAGGAAAGAGCTGCCCTTTGTGGGAGCGGTCTGAGTGGTTCAGTAACTCCCCCACAGCTGGCTACTGTCAGGACTGGCACAGCGTGGTGCTGGCTTCCCTGTCCTCCTGCTCCTAATCCAGGGAGCTGGCCTCTCTTATTTTGGCTACCGTTCAAACCCTACCAAAGCCTGCTGATTCTCTGTCTTGGGGATGTTTCTCCAGCTGTGGGCTTATATGCTTCCAACAGCTGTTCCAGGATCAGTCTTTCTGCAAATCAGAACCCCTGATGTTATGGGCTAAAGGTGGATGCTGATCCAGGATCAGTGATTGAGAGGGGAATATAACCACAGTCTTCCTCTAGCCTCCATCAATCCTGCATGCTTATGGTGCACCAAATCCCAGGGGCTTAGCCTCCTCCAGCTCTTAATTCGTCTGTCTCCATCTGATCAGAAGGAGCTGCTTTCCTTCCAGTTCTAGAGGAGACCCTCCCCTGTCGAATTGTTGTGGCTCCTCTCGGGGAAGCTCTGGGGTGTGTAAAGAGGGCAGCTTTTTTAATTTGAAGTGATGACTGCGCGATTTGGACTGTCACGTTAATTGCGCGACACCAGATGTCTCCCTTTTCGTGTCTGTTTTTCTGTCGCAGTGCAGGGTGGTGCGCGTGAGATTGGCCAGGGCACCACAGGAAGGCTGCGTTAATTTGGCTGCAGCCGGCTCTGTCACGTCCTTCGTCAGATCCGTGGCTGAGGCCACTGACTCCTCTAGCGTCCACCTGATTATCAGGCTGTGCTCAGTTTCCACACCTCTATTCGCTGTGTTCTCTTTGAAGGCGTTTCTGTAAGCCCTTGCCCAGTACCCTGCCCCAGCCCCAGCAGTGCTGAGAATAAAAGGCCACCAGCTGGAACAAGACTGGCTCACTATACCCCTTTTCCACTGTAGTGCTGGCACCGGGCTGGCTCACTATACCCCTTTTCCACTGTAGTGCTGGAACCAGGCTCGCCCATGTATACCACTTTTTCACTGTATACCTGGGACCAGGCTGGCATAATTATCGCCCCTTCTGCATTACAGAGGTGGAGTCAGTCTGGCTTGCTTCGTTAAGGTTCTGACTCATGCTAGCTCAGGCTGCCAGTGTTAGTGGTGCTGTTGTGCTAACATGTGAGCCGTGGGCGGAGGTGAAACGCTGCATATTTACGTTACCTCCTTTGGCACCTGCTGTAAAACCCAAGGAGATAGGCATGGAAGGGAGCATGCCATCATCTCTGATCCCTGAGTCACCCAGACTGAGAGAGGAACTGATAGAGGGAAAAGCTCAGCCCTGCATTGCCGGAGAGTGTTCTGTGTAGCCTCATACGCTGCAGTACTGGTAGTGCACTGAAAAAGCAGTGGTTCTGGACTGGGTCAGCCAGCTTTGCTAGCACACTAGCCTGGTTCCAGCTGTACCTGGGAAAGGGGTAGAAGTCACTTCTCTTCCGACCAGGAAGAAAAAGGCATATCATGAATCCTGATGGATGTTCAGTAAGCTGGGTCACTGAAATGCCTGAGGGTTTCATTCAGGTTCTGAGAAGCAGTTAAAACACTGAGACTAGTGGATGTAAGCTACATTGGCTGCAGCTCTTTCTGCTCTTGGGAGAGGAGGCTGCATTGAGCAGGGCTTGTCCTTGTCCTAAACCTGTGACCTGGATGGGGTATTAACACTGGCTCCATTGACCTGCACAGATGGGTTGCATCTCTCTCACTGCATTGTGCCTTTGCTTTGGCTGATATTGAGCCATAGGCTGAGTCAGTGACCCTATGGGGGATTGTGGCTGATGATGGACTTTGGTCTTGTTACGCCAGACTTTCATTATCAAAGCCTCGTGTGCTCATGCACACGGGCCTGTGTTTGACATGTTGTATATGTTTTGCTTTGAAATGTGTTAGCAATGGAAAACAGAAGTGATAACTGCCGATTAGTTCTAGAACTCCTCTTGTGTAATAGGCATGTTGACACGGCGCGAGTGGTAAACAGGCGTGAAATGGTGTCATGAGAGGGAACAGCCAGTCTGAGATTGATTTGGGGGCGGTTCTGGGGAACAGTATTGAACAGATGTCATGTGACCATCTCTCTGAAGCATGCAAAAACATTCCCCGCTTGGAGCTGGCGGCTCGAGCCGACACGATGTTTTTACAGCGTTTGTAAAAATGACTCATTGTCATTGTCCTCCTGTTTCCCCTGTCTTTTTATGGTTGAAAGGTATCTCCTCTGCCTGCGTTTCTGCTGAGCTACCTCAGCTTTAGGTCAGCTCTACCAGGGGTGCCCTGGAGGCATCTTTACAGCAAACTAACCCAAGGCCAGGAGACATGACACCAGCTCAGCCCCAAGTCCAGCCAAGTCAGGTGGAATTTTTATTGTTAGTCCTGTAAAATACCGAAACCAGAAAGAATGCCTAACAGTGCTTACTCCCTGCCTGAGGGGCATGCTGTGGTTAGTCAGCCGAAAAACAAACCGCCATATTGGGTGACATCAGAAAGGCCCACACACAGCTGGGACGGGTCAGCTGAACCAGGGTGTTAGTCACACCGGTGGAAGCCAGGGGTCACTGCAGCGTGGCCAGCGGAGCGCCGTGCCCCCCCTGTTTTCGGAAGACCCTCGCCCGCGGTTTGTTTGCCGAGCGTGTGCTGTGGGCGTGCGCTGTTGGGGTCTGTGTGTGTCGACCATGAGGTCATCGCCGTTGGAATTTCCTCAGTCTGGGCAGCAGATGAGGCTCCGCGAGTGATCTCAACCAACTGCGACATCACAGCGCGGTTTTCTGTGCGCTCCGAGCCACGGGAACTCTCTCAGGCTTGTTTGCGCATCTGCTAAGGGTTAGAAAGCTCATTCTCAGCAAACAGCGGGACTTAGAAAAACATTTGTGCTGTGCTGTGTTTCATATTTAACAAATGGAAAGGAAAGAGAGGGAATACACTATGCATATTGTATTCTCTCAATGCAGATGCTTAAAAAAAGGGACCCATCTGTTCAAGTACGTTTTGTTCTAAGCGGAATACCGTGTTGTAGATGTTCGGATTCCAGTTTTGTGCTCGAGAAGGGCGGGAAGGCTCACAAAAGCGATGCAAATTCCCCTCCGGTCCCATGCGGGCCGTGAAAGCCCACCTCCTCTAAGAAACGGCACAGTTTGTTCCTGGGACTAGCGGAAGGCTCCTCTTTCACTGAAGAGCCTGGCGGGTCACGTCCGCGGGAGCGGGAGCAGGAGCAGGCCGGAGAGGGTGAGGCCTAGCGTTCCGCCGGGGGTTTCCGGGAGGCGTCGTGGCCGACCCGCGGCCCATGTCGAGCGCGCCGTCCTTTCGACCCTCCCGTTCCGCCTGTCAGCGCCTCCGCGCCGGGCCAGGCTCGGGTTGCCTCGCACAGATCCGGAACAAAGTGGGCGGACGTGGTATTTTGGCAGCATCTGGCAGTGGGAGACGTGTAAGAAGCACAGCAATAGCTGAAGAGTGACCTGTGGGCTCCTGTGCAGTAAGCGGCTTGTTTTTCAGCCCCACACCGAAAGTGACACATGAGGACCTCAGCGGTGGCTGAACCGGCGGCACAGCAGGGGATCAATAAAGGTGTACCCTGTGGCAAGGAGGGATTTCACCAGAGAAATACAGCAAGTCCCTGATTCCCAGATATAATGAGGCGAGTTGTTCAAGGCGTTTTCCAGGCCCTGTGGGCAAACGGCACACTGGCCGTTTCAGCTGTGGGGGCCCAGGGGATGAGCTGGTAGCCAGCCGCCCGAGGCGCTAAAGGTGTAGCAGGATTGTACAGGCTAATGAGCTAAGCAGGAGGTGAGCACTCTGGTGGGGCTCTGGGGAGTGGGGCTTTCAGCGCGTCGTTTCTCATGTGCTGGATTCACACTTAAGCGCTGCTGGACTCGCGCTCTGATGACCATTACTCACTCCCTGCAGCAGGTGGGCAGTTTCCTCCTCCGCAATTAAGATGACTGAAAACCCTCGACTGTAAACGGTCCAGTCAGAGTAACTGTACTTTGAGTCCTGTTTTTATTGTCTTGTACAGGAGATAAAACTACTAAGTGCGGCTGTGTCAGAAGTTGTAAAAGGCATAGTGCATGTATGTCGCCTTATTGGATTTCTTGGTGCTTCTGCTTTATTTAAGATAAACAGCCAGTTCTGTTCAGCCGAAGGGAGAAAAGGGTTTCTAGGCAACAGTGGACGAACTGACAACTCTGGCTGCCTTATGCTCTTGCACAAACTTGCCAAGAATGACGCGTAACTGAAAAATAAATGCATACTGGAGTTGTGTTCAGCATGACACAGTGTAGACACTTACTGCATATATTTCCCGTTATCATTTAATTTAGTGATGTCATATATCAGTAAGAGACATATTAAGTCCACTTCATGGTTTCAGCATTATGTTTTACGCTGTTATACATCTATTGTATGTAGCTGAATGTGATGGATTTCTTTTTGCAGTGACTCTTGCGAAGGTACAGTTAATATGAAACACGTTTTTCATATGACCTCATTTTAAGAAACAAGGGGTCTGGTCTGACAGTGACAGAGCTCCCAGAACTCGGTAGCTCCCCCCACTGGCTGGGAGTGAACGGTGCGGTTCTGCCTGTTGCATAACGCCTGGACTAGAAGAACCAACGGGCTGCTGTCCAGCACCACAGAATAACAACATTCAATAAAAGAAAAAAAAAATAACTTGAAAATGCCCCAACCCACACTAGCCGCTCAGCTGTGCTAGAAGCAAGAGCAGCCAAAAATGTGTTATTAAAAGGGGCCGGGCCTAGAACGCATACATGTTGGATAGCGCTTCTGTTTTTAATACCGTGTTACCTCCAGAAATTTGTTCTGATTTGCTTATTTAATGTTTCACAACACTGCACCTGGAATGACTCTGAAGGTGAACTTGTTTGACAGTATGACTGCCTCTGGCACCATCCGGGAACTCATTAAATTTCTGTCTTTGTGGTTCCTTCAGACCAGGAAGAACATGGCAAATAGGGGATTCCCACAAATCTCAGTGCGTGCTCATATTCAGATAATCCATTATACTGCATACCACACATTGTTATTAAATTAATGTGACAGAATTACCTGATTAACTTGTTTGAATTATGCTGTAGGATGCAAATACTTGAAGTATGTGCCCAGTCTTCACTCTTATTGGTGCATGTAAATTAGATAGCCATTTTGATTTTCACTGCTGTAGTCTTCTTTTCATCTTTCTGTTCTCTCACAACCCGATTCAATCCAAACGGACTGGCTCAATGCATGATTCACTACAGCCTGAGTCTGTGCCACATTAATTAAGTTTATTATCTGTGTGTCACACAGGGAGTGCCTCTGCTCACAAAGCTCCGACATGTTTACCTTGGCGAGGGTCAAGTACAAAGGAGTGATTGATGCAAGTTCGCTTAACGCTATCTTCAAGATTATTCCTGTTTGGCTAAATAATACACCACTTAGCTGGAGATGTGTGAAGCCGTGACTAGAAGGATGAAATTAAAGGCAAAAATGGGAACTAACCTAAAAGCCTCGAAGGAGGAAGATGGCTGAAGCAGATTCAAACCCTATGCAGTGCGGTCACGTCGGGGTTGTGCTGAATGGGTATTTTGGGTTCAGTGTATCAGTGTAAATCTGGGAGGCTCAGTGGTTGTCTGCATTCCTCTGCCCATCCACTAGGGGTGATGATGACATTACTATGTTGATCTCTGAAGCAGCCCTCTTTTACACGGAATGGGAACAGCGCATCTTTTGTCTCCAGCAGTTCCCCAAATGGCCTTTATTTATGAGAGTGAAATCGGAAGTATTTTTACTTCTCACCAGCCAGTCAGTTGAGTGCTGTAGGCATGTGCATTTCTCTGTGGAAAAGAACGCTGGGTTTGCACTCATGTCACCCATGGGCTAAATTGCTCCTGATAATCCCAGTCTTTACTGGCTGGAAATGTGCTCAAACAGTGTCCACACTGCGGCCTCTAGTGGAGCTCAAGGGAACTGCACCAGAAGGAATGAGAGTGGTGTCACCCTGAGCATACCTTAGTGGAACTTTGAAACGGCACTCCCTTGACTTGCTAAAAATCTGGTCTTGTGTAAACATTTGTCATCAGAATGATTGTGGTGTGTCCCTCAATTTGTGTAAACATATTTGACATGGGAAGGTCATAAGCGCCACACTACTTGTGGAACTAAGGTGTGTGAGTGTGGGAGCAATTTGAGGGACAGCCTCCAAGTTTTCAGTGTCTTGATGGCAGATTAGTTAACCGGTTGATGGGAGTCTGACAAGTTAGGACATTGATCTTTTGTCTCGGGAATGGATTGGAGTGGTTTTTAGTAATGTTGAATTCAGAAAGTACAATAGCATACTCTTTTTAAATTTTTAAACATGTTTGCTGAAGATCGTCAGGGTCCTTTAGCCATAACATTTAGCCATCTTGGAAACATGGGGAAAAGTGCCAAGGTCCAAAGTCGTGGTGGAAATGGAGGAAGGCAGCACACAGGTTTGTCAGACTTGCCTGCTTTAATAAATGAAGCTTATTCTCATTTGCATTTCTCTCAGAAGTGCCTTTAAGAGCTGTTCTCTGCTTGCTTTTTTTTTGGGTCATTTTTTGTCACCATGTGAACCATTTACTTGTTGACCACATTACATGGCCCTGTAACATGTTGCTGTTTAGAAGGGTGATTTGGCTTTTTTTTTTTTTTTTTTTTTTTGATTTCCACATGTAAACATTTACATTTATTCATGTGGCAGACACTTTTATCCAAAGCGACTTGCAAGTGAGGTAAAATACAACACAAGCGAAAAACAATACAGGGTCAACAATATTAGAAGCACTGCATGACAAAGTTCCAAAGGGTGGTCAGGCAAGGTACAAACTGGCCTTGAGGTGTATTTCTGTGGTGGCAGGGATCACCTGTGCCTCGCTCCACCTGAGAGAAACCGTGACCGAGCACCGGAACAACCTGCTGTGTCATCTGCAGACGGGATCTGTCCCGTTACTCTCCGCTCATTCTAATCTGAGTCTGCACAGGCGTGTCTGTGACTGAAGCATAAACCACACCTCGACGCTCACGACAGGCTGCGGCGGTGAATTATCGCTGCTGCTCTGCGGTGAATCAGTCGTGTCATTTACAGCAGCGGCTGTAAAAGCCAGTCACTGGCTGCAGTCGCCGTGGCTGCTGTCGCGCTGTGCTTTTGTGATGCAGGCCGTGGATGGTGCTGGAGAGATGCAGGCGGCCTCAGATGACCCCCCGAGCGCGAGTGGATGCTCAGTGTTGCTGGGGGGGGGTGATTCAGCAGCGGAGGAGCTGCGTGCCTCGCGGGTTTGCTCACGGCTCACACACGCAGGAGGAATTACAGGAAACGGGACACATTCAGCCCTTTTAGCTTTAGCCGTCGGACTGCAGTTTGCTGAAGCTCAGGTTATAGTTTTGCGTTGGAAATCAAACCCTGATGCTCAGCTGCCTCAGCGCTGTCGGTAGTATTGTGTAGTCACTGGAAGCAAAGCATTTGAATCTGGTCACTGAAAACTCAAGTTCAAACATTAGGATGCATTATGGTACTTGGAACTGCTAAGGCAATCCAGTTGTTTTTTTGGTTTTATTTGAAAGTCTTTTCTGAACGATAACAAAGAAAGCACTATGTTCATGTGTTGACATTTGCAAGATGCCCAGTGTTCACAGCAAGTTAACGAGAAGTCTTTGGTAATTAGTCTCTCATTTTTTATCTCCCAGCTTGAAGCATCACTCAGACTTAGGCATTTGAAGCAGCATTTTACTGAATCTAAAACAATACCTCATAATTCAGTTCCTTGTTCCCCACTTCTAAGTTGCACATAACAGTTTTGTTTTCTGTGCGGCCTAGGGTGATAAAGTAGAGCTGTGTTCTACCACCAACTGATTTCATGCAGTGCATGGAAACTGCTTTTTTATCCCCTCACATCCTAGCAGAGTTTATAGAGGGGGATCAGAACATGCTGTGTTAGTTTAGCCATGTTATTTATATTTCAGCATTCATCTGTACCGGGGATTTGCTTTACAGCTTCAGCCCTACAGGCTATAATCCAGCAGGTTTTACTAACCTCTTTCCATCTGCGTTTCTTCTAACAGCAAATCAATTTAATTGGCCAATTAAGAGCCCAGGTGTAACGACAGCCTGACACCCTTTGACCCTCCAGGTCCCTCTGGAGGTGTGACCCCTGGCCTATACCGTGTGAATTATCCATGGGTCCATTGCTATGGGGCTGTGCACACTCTGGGAAAGGCCTTTGTCGCCCTCTATTGGCAGTTTTTAGAATGTTAATTTAAGGCACACCAAATGGTGGAATTTGTGAGCCAGTGTTTGAATATTGTAGTGTTGAGCTGTGTTGAGATGTTATCGGATATAACACATCTGACATCGGATGTCGCGAAAGACCCACGCAGGCTGTTTGAGTTGAGGGCGGCTGAGAGAAGGAAGGGTTGAGTCAGTGCTTAGTAATACTGCTGCTCACTATTTCGGTTAAACACACACACACACACACACACACACACGTACATATATAAACGTACATAGCGAGTAATGCGTGTATTTACCAAAACACACTGTGAGCAGAACTGCTTTTTTGTTTTTTTTGTAACAGCTGATGTAATTCTGGAGATTCTCAGAGCGTTAACAAAAATCCCTCTTCTCTCACAAACACACAAGACCCCGTGATTCAATTTCTCGCCACAGGGGGGAGCCGAGCGGCGAGGCAGAGCTCGTGTTTGTGAGGGAGAGGTGTATGTAGCAGCGTTACGTAACGGCTGCGTGAGCGCCGTTAGCTGCCGTGTAAAAAGCTCGGCAGCAGAGCGGCAGCGGCAGGCAGTCACCTGGGAAGCGGTTAACACGGCGATCGTAGCGACCCCTCCAGGGCGCGGATCGAGCTCCCACGCTGTCATGGATACGCCCGGCCAAGCCAAACACACGGCAGCGTTCGGGCCAGCGTTCAGTGGCCTAACCTGTGACACACTCCAGCACCAGCACTGAGCTCTCCCAATACTAACAGCCAGTGCTATTCTTTTTTTACCTCCGTATGCCGGATAGCACACCCACACAGGCATATAGTGTCTGCACATTCCTGAGCCCTCTTCCCTCTCCGTGTAGGTCACGTGATCACGTTCTCCTGCCTACATTTACATTTATTCATTTGGCAGACGCTTTTATCCAAAGCGACTTACAAGTGAGACACACAACACAAGTGAAAGCCACACACTAAGTCATAGTATTAGAAGCGCTGCATGACCAAGTTTCAATAGTTGGCCAGGCAGTGTACAAGCTAGCTGGTCGAGACTGTAGTAACTGTACTCCTGTAGAGACTGCACTCCTGCCTTTAGTAACGGCAGCAGATGTGGCCGTTTGTGGCGTAAGCTGGCAGCCTGGCCAGACTCCGCCGCGCGGGTGCCGGGAGACGCCAGAGGAATGCCCAAACAGCCTCCCTCGCCGGCGGGATCCCTCCATTTCCTCCGAAAAGCAAACTCGCACTTTTCAGGACGCGCCCCTGCCCAGTTAATTATTACTTTCTTTTCCTTTTGTTTTGCTCTGTAGCCGTTGGGACTGTGACACGCTGAGAAATCGGCCCGGCCCGGCGGAGCATTTATTTACACGGCTTCCTGTGTGTGTGTGTGTGTGTGTGTGTGTGTGTGTGTGTGTGTGTGTGTCAGCCCCCTTTTCAAGGCAGGGAATGCCTCGGTGTAATTTAACGTTATGTCAGGTGTTGTAAATAGGTACTTTGTCCGGGAGTTGTTTAAATTCAGAGCACACGGCGCGATAGAATGCCAGAGGGGTTGAGGCCAGGGCTTGGGCCTCGGCTATGGAGGTAATCAGATTTGGTCTGTGTCAGGGGTCTGTGTCCCAGGACAGAAGGACCGAACCCTGCTGTAAATCCAAGCACGATGTTCCCCCCACGGGCAGATAATCTGGCCCAGGGGCTAGGCAGAGCCGCACGCTGTTCTGACATTGTCTCCCAAACCCATCACATCAACATCAACTCGCTGTATTGACCCGATAATAAAGCAGTCCTCATCAAAACAAAATCCCCCCTTTTTAAAGAAGAGAATATTAAAAGTAATAAAAACCGCTTTATTAAACCGATCACATTAGAAAATTGTCCTTTTTCGCAGTAATCTTTGAATACAGAAAGAACATGATTAATCGATGGTTGAAATGATTCAGTACTTTTCGGGGGTTGTTTTGCATGGGCTGGCAGTAGACCTAATGCGTGCAAATTTTCCTCTTCGTGATTTGAAAAGGTCACAGTTTCCATTGTGCTCAGTAAAGCTGTTGGGTTTTGCTGAAGCACAAGGCCTGCATGACCCGTTTTAATGACCACAGACCGGCTGGAGCTCTGGCAGATAGCAAGGCGGGGTGATTCTGTAAAGGTGACAGTGTGCTGGAATGACTGTAATCTAAGATAGCATGGAGACACACAGAACTGAGAGCGTCATAAACACTGAGATGCTGCAGATCCAGACAGGTTTCAGTGCTGCTTGTGTCGCAGTGTTGCTGGATTCTGGAAACATCTCTAGATCTGGTCGTCTTTAATACTAATCTGTTTTTAATCTCTGGCTTTCTTTCATTTTGATTCACAGTCGAATGTTTGTTGATTTGCTTTTATATCTCCTCTTTGCTGATCAGATGCTCTTATCCAGGACAGACCTTTCTTTATAAATATTACCCATTTATTCTGTATTCTGAAGCTGCAGCTGTGTGTGTGTGTGTGTGTGTCTGTGTCTGTGTCTGTGTCTGTGTGTGTGTGTGTGTGTTTGTCTGTGACTGTGACTGTGTATGTGTCAGTGTATGTGTGTCTGTGTCTGTGTCTGTGTGCGTGTCTTGTCTGTCTGTGACTGTGTGCGTGCGTGCGTGCGTGCGTGCGTGCGTGCGTGCGTGCGTGCGTGCGTGCGTGTGTGCGTGCGTGCATGTACCCATGGGTTTGTGTATTAGTGAAGGAAGTGAAGAGTCACTGAGAGCAGCAGTATGCTGAGCTACCTGCTGTGCTTACTCAAGCACTTTAAAATGCATGTTGCCATCACAGGGCAGAAAAACGCAACCCGGTGTCTCTGATTCTACATTCCAGAACAGAGAACCATTTAAAATTAAATATTCACTGCCAGTGACATGGGACCATAAAAGGGAAATGAATGATATATCCCAGTTGAAGTATTATATATTCATATTAATATTCATTGTAGATCCATGATCTCAATGAAGCCATCACTTCACTTCATCAAAGGTGGTTTGATAGCCGCACGCAGAGAGAGATAGAGCTGCTCGTTTCTGGGAAGAGCTCTTTAATATTCTCATAATAGCATGATTTCATCGTCTTTGTAGCTGATGAAATGTTAAAGGTTTCTGAATGGAACGTGTGATGTCTTTGCAGAGGATTTCTGGAATTGTCAGAGGTGGAAGATTCCCTGAAAAAAAAAAAAAAAAGCAACCGTTTTAGTCAGCTGCGTTGCGTTAGCGTGTGAAATGCAGGAGCTGTGGCAGCAGGGCGTTAGCGCAGCTGTGTGCAGTCGGCCTGCGCAGCCTTCACCAGGAGATTAGCAGCGCATGGGTCCATCTCCATCCCTAACCCTCAGCAGGTGAGGCCCGGAGCCCTGGGGCAGCCTGTTGCCCCGCTGTCCTGCTGCGTTTGGCTGCAGCGTGCAGCGGTCTGATTCTGTCGCTGCGCTGTAACCGGGCGAATGCTCGGGGTGGAGGATGTGTTAGTCATAGTGCAGTCGAGGAAGAGGGGGGCAGCCACGTATAGCTGCAGGGGGGCCGCTCTGTCGGGCACACACACAGCAGGGACGGGAATTTAGCAGTTTGAACAGGTCTGGCTAGAAGCAGGTCAGTATCTGGGTCTTACTAGAAGCAGGATAGTATCTGTCTCTTTCCCTCTCTTTCTCTGTTTTTCTCTCACACCCCCTCTTTTGCTCTCTCCTCTCTCTCCCTCTTTCTCTCCCATCCTCTCTCTCTCACACACACACACACACACACACACACACACACACACACACACACACACACACACACACACACAACCCTGTTCCTGCCCACAGAGAGGTGACTCATAGCTCTCCAGCTCATACCTGCTTCAGTTAGCCCTTGAAATGTGTGAGCGTCCCGCAGGCTTGGATGTGTGGGCTCCTAGGTACGCCTGGTGTTCATTGACCTCCTTTACAAACTGACTACAAACACAGCATCCAGGGTACCGTTTTGTGCTTTATTTGTGTTTTGTATTGATGATGACTTTCAGTATTTCAGATGAAGAGGACTGTAATTCAAAACACGACTGAAGTGTTAACTGTCAGTTGCAGTACAATTCTAATAGCGAAGATAGGTCTTTTTCATCTTTGTGGAAAATCCTTTTTAGTAAGAGTACAACAATTTGTTGATTCCGCAGGCTTGTTTTCACGGAAGCCATGGTGTCATTTTTTCAGCATTTAAGGCTATGTGCCTGCACAAAACTTAAATTGCCATTTTGTTGCCAGCTTTGTGTTACACTTAATGACATGGCTGACCTTTAACATGAATAGAGCATGTGAGGTCAGTCATTACTTACTTTACTGAATTGTCCTCAATCGACAGTTTTACTCCCTCATATGTGCTTGTGTTTAGACCCCTTGTGCCTGGAAAAGCACCCAACAAAATAAGCCGGTGCAGAATCTGGTGTTTGCGTTTGAATTCATGATGGCTGGTTCATTTTATGTGTCCATGCTAGAGCTGCAGATGGAGTGGGTCTCTGGGTAGTGACTATTTCTGTCCTGGCTGGGCAGAAATCAGCAAGCGATACAGCAGAAATTACACTAAGCCGGGCAGTCACTGCTCAGTGAGTGTTGTGTGTGGGCGGCATGGAAGACGCCGCTGACTGTAGTGGATTATTTAAATGAGATGTGCGCCTGCCTTTGCTGTAGAAGCTATAACTGTCCTGACCAGGTGTGTCCCTCCAATGGTCAGTGTAGCGTAGTGGTAAAGAGCAGGGCTCGTAGCCAAAAGGTTGCTGGTTCAATTCCCCACTGGGGCACTGCTGCTGTACCCTTGGGCAAGGTACTTAACCTACAATTGCCTCAGTAAATATCCAGCTGTATAAATGGATATCATTGTAAAAATCAAAACCTCTGTAAGTCGGTCTGGATAAGGCTGTCTGCTAAATGCCTGTAATGTAATGCTTTGTTACCATTTTACTGCTTTGTTCTTGAGCTGGTGTCGTTACTGCAGGAAAGGTGTGTGAAAGGGTTGAGCGGTGTCCTTTCTGTGCTCCATTACCATTCCGGGGGTTACATGAGCTGATTGGCTGGGTGTTTTGGGGGGTAGCTGTGGGCGGGCAGGCTGGCTGCTGCCGCAGTCTGGCAGGGCGCTGTTTATTTTGAGGGTGCTGAAAGTGGGACACCTCACGGGTGCAGGGGAGAAGTAGAATTCCATGTCCGCACTTTAGTACACACTGCCCCACAGCAGGGTAGACACACCAGGGGGCTTCATTGCATTATAGCAACAGTTAACACTGACCAGTCGCTAAGTCACTTACAGACGTCTACCATACAGATGCATACACACACGCACATGCACAGATAGACAGACAGATACAGTCTCTGTCTCTGGCTTTTATCGTGGGTGGGTGTGTGTATGTGTGAGTGGTGTATAGCATGTTTTTTTTTTTTTAGATCGGAAGTCCTCATGCTACGCTGCTCTTTTGTTACCAGGGAGACCGCGGAACAGGCTGGAGCCAATGGATACCATCTTTGTGAAGCAGGTGAAGGAAGGAGGCCCCGCCCACAGTGCTGGACTCTGCACAGGTGACATCACACCGCCTGCATCACACGCCCACATCGTCACACCACGCCCCTCAGTAATGTGCTATCGCCACATCACCAGTATCATTTACTCTTGAAACTGTGATGTAAATTACTAGGGTAACAGCACACTATGTGGCTTACAACTGTCATTGAGGAGTTCAGGTCACTGGTTAAATGGTTGAACGCCTAGTTATTCAGGTGAGGGATTTTTTGATTGAACAATGCATGGAAGGTACTGTCAGCTTTAATGATAGTCCACCTTCTTAGGGTGGCAGTGTAGCATAGTGGTAAGGAGCCGGACTCGTAACCGAAAGGTTGCCTGTTCTGTTCCCCACTGGGGCAGTGTTGTTGTACCTTTGGGCAAGGTACTTAACCTACAATTGCCTCAGTAAATATCCAGCTGTATAAATGTGTAGCATTTTTTAAGAAATGAAGAAACTGTAAAGAAGTTAAATTGTAAACTGTGTAAGTCGTTCTAGACAAGAGCATCTGCTAAATGGCAATAGTGTGTTGTAATATAAAACCACAGGCATTTGCATAAGGATTTATACACTAGCCTCTAATCTGGCATGAATGGTAATGCCTATGTCATGAGCAGAAGCTGTTAGGGACAGTCATCACTGTACCGTATTCAGATTTGGACATGGGGCAGGTTTGGAATTTGGCCTGTCTTCCAGTGTAAACAGCACAATGAAAAGGCGAGTGTTTGCTGATCTGCCCGGGAGTGCTCGGCCTCCAGGAACAACACTGTAAATAACGACAGCGGACAAGCGTCTGCCGGAGCACCACACTCAGAGACCCCTCCGCCAGAGACATTTTCCCACAATTAGCTTCCCCCCCCCCTTTTCCCGCTCCGTCACTCCCCGCGTGCACTCCGCTTCCTCCGGCTTCCTGAGGCCGAGATCCCATCGCGGCGCTGGAAAACTGATCCAGGATCAGAGGGGGAAGCCGGGGTTACTGTAAACACGGTTCCAGCCGAAAGGGCCGCAGATGCGCGGAGTATCCGCCCCGATCGGGGAGCGATCAGATAAAGCAGGGGGGAAGCGGAACCGGCTTATTAAGCCCTGCGCTGCTCCTGGCCGCGAGGGAGGGAGATTCCCCTCGCTTTAATCTGCACTGCCAGACCTGCCAGGAACACACGGGCGTCGCCACACTCCCGGCCTCATACCTGCTGCTCTTCCTCCCGCAGGAGACCGGATCGTGAAGGTGAATGGGGAAGGCATTATCGGGAAGACCTACTCCCAGGTCATAGCCTTAATACAGAACAGGTAAGGAGCCGTGCTTCGCTGGAGTCTGCGCCGGCTTCAGTTTCTGAGCTCACTTTCACTCACAGGCTGAAGCTGTGTTCCTCACCACTCTCTGTGTGTTTCATGTCCCTCATGCAAAGCATTGTCATTGTCATTTTTGGCCTCTCTGGGCTTCCATAAATTCATGATAAATCATGGTTAATGAAGGGCTTGGCTTAGCTAATGTTTTCATGCCACCTTGTTGTTTCTCATTCATTATCCACTCTACACCTGCAGTAGCAGCATTGTCTGTTATATAATGTACATAATATGCCAGTCCTCCATTGCAGTTCCATTTAAATATGCAAGTAGCATAAATGTGTACACTCTCACTATTTCAGATAAGGGTTTGTCGGTAAAAGGTCCTATGCAGTAGAGTCTTGAAAGGCTGCCTCTCTAGAACTTTCTATCCTTCAGTTGAAATGACACTGTTACTGCAATGATGTCCAGTGGCAGAAAGTGATACAGAGATGTGACCTTTATCTTTGGCTCACTGAGGCTTTGTGTTACGGTGCACTGCACTGCTTGCCTCCAGTGTTAATTTGCTCATTTTACATTTCAGTGATGCTGTTCTCGAACTGTGCGTAATGCCAAAAGATGAAGATATACTGCAGCTGGTAAGTGCCAGTCATTAAGGAGTTCCTGCTGTTCTGATCTCTGTTCCTCTCACTTTAACAAGGGAAATGGGTTGGCCTTTGCTGTTGTCGTAGAGGGATTCGTTTGTAAACTTGGGTGGCTGTAAATTTATCATCTAGAATGTGCCAGGAGTAACTTTCTGAAGGTAAAGAAACTACATTATATCAATGTACAGTGAACAGAGCTGGAAAACTTGTTGGACTGGGGCCTTGTGGAACTAAGGCAGCGCTGGCATGTCTCAGAGTAGCCTTGTCTCAGTCAGTTTTCTCACAGTGGCCCTGTCTGGGAGTGACCCTGACTGAGAGTAGCCCTGTGGCAGTCAGTTTTCTCACAGTGGCCCAGAGTGGCTGGGTCTGAACTGGGCCCTGTCCAGGATTGGCCCTCTCTGAGTTGGTTCAGAGTAGTTCCAATTGCAGAGCAGGGCCGTGTTATGGAGTGACACGACTCCCATGCAGTCCGAGACCGTAGTGTCCCCTCCCTCCCTGCAGCCCTTCTGTCAGAGCTCCTAGCGTGGCTGCGGAGGCCACCGTGTCACCCCCCCGCTTCCAGGGGACCAGAGCAGCTCTGCACCAGCACGGCTGGCCTCATTGTAGGAGCTGGAACACAAACGCTGTCAGTCCCCACACCTTCCTCTCTGTCACAGTGTCCCCAGCCTGCAGGAGAATGGGTGGCCCATATTGCAGTTAGGTCATTCTGCTTGTGTCCTACACAAAGTAGGAGTTGCACACAACAACCTGGCTTTGGGTCCTTCGTAAGGCGTTCTTGGTTTGGAAGGCAGACACATTGCATGAGGGCTAAATTGGCTATTTCAGCGTGTTATTTCTTAATATCACAATTCTTATTTTATACCCCCAACTTGTCAAAAGGCTATTGATGAAAATTTACACGCATACGCCTGGAATAAAAGGTGAAGCAAGTTGCCATCCAATTAATACTGTCATAAACCTCTGAAGTAATTAAGACTTAAGTTAGAAGAAAGACCAACAACCCTCATAACTCTTCAGGACTAGAGTAGTTTAAAGGAAGAAAAAAGGGAATGAATATCTGTTGCCATGGAAGTATGTTTATGGCAGTGTCTTATCTGTTGAAGAACATTCTGACAGAATGATGTCACAAAACTGAGTGCTTACACTTCTGTAACCATGTGCGCATTCTCATCTGAAATGTAATTGTTTACGAGTGCGACCTTTGCTCCACTGATAGACTCATAAACATTTGTGTGTGTGTGTGTGTGTGTGTGTGTGTGTGTGTGTGTTTGTGTGTGACTTTGCAGTTTTTATCTGGTTCACACAGTCCCCAAACACAACAAGATGATTACCCCAAGCACTGGCCCATAAAGAGAGAGGGTATAGGGGAAGAAAAAGCTGGTTTTGAGCTCCAAAAACAGACCCCATGATATCCTGAGGTGTCTCACGAGAGAAGCGTTGTCATGAAAGCTCGTTTATGTTCATTAAGGAATCGCTCAGCTGTGGGGAAATGCCAGCTGTGTCATGCTGTATCAGTGGGCATTGATGAAGACATAAGGCCTGGTTTATACCCACTTTCTGAAACTTTCGCAGTCTCCAGAACTTACTACACTGAGTTAAGTCAGCTGCAGAAGGAGTGAAGCACATCTTCAGTATGTCTGAACAATTTAGCCTATGGCTTCTGTTTAATGTTGTACAGATTGGAATCATGTTGCCTTTATTGCTGTCATCCTGACATACTCTGAGTCTGGGTCTGTGCAATGCAGGTCTAGACATAGGCCAAAAAGGCTGATGTCATTAGCCCAGGTGGTGTGCAGCAACAAAGGCAGTCCTCTTAAACAGGTTTGTCACTTCAGAATAATTTTTCATGATTAACATTGTTCATTAATACTACTTGGTTGAATTACACTGTCCAAAAATGTGGGCTGTGCTTAAGTCACTGATTTTGTTAATACAGGCAGTGCAAACACAGGAACACTGGCTTTTCTTGTGAACACAGGCTCCTCTCTTGCGACAGTGTGATGTGCCGAAACACAGGCTGTTCTCATTAAAACATGGGCGCAGTTACTGCTGTGGAACGTGGGCTGTGCTGATTAACACAGGAGCCCAGCTACTGCTGGAGAGCATAGGCTGTCCTCATTAACACAGGGACGAGGATCACAGGCTAGGTTTGGAGATGCTGCAGAGAATCTGTGTCAGTTATAAATAGTCCACTGTGAGCTTTGCAAGGCAAGGAGAGAACAGAAAAGTTTTGCTTGCGCTGAGGTTTTTTTTCCACCTAGCCTATTTCTGCTTGTCCTCCGATGCTAAAATTAAAGAAGAGGGCAGAATAGGTCACATCATTGAATGGCCCATCAACCCCAGCTCTGACATACCAGAATGAGGGTACAGCATTGTAAGGTGTCAGGTTTGGCTCTCCTATTCAGCGGAAGAGACTTTACCTACATGAGATATTTAAGTATGGTCTTCACGTACTGTGTGTAAATGAGCCGGGCTTCGTGCTACTGTTTGCTGTACTTTTGAGACTGCCTTGTGCCATTGAATTAAATGAAGCATCAAGAATTGAGCCTCTGCACAGAAAACACACTTGGCAAGCAGCACCAGCAGAGCTTCCTCTAATCTCTGACACCCGAAGTCGTCTTTTCGGCGAGCGCCCGTATGAAGAGCATTCCCTCAGCGCGCCCCTCTCTGAAGGAAGCGGCAGAGACAGCCAGAGCCGCTTTAATGACGTCCTGTTTACCGAGATGCTGAATGAGCCGTTTCTCTCCCCGCCCGCCGGATGAAAGCGTGCGGGCTCGGCCGCGCGGCTTCGCTTGGCTTCTAACAGCGCTTTTTAAGCACAGAGGAAATCCACTGCGACTCGAGAAAAGCACCTCGTTCATTAAGTTTTAATGTGCGTGCTCGGCCGTAGTAAGTAGTAAGCTTTTTAAAATTTCCGTTCCGTTTCTGGTTGGTTTTGGGAATGGAATTCGTGGAGTGCGGCCATTAAGTGACTAGTACATGGGTACATTACTGTACATTACTTTCTAATGCTTCCATCCCTCACTGAATACATTATTGGGCCGAGTGCGGTACACTAGCAGGAAAGAGTGACCAGATGCCTGTTGTACTCTACTTATTCCCTCCTTATTAGATGTTGTTCCGTGTCACTTGGAGGGAGGAAGGGGTGAGCTGCTATTGGTGTTGTATTTTTTTCCCCAGCAGTCCATGGTGTTCTCAGACCAGCTAGAGGAGTGCTGTCAGGTGCAGTGCTAAGAGGAGGCGCGATTCTGCCGAGCATGTGGGAGGCTCATCTCCGTCTGCCTGCATCCCTCTCCCGTCTCTCCCTCTCTCTCTCCTTCACTGTTGTGCTCTGTCTATCTCTCTCTCTGCCTGTATCCCTCTATCTGCCCCCTCTCTGTCTTTCTCGCTCCCTCTCTCTCCCTCTCTCCTTCTCTTTTGTGCTCTGTCTATCTCTCTGATTCTGTCCCTCTCTCTCTCTCTCTCTCTCTGCTCTCTCTCTCTCTCTCTCTCCCTCTCTCCTTCTCTGTTGTGCTCTGTCTCTCTCTGATTCCATCTCTCTCTCTGCCCCTCTCTCTCTTTCTCTCTCCCTCTCTCTCTCCCTCTCTCTCCTCCTCTGTCCCTCTCTCTGCCCCCCTTTCTTGCTCCCTCTCTCTCCTTCTCTGTTGTGCTCTGTCTCTCTCTCTCTCTCTCTCTCTCTGATTCCGTCTCTCTCTCTCTGATTCTGTCCCCCATTCCGTCCCTCTCTCTCTCTCTCTCTCTCTCTCTCTCTCTCTCTCTCTCTCTCTCTCTCTCTCTCTCCCTCTCTGAGATGTGGAGAGGTGTGAGAGGCAGCAGGCCTGGCCGCCTCGCCCGTGGGTGACAGACTGTGCCAGAGGGTGCCAGCTCCGCGCCTGGCGCCTGGCCTTCCTGCGGGTGTGGGTCGCAGCACAGACGCCACAAACGCGCTGTCTGGGTTGGTGCCGTGCTCCGCTCTGCGGGAGAGGGAGAGGGAATGGCCGGGTTACAACATACTGTGTATACATAGTTAAAGCAGGCTTTGTCATTGTTGACTTTTTGCCCTGCATTGCAAGTTAACTTTTTTGTGATGCAATCATTTTGCAAAGACAATATTGTCAATGAATGAACATTGCAGTGAACCCCTTGTAACTGCATATTGGACATTTGCATGCTCTGATTTCTTACATAGTATGCAGCTATTGTTACTGTAATCAAGCTAACTACTTACTGTTCCAGTGTGGGCAAAATCACATAAGAGAGTGTCAATTAAAGACATCCACACAATGTTTATGATTTTTCAAGACAAGAAGTCTTACTTCCCAGCAGTATTTTATGAACATTATTATGATGCTTGCAATCACAAATTTTGATGATGTTTGATCTTTGTAAGGCACCACAGAGTGGTAGACAATAATCCCACTGGTGCCTCGGATGTCTTGAAGAATGCAGTATGGTGGCCTGCGATATGGATTTTTGCAGGCTGAGAGGATGTAGGTGGAAGAACATGGGCATTAATGCTGATGCCCGGGTGACAGCAGTAAGGAGTATGCTGCCCTCGTGATTGATGTCTGAGTGTGATTGCATATTACAGTAACAGCTCTCGCTTATGTTAATTTAGGGGAAAAAAAACAGTGGAGCTCTGTATGACGTACATGAAACAACACATTTTTTAGATGTATATTTTTTCCAATGATTTAAGTGTCAGAAGTGGGTAACAGTGAGTCATTCTGTGCTGCACTGACAGCCAAGAGTGTGAGTGTTTGGAGTTCGGGAGATTGGCTCCCTGGAAAGGACCTTCTAGACTTGGCGTAGCTCCAGGCATGATGGGAATGAGTCCTGGGGGTGGATTTATCCTGCCATGCTGTGTGTACATGCCCCGCACACCTGGAGCGGTGCCGCCAAGCACGGGGGACATGTTTGCATTAGCCGTCTGCTGTCTGTGCATTCTGATCCGCTCTCCTCTCCGCTCCGAGTCCCGCGTTCTGATGAGCTTCAGTCTGAGTGACAGCCAGCGAGTGAGACTGAGAGGAGCGTCTCATCTGAATGGCGCTGTCGTGTGGTGGCAAACGCTCGGATCTTAAAGCTGCAGGTTTCACGGCGAGACCGTAATCCGTCTGTTGTTGTTAAAGCGTCCCTAAACCTCCTGCGCCGTTTCCCAGGTGCGTTTGACACTCATCTGAAGCGAAGTGGAAATCAGTAGCCTGTGTTCTCTGTGTCCTCCCCCACCCCCTCTGTGTGTGTGTGTGTGTGTGTGTGTGTGTGGCACATCTGTTGCTGTCACGGCAACCGCTCGGCGTTGCTAACGGCGCGAGCGGAGGGCCGGGCCGGCGGTGGCGCGCCGGGGACAGGCGGGAGATGTCAGCCGCGGCGGGGATTAGGCCGCAGGGCCGGGGGGCCGCGGCGGGTGACATCAGCGAGGGCAGGACAGAAACTGATCAGGGGACAGAAATCCTCCCGCGAGCGGCGAGGCAGGGAAACGGAGCAGCGCGAAAGGGGAAAGAGCTCAGCTGCAGTCAGCTGACCCGACTGGGGCTTGGACAGGTTGATGCTGTGGTGGTGGGGGGAGAGAGAGGGAGAGAGAATGGGAGAGAGGGAGAATGTGGGAGAGAGGGTGGGTGAGGGAGAATGGGAGAGAGGGAGAGGGGAGTGAGGGACACAGAGGAGAGAGAGAGAGGGTGGGAGAAGGAGAGAGAGGGAGAAAGGGTGGGAGGGAGGGAGAGAGAGAGAGAGAGAGAGAGAGGAAGGGAGGGAGAGGGTGAGAGAGAGAGTGAGTGAGTGTGAGAGCGGGAGGGAGGAGGCTGTTCCGTCTGAGCGGAATGTATAATCAAGCAGCTGCCTTCGTCATCTGAGCGGCAGCAGCCCTCAGGAGCGAGAGAGAGAGAGAGAGGGAGAGAAACAGGCTGGCAGTGCGCGAGCGCGGGTAATCTCTCTGTGGATGAGCAGGAGAGAGATGGAGAGCGGACCACGGGCTCGTCTCCGGGCACTCTGCTGGCGGCCGGCGGCCGCTGCCGCGGCGATGGCGCTTTTCCTGGACCGGGGAGCGACGGGGACGAGCAGGTGGCAGCGTTAACGCGGCGGTACCCCCCGACGCCCTCGCTCTTCCTCCTCCTCCTCCTCCTCTCTGTCCCTCTCTGCCGAGCGGCCGCGCCGCCCGTGTATTTTTAGCGTTAGCGTCGGCGCGAGAGAATCACTCCCAGCCAGCTCGGCTCCGCGCCCTCGATTATGTGTGTTTTTCACTCGCCTTTGCTCTCTTCCTCTGTCTCTTCCTACCCTGCTGCTCTCACCCCCTCTGGCCGCAGTTTTCAAGGGATATCACAGCACTGGTAAGGAAGATCGCAAACAATCAGCTCGGTGTTGTCATCTTTCACCTCGCATCTCATTTGTGTCTTTCATCTTGTGCCTGTTTTTTTTTTTTTTTTTTTTTTTGACGGGGAGTGATACCATGAGTCTGTGTTCATTCATACCCTATTAGCCGTTCTCAGTCATTGCCCTTTCCCTCAGTAGCTTTATGGCTCTCCCAGCACCTAGAGCGTAGTACCTGTTTGATTGCCGATCGATTTGACAACACAAACATTTGCTGCGGGCGTGTCCCCCCTCTTTCACACCGTTCCTCCTCCTCTGGAAGCACTTTGGCCTCAGAGAGGCGAGCGGGGAGGGAGCAGGGTTTGGCCGCTGATAGCAGCCGCGCCGGGATTAGTGCGGGGAACGTGAGCTCGACGCGACAGAGGAAAGTCCACCGCTGCCTGCCGTCGGATCGGCGTCTGTTTTCCCCGCGTGAGGGTCGGCACCAGTAGCGAAGGAACCGGGGCGACGTTGCGGTTTTAAGCGATCCGCAGCTGTTCTGTCGGAGCGCCCTGCCGGCGCGGAGCCGGAGGGTTTTGTTTTCCGGGGAAGATGATCACGGAGGCGTCGTTCACCACCGTGGCGTACAGGGGCCAGCGTTCCCTTCTGCCTCCGTCCGTCTGCCTGCGCTCGAGGGCCCTGCCGCCGAAGGTGGGTACGGCCCCGACCCCCCTAATCCCCGCCGTCCGGGCTTCATCTCAGGCCTGGCTCGGAGCCACCGTCCTCGCTCTCGCATCTGTTGCTTTTCCAGCGCACCAGACCGAGGGCCGTCAGCCGACCCTGTTCTCCCTCACTCGCTCACTCTACGCTCGCGCCCCTCGCAGGAAACCAGACCTGTGCTTCTGCTGATCATCTCTCTCCTTCCCTCTCCCTTTTCGTTTGCATGTCTGCTCTGGATGTGAGCCTTTTTTGTAGTTTTGCATCTTATTTCCATCGTCGTTGTTTTTTTTTTTGTTGGTGTTTCCTCTTGGCTGTGAGACAGCCGGGCACGCCGTGTTTGCTCAGTCACCTCGTCTTTGTGTTCGTCTTGCAATGTTTTGGTGGTATGCTGTTACTGTATGAACCATTTGGGTAACATGTATATATATATTCCCTGATATGTGAAAGCGTGACAACAGCTGAAATGATGGGATTGCCTTAAACCCATCTCAGAAATCCCCACCGGATCGGTAAATGAAAGGGTCTCATGGTTCTGCAGGTTGTGTAACAGACAGCGGATATTTTTACGCGCTGGCATTCAGAGTAAGAGATGAGTCAGGATGTGGATTTTGGGTCCTGCGAGGAAGTGACCTGCGTCCCCCTTTCTCTTCCAGGCATATTCCCAAGACGCCTACCTTAAAGGGCATGAAGCATACAGCGGAAACGCCCACAACATCCCCGAGCCACCTCCCCTATGCTACCCGCGCGTAGACACTAAAGCCGCAGGGATGGCCCAGACTCCCGACCCGGCCGCGGCCCCGCCCACCGCGGAGCAGGGGGGCCGCGGGGTGTGGGCAGAGACGCCGGCGGCGGGCCAGCCCGACCTGGGCTACCGGGTGGAGATCCCCGTCCCCCCGTCGCCCCCGCCCGTCCTCAAGCCCCAAACGGCCCCGCCCGGCCCCAATCACAGGACCGAGGAGAGGCGCTACGGCCCCGCTCGGCCCCAGTACCCCGCCCCCCGGCCGCTGGACACCGCCGTCTTCGCCACGGGGGGCTCGGTCAGGACTTCGCTGGCGGCGCCGGGCGACCCTTACCCGGCGGCGGCCAACCACTACCCCTCCGCCTCCGCCGCCCACCAAAACATCGACTGGCGGACCTACAAAACGTACCGGGAATACATCGACAACAAGCGCTGCCACACCTACGGCTGCCGCACCATCCAGGAGCGGCTGGACAGCCTGCGGGCCGCGTCCCAGACCCCCGCGGAGTACAAGCCGCCCTACGGGCCGCCGGGGGCGGGCGGGGCGCAGATCCGCCGCCGGAGCACGTCGCACGACCGCGCCTACCAGGGCCCTGCCTCCGTCCCACCGCGGAGCGCCTCGCAGGACCGCCTCGGGGGCGGGGCCAGGGGCGTCCCCGGTCGGGACTGGCCCCGCAGCACCTCTCAGGACGGCCTGGGCGCCGCCCGGGCCCCCAAACCCCGCGCCCGCTCCTGCGACTACCTGGAGGCGGGAGAGGGCGCCGTCCCGGGGCGTCCTGTGGACAGGCAGAGCTACGGCCGGGGGGAGGCGGAGGAGAGGCACCGGCAGCTCCGAGGCGGGGGCCGGCCCAGCCGGCAGTCCCTCCCCCCGCGGGCAGTCCACCAGCCCCTCAGGACTCCCGGGGGGTACAGCAACAGCTTCCGTGTGGCGCCCGTCGCTCCTCACTTCGCTAAAGGTACAGAGCAGCTGCTCCCGGCCCCGGCGGACGTCCCGAATCACGCCGGGCCGCAGCCCGTGGGGAAGGGCGCTCGCGTAGACCCCAGCCCCAGCGCTGCAGAGACGGTCAAAGACCAAAGAGCGGTCACGGTCAACCACCTGGCCCACGGCACCCAGCATCTGCCGGCCCGGGGCCGGGCCGAGAGCGTGCAGGAGGTGGGGAAAGAGGCGGGACTCTCCACACGCTCCGCCTCCTGTTCCGCCCCCTCCAAGGCCCCACCCCCGAGACAACAGGCTGGCTCCGCCCCCTCCAGCAACGGCTCCGTGTCCATCAGGGCCAAGCCCCCAGCTCAGGGCGGCGCGGAGACGGTGGTCCTGAGGGAGAAGCCGCCGCTGGGGAGGCCCGTCCCGCAGCCGCTCCGCCACCCCTCCTACATCCTGGCCGTGAACGACCCCGAGGCCGAACCCTCGCCCGACTCGGTCTGCTGGCTGCCCAACGACGCCCGGCGCGAGGTGCGGATGAGGAGGCTGGGCGAGCAGCGCCAGGCCTCGGGCTCCGGCAACCTGGACGAGTCCCTGGACTCCATCCCCTTCATCGGTAAGTGCCGCTCCGGCCGCTCGGGGGTTGCCATGGAAACAGCGCTCGGAAACACAGAGCCGAGGGGTGGGGGGGGGGGATGTGGAGTGTGTGTACAGGGAGGGTGGGTGGCGGCGTGAGAGGGATAACAAGCTGCTTGATGGCAGTAGCGATTTGCAGAGATTTGTGGGTAAAATAATTGGGTGGTACAGTTGATTTGAGGAAGAGGCAGTTAAAGGGTGAAGCATTTTTGAACACGGTGCAGTGTGGGGAAACACACCATTAGTCGGCCGTGATATCTCCCTCCTTCTTGGGGACTCCTCACGTGTCCGTTGCTTCTCGCGTGTCCGTTTCTAATTAGAGAAACCAGATACATTATATTCAAGCATCTCCTCCTTCAACAAGTTGCAGCTGTTGTGCTTTTGCTGTATTTAATATGTGTAGTATCTGATAAACAGTTACGCATCCTTCCCTGAGGCACCACTACAGCCATATGTATGTTGAAAATGCAGCATTGCCAAGTTCCTCTCCTCCTGTGTTGGTGGTGGGTGCGTGACCCAGTCAGGCGTAGGCGTATCGTTGTAGTGGTTTGGACGTGTCTGCGGGGTGTGAGTGTGGATCTGCAGTGTGGGCGTTCTCTCTCTACGCCCGGCCTTACACCCGGGGCTGCCTCCGGGCCAGGCGGGCGCGGTCAGCGCGGGAACGCGGTCAGACCCCAGCGGCTCCGGCTGGAGCTGTTCGAAACCCGGCGGGACGGACCGTCAGCGGTTCAAACGCTCCTCTCCTCAGCCGTGGGGGGAAGTGTGCGTTTCCGTTTCATATACCGTTAAAATTTTGAGCGCATTTTGAGGGTGGTGTTAGTGAGGCTTCACGAACCTCGGGATTTTTATCTTATGGTTTCCACCAAAATTCAAATTTGAACTAGTCGTAACATAATGTTCTACTATGGACAGAGTTAGCACCTGACAGCGCACGCCAGCTCCACCCATTTTGGTGTTGAATAAGAATCACCGTCCAATCACTGTGCTTTGATACCCGCACACAGGAGTTCCGTCTCCAAAGTGTATTTTAAACCCTCATTTGAGCTTTGATTATTTTATTGTCCTCATTAGCCTTACGTTGTTTAGCCATCTGTCCGTGCAGAAGGCAGCAGACCCATATAGATCTAGAGCAGGCTGTTGTGCCAAGGTACAGCAGTGTGAAGTGAGATTCCTCCACAGATGGAGTGAATTTTTTTTTTTTTTAGCAAAGAGCAAGTGAGTTCAGATGCAGACCAGGATTATACTATGTGTCTGTCATTGTGATAGAGCCTTGACAGGGCTTTAAAGCTTCAGTCGAACCTTCTCCAGATGACGTAGAAGAAGAAGACAAAATTATTTAGTTTCATTCATTGACATAGATTTAAAAAAACAACCCTATCTTACGAAGTGTCACACATGCTAATTTAGTTTGTCACGCTAAGTTGGCTTGTTCTGCATATTGAATTTGACTCGGTGACCCAGCTCCCAGTTGCTTTTGAGATTTTAATTTTCTCTTTCAAATGAATGAATGTGTAAACTATGTTTTTGTTCAAGCTAAATATTTTTTTATTATTCAATAGCCCATGCCATTATCCAGGGCAACCTATTTATATTACCTTTTATACTCGGGTCCATTTATACAGCTGGATATTTACTGAGACACTCTGGGAACAGAACCTGCGGGCTTTGGGTGATCAGGATGATCCCTGAACATCAGTAGGAGCCTTCTGTAAGCCACCTGGATTATTTCAGTCCCTGTCTTTTTGAGTGTGTGCTTTATGGTAGTTATTAATTATTAGTATTGCTGATCATTGGGTCATGCTTGGGACTGAGCTGAGAATAGGAGGAGTGCTTTTTTGTTGTTGTTTTAAAACGGGTCAGAGTTAAAGGAGCAGTGTTGTGTGGTCACTGGGGAACCTCAAACCCTTGGGGGACATCTTCAAGCAGAAGGATTGATCAGTCCTCAAAGTGAAGACCCCATTATAATGGGGTGTCACTGACCTCAGCCACTGCATGGAACTGAGGACAAGAACAAGAAAGTGCCAGGTGTGGCCACAGTGACAGTGTCTGCAGGACTTAGGGAATGGCATTTAACTCAGACAGGGTGTATAGCCCTTTGCAGAGTTCACTGCAAGGCCTTGCACCACACTTGCTCGTTTGTTGTAATAATATAAATTACAGTCAAGTTCCAGTCCAGCACACTGAGGGGAGAGGCTGATACTAGCCCGCATACCAAACTGTGAGCATTAATGCCATTACATAATAACCACAGACTCCGGCAGCACGTCTTACGCATGAGAAAAGAAGCAGAGAGAATGTTCTCAGCAGTCAGCTGTGGAGAGTAACGATCCCTGACAGGATGTTCGAAGGGGGGATGCGTTCGTTCGGTACCGTCTGCCGCTCTGCACTTCCTGTCTTCTGTTTTGCCGGGGAGGTGTTTTTGACACGCTATATCACTTCCACAATGCTGGCTTTGTTGCTTGAGGGGGGGAGGGAGGGGGAAAAGGCCCGTGTTTTCTTTGAGGAGCAGCAGAATGGGACCCTGGTGTCACGAGACTGTCACTTCCTGTGTCGAGACAGACGCCCAGTGTCTTGTCGCTCTGAGTCACCTTTTACGTCAATGTCATATCTCTGCTGCTGTCTAATTGCATGGAGGGAGGGAGTTTGCTGTTTGAATTTGTATCAGAGGTCTGATACACATTCTGATATCAGAAATGTGAAATACATAATACATAAAATGCATGTCGGAGATCTGATATACGTATTCTTGGGAACAGTATTGATATACAAATTATTAAACAAATTCAATATACAGAATCTGTTTTCAAAGGCAGGAGTGGGTGTGTGAGAGGGAAACACAAGGCAAGTGACTAGACACACAATGAATTTACAAATCTGGTGCATGCCTAGTCTGTCCAACTACATACATTCCTTGAGGTTTGTTATCAGTTACTTGAATTGAATTCTCTCTAATTACCAATACATGCTAGAATCATTGTAATGTAAACTAGCAGTACTGGTACTTTGTTCCCCAAAACAGGCCTAGATGCCATCTACAGAGTGACTGCTATATCTGCAGTTAGATGTCAGCCCAAATGAGAGAGGTTTTCTAAACAGAGTGATATTTAAGCATTGAGTCTCATACTCTCTGTTATGGTCTGACATAAACTCTGGAATGTTGCACAACCTGCTGTGCGTTGTAAAGTTCACCTGTGATAAGTTGAATATTAACTTGCGTGCCGTGTTCTGGGAACCAGGTACACTGCAGCCTGCCTCCTGTCAGAACACATTTCACTGATGCGCGGCCAATCGGACAGGCACGCAGCACATGCTGAAAGGCGCGTGCTGGTGGGAGCTCTTTAGCGGGACGTTACTGGCCCATATTCATTCGGTGAGGGACGGTCGCTCGTTTTGCGCCCTCGCACCACGCCCGGCCCTTTTCATTACGGGTAAATTGGTTTCCCTTTTCATTTGGGCAGAACGATGCTCCCGCAGGGAAGGGCTTAGGAAATGAACTCCTCTGATGTCCGTTGGTGGAGGTGGCTGAAGAAACCCTGCCTGGTTAAGCTGCTGCTGTTTGCAGTGTGCCGTGAAGGCAAGAATCCACAGACGGGTGCCTGTGTGAGTGTCTCCCAGGTGGTGTCTCGTGTGCATCTTATTAGCAGGCCTTCTCTGTGGCTCACGGAATGGTCCACATTGTTGCCACCATTACATGTGGATTTACATCTCCAGAAGCAGTAGATCGTATATTACATTATTGTCATTTAGCAGACTCTTAACCAGAGTGACTTATGTAGGTTACAGTTCCGTACATGTTACCTATTTATACAGCTGGATATTTACTGAGGCAATTGTGGGTTAAGTACCTTGCCCAAAGGTACAGCGGCAGTGCCCCAGCAGGGAATCGAACCAGCAACCTTTTGGTTACAAGCCCTGGTCCATACCACTGTGTTACACTGCCGCCTGTTATTGTATATAACTGTTAGGTGTTTCATAAGCATGTCCCTGTATCTCAATTCAAGCCATTGATGATGTCTCACTGATTCTTTTGGTACTACTCCTGTTGTCAGGGAAGCAGTCATGGAATCAGTGAGGCCCCCTATTGCAACAGTACAGATTTAAACCACTCGTTTGTTTTAACCACTATGCGCACTGCTGTCCCTGTAGTTCAGGGTCCCACGCTGTCCTCAGTGCTCCTACACGCTGACACTGTGTGTCATATGCTGCTCTGCAGAGCAGTGTCGTCTCTGACAGTGCATTTATTGATATTTTCAAAGAGCGCTTTTTTTTTTTTTTCCCTCTTTAATTCTCTGGAACACCCGGAGGCATGCATTAACAGGAAATCGAGGGCTTGACCCCTGTAATGGCGGAGCGTGTCGACTTCCTCTGGTTGCTCTCGTCGTTCGTCCTAGTGTTTGATGCTCGGGATGAAACCGCGGCGCAACATGGCTGCCCGGCGGCGCCGCGGCAACAGGTGCAGACAGCGATGTCGCGTGGAGCCCCAGGGGGACGGTCTGGTCCTTCCTCAGAGGAGAGCGGACCACTGTTCCACAGGCCGTCCCGAATCGGTGAGGCGTTTTAGGAGGGACAACATGTCCCCATTCGCTTGAGGACAAGGCAGAATGCAGCTCACTCTCTGAGGGGTGCGGAAGCGTCTCTACTGGTGGAGACGCCAGGGGAGGGGTGTGTCTGCACATGGACGCCCCCCTGCCCGGAGCGCGAGGGGCGGTGCCCGCAGCTGGAGGAGGCGGGGGCTTGCGGGTGGGCGGCGCCCGCTGGCGGGAGGCCGCAGGAGGCTGTAACTAGGCCAGCCGCTTTAATTTTAGCTCTCGATGCCCCACGGCAGCATGGTGGAACTTCACAGCTTTGTACCGTGAGAGGACTGAGGGGAGTTTAGAACTTTTCTGTTTCTGAAAAACGGGACATGTCAAAAAAACAAGAATCTGTCCTGGTTCACGGTACCACTGGCGCTCGGAGCCGTGGCTGCAGTTTTTCAGGTCATGTTTGGAAGCGGAGACCTTGTTTTAGCTGCTGCGGCAGGCTGTTTGCCGGTGCTTTATCATAACCACGTTGGATTTTCCACTTTAATTTGTTCAGATTATATGAAAGACCGTTTCCTACAAGCAGTTCTTTTCATCTGAGAATTGCTTCGGCTCAGGTTTTATTCTTTTTATCCTGAATATATAATACGCTGAAGTTACTGTAATCCCGAAAGTACAATAATAAAATGCGCACTTGTGACAATACAAGAGCAAACAGCTTCACATCTTGCTGTGAACATAAATTCATGCCCATGTATCTCGAGCATTTATACACCGCTCTGTATAATACACAGGCCCTTTAAGCTGAGTTGTTAATGCAGCTGTTCTGTATTTACAGTTCAAAATCGCACAACTCTGACAGACAGTTTGGGGCTTTGTCATGGTATTAAAGCCAGGCCCGTTGACACATTGCCGTCTGTGGTGCCATAAAGCAGCTTTGTCATTTGTTTGCTCGAAGATTTGATGCTCACCACATTTTTTAACCTGGGATTTATTTGGCTGGGTTGAGCGTAAGGTCAAGGAGAGTGTGGTGGTTCACTTTGGTTCAGTGTGTGAACCATAACCTCTCTCGCTTCACCCTGAACTCCTTATCCATCTATGAACTGGCTAATCCACAGCATGCTGCTGTGTTGCAGTGTATGGAGGCAGAACCAGAGACTTGTGTTTGGTGGAGATATGAACCAGTTTTGTGCTTTCAGAACCTAGCTGACAAATCAACTGTACCACCCATTTCCTATGCTGCATTAGCTAGTGATCCTCTAGAACATAGTACATTGGCTCTTCACTGGCATTACCATTTTAATCCAAAATTAAGGTACATATGCATCTGCATTTTCAAATTTATACAGTCTGCCGACCATTAATGAGCAGAAGATGCCTGCTAATGGTTAGACCGCAGGTGAAGCCAGGTGCATTGTGGGATGTGTGTATACAACGCGGGGGTTGTGATGAAACAGGGTGATGACTGTGGTCATCTGATGTGTGTGTGTGTGTGTGTGTGTGTGTGTGTGTGTGTGTGTGTGTGTGTGTGTGTGTGTGTGTGTGTGTGTTGCATCGTTCCAGACGAGCCTGCTAGCCCTAGCACTGACCATGACGCCACACACATTCCAGCTTCCGCCGTGATATCTGTCGCTCCCGTCATAACTACAATCCCCCCAAGCCCAACCTCCCCATGCCCCCTCATGCGACGCCAACTGTCACATGACCAAGGTAAGCGCTGGCGAGGTTATGGCGCCGCCGCCATTGCTCTTTGCGATGATGATTATGTTGCATGTGCTGAATTCTGGGTAGTGGAGTTTTTGTAAGAAGTGCGGGTCAGATAAAAGATGGCTCTGACTGAATTTGTGAGCAAAGATTTCTGAGCAGCAGCTCAGAATACAAGCTTATAGAAACTCCACTATGGCTGTACATTCACATGTCACCATGTCACATGACTGCTATGCAAAGCTCACATACCCGGCGCCACGGCGACACAGTCCTTCATGCTGTCGCTCTCTTGTCCCCCCTTGACGTCCCCCCCCCCCCGGCCCCGAAGACTCCCTCCGCAACACCATCTTGGAGTCGCAGTCAGGTACCAAAACGGAGCGGTCCAAGTCCTACGATGAGGGGCTGGACAACTACAGGGATGAAGGAAGAAGGTAAGTCCCGCTGAAGCACCCGGGACTAAGAGCCCTTTTGGCCCGATCCAGTGCTGGGACCTTCGTCTAATGCGAGTCTCCTCCGTTCCCTCCTCCCACAGCAGGTCGTCCGTGAAGCACTTAACCAGCCTGAAGGGACTGAGGAAGGTGAGTTACTCTATTCTGGAGTTTTACTCTGTACTGTAACAGCCATGCGTAGTTTACCTTACTAATATTATTTCACAACAAGGCTCTAGTCAGGACTGGAAATGAGAAAATTGGTAAATATTGGAAAAAAAAAAATACAAGGAGTGTCATAGGACAACCCAAGCACAGCAGTCTACTTGTCAAAATATAACATGTATCATAAGAAGGTACAATGTTAAAGTTTTTATACCAAGTTGGTACATACAGACACACGCATTATATATATGAGATGTATATAAATATATGTGTGATATACCAAAGTATTTATTTTGCAAATGGCAGATACGTCTATACGTATAGATTGGGGAACCAGGTTGTTTTGAAAAATACTGGCTGTTTGGCTAAGATGGCTGTGTCAGCATGTATGTTTGTATTTCTGAGAATTTGACTTCCTGCTTTGCCTGCTGGCAGGTGTGAAGCACTAAGCACTGAGCACGTGGCATTTACAGCTCAAAGCATCTGTGATAAGAGCCTTTCCTCTAAGCAAGACAGAGTAAATTCACTGCAGTTGTGGCAAGTCCTTCAGAGTTGCATCACAGCCCAGCTTAAACCTTGAAGCCTCACAGAAGCTTACAGAAATTATGATTAGTTTCTTTATGATTAAGAAATTTATGGTTAAATTTATTTATTTATTCCATCCATAAGTTTGCCATTAGAAATATCCAAAACCTAACAGGGTGAGGGATGTTGCTGCCACTGAGACAGGGCCCCTGACAGAACAGTCACTTTTCACAGCCACCAGTAGTTTGTGCCACCCAGAACAGTATTCCTTTGGCACAGCTCCAATCTGATTGGCCGACGCTTCCACCCGGCAGTGGGCAGGGGGTGAGGGAAGGGGCGGGGCCTGCCGGGAGGGGGCGGGGTCAGAGCCCACACACACGAGGAAGTGCTCTAGGCAGGGCTCTGCCATCCGCTTTCCTCCGGGCAGCGGGGAGTCCGCCGCCCCCCCCTCCGCCTCGGACACACACACGGCCGCGCTCCACGCAGGCACGACATGGGCAGCCCGGCTTTGGTAATGTAGGACAGGGCCCTCTCTGTGATCCCCCTTCTCTGTAAGGCAGCATGGCCCCCCCCCGGGCAGACTGTAACCCCTCTGTGTTTGTGTTCAGGCCCTGGACGGACACAAGTCCTCGGATGATTCTGGATCCAGGAGGGACTCTTCCTCGGACGTCTTCAGCGACGCATCTAAAGAAGGGTGGCTCCACTTCCGGCAGCTCAGCACAGACAAGAGCAAGGTGTGTGTGCAGGCCCGTTGCTCTTCTACACACACACACACACACACACACACACACACACACACACACTCGCTCACTGGGGAAAGTAACAACACCACTGTGCTCAAGAGTCAGGAATAAGCCAATTCCAGCTGTCCCTGTACACGTTGGATATGTGCTTATATGTCCTTGGTTAAGTTGCTAATTGCTGTATTTCCACTAACTTTATTATTAGAACGGCTTAGCTGTAAAATGTTGGGACAGCTACCTTTCCTTTACCTGAGCTTCTGCTTTGTAGGACGGCTAGCAGAGTTCAAAGCAAGAGACACATGGCACAGGGAGAAGGGCTTCTAGATCAGTCCTCCTCTTGCCAGGATTATCAGCGAGGAGACTCTTGAGAACAGCTTTTTTTTTTTCTTCAAGAAGTTCAGTATATGGGTCAGCTCCTTGCGTCCCAGAACCGTATGTTCAGAAAAGAAACACACTCCGCACGTGAGCGTGTCCTCTTTACCGCAACGGGAACGGCTCCAAAACGAGGAAGATAAATGACCGCGCTGAGGGGAACTGGAGCTTCCGCATTCGCCCCCAAACGTTTAGGGAAAGGCTTCTTGCACCCTCCCTGGGAGCTCGTATTTAGAGCACGCAATGCAGATAAGAAGCAGCTTTTTAAATTCCCACCGGGGAGCGGGCGCTAACACAAAAATCCACGCTCCTTTGATGTCCTTTTATGAAACGGCCGTCAGTCTGTGTGCTTTCTGCGAGGTCCTGCTTTCTGGAGCTTTAGCTCGGGGTGGCTCAGAAAATCCACACACACACACACACACACACACACACACACACACACACACACACACACACACACACGTGTGCACACACAAAGGGAGAAGTCAAAACGCCAGGGAACAGTCCGCAGCTGAAGAGCTGAATATCGGTGGAATTCTGACGTGCCTGCCCGTGTAGTGGAAAGCGGCGTGATTGCGGACACGCTGAATGAGGTTTTGTTCGTGGCTGGGCTCGCCGGGGGAATGGAGGCGCATTATTTTCCGCACCCACTCACTCACATTTTTTTCAGCTTCCTAACGCAGTTGTGAGAGCCGGGGGGGGTGCTGTAGCTATAGGCTGTCAGCCCCCTCTGCTTCAGCCCTGCCAGATGGTAAAAGATCCCTCTGCATTTAGACTCCGGCTGTCCCACAATGCTCTGCTCCATGTGCTCCAGTGTGTGTGGAAATGTGTAGTATAGCCATCACCCTTAGAATAAATATCCTCTTTGCATGTGTGTTACTATCCTGTGTGTTGTGTGTGTTGATCATGAAACGGTCATCATTTCTGCCCCACGCCCACAGCCTCACCCATAACAAAGGCTGCTTGTACACTTCAGAATAGTCAAGGGCCAGAACCTGTGTTACTACAGTTGAGTGAAAGGGATTTATGTGTAATTTATTTTATTTTGTATTAACATGTTTGTTTGTGTGTGTGTCTTTCTCTCTCTCTCCTGTTTCTCTTGTCATTCTCCCTTTCTCTCCTTCTCCCTCTCTCAACCCCTTACTCGTTCCCGCTCTCTCTCTTACCCTCCCTTTCCCTCTCTCTTTCCCTCTCTCTCCCTCTCTCTCTTACCCTCCCTTTCCCTCCCTCTCTCTCCCTCTCTCTCACCCTCCCTTTCTCTCCCTCTCTCTCTCTTACCCTCCCTTTCTCTCCAGCGTGTGGGCGGGGGGATGCGCTGGTGGAAGCACATGTACGCCGTGCTGCGAGGCCCCGCCCTCTACCTCTACAAGGACAAGAAGGAGGGGCTGGCCCACGCCAACTCCCAGTCCGAGGAGGACCACCAGCCAATCAGCATCAAGGCCTGCCTGATCGACATCTCCTACAGCGACACCAAGCGCAAGAACGTGCTGCGGCTCACCACCTCCGACTGCGAGTACCTGTTCCAGGCCGAGGACCGCGAGGACATGCTGTCCTGGATCCGGGTCATCCAGGAGAACAGCAACCTGGACGAGGAGGTGGGCGAGACGGCTCCCTCTACTCCCTGACCCCTCCCAAAAAGACACCTTTCTCTAGCTGCAGTGTCAAGGAATCACCTCGGCACAATAACCTGGCTGTTTGGTCAGTTAAAAAGGGATTCTTTGTAGGTGGTAAATACACACAGAACAGATTAAGAGTTCATTACCTACACCTAGGCTTGTGTAGCTCGGTGAGTCATTCACAGCCAAGCAATGAAATGCAGGTGTTGAGTATTGGTCCTCAGGCCTCTCTCTCTGGGTCATGCTCTTACATGTACCTTTGAAGCTCAGATTCAGCATGTATAAACAGCGGGGCGGTGGCGTAATGATTTTGCCTGGGCCCCTGGCTGTACGGCGTCTCCGCGGCAGTGCTGGAATGCTGGCTGCGGTTGTGTAAGGGTGCGGTGCCGGGGCGTGCCGCGCACATGGGGCTGACGCCGTCCCTGTCGCTGTTCTTTTTTTAGAACGCAGGTGTTACGAGCCGGGACCTGATCAGCAGGAAGATAAAGGAGTACAACACCATGATGAGGTGAGCGCTGGGGAGAGGGAGCGGGGAGATTGGGGGTTCGGTAGCGTCTCCACCCTGCCTTGTGTTGCTCATGGCACTCTGTGAGTCGGGCGGCGGTGCAGCATAATGGTAAGGAGCAGGACGCGTAACCGAGAGGTTGCCAGTTCGATTCCCTGCTGGGGCACTGCCGTTGTACCCCTGGGCAAGGTACTTAACCCAGAATTGCCTCAGTGAATATCCAGCTGTATAAGTGGGTAACATGTACAAAATTGTACCTTATGTAAGTCGCTCTGGATAAGAGCGTCTGCTCAATGCCTGTAATGTAAAGTAATGTGTCTGTGCTTGTGTCTCAGCTCCCCCAGCAGTAAGACGGAGCCCTCCCCCAAAGCGTCCCGCCAGTCCCTCAGCATTAGGCAGACCCTCCTGGGAGGGAAGGGGGAGCCCAAGGCCCCCAGCCCCCACTCGCCCCGGCAGGACTCGGAGAGGAAGCCCCTGAACAAAGGTACGAGCCCAGCGTCCCCTCCGTCCCTGACTCTGAACCATGCTGCTGAAGGCCCTCTCCGATCAGCACCCCGACACACCGGCCTGTGCTGCAGCTGTTCAGCAGGGAGGAGGGCAGTGGCATCAGACTATTTTTGTCTGCATCCTGTCAATCCCTTTTTCTAAAATCGCATGACTTCTGGGTTTGACTTTGAATGGAACAGAGATATTGTATAAAAACCCAAAACCCAGGGAAAGTGATTGGTTGGTGTTGACAGATCGGTTTCCTAAGGGTTACTGACCCGTGCTTGGAACCCCCCCAACCAAATGCTTTACTTGGGGATTGTTTTCAAGAGTTATTTCACCCTTTATAGAAAATGCACATATTTAAGTTTGTGCATGTGTGTCTGTGTGAGCGTGTGTGCGTGTGTGTGTGTCTGTCTGCGAGCGTGCCTTCTCATACAAGCATTAGTAATTGGTGACATCCCCCCCAGATGATACCAGCCCGCCCAGGGACAAGGGTGCGTGGAGGAAAGGCATCCCAGGACTGATGAGGAAACCCTTTGAGAAGAAGACCCCCCCAGGGGTGACGTTTGGGGTTCGCCTGGACGACTGTCCCCCGGCGCAGACCAACAGGGTAAGAGTGCAAACCCTCCCATTGGCTCCTCTCCCAGAACCCTCAGCTGTCCAGTCAGCCAGCGCTTCTTGCTTGGGTAGCACCCGATTATCTGTAGTGAGAAACAGTATTGATTCTGCAGTCTAAACATTTGTGCTACTAGCTTTACAAGTGCATTTCTCCAGATGGTGGAATGCCAGGTGATGTTGCTGGTGAGGTCAGCCATAGTGAAGGAGCCCATTTGTGTCACTGCATTTCCTGTGTGTGTGTGTGTGTGTGTGTGTGTGTGTGTGTGTGTGTGTGTGTGTGTGTGTGTGTGTGTGTGTGTGTGTGTGTGTTTCAGTCTGCCTCTCGTTGTGATGGTGTGTATGTTTGTTTGTTCCTGTGATATTTACAGTTATTTACTCTGTGGATTTAGCAGTTCAGTCCTCAGATTCTGACAGTGACACTGGATGTACTTGAGTTTGTCCCCACTAGTAATGCTGTGCGTTCATTGCAGTTTATGGCCCCAGTGTTTACAGTGATTCTCTGTGGGCAAGCTTCTTTCCCGTTTGTGACAGTGACACTGAGTATGTTTTCCAGTTTGTTCTAGATGATAATGCTGCGTGTGTGTGTGTGTGTGTGTGCGTGTGTGTGTGCGTGTGTGTGTGTGTGTGCGTGTGTGTGCGCGTGTGTGTGTGCGCGTGTGTGTGTGCGTGTGTGTGTGTGCGTGTGTGTGTGTGTGTGTGTGTGTGTGTGTGTGTGCGCGTGTGTGTGTGTGTACGTTGCAGTTTGTGCCCCTGATTGTGGAGATCTGCTGTAAGCTGGTGGAGGAGCGGGGTCTGGAATACACCGGCATCTACAGAGTCCCCGGGAACAACGCTGCCATCTCCAGCATGCAGGAGGAGCTCAACAAGGGCATGACCGACATCGACATCCAGGACGACGTGAGTCTCCCCGACACGCCGGGAAACCTGCAGCATAGCCTGTCACGGCCAGCTTTCAGCTGTCATTTACCTCTCTCTCTCTCTCTCTCTCTCTCTCTCTCTCTCTCTCTCACTGTCTCACTCTGTCTCTTTCTCTCTCTCTCTCTCTGTCACTGTCTCACTCTGTGTCTCTCTCTCTCTGTCTCACTCTGTCTCTCTCCCTCTCTCTCTCTCTCCCTGTCTCATTGTCTCTCTCTTTCTCTCTCTCTGTCTCTCTCCCCCCCATGCCTCTGTCTCTCTCTCCCCCTGCACAGAAATGGAGGGACCTCAATGTGATCAGCAGCTTACTCAAATCCTTTTTCCGGAAACTTCCCGATCCCCTCTTCACAAATGGTAAGATCCTGAAGTTGTCCCCAAGGCTGAATCAGTACCGGCGCACCTTTATTTTCCAGTCAGTCTTGGCTCTGAGTGTGCTGTTGTCAGTGTGTTGCCATAAATCTGTATTTAAATGAGGAACTTTGGGAGAAATATTGCTTTTGGATTAAAAAAAAAAAAAAAAACACGGCTCCATGTTTTTTCCTTCGACTGAATTTAGTTGAAACTGTCATAGAGTGCCACCTAGTGGACAGCATTGACCTTGTACCTCATTACAAATTCATCTCACATATGCACCCAGTTTCCTTGTTTATGACTACGTTTAATGTTCTTCTCATCTCTTTAACAGAGAAATATGCAGATTTTATTGATGCCAACCGAATAGAGGATGCAGTGGAGAGATTGAAAGTCCTGAAGAGGCTGGTGAGTTGACCTCAGTGCTGAGAGGAAAGGGGTTTGGTTTGTTCTTGAGCAGACATGGAAGCTGACTGTCTTCTCTCTGCAGCTCCATCAGCTTCCTGACCATCACTATGAAACCCTCAAGTTCCTCTCTGCTCACCTCAAAACCGTGTCCGAGAACTGCGAGAAAAACAAGGTAGCGTCAGAGACTGCAGCCGGGGACAGAGACATGCCAAATGAGTGAAGCGCATATCAGTGCCAGTATTTCAGCTGAAATGTTGCCGTTTGTGTAGTGTTTCTGTGCTGCTTTTACAGATGACCTGTGTTTTAACGGGAGTGACTGGATGTGTGCATGCTATATGAGTGTGTGTGTGTGTGTGTGTGTGTGTGTGTGTGTGTGTGTGTGTTTGTGTGTGTGTGTCTGTGTGTGTGTGTGTGTGTGTGTGTGTGTGTGTGTGTGTGTGAGAATATGAAGTGATAATGTCTGAGAGTGAGGTGGGGGGTGTACATTTGCTTAGGTCACCGTGTGTCTGTAAAAGTACATATGGGACCAGTCTCTTTTTCACTTCACTCATCCCCCCCCTCAGATGGAGCCGCGGAACCTTGCCATTGTGTTCGGGCCGACCCTGGTGAGGACGTCGGAGGACAACATGACCCACATGGTCACTCACATGCCCGACCAGTACAAGATCGTGGAGACTCTCATACAACACGTAAGAGCCAAATAATGAGCCAAAGCAACAAGTGCCACATGCATCTCCTGCCCTTCTTAAATGCTGCGTGGTAAACCACCATGCTAAAGCTAACATTCCTCTCTTCTCTCTTACAGTACGATTGGTTTTTCACAGAAGAAGGTGACGAGGAGCCAACGGTATGTACAGGGGAGGTCCCTTATAGCAGAACAGGGCCTGCTTGGTCCTTCTCTTTAGAGAAATATTGCCCAGGGCATGCACTTTCACACTGCAATGCAGCACAAGGGCATGTATTTCTCTGATTACAAGCACATCTGAGGATATCAAAGCTGGGTTCAGCTAAGACATACAGTCAGGAAGTCAGCATACGGGCTGATGTCCAGCAAGCAGACAAGCCTGTACATTAAGCGTCCATCCAATTCCTCCATCTGTCTCTGAACCACTCTCCCCCTCCCCTCCAGACCGTCGTCCAACAGGAGAGTGCCGTGGAGTCCCAGCCCGTGCCAAACATCGACCACCTGCTGACCAACATCGGGCGGACGGGGCCGTCCGCCACCTCACCTGGCGAAGTATCAGGTAACTGGCCCGGACCAGGCCGCCTGTGGGGTGGGTTAACTACGCTCTTTTACTACGTTTAACCACAGTAAGGAAATGTGTGACAGACTTCTGTAATGGTGACATAGAAATGTAAAGAGGTGATTGGCTAGAACAGAAATACCAGACTTCAGTTCAGGTAGATAGTGTGTACCTGTGATGCAAGTCAATGATATTCAGCCATCAGGAAGAAGAGCGATAAGCAGCTGCCATTTGCTCTTCATGAGATATAATGTGCAGATGCCAAGCAGGCTGAAAATGTCTATGTGTTTGTAAAAGCAAACTATTTTAGCTATTTTGCAATGGAGAAATGTCATGTTATCCATGTTGGAAACTGGTTGAAATAGTTTGCCCTGTATCTAGCTTTCTTTTTGTATATTGACTTATGTTACATGTCATGATTTTTTTTAAAACTGATTTGGCCCAAGTGGCCGTTAGGTTTGGATCATTTCAGCATTTTGCTCATTGTTTCTGTTGCCGTTTCCATGTTTAGATTCCTTCACTTGCCTCTCATTTCGCCCGTTCCTTTTTGTTCCCCCCCTTGGTTCTGTACGGCCTTTCTCCTTTTCCTTTGAGTCAGCCCATGAGCGTGAATCTGCCTACTGTTGCACTAACCCGGCATGTTCTTTCCCAAAAAAAAAAAAAAACCAAACGATGACCCCTCTGTCTCTAGTGTTTTTTCCCCCTTGTCGCGTGTCCAAGGGCTGCTCAGCACTCACACATACTGATCTCGAAACAGGCCAAGTGGGCGGAGCCTATCACTCGGTGATGTCACTGGTGGACTGTGTAATGTCTTTGACGGACAGCTGGGACTGTAGGAAGAAGGACTGTTGTGCCCCATGTAGCTGCCTAGTCTGCAGAAACACCCGATTCTTGTAAAGCCAAACCGACAACAACAACAAAAAAAATGGATATTGTCTTCTTGTGGTTGTACGTTTACATTTAAGAATACTTCAAACGCGCCGAGCCGATGTAATTTCTCAAAGCCTCTCTGCTGTTTCTTGTTATTTCTGAAGCAACCCGTGAGGAGAAATAGCATGGTATGGACTGTGGGTTTTGTAACCAGTCATAGCATTCAGTCATATGTCTCAGGGGGTGTGGTGGGGGGCTATGCTGGCTTTATACTCTTCTCGCCTAAACACATTCAATTTCCTAAAGAAAATAAGTCATACTTGTCACAAAGCTGATGAATGCCAATTCTTGATGGATTAATTAAGGGCACTGGTGAGAGTGTCCCAGCTGGCTCTGTAGAGGACCTTTCTCCTCCTCTCCTGTAGAGGCCGCTGTTAGCTAGCCCCTTTCTTCCCTCCTGTCATGTCTGGCCTCTGTGGTTTCCCCCCATAGCCGCTCTGTAGTGTTCATTCTGCATCGCGTCACTACCTCACAGGCCCTTACAGCACACACCAACACACTGCAGTCATTCTGTCACAGCCCTATATAGTACACACCAGACCACTACAGTCACACTGTCGCAGTACCGTACAGTACATGGCAGACCCTCAAGTTTTGCAGTCACAACCCCTTACAGCACAGCTCAAAGCCCTACATTCACTCTGTCACAACGCCATACAGTAAACAACCCCCACATTCACTCTGTCACAACCCCTTACAGCAAACAAACCCGATACATTCACTCTGTCACAACCCCATACAGTAAACAACCCCCCCACATTCACTCTGTCACAACCCCTTACAGCAAACAAACCTGATACATTCACACTGTCACAACCCCACATTCACACACATACACACACATTTACCGTTACCTCAAACTGCATTTCACATGGATTGATTTTTAAATTTTAGATGATTTAATTTGTCAATGCCCCATACCTCCTAGTTGAAGATAGCTGAATGGCCACTTATAAGTGCTTATTACCTCAAGCTATGTGGGGCTCACCTGGCTCATTATCAGCAGGCCAGAGCTGGCAGGGAGGCCTTTATTTCTGCCTGAATGTGACATTGGAAAGTTTGCTTAGGTTCATTGAGATTTATTTTACATTTCTAACGGTGCTGATTACCCATCATGCCTCACAAAATATAGCAGAGGCAGAGAGTCCCCTACTGCAGTGGGTGTCAGTGTGAAGCTGCTTAAACATCTGCCAGTCCATCTTCATCTCCAGTTGGCCTGTATTAAAAAACACCACATTAATAATAACACCTACACTTACACTGTAAAAATGGCCGAATCCCCCCCCAAATCGCCTGATGATAACGGCAGGCACCCCTCTGTCCCTTGGTGTTTTCTGAGTTGGGAAAGAATGCCGTCACTGGTGGATGTGGTTGGGAGTGTAACGTAGTGCTTTGGTGGACTCGTGTGCATGCCATGCTGGCTGTCGTAGTGTACCGTACAGAACATAGCTCTGTCCATTCTCATTTCCTCAAAACTGTGGTGCTCACTCGCTCGCTCTGTGTGCCGCCTCCATCTCCGTGACTTCTGACCTCTGCCCTCTGACCTTACGTGGTGCTCTCTCTCTCTCACTCATCCGTGTTGAAGAAGAAATGGGCGTGGCCTGGCAGTCTGCTTATACGCTCTCTTCTGTTCTCTCCTTTTCCAGATTCGCCCACTAGTGACTCTGCCAAATCTAAGGTGAGTATTGGCCTTCTCCCATTGGCTGTGCAGTCCCCTGCTAGAGGGCAAGGTGAGGTAGGTGTTCAGGATACACCCCCCAACCCCCACCCAACAGGGCCATGGGGCCCTTGCAGGGGAGAGCAGCCTGTACACCAGTCTGTGTATTCATGACTGCTTTACATCTGTAGATAGAGAAATAACAGCATCAGAGGATCAGATGAATTCCTTTTGATGTCAGTATCAAAATGCATCTCTCTGGTTCAGGCCCAGCGCACTCTCTTACAGACGCAGTAATGCGCCTCTTTCTCTTACTCTGTTAAGAACTGGTGGCAGAGTGATCAAAGGCGTTAGCGGGTTTGCTTGTATGCAGAGCGCTCTGTTAAATACAGCTCTCTGTTATTAGCTGCGCTCAGTGCGGCTTTCATCCCTGCGGTGGAAGGCATCCTCACCCGACGGCAGCGCATCGCTGTCATCAGCCTGCCTGTAGCTTTGATTGCTAATGCGCTAAGCTCACTCTAGCCCTCCGCATCACCTCACCTGCATCGCTGTACTATGGAGGGTCCCACTTTATACGCTGTGTCGTTGAAGCCACCTTTAGGCTCACTGAACATGCTAGCCACCTCATAATAATTTGTTAGTCACTTCTTACATGTCTAAAAGTTGGGCTTTCCTATATTCCAGTCTCAAATGACATGGATATGAAAAAAAGTTTTCCTATGCTGTGTGAATAGGTGCTTTGAGCCTGGAAAGATGGCTGCTTGTGGCATCAGCATGAAATGCCAACCCTCCGCCTAGTAAATGAATTGGTGCCCAGTGTGCCAACCTCGAGCGCATCTTCTATTGCTGACAGTAGTGGTCTAGCATTGTGGTGATGTTGCCAATGGTCCTGCTCCCAGAGGGATGGGTTGAGTGCTGCTTGTCTGCAGTGGTGGTTTGAGGCAGGGTGTGGTGGCTGTAATGTGTGCTGGCGGGACGCTCACCCTCTGCTGTGTCCCCAGCAGGGTTCCTGGGGGTCCGGCAAGGACCAGTACAGCAGGGAGCTGCTGCGCTCCTCCATCTTTGCCGCGGCCAGCCGCAAGCGCAAGAAGCAAAAGGAGAAGCCGCAGCCCAGCAGCTCGGACGACGACCTGGACGGAGTGTTCCTGAGAAAGGAGCCTCCTCCGGGCCAGAGCCACAACCCGGGTCGGGCCCGGGACGGCCCGGGCCAGACGGAGGCGGAGAGAGAGGCCGGTACGAGCGAGCGGAAGGAGAACGGCAGAGAGAGCGGGGAAAAGGAGGATGGCAAAATCTGCGAGGCGGAGCCCGGCGGCAAGAAGGAGCACAAGAAGCCGGCGGTGATGAAGGAGAAGACCCCCTCCCCCTCGCCCTCCCCCAGCCTCGGCCAGCGCGTGCAGGCGGCGCGGCAGTCGTCCCTGTCCGACCCCGTGTCGCAGTACGACGACGCCACGTCCGACCTGGGCACCATGAACAGCACCAGCTCGCAGGCCTCGGCGCCCAGGGCGGGGCACCGGCGGCGCGGGCCCGACCCGCGGGGCAGCGAGGCGGTGGCGGAGGTGAGCTCCATCACCTCGGACTACTCCACCACCTCCTCCCTCACCTTCCTGACGGGGGCAGAGTCCTGCGCGCTGAGCCCCGAGGTGCGCTCGGTGGCGGAGAGCCGGGGTGACGAGGCGGACGACGAGCGCAGCGAGCTGGTGAGCGAGGGCCGGCCCGCCGAGACGGACAGCGAGAGCGACTTCCCCGTCTTCGGGGGCGGGGCCCCGGAGCTGCCCGCCGGGGACAGGCCGCAGGACAAGACCCCGCCCGCGGGGACGCCGTGCGGCGCGGCGGCCAATCAGGACGGCCGCGGCGCAAACCCCGCCCACAGGCCGGCGGAGCGCGACGGGCCCGCCCGTAAGAAGTCCCCGCAGCCCAAGACGGACAGCGAGTCGTCGGCGGAGGGCGGGCGGAGCGACCGCGAGGCCCGGGGCCTGTCGCGCATGCTGGACGCGGTGAAGGGGCGGTCCACGGGCAGCCTCAGCTCCTCCTCCCGCAGCGAGTCGGAGAAGGCCGAGCCGCCCTGGAGGCTGCGCATCACCGAGCGCCTCAAGTTCCGCCTCAAGACCTCGGCGGACGACATGTTCGGCGTGGGAACACCCAAGGCCCGCTCGCCCGAGGCCCGCAAGAAGAAGAGCATCCGCCGCCGGCACACCATGGGCGGCCAGCGGGACTTCGCCGAGCTGGCGGTGGCCGGCGACTGGAAGGAGCCCGAGCTCTCGGCCGTCGACCGGCTCAAGCCCAAGTGCAGCTCGCAGGACTTCTCCATCCGCGACTGGATCGTCCGGGAGCGCGGCCGCGCCGGCAACGCCGAGGCGCCCCAAACCGCCGCCGTGCCCCCCTCTGCATCCGCCCGGGACAACCTTCCTCCCCCCGGCTGCCCCCTCGCCCCGTCGCCAGAGCAGGTGAACGGGGACAGCCCCCAAAACAAAAACAAAGCCCCCCTGAGCCTGGCGGCCGACGCGCACCCGCACAAACTGTCCGGAGCACAAGTGGTCCGCTCGCGATTCTATCAGTATTTATGAACCGTCACGCGTACTGGTGCGCAGTATGCGTTTGTGTGTTTGTGTATGTACATATATCAGCCAGGATTACTGCACATTAGTGTTTTTACTCACACACAGGGTGACAGCGACAACGTACTGGAACATATATGGAGTTTGTGTATCCTCATTTTAAATTGACATACAGGACAGTACTCCTGCATTGAGGTTAACCTCTTTTAGTCAGATGTAAAACCCCAGTAATACTGGAAGACAAGGAGGCCTTTAGTCCCAGGGGGATGGTACATTACATTGCATTCATTTACATTACATTACGTTGGTGTAATGGATGGTGTGATGCCAACTAGAATAACGATGGTAAAAATCACTTCCTATAGTTCGTAACACACTAACCGGGCCCATCAAAAAGAACCGGCTCCGGTGTCTTAAGTATTACTGAAGAATCATTCACTTTATGCGATATTAAGGATGTTTTGGAGGGGAGCAACGGTTTCCTTTGTCCCTCAGTAACCCAAAGGAGAATGTATATGCTTGCTGTTCCACCGACTAAAGCTTAATTGCTGGTTACCCAATGGCATTCTAAAGTGTACATATTACTGTCTGTACTTGAAGTGTGTTCCCGTTTCTGTTCAGCCCCGAATTTGGGCTGCTTTTTCTGTGCTGTGTGCTGTGGAAAACCCTTTGCAGTGCGTCGTAACAGCCAGACACTGTGTCCACCAGACGAGAGCAAAACCATGCGTTTCTTTTTTTATACATTATATACATATATATATATACACTTCTCAACGACAGACGAGAACAGAACAACTCCTCTGATGCAATACTGTCTACATCTCTCCTCTGCTTTGTGTATCGTTGCTTTCCCCACTTCCTGCCGTCAGATCGCAAAAAAATAGAAGAAAAATAAGGATGATTATACCTGAAATCATGTTTCTTCTCAAAGGAAAGTGCCTCATATTATTCGCTTCTGGGTTTTTAGTTTAGGGTGCCATATTGTCTTTCATTTGAAATGTTGTAGAGATGTTCGTACTGTGAAAGAAATTTTACCTACAACTCATGCAGTAAATTTCACAGGTTTTAAACAGGCGAAACAAGAGCTTCCATTCCTTTTTGGCATTCCACTTGGGTCTTAACGCATTTTATACATCCTGTTTTTCTTTTTTTTTTGTTTTTGGATTTTAATGGAACTTGAATTTTAAATATTTCTGTAAAATAAGTAACTTAAGTGTAAATATGTCATGTTCTAGCTGCTTTTCTTTTTACTCCATCGAACGCCAGACTTTGTAAAGTATTGTAACATAGGCATGTAGATAGGGCACCTGGGGTTTAACTGGCCTGGCGATGGTTGTTCTCATCTCTGAACCTGCATGAAAAGGTGCTTCCTGTAACTGGACCATTCTCTCATGCCGTGTACAGTCAAACAGGGGGTCTGACTCCTAAATCACTGGAAATAAAACCCTTAATGTCACCCTGTGTGATCAGTCTTACTCAGTATGTATAATTGAAAGTATGTACAGTGCTGCACATTTACTCCTGAATATACATGCATTATGTATTATTCAAAAGTGCACATTGGAATAGATTCATGCATGCTCAGACAAACTTATGAATGTTGATAATTAGGGCTGCAACTAATGACTATTTTCATAGTCGAATAATCTATCGATTATTGAAACGATTAATCGACTATTCGGATTATGAATCACACAATTACTCAATGGCTCTTATTTATCTATCAGCTTTTAAATTTAGCTTGAAGGGAGCCAGATCCTACAGCTTTGTGTATTTGTGCTTTGAAAGGTAGAGAGCTGGAGGAAAAAAATATTCTCTCTCCCTCTCTCTCTCTCTCTCTCTCTCTCTCTCTCTCTCGACCAAACCAGTAACCTCCTGGTTACGACTCCTGCACCTTATCCACTATGCTACACTAAATGGATTTAGAGCAACGATAAAAACAACGGAAATATTTTGCGATTTAGAAAGTATCACATTCTCCGGTGTTCTCTAAACTTGTGTACTCGGCAGCAACACTATCTCCAGCTATAAACATCGCCATGACAACGATGCATTGTTTAAGCAGAGAATTGCTAAATAGCAGACGGGCTCTCATTTAACATTTTAAAGTTAGGGCACATTTGGAATGTGAACATTATCGTTGTGAAAAATAGGTTATTATTTGAACCCTTTTCGCACGTCCGGTCACACCGGTATGATTAGCTGTTTAGCGGGTATGCAAAAACCCATGCGATTATAAAACTAGACTGGAAAAATTCTAGCTAATTTTAGCTTTGAGGAAACGGTGATTTAACATTAAAAAGTATAGGAAATGCTAACTGAAAACTATGAGAAGCTTAATAACGCTAATGAAAATATAACAACTATGTAACATAACAGGCGTGCTACAAAAAATAAGTGATGTACGAAAGGGTTAAAAGTGAAATGCTGCCACACTTTTGAGGTCTTTGGTTGTGAAGGTGTTGCCATCTGTATTGTTCACTCCAGTAAAGCAACGTAGCTTAGGCTATATGTCTGAGCATTCGAGTCAGCACGAAAAACACACGCGATGACGTCACCAACTAATCGACAATTCAATTCGTTGGCAACTAATTTGATCATCGATTTTAGTCGACAACATCGATTATTCGTTGCACCCCTATTGATAATGTTCCTATAGATTAACACCAGAGCAGAGTGGTGTAATTGTTCTGTATTCCACTAGGTGGCAGCAGTTGAGCATGTGCATACAAGAAGAGCCCATAGATTACCAGATACTGCTTTTAAATATTGAGCCTCATGGTCATGAAGAAAACGAGAAAGCGCTTTCAATGGGGTTTTGTTGTATCACTAACAAATACATAAATGCAGCATACTGACACACCAATTTACAGGTATCAGATAGATCAGTAAATACACATTTGAAAAAGTAGCTCTGCCATTCAAATTGAGATTGATATGGCGTCAATTTACAGCAATTTTGCCACACAGTGACAGCACTGAAGATGATCTTTCAAGCTTTAGTTTATCTCACAGCTGAAAATATTACTTAAAAACCCAACCACACCATAAAACTAAGAGACGAAGGTTTGTAATTTTGCAAATGTGTATATACCAGCTTTTATTTTATACACCTGAGTACAGTGGCCTTTTTTCTACTGAAAATGTTATAATTATTTTGTAGCATACATTGTTAAAATTGCATATAGACACATTTTTGAAAGACCCCCTGATGCCAAATGGCTGGTGTGGCAGCATTCATACCTGCATTACAGGTCATCTAGCCCATTAGCGAATGATAAACAGCCTTATTTTCAAAACCAGAAAAACCTTTTGATTTTTTTGTTCTCTTGCGTTTAAAATGATCATTTATTATGCTAACATGAATGCTTATGAATGAGGCTTAAATATTCAACGGGTTGCCAGCTGCCCAGTGCCCATGGCCATTTGGTTTGGACACCTGAGCCCTTCAACAATGAAACTGAGGGTCAGATTCAGAATTGGTGCTCATGAAAGCTTCTGCAAAAATCTGATGGGAAGTTGTCCATCTCTGTGCAGTGAGCTGTATTATTGACTGTGTTTCAATGAATTAAGAAGTTACATTTTTAATGTTGTGTAACTCGACTAATGGAAGCATGAATATGGTTCCTTTGATTAGCATAAGATGCTGCCAGGCCTCCTATTGTTTACTGTGTTCTCCTTTGCTGCTGCTGATAATAGTGTTCCTACTAACACATGGCTGTCTTTTCTATGAATCCCCTTTGATAGAGAGGCAGTGTCATGTTTGCTACTGAACTCAAGTTTTTGGGCAGCATGTTTGGTAAGGTGACCCTAAGCTCGGCATTGTGTTGTGGAAATTGAATTTATTTGACTGTTTAACTGCTCTGAAAGGATCTGGTTTTTAATGTAAGCTGTTATGAATGCTTGTCGAGCTTCTCAGTTCTTTGACAGTACCTGGGTCTTTGTACCACCAAGTAAAATATTTCCTACTTTGTAAAATCGGTTGCATTGGTATGAAAGGGAAGCAAACAATGAGCCGGGATCTTTTGTGAGAGAGAATTTCTTGCTTTGTGAAAGAAAAGCACTAGCTCCAGGTGCTATCTGGATCATGGCAGGTGATCATAAATGACAAATTATACAGACAAAGGATGATGTTTCCGAGAAGACAGATGAGGAAAAACAAGCTCTTGAAACTGGTCCTCATGAAGTGAATGTCAGCACTAGCTCCAGGTGCTATCTGCCCTTCACAATATATCTAAGATCAACATGCCCTCCCCCAATCCCACCCAACCAGTTTTAAATTTTCATTCCGATCCTGGATCAGCTGCTACAGTAAGGGCAAGAAGTATCTAGCTAGTGCTGTCATTCACTTCATGAGGACCAGTTTCAAGAGCTTGTTTTTCCTCATCTGTCTTCTCGGAAACATCATCCTTTGTCTGTATAATTTGTCATTTATGATCACCTGCCATGATCCAGCAATATAAGCGCCAGTGCATTTTCTGGGACATTAAGGACCACTGCAGCTGATGTCTCATACAGATAAGCAGGCATTTCTAGCTTCGCTAAAAACACAGGTCTCCTATCACCAACCTTGCAAAACTAGCAAATATAGTACCATCACACATGGACCTTGGTGAGCTTCATTTTACACACTCTCTTTGAAATTGTCTGCAGCAGAATCAGCACTGTTTAGCCTCTTCACGCTCTGTGCAAAATACAAGGCTGCAGCGCTTCAGATGAATAATTGGATGTGTGTACCTACTGCGTTAAGCAGCCAGGTTTGTATTCCGAATGCTGTTGGCCTTTCACGATTAACGAACCTCAAGCAGCGGGAGAGGATCATATTCCATGGAAATTCGATGCATTTTAAATGGCAGCGAGGCGCTCCAGTGGTAGATTTACATAAGGTAATTGCGGAAGGCTAAAAAAATGCCCCATTGGCTGGAGACGCTTCAGAAATACCAATCAAACCCAGCGGGCAATAAATACAAGATGGACTCGGAATCACTCACAGATGATGCTCTCCCCAGCTATCAGTCATTTAACCATGCCAGTCCTTCATGTGTTCACCAACAGATATTATATTGCTCCTAATAACTGAATGGCCAACACATTTCTCTGTACGATTTGGTGCTATAGATTGACAGTGCCCCCCTTCTAGGAGAGCTGAAAACACAGGGATTCTCAAGTCCTGATGCAGTTACCAGCAACAGGAACTCCGGCAAAATCACAGAGGGGGATGAAGAGGTGCGTGCAGGAGAGGAGGAACGGGCGGAGGGCATGCCAGGTGAGTCCCTGCAGGGTCTGGATTGATGTGTCTGATTAATTGCGCTGTCTTCCTCCCGGTTCTGATGGAATGCGCAACGGGTCCTAGCGCCTGCGTCGGTGGTAACGGCCGTATTCTCCAGCTCCAGGACGTTACTGTCGAGTGTGTTCCAAAGCCGCACAGAGGGGAGGGAGGACAGAATGTTCAGACTGATTCCCAGGTTGGGGAACGTCTTTTATTTAATGTTTCAAGCCGGCCAGCTCCTGCACATTGATTCCCCCGGTGCCGTACTCCAGATAAGCCTCTAATTAGCATGTTCTAATAATTGAAAGGATGTACAACCGTTACCACCAGCAGATAAACAGAGCAGATAAAGCACAGCTTCTATATTCAGTCCCACTGTCTGTCAAAGATGGATTCTGTCAGCCAGAACTGTGCTGTGTCTGCCATGTTGGAGATTGTAGGGTTGGGCACACAACACTATTTCAGTGACACACTACAGTGGAGTGACCTTTGTGGACCACATAGCAGTGGTCAGTAGGGCCTGTACAGCATCTTAAGAATCCCTTCTTTTACCGTCTACTGAGCCCACCTCCTTGCCTAGGCCTCTCCCATATCAACTACTGCACCTCTCTCCTCTCTTGCACCCCTGCATGTGTTATCACACCCCTGCAGCGCATCCATTATGGCACTGCTTAGTGGGTCCACAATCTACCAAACTACTGTCATGTCTTGTCACTGCTTTTCCCCCTCCTCTGAAAACCATTGGCCATCTTTCATCATGTACTGAAGGCCCACCTCCTCAGAATGCTTCTTTGCTCCCCTACCCTTGCATAAGTTACTTTCCCCTTATTTGTATAGTTTTATTGGAGGGTATCTTTATTGAGCATACATATCAGAGCGTGTCTGTCCTAGTTATTGCAGTACTGCATTCATGCTGAAGCATGTTAAGATGTGGACAGTTGAGTTCACATCCAGTGCGTGTGCATGTACCATCTTTCATGTAACCCTGTTAGAAGCTCTTTGTTCTCTTATTACTCTGGGTAGCAGCATCTGCTAAATCACTGATTCTCACTCCTGCTCCTGGGGGCCCCCGCTCCGCACATTCTCCATCTTTCCCTGCTCTACCTCCCTGACTGAACTCATCAATGGCACTTTTGATTAGCTCAGCACACCAGATTTAATCAAGAGCATGTTAATCACTAATCAGGTGTGTTTGGAGCAAAGATAGATAGACGATATAGAGGACAGTGGACCTCCAGGAGTAGGGTTGAGAAACACTATGCTAAATGACAGAATGTACTGTAATGTAAATGTATACTCAGCCCCACAATTTGAAACACAGCACAGCTCTTACACTCAACCCTACTGTCTGCCCTCTGAGAGAGACACCCAAAGCTCAGTGTAAAGCATGTGTAGTCCCATCCCCACCAGTGGAAGTGATCTGAAATATTTTCATCTCAATGAAATAATCGATGGCGTCAAGCAGTAACAGTAGATGGACTCTCAGATCAGTTCACAAACCTCTCATTACCATATTGAAGCCAACACCTCTTTAACTTTACAGATAGTTTATAAGCGCACATAATCTCCAGGCTGGCAAGAATCGACCAGCTAAGTGGATGAGATATGATAAGTGAGGTTGGCCTTTGTGCAGCGTAAGCAATACATTAGATTTTAATGTACGTTCTCCACTCAGCACTTTGCAGCAAATTCATTGCGGAAGGTGCCAGACTAAATGGTCGCATTGATTGACCGATCAAATAAATAATATGTTTTTCTTGGCCCTGCTGCCGGTGTGAATTTTTCACCTACGATAACTGCCTTCCTTTCAATGCCATTTTCCTTGATAATAAAGGTGCAGAAACAAGGACTGAGGAGGTGTAGTTCAAAGGTTGGGGTCGTTTTGCTGGCCTTTTCGCCATCTACTGGTGAAATATTGTAACTGCAGGTGTTACTTCAGTAAGTGACACAACAGTTAATTAGTAAGATAATTATTTAATGCTTTTACATTTACACTCATTATTTTCTGCTTTAAAAGTAATTGTAATGGCAGCCTGTAAAATGGTCTTACTTTCAACAAAATAATAATAAAAAAGTCATGGACTGGGTTTAGGTTTATTACTGTTGCCGCAATGTCTCATCTTTTCCACCAGAGGGCAGAGTGGAACCTCTTTTTAATCCATCCCTTTGAAAGGCAGGAACACCTTACCTGCTGCAGGGTCTACAGCAGTTTTATCCAGATGAGCTTTCTCAGACACGCTTCCTCCACCAAAGCACAGCTGCTAGTGCTCCATGGTGCTGCCAAATCTGGTCAGATGTCTTGTCCACACTCCCCTCATTGCGTTTCCTTGGGTTTACTTAGCCATGTAATTCATCCGTATTAATACCACATGAGTTGTTTGGTGCCAGAGACCTGACACTCGCGGTTTCTGCTCAGCCGCAGTGGGGCTGCTGCTGGCTGTGGGGGGGGCAAGATTATCAGAATCACGAGGGGGAAAACTATGGTGGAGTCCGCCAGGGGTTCTGATCAAATCCCCGGGCGTTACCGTGCGATCCGATCGATGCTTTCCTGGGACGCCATCTGGCTCGCCGGGAGAGCGAGAGCTGAACCTGACAGGGAGAAATCTGCCGTCGTTCTGGGGGACCATCGGTGTCTGAGGGAGGGAGGTGTCTGATGTGAACAAACACAGGCACAGAGTAGGGAGCATGGGGGTGTCGTACTCACACGCACAGGCATTTTGATAAAGAACTCTCACACTGCGCTCCTGGCAGTAACTGTCTGTAAATCCAGTCATAGTCCGGATCAATAATCGCACTCCTTGGTTTCCTCATGACGATTAAAGTCATATTCCAGAGAAGGATATGGACCCTGTGGAGCTGTGGATGTCCAAAACAACAGCCGAGTTCTGTATGTGTGTAAGAAATCAGTGTCACAGCTGTCTTATGCATTATTGTGAAAAGAACCCTTACTGTTATGGCCCATAGGTACATTATTTATTCTGACCATATGTTTTGTCTGACAGCTCTGATGAAGGCCTGTGTGAATAACATATCAATCAGACATCCTTGAGGTATAACAATCATTTACTTTTATTGCGAATGGTACAGATATGCAGATTGGACTTGGCGCTGTAACCTAGGGTATTTTGGGACTGTGTATGTACTGTATGTTGCCTTTTGATCCAGCTTTCTGCAGCGGATTAGCTGACAGGCCAGGAGAATGGACTGTGTGTGGCTGGCAGAGGGGGGAGTCTGACAGGGACACACACACAGTCTCAGGATCCAGGAGGAGGGCATTAACCCTTTTGACCCCAGCGGGGCCCCTGGTTCCAGCTCAGGTGACAGAAAGCAGCAAAGAAAGGGAGACTGAATGCTCTGCGGCAGGAATGGAGTCACTGCACAAGCTGTGCAGTGACTCCAAGCTGTGCATTTTTGCAAAAATGTATTCCCAAGATAAGGGACTCAGGGAGGAGAGGCTAGGAGGGAGTCTGTCATCTGCGGTCCCTGTGTGGGACCGTCAGTCTCCTGGGCTCTGGCACGCGGAGGTCTGTACCCCTGTGGGGGGTTGGGGAGTTGAGCGCAGGACGGGGGACACCGTTGGGCAGAATGAGAGAAAGAGAGACAGAGAGAGAGAACGCACACGCAGAATCAATTACAGCGCAGTTTTTGCTGCTGTACAGGAGACGGCCTTTTCCATTCCGCTAGGTAAACACGCCCGCTGACTTCTGTGACGGCTGAGTGCTTTCTTTTGTTGCTCCGGCGGCGTGGAAGGCGGGCGGTCGGGGGCGCGGCGCGGCGCAGAAGCGGACTGTTTGCTGCGATGCGCTCAGTGTCCCTCTGGGCCCTGCTGGGGGGCTGTGGGGGAGTAGGGGGCCTGGGGGATGTACCAGTGATGGTCGAGATGCGGCTCCCTCCCTCTGATTCGCTGCTGCTCCTCGTCTCTCTTTGGAAGCCATGTCAGTCATCTCTTTCAGGAGCCGTGTGTCCAGGCAGGCTGAGTGAGAGTCCAGTCAGACGTGGAGAAAATGTGACAAAACAGCCCTGTGTGTCACTGCCCGGAGGTGCCAAATGCTCCAGGCAAGGCTGCTCAGGCAAGGAGAACAGAAAGGCTGTGAGGCATAATTGCGCCCCCTGGTGGACAGACAGACAAAAGAAGCTGAGGTGAGAATGGGAAGCTCTGTGGTAGCACTGGCTGCCCAATCTGCCGTGACCCCGCTGGCTGCTTATCGCTCATCTTCACAGTGACGCCATGGAAATGACCCTGCCAAGTCTCACCTTGCCGCATGTAAGAGATGTGTCTCTTAATCTCACAACGGAGAGTGCACTCAAACCAGGACCTAACAGATCAGTGCCACTGCACACATTCCATGGTCGCTGTGGAGCTGCTACACACCAGAGAAGGAAAGCGATTAAGATGTCTTATTATCAATGTGACGTCATTTTCTGTCAATAATCATCCTCAAAAAACATTCTAATTCCTCAGCATGTGTTCTGCAGCAGGTTTGGGCTGGGGGTGGGGGTGGAGATCTGGCATCGTTTGGTGGCTCAGGGATGCTGTGTTTACCGTGACACGCTGTTGCAAAAACAAACAACAGCACACCTGTTCGTGATCCGCGGTGCCCGGTGAAGTCTGCCTTTATTTACACTGGCGTGGAGTCAGCCGCTAATCCGCAGCCGACACGCGTGTGTCTAATCCACCCTTTCCAGCCCGCTCCCCTGGCGATCACTTTATCTCTTCACCACCCCTCCCCTGCCCAATCTGAAAAGAACAAAGGCTCACCCCTGAACGCCCGTAAAACTGCCTTTGTCTGAAAATGCGCTGGTGGGCTGCTGTGTGGTTAACAGAGTCTTTGTCTGGATGTTGATAGGTGGTGATGGATCTCTTCAGTTTATTCTAGAAGAGGGGAGGGATTCCACAAACCAGCAATTAGATCTGCAAAAGAGGAGTGCGCTTTGCCTCTTTCATGACAATGCTGCTCGAACAGCGAACATTCCCCAAAAAACTAAGGTGCTCTACACGCGAGTGCTCCAAATGTCCCACGCTCGTTTTTGCAAAACACACTCAGGAGCAGCGAAATCTTGTGGCACTTGAAAACATGAAATGCTAATATCTTTTGTGCAATCATCCCGCATTATACGGTATAATTGCAGAGGTGTCAGTGGGGACGCTACAGAAGCGAGCTCGTACGATTCGGATACCGGAGCATCCTGCGTTACAGTGACTCATCTTACACGCATTGACTCCTGATGGTTTTATCTCTTACAAAATGGGACAGGCAGAGTTGTGCTGTGTTTCGGGAACCTGAGAATCAGCTGAGAATCAGCACCCCTTCATCACTTCCTTTACACTGCGCGTGAAAGATGAAGGTCTCCGCTCCTATTCGGAATGCTTTAACACTGGAACTGACACAGTAATGAGGAGTACCCGCTGCAAAAGGATGCATGAAAACATTTTGGAAGAACAGTTTGCAATTGAAATGTCATCCCGTGGTTTGTGGAGATAAAGGATGCTGGCGGTAGACTGCGCGTGTGCCTGTTTTTTTTTTTTCTTTCCTCTGCAATTACCAGCGTGGCCAGGGAGGCTTAGAGAGCTCGTGTGAATGATATTGTGGGGAGGGATTTCTGCTGCCTCTTATCTCGGCGGCGCACAGTGTGAGTGGGCTGGAGAGGGCTCTAATGAGTGGCCGCTGCGGGGCTCACATGTGGGCCGCCAGGAAGACGGGGGGGTGGGAACGCCGCAGGGATGGGCGGACTCCGCCACTCTGGCCCTGGAGGTCCTCCCGGGCCTTGGATCCGAACAGGGGACGAAGCCCGAGGTCTGGCGCTCGGGTGCCTCCTTTGCCGGGGTTTGAGGCTCGTGCAGGGGGAACAGCAGCACCCTTGCCCTTGGGTTGTGTGTCCCCACGTCTGCCCGATCCCCCCCCTCCCTACTGAGCTTGGCTGGGAGTCCCCCAGGCTGTCAGAGCAGGGCTCCTCGCAGTCCACCACCGCTTCTGTTTCTGTTGGCTCGCGCCGGCCTCTTTGGATCAGGCTCCGCGGGAGCTATTCAGCGTTAATCCAGCGCTGGGCTCGCTCCGGACATCTGGGATCAAGCGATCAACGCGCGGATGCCTGCCTCATTTCACCCATTTCACTTACAAACTTCTTTTTTTCTTATAAAGTACCTCAGAGGTGCTTTGGTATCAAAATCCAATTTGCCAGTTATATCTTGGAAAGAGCAAAGGGTCCTCCTTGTCCCATTGTGAATACCTGATCTTTAAAAGGCAAATTTTGTATGCGAGCAGGATCCTAATATTTGCGAACCGAAACAAACCTAGTGAGAATATTCTCATCAAACGCCATCGAAGGATAATAGTCTCGTTTAAATGGATGCATTCTTGCCGGCTGAATGGGTCCCACCGGCATTGCGGAGTGAGCGAAACATGACAGAACCAACAGGGTGAGAGGCGTAATGCAGGCAACAGTAACACTGACTCCCCTGCACAACAGTTTACGGCCAGACCAGTTATCAGATGAGAGCAGAGCTCATCCAATGAGGTGCTCCCGCATCCTGCATCAACTGAAAGATCTCGATTTGGGCATCAGACAGTTACGATCACAAACTCAAAACCATGCCATGCTACATACTCTGATGAACAATTGGTGGACATTTCAGTTCAACGGGGACGGATAACCACCCACTGGAGACAGGAGGATTAAATTAATACTGCATTTTGGAAGGCCAGGCCTGTGGGAGGGGGTGTTTGTCTCCCCCTTGTTAAGGAGCTGTTGGATCTGAAAAGGGTCTAAATGCCAGAGCCCCAGTGCTCCAGAGCTCCCAGCCTATGAGACCAGACCCCCTGCTCCTGAGCACAAACCCATTTAATGATTGAGGGGGGATAATCTCCTTTAAACTGGGTCAAGTACCCTCTCTCAGAAGCTCTACGAGCGGATGCAGGTTGCATTGGCCGAGGCTATAAAACCGATCAGCATTCCTTGCTGATAGGTGTGTTTTTTCTGATAACTGCATCATGCTTCTGAATAATATTCCAGAGCCCGATTCCAGATTATGCTGGTTGAGGTATAGCAGCGGTTTAGTAGGGACTTAAATCTGATGGATGAGTGAATCTTTTTTCATGAGGAAAAAAAGGTTAAGAGGTGTGGAGTTGAAACTGTTTTGGGTAATGTTCTCATCGGCCAAATTGAACCAGGCCATGGCTGTTTACTGTGAAGCCATGTTTTGGTCTGCATTACTGTGAAACAGCAGCAGTAATCAGGTGGACATAATCCAACTCCAAACGGAGGTTCAGTACAAGACGGATGTCGTAACCATGGCATCATAACCATATGATCCTCGTGTGTGTGTCAGTGTCAGTTTGGAATACAACATATTAAAATGAATTCTGGGTGCAGCGCATGTTACTCTGGTTACTTCAAGACTGTTGTGTCCCAACATTTATGTTTTCAGATATGTTTGTTCTATATTAATGTATAACAATTAACTTCTCATTTCTCTTTTAGAATGGAATTTTCTAGAATATATTTTATAAACCAGTATGACAAGGAAAGCTTTTTTTGAAATACATTCACATGCAAGTAATATTTGTAGAGGTAAGATGAACAGATAGAGATCACTTAACATAATGATTTAGCTAAAAAAAAGCTACTTTTTCCCCTCAAAGTAATAATGCAAGAAGGGAGGTATTTTATTGTCTTTATGGAGACATTAGGTAATGAATATTTTGTTCGGAAGCATGATCAGGCTTCAGAAGATGCATTAGTGAGAGTGCAATTTCCTGCTCCAGAGTTTCTCAAATGAAAATGTGCTTTCTCCATATTTCCCTGGAGACCTTTGCCCCAGCGATGGGCTCATTGTCAGAAACGAAATCTCCCTAATAGTTTACCCTGATTTGAAAGACTCAGAAGTTAAAAGCAATGAAATCCCAGTACTACATTTCTATTTTTGTTTCGTGTATTTTTTAATAATAAATCTGACCGTAAGATGCAACAAATCTAAAGAGGATGTAAAATACTCAGCTCTCTGAGAATGATTAAATTCTAATTGAATCAGATTCTAATTAGATCAGCTGTGCACGCAAGCATTCCCGTGTTTGGTTTGAATGATCATGCCCTCTTATTGTGGGAATTTGAAGCAGTCCTCTCTGTTTGTCATGTATGTACAAACATTCACACTTCTGTCTGTTTGCAAAGAGAGATGCAGAGATATCTATGGAGAGATGAAATCTTATTGGTTTGGGTCTCAGCAAATCAGCAGTCAGCACATGGAGGAGTAATGTCCTTCCTCACTGAGCCCAGCTTATCAAGAAGAGAGCAGTGTCATAAGCCTCATTATGTGGTTCCCTTATTTCAACATCTCGGAGCTGAGGGTATTTACCCAGAATAAAAGCACTGCTCCTGTGGGACTTTGAGTAGTTTTAAAGCAAGATGTAAAGGATTTACCTCTGACAGTACTTAAAATGAGGGATAACCCCTAAAGAGCCTGGAGCCAGGGGCACAGGGACTCAGTGAGCTACTGGTCTAATTGCTGTCTCTCTCCCCTTCTCCATTCAGGTCCACTACCACTGACTGACGTGTGTTTGGCACCAGCCATTGGCCCCTGTTAGGGAGAGTGAATAGAGGGCCGGTGGAAATCTTCGGTAAGAATGGCTCAGGCCTCCTTGAAATCAATACACTCTGCTGCTCTCAGTTTGCTTGAATCAATCCATGGCAACCCCCACACATCCGGGACCAAACAAGAATATTAATACTCGATCCAGTCTCCCAAAGATCCTCCCCTTGTCGATCCCCCCGCCCCAATCTCAGTGACTCCCATAACAATCGAGAACCACAGCTGCACCCCCAATTCAACTATCACACCCAATGATATATGACCAGATTTCCTTTATTTAGGTCCGTATGGCAATCAAATGTATAACACAAAGGAACAGAT